>CM037090.1:29179497-30379497 GCA_020916435.1 Oxytropis ochrocephala | reverse complement strand
CAGACTCCAAAGTCTCAAAAAGTTAATGAAATGAGAGTTCAAACGAAGAAAGAAACATCACCGTCCGTATTTTGCATTGCTTAGATAGAGTGTCCATGCTTTGCTCTACTGCCTCAATTGAACTTCGTAACAATCTGGTGCAAGCATCTCTAAATCCTCCAGCCTCTTCTATTGACTTCAAAAGTTGATCCAATTCTTTGGTCATCTCATTAATCTAGGAAAGAGAAAGAAATATAACACACTAAGAACATGGGAAGGGCTATTAATAAGTATTGCAGAATTTAAAAGCAGAGAAGCTATACAGAACGGGATCACCAGAACTCCTCTTTACAGGACAAAGGACAAGATAAGTGATAATAAATAATATATCCTTATCAGTACTGCCCCATTATGGACACAAGATGTACTATCTATATGTGAAACCTATGAAAGGTATCCAGAATAATACATTTCCAAACTGCTTTGAGAAATCAGAACTTGATATTGCAAGCTTGGTTGAATTTCCATGCTGCTCATTCGAAGGGTGAAACTTTCGTGTAGATAACTTTCCAGATGTAGAATTTCCATTTCCATCTAATGACAAATGTGAGCTTTCTCCTCCTATGGAAGTTAGTTGCCCACCACTCTGAGCTGTCCTACTGGCAGAATAGATAGCAGGAGATTCAACATTTACATTCTTTACAAGAAAGGGACTTCCACCAGTGCTACCAGGAACATTTGCAGCAAAGACATTTGTAGATAACTTTCCAGATGTAGAATTTCCATTTCCATCTAATGAGCTTTCTCCTCCTATGGAAGTTAGTTGCCCACCACTCTGAGCCGTCCTACTGGTAGAATAGATAGCAGGAGATTCAACATTTACATTCTTTACAAGAAAGGGACTTCCACCGGTGCTACCAGGAACATTTGCAGCAAAGACATTTGTAGATAACTTTCCAGATGTAGAATTTCCATTTCCATCTAATGAGCTTTCTCCTCCTATGGAAGTTAGTTGCCCACCACTCTGAGCTGTCCTACTGATAGAATAGATAGCAGGAGATTCAACATTTACATTCTTTACAAGAAAGGGACTTCCACCGGTGCTACCAGGAACATTTGCAGCAAAGACATTTGTAGATAACTTTCCAGATGTAGAATTTCCATTTCCATCTAATGAGCTTTCTCCTCCTATGGAAGTTAGTTGCCCACCACTCTGAGCTGTCCTACTGGTAGAATAGATAGCAGGAGATTCAACATTTACATTCTTTACAAGAAAGGGACTTCCACCGGTGCTACCAGGAACATTTGCAGCAAAGACATTTGTAGCACCAATAGTATATTTTTTATTTTGATAACTACTGGCATCAACATAAGTTGAAGGTGAAAATGAAGACACAACAGAGTTTTTGGGGAATGAAAATGCTTCACCAGGCAATGCACGAGAAGCTTTTTGCGAGTCCCGTGAAGAATTTGTATTTTGGAGCTCTGTAGACATCTTAGTAGTATCTTTAAAATATGTATTATCTGACAAACCAGGGGCAGCAGAATGGTGGTTTACTGTAACAGAACCAATACTAGTCCCAAGTGCTGCAGTCTTTTGACCAAGTCCTTCCGTTGTTCGCCTGGAGGACATGGGATTTGACTATCATTACCTTGCTTTACATCTACATCTGGAACCACTTGTGGCACAACAGACTCCAAAGACTTTAAATTTGCAGCTGATTTTACTTCAGGGTACTTAGAATTAGAATAACCTTCTGTACGTGTTATTTGTCTAGGATCAGCAAAAGGCTTGGACTTCAGATTCTCACTAACCTCAACGGCCTGCACATAATTTTATTAGAACTGCCATCAGCAGAAGACACAAACAATCAGTATTTGGTGGACTGTCTTTTTCCTTTCCATATCCTAAAATTAAAGAACCAAAAAACACCTGATCCAATTCCTGTTCCTTTTTCTGCAATCCATGAGAAGCAGTGGAGCTTCCATCTACAGCTAGCTTCACTGAAGCATTTTCCTCATCGTACAGGGCAGAATCAACCTCAGGTGAAACTTTACTTCCTGCAAGACTAAAGAAAAAACCTACTCAACATTCAAAGTATAAAATCTTTGAAGCAAATGGAGAATATTTATCCTAGAACATCTGTATTGCCAAAATGTGTCATACGTTTTTATCCAACATAATCAATCAAATAGTGCTTGTTACAGTGGCAAAAAACTTCAAAATTTTACCTGGCAATATGGTACAAAACAAGTTTTCCGTCTAGTGTGAGACATACGAGAACACAAGAAGGTGAGAGCTCAATTTTCTTAGTTTTTTCTTCCACAGGAAGTTGATTTTGATATATTGAAACGTTATCAATGCATAGTCCCAAGAGCAAATTATCATCGTCATTTTCTGAAAAAGTAACACGTAAGCAAACTTAAATAAGTATATACATACATGCATGCATACATACATATATATATAGACACACACACACACACATATATTTATAAAACTCAATCCAAGAGATAGCTCAATAAAGAGTTGATAAGTATCATAAAAATGATATTGTGTTAGGTCAAGATCAAGAAAGAGGTAATAAGTATTGCCATGCTGCTCTTAAATATGCACGTAGGCACACCAATAATTAAGAGCAAGAGGCAGTAAAGTTGAAAATTAAGCTAAGTAGCATTTGAAGGATCTACAACCAAGCCTACACAGCCTACAACAAATGTATTTATGTTTTGTGCAAGTTTTGTCTTTAAAAGTGCAAACATCTGCTCTGTTTTCCTAAAACAGCAGCATAAAAACATCAGATGCTGACACCGGTATCTTAACTACGCAGCAGAGTCCATTTGGTACAGACATGCAATATAAATACAAATAAATATAGGCAATACTATTCCTATTTACAGGATAGGCAATACTTGAATCTAATAATAATAATAATTGTACGTGTATGATATACGATTAGTCTTATGGTGCACCCCATCGTAGCTAAGTTTTCCCTCAAGTGTGTCAGTTGTATTTCTGTTAAACTGACTTGAAGGGAAATTACTTATTTACTTTTCTTTCACTGATTGAACTTATTCAGAAATTCTGTTACACAGAGGCATAGATACCTTTAACATACACACTACAGGGCCTTAACCTACACCCGCTCTAACTGACTTTAATCAGTTTAACAGATTACAACAGAATCACTAAAGGCAATGCTCAGCTAAGGTAGGGTGCACCTAAGGTGCACCATAACACTAGCATATATCATACACTTACACACCCCCACTCCCAACAAGCTCAAGGAGGGTGAGCCTGTGAAGCAAGTGGGCACACATTGACCTTGTTGCGATAATCCAGAAGTGTGGTAGTTGATAAGGGTTGGTGAGAGCATCTGCTATCTGACAGTGACCTGGAATGTGACTTACTTGAAGCTACTTGGCTAGAACTTTTTCTCTGACAAAAAACAAGTCAATCTCCATATGTTTTGTCCTAGCATGAAGAACGGGATTATGAGCATAGCCCCAATGGAATGGTTGTCAGAGTGAATAACTGGAGCAGAGACACATGAAGCTCAGAGAAAATAGTCTGAATCCAAAGTATCTCAGCAGTGGTGGGAGCTAGGCTGTGGTATTCTGCCTCAGCACTTGATCTGGCCACCAGTGGTTGTTTTCTAGACCACTAGGATACAAGATTTGGTCCAAAATAAACGGCCGATCTTGAAGTTGACCTTTTGTCATCCGGGTCAACAGCCTAATCAGCATCACAAAGCCAACCAAAGTGAATGGTTTGTGCTTGTTGGCAGGATGAAGTTGAAGACCGTGATGGGAAACCTTATTGACAGAGTAGCTTATCTCAGGACAAGTTAGAGTGGCATATTGTAAGGCACCCACAATTGAACAATATAGAGAAGGGTTCTTGAACTGAGGAGAGCCAACTTTAGAAAGTTTGGTGGTGGAAGCCATAGGAGAGGAGCAGCAGTTGCTTCATGTATAACAGTCTTGTTGAGCAAATCACGTATGTATTTTGTTTGAGTGAGAAGGAGAGAACTTTGAGGTTGCTTGTGAACTTTGATTCCCAAGAAATAATCCAGACCACCTAGCTGTTTTAAGGCAGACTGTATGTGCAGTTTCTCAGTAATAATTTTCAGCAGAGATGGTGAGTTACTTGTGAGAATTATATCATCAACATACACCAAGAGATAGACAACTAAAGTTTTGGAGCAAATTGTAAACAGTGAGGGGTCACATTTGCTAGTCTTGAAACCAAGAGTGACCAGAGTTCCTGTTAAACTTTCACACCACTGTCTTGGTGCTTGCTTGAGATCATAAAGTGACTTGTGAAGGCGACAAACCAGTGTAGGATCTGAGGAAACAAATCCAGAGGGTTGTTCCATATACACCTCCTCATTGAAAATGCCATTTAAGAAGACATTGTTTACATCCAGCTGTTGTGTTGGCCAGTTATATGTAAAAGCTAGAGTGAGGAAAATTCTTATAGTTACTGGTTTGATAACAGGAGAGAAGGTTTCATGAAAGCCAAAACCATGTAGTTGGTGGACTCCTAATAGATAGTTATCTTGTATAAGTGTTTTAAGTGTAGTTCACTTTGATAGTTTGTTTCAGTCACTGTAAACACTGCAGTGAAGTCACTGCAGTTATTCATTCTGTTAAGGCTTGCACTCATTCTGTTGTAGTACTTGAAGTGCAATGACCTAGTATAAATTTAGGTTGTAAACAGAATTTGAGAATCAATGAAAATTCTAGAATCTCAGTTAGATAGAATTGTATCATCATGGTATGAGCCACAATCCTGTCATATTTTGTGATAATCAGAGTACAATGGCATTGAGCCACAATCCTTTTCTACATTCTAGAACTAAGCACATGGAGTTAGATCTATTTTTTGTTCGAGAAAAGGTGCTAAGCAAGAGCCTAGTTGTTTGTCATGTGCCTGGAGAGGCTCAGCTTGCAGACATTCTTACAAAGCCTCCGGCCAAGGGTCCTTCCTGTGCTCTCCGGGACAAGCTCAACGTTTCAAGCACTACAATGCTCTCCACGTGATCTTGTAATAGATAGTTATCTTGTATAAGTGTTTTAAGTGTAGTTCACTTTGATAGTTTGTTTCAGTCGGTGTAAACACTGCAGTGAAGTCGCTGCAGTTATTCATTCTGTTAAGGCTAGCACTCATTCTGTTGTAGTACTTGAAGTGCAATGACCTAGTATAAATATAAGTTGTAACCAGAATTTCAGAATTAGTGAAAATAGAAATGAAAATTCTAGAATCTCAGTTAGTTAGAATTCTCAAACTGTATCAAATCGCTTGGCCACTAACCTAGCCTTATACTTATTCACAATTCCATCAGCATTTTCTTTGTACAAGTATTTATATACATGAGACATAAAATTTAAATAGGACTGCGATCCTATCATTAGTTACTGGGATCAAATCAACTAACCCTAATAATGAGGAAACAATAATAATAATAATAATAATAATAATAATAATAATATCTCAACACTTACAAAATAAACTAAACAATATTTACAAAGGTCTGAGTCATATTTTCAACACTACCTTTCAAGTTGGAGCAAATAAATCATATACCTAAGCTTCTTGCACATAGTTTATATAAGGACCCCTTAAAGACTTAGTGAAAACATCTGCCAACTGCTCATTTAAACCAGCAAAGTTTGTGGTGATGTCTCCGAATAAAATCTTTTCTCTAAATGAATGACGATCTATCTCGATATGCTTAGTCCTCTCATGAAATACTGGATTTGGGAAAGTATACAAAAGCAACATGATTATCACAAATGATTGCCATTAGTGTCATCTCTCTTAATCTAAGCTCCCGATGTAACTTTTTGAGCCATATGAGCTCACAAGTAGCTAATGACATTACTATGTATTCTGCTTCTGTTCAATATCTTAAAACAACATTCCGCTTCTTGCTTTCTTAAGAAATAAGGTTGCCCCCAATATGGAGAACCCACATATCATCCATATCCCATCTATTTTTCCTCTCTTCCTCTAAAAGGATTTCTTAATTTACCAAAAATCATTGGAAAATTGACTTCAAAAAAGCAACGGGAGGCTTTTCCTAAAGAACGCAAAAGGTTCTTTTGCCAAACATGCAATCAGTATTATTAACAATTTTAAAGTACCTTGAAGCTCAATTCTCGGTTTCCACTTCTCTCGGGTAATATCAATAAGCGCAGCTTCATTCTTATCATCGTCTAGAGGCAAATCAAGTAACATAATGTGCTCAGTCGTATTTTTCATGTTGCCATTGATCACAAGTTGGCTGTAGTTATGGAAAAATATATAAATAAATAAAAATTAGCTATTAAACATTAAGAGAGAAAAAGCAGCACAATAACTTTTATGTCATAGAATTATTCATGAATCCTTGGTTCTGGATTTATAAACAAGCTTGTCAAGAACTCAGGATAACATGTATTAATTTTTTTTCATGCTTACAAGTAAATTATAATAGCAAATGCATAATAACCCTCAACAAGGAAGATGTAATGTGTAAGACGAAAAATCAGCCCAACAAATGGGAACGACGAATGAGACAACAAAAGAACATCAGGACATGAAATGCACAATGTTTACCATTGTTCTAAATATGCAAATAAAAGGTAGGGTCCACTTCCAGGGGGTGCAATATCATCAATTAGTGCTGGGTAAATATCATAGAAGGATTGGACAACTAAGTCAGAACAGCCCTGCAAAAGGAAATACAAACTTAGAGTTTAATGCTACATGAAATAAACAACTGTAATCTTCTTTGGATGCCTAGCATTTTAAATATTGCGTTCTATTAGCACAATGATTTACAAGATGCAGAAGAAAGTATATACATGAACAATGTGACAGCTAAAGACAACATGAACTCGTGAAAAATAAAATCCCTTATATCAGAGAAAGAAATAGTACAATTACGGAAACTCGCAGAAATTCCCCAAAAAGCCACCAAGGAGCAAAACAAAGCAGATGAGATAAAACAGTATAATAAATTCCCACAAACCCTTTGCGGATCTCACAAAGAAAATCCTTGAAGACCAACATGAGCTCAATGCCAAAGTAAATCCAAGAATTTGTGTGCATAGTATCTGTGTGCCCCAATCATTTGGTATAGGCCCAAATGTTAGATTGTACTTGTTGTGTGCATATAAGTATTTGTGTACCCTAATCATTTGGTAAAACAAGAGCATATGCATGTCCTGCATAAAAACAAATGACACTTGAAAACAACATATGTGAACCATTCACGTACAATAAGAGCATTAACTACGTTATCACTCATCATGGAACAACGCGAGTGTAATTGTCTATTTCAAGAAAACAGTCAGTTTCAATGAGAAAGCATATGGCTATTATCTTGGCCTTCAAAAGTCTCATGGTGGGGTGTAGATATGTATAGGCTACTCATTATTAACTAATCACCTGCAGAGATTTTGCACTTACATCAGAAATTTGACCAATTCTGCTGCTAATAACTTGGACAAGATAATTTTCCTCCTTGCCATCTTCAGTAAGTTGAAAGCATCCAATTATAATGGAATCAGGTCGAACACACTTGACACAATCAACTGGTACAATTTTGTTCAAGAAAAACTTTAGATGTAATGCACGACATATAAACAATATCATGTATTGATTCTAAAACACCAAAAAATTCAACCAACTAGAATATTTGGCCATTTAAACCAGCAGATCTCGCTTGATTGTACAGCTGTAATTATGTAATTATCTCCTTAATTAAATTATCCTAGCTGTACTGCTGTAGGATGGCCTTTACAGCATTTAGAATCGAACTGCATTTTTCAGTGTTTTAACAATGGGGAGCACAAAACGTTTTCCAGATTCCTTATTGACTTGGAGATCATTCACTGTTTCATTATGAAGTGCCATGGCGGATTCAGGACCCTAGGTCACAAGGTGCCAAAAATTCATTATCAACTTTGTTGGTTCACAATATTATTGATTTTTTTCAATTATCCTTATTTGAATCGGTGAAATTAGAAAATCGATTATATAACTACAAAGTTTGTGACAACAATCAAATTAAATTCTAAAGTTTTAAAAGTAGTCCTTACAAACACTAACATGACAAATTTCTTAAAACTTTAGATACTAATTTGTTCTATTACACAAACTTTAGGAACTACTTACTATTTCCATATATTTTAGGAATCAAGTAGAACATATAGTGTAAGTTCAAGAACTAAATTAAGAGTTTATTCTTTATTTAATTGTCAAAGCAGACTAATCTGAAAGACCTAAGTGCAAAATCTGAAAGATTTTTATTTTTGAGGGTGTGCAAGTGCACACCCCTCAAACATGAGTAGATCCGCCCTTGTTAAGCGCAAATGTTGACACAATGTGGAAATGGGGTTATCTCTCCAAGCCCATGCATCATCAATTTTCAAATCCAGGGATCATGTTCTGCTGTGTAAATTATCAACCACTTACCCACTGCTGCACTAAACCATGATGTTACCTTGTGAAGCTCTATAACAAGCTCCCAAACTACAAGTTCATGGGGATTTTTTATTGTGCTTGTTACCCATTTCTTTGGCATTATAACCAACACAAAGAGTGCTTCTTTCTTGGTTAGTTAGGATTCTGAACCACAAACGTCTTCTCTTGGGTTCATTTTTTAACTGAGTTTCAATTTGTTAATTTTGTAACAGAACCACACGAGATTCCTAAAACTCTCCCTGATTTTTTTCATTTTCTTCTACTTTCTCCTCGCTCACGCACAATGCTGAGTCCTACAACTATGCTGATCTTTTCATCGTGGTTGCAAGTAGAGACCCTAAGGGTCCGCTTTGATTTGCAAACAAGTATTGGAATGGACAGTACTGGACAATATTTTGTGTCATACACTGTTTGGTGAACAATGGACAACACAACAAAAAAATGTAATATTTACAATAATTTATATAACGTATATAATAATATAATTAGAAAACTATAAAGAAAAATGTGAGAGAAAAGATTGGTAGGAGAGAGAGAGAGAGATTAGAGAGATGAAAAGATGAAAGAGAGAGTGAGAGGAGAGAGATAGATAGAGGATGGAGAGAGGGCGGAAAGAGGAGAGAGAGAGAGAATAGAGGGGGGGAAGAGAGATAGGAGAGAAAAATATTTATTGAGTAAAAAATAAAAATTGTAATTTGGTATTGTTTTGGGTGCAGAAAGTGAGGACATGATTTTGGATCAAATAGGGTACAACTGGAGTCAGTCCAATACCACAAACAGCTTTGAATCAAATAGGTACAACCGAGTTGTCTGTCCATCTCTCACTTTTTAGCAAATCAAAGGCATCCAAAGTTTTTGTTTCAAGCTTAGAAAGGAATCAGACAAGAGAAAAGTTACTTTTTTAGTAACTGCAATTCCATTTTGATAGCTTTGACAAACCATCCTTTTAATTGAACCATTGACCCAAAAAACAATTTGACAAATCGATGAAGAACTTACAAGTTGAAAAACAATATAATTTGTATGCACACAAATATAGAGAGAGAGGGGGAGGGGAGAAATCAAGTTACTCCATGAGTAACTTCTTACATAATTACTCGGCATAATATAATATTATTCAACGATTGGATTGATAAAATTCAAAGACTATAAAGAGTTTTTAAATTGATTAACTATGACAAAAGTTACTTCTGGACTCACTTAATCCCCCATATATACATATACATATACATATATACATATATACATATAAGCAAAATGAAAAACAGAATGCAAACCTTTTACACTGACATTTGCCTCAGAATCTCCAATCCAGGATTTTAAGGGTAGTGGAATTGAAACCCTTTCTTCAAACTCGGCTGATAAAATGCTTAGAATATTTTTTCTTGCCACAGCAACAAATGACCCCTTTATTCCCCAATCAACTTTACAAAAAAAGAAATTAAAATAAATAATTGGGAATGCCATAAGAAGAAAAATACAGTGCAGGAAACATATGGAATATTACAATGTACACCAAACTCTATGTCCCTAGTCTATTCATATAGGGTAGACAGAAGCATCTTGGCAATGTATAGACGCCATCATAAGCAGGTTTTACATTATTTTCTCCCATGTCTCAACTCCCAACCATGATGATGAAAAATAAACAATAACATTTATTAAGAAATGCCGCGCACACAAAATGTACTTAATTGGAATTTGAACTTTAACATCTGTCAATAGGTAACCTTTGATCCTTCAAATAAATAAACATCAAAATACAACATATGGATAATGCAATATGAACATATTCAACAGGTGAGTAAAAAAAACAGAATAAAGCATACCAGCTTCAACACTGTCCATCAAGTGTTTAAGGGGACAACTAGTCTCTCCATGATATAGCTCCCCAGTATTTGAAAGAACAACATAAGAATTTTTCGATGCCTTTGTCCAACACATGTCCTTGACAAAGGTCGAATCATTGAGTGAACAGGAAAAGGATTGCCTCACTTCCTGGAAAATGATAATACAACAAAAATATTAATGTCGCGACTCACGTGTTGCCAAAGGTCAAATCTTTGAGTGACCAGGAAAAAAAATTGATTCAGTTATAAACAATGATAATACAATAAAAACAGGTTTTAGTATATGTTTCGCCCTATTTCTATGGCACTTTTAGGTTTTGGCCTTTCTTTAATTTAGGTTTAGCTTCTAGTCCCACGCTATTTAAAAGTGATCAATTTTTATCCCTCGATAAATGGCTTTGCAAATAAATGATAATGTGAAAATGGAATACCACATCACTGATGTAATGAGTCAACACTTGCTTATATGACATTAATATTTGCCAAGGATAATTGTAAAATGTCCCCAAGGTGTAGCTCAAGTGGTCAAGTTGGGACATTTGAAGGAGTTGGATAAGGAGATCCATGGTTCAAATCTTGCCTACTAACATACTAGCACACAAACAACTAAATTTCCCTATCATAAAAAGGATAATTGTAAAATTAAAATTATTTTAATTTATTGAAAGAGTAATGCTTCATTTATTCTCCCCGATACCTTAGTATGGTTTTGGTACCAATACTAGAGCCTCTTAAACCCAATAGAAGGGAGATCCCTCCATCCTCATCAACCTATTGCCTTGAATCCTTAAGCCTGTCGTTGCAAGTCCTTAACCCCTTGAAACCCAATCTTCCCATCACCATCAAAGTCGAAGAAGTTAGCACACAGCACTACAAATGAGAGGTCCATGATTGCTCTATAGGATCCTAAAAAGAAAGCTTTGGGAACCCTGAGGAGGTAGAGGACCCTCTATTCCCCCTCTCATAAGTCATAACAACTCCACAACCATTTTCCAAACCTTTTTCTCAGCTCAACCACAACACAAGGACATGAATGGTCTGGAAGTGTGACCCTTGCCACACATAACAATTCCAACAACATGTCAAAAAAAAGGCATAAAGGGAATGAGAGGACAATATTCGATGTTTTCAAGGTTGATATGTGAATTGAAGAAATACAATTACCAAAACAGAGGAGACCGATTAGAAAGGTTGGTAAGTGAGCTCAATAATGGTGAAGGAGGAGGGGCACAGGAGTACCTCAGCCATGTCTATGTATTGGGAGAAACGCAAGTCTTACATCAGCTAATGATAAGGTCTCAAAAGAGTATATAATGAAAGGGCATCCCTCACCTTACAAGTTGGTTTTGTAGGGTTGAGTTAGGTCCAACCCACATTCGAAGATGGTATCACAGCCTATCCTAGATCCATCGCACCACCTGCCGTTATTATCCACGCGCCAAACCCAATAGTGTTGGGCGTGAGGAGTGTATTGGAAGAAATTCAAGTCCTACACCGACTAGTGATAAGGTTTCTAAAGAGTATATAATGAAAGGGCATCCTCACCTTACAAAGTCGGTTTTGTAGGGTTGAGTTAGGTCCAACCCACATTCTAAGACTATGAATTGATGACACAAATGCACTTTATTAAACATGGCATTTTTCCACATCGTCGATTAGCGAGAGAAAATTTAATTGACCACAAGAACTGAAATTGGTCACTTTTAAACAAATCAGGGCAGAAACTAAACCCAACTTAAAGACAGACCAAACCAAAATGTAGCATACTTATACAGACAAAAACGTATAGAAGCATATAATTATTAAGTTTATTTTCCACAAAACATTTCAAGTATGCAAAGTTCTCTTTAGATAGAGATATCATGCATACAACAAATGCCCAAATTTGAAGTGCTACTTCGTCGCATTTTATAATTATTCTTGCTCCTAAGGATATAATACAGAAAGAGATGGAATGAAGAAGGACATATTCAATTACATCAGCATTTACCAGATGACAAAGGAAATCAAAAAGAAAACTTAAAATTGAGTGCAACAACTACTATAATGGTATATTTGAACGCGGGCAGGAGAGGGGGGGGAAGGGAGGGAGGTGAGAGCTTATTTTTTAAACTAAAGAAATCAAAAAATGATTCTGAAATCAAATAAGAGTGATTGAAATGTTAAATGATCATGTATTATGCAAATCCTTTAATTTTTTCTAAAATCTCAAATATATATCAACATATAAATTTATGTGCTCCAAAATACTCCTTCTAAACAGACCCTAAAACCATTTCAAGGAAAAATCATTGTTGATGATCACACACACACCTTATTGAGAAAGCTATCAACAGAGTAAAATCGTATATCACCGGCAACGGAAGCTGCAAGCGTTGAATTATCAGTAGAAAGAGCCAATATGCGAACCCTCCCAATAGGAACGTCAACAAGACTCAACTGCTCCACCGGAGAGCCACTTCCCTTCTCCTTAAACTCTTGTGCAGAATCAATAAGGTCCTTCGTCCTCACAACAAAAAACCCTAAAACATAAACAAATAAGCAAACAAACATAAATTGATACTGAAGTGAAATGCGTGTTCAATTTGATATAGCTTAGTTTGAGTTTACCTGACGAATGAGCCACAAAAGTGAGACGAAAACGTTCAGAAAGTGCGAGAGACTTAGAAGGTAGGGTTTCAACATTGAAATTGGAGTCATTGGCCTTTAACGGGACGGGTTCCCCGATTTTCACGAAGAAGTAATTGTTATTAATATCTGTTTCTCCTTCGAGCTCTGTGATCTTCACGGGACTCATAGTAAAGTCTCTGCTAAACAGGTAAACAAAATATATCAGTAAGTGTTGTTCTTCATTTCACCAAACGAAACCATTTGTTCAGTTAAAGGAATTACTATGGGGAGCTAAGAGCTTCGGAAACAACAGAATGTGTCGGTGAAGTAGGGAGAGAGAGCTAAGAGTTTGGACCTAAACGAGAACGAAGAACCAACGTTCTTTCGATAGCGAAATCAAAGAAGAAACGCGAACAATTGTATCCCCCACTCCACTCTCCAGCGAAACGCGAACGAGATGTACAGAGAGAGGGAACCTTGACGGGGAACGGTAAGAAATTGTGTGGAAAATGAAAGGAAAATTAGAATGTAGGGTTTTCAAAAAAAGAAGGACGATACTTATAGGCAGTAATTCTTTTTTGACGTGCTTACCTTATACACAGTAACTTTTTTTTTTGACGTGGCTTATACGCATTATATTATATTATTTGGCTGTTACTTTTACCACACCCCCTCCTACTCCAAACACACCCCCTCACCCTACACATTTACCAAACTAACCCCACTTACAATTCTATTTCCCTCTCTATCCCTCTCCCTCTTCTTCTCCAACACCCAAAAACACTCTCTCTCTCAACACCTAAACCTCCCCTCTCCCACTCCAAAACCCACCCATCCTCACCTTCATCATTCACTCTCATTCAACTACCCATCATTGCAAGAATAGCTCGAGTAATAACCCTACCAAACATTTTTATTTTGGTTCTGTTTTGAGTTTTTTACGCCATTTTTTTTTCGCAAACGCGCTCGGTTCGAGCAGTCGTTCGAACATGTTCGCATGAACGTGTTCGAACAAGTGTTAGCCGGGTGTGAATTTGCTTTGTTCGAATAAAACCTCATTCGAACATGTTCGCATGAAGTAGTTGAGCAACAGTGGCATGCGAAAGAATCGATAAGTTGCGGCTTTCATCGCGAGTTTTTTGGTTTAATGGATGAATATGAGGGTGCATCTGAAGCGATTGAGTTGTCAATCGTAAGCCGAGATGTCAATATCGCAGATTGACATCTCAACCGACGTCGTTGAATCCCAAGACTTTACTAGTTCCTTCCAAACCGATACTGGTAAGAATGAATTAGTTGTTTTAATTTTAGCTAACTATTCAAATTATGTAACCGACACATGGTAATTGAATTTCGCTTATTTCCTACTCGTGAGGAGCCGCGACTTGGAGTGCGTGCGGTTGGGAAATCTCTTGGGATGGTGATTGTTATAGGAAGATCGACACCGACGGCGATCGGGTAAACAATACCGCATGTTGATTTGTGATAAAGCCGGATCATATAAGACAAATGTTGAGGAAGCCACAAACACTAGAAAATGTTGTTGTCCTTCCGCATCGAAAGGGAAATTTATTAAGAAGCTTGGAGGATGGATTTTGAGGGTTATGAATGGAACTCATAACCATGGCATGGTTACTTATCATGATGGACGTCCGTACATTGGTAGGTTAACTTCGTAAGAGAAGGAACTAGTGGCTAGAATGACTAGGAATCATACTCGGCCTAAATTGATCCTTAATGAAAGTTGAAATTGATGAAGCTCGATGATAACTATACGGTTGTGAAACAAATATACAAGCGTCGTCAAAAAGGCAACGGTCATTTATGCGTGAGGTAGGACCGAGCTCCAACAACTCATGTTTTATTTGCAACGCGATAATTATGTTTCTTGGACTCGACTTGCGCATTTTAACTACGGTTGTGAAAGACATCTTTTGGGCCCATCCTCGATTCTATTGAGCTTCTCAACACCTTCCCAATTGTTTTGTTGATTGATTCCACATATAAAACCAACCTGCAGTATCCGTTGGTTGAGATCTTTAGTGTGACCTCAACCGAGAAGACTTACTCTGCTGCATTTGCTTATGTCAATTGGGAGAGGATGGATAACTTTGCATGGGTTCTTGAGAAATTGAGGGGTTTATTTAGGAAACAGGATGAACTTCCGCAAGTCATACTTCTTGTGAGAGACACGTGTATGATGAATGCTCTGCAAAGAATATTTCCAACATCCGCAAACTTGTTGTCCAATTTCACATTAAGAAAAATGTGAGGCCATAGCAAGGCTCATTGTGAAAGACCAAGTTGTTGTTAATGACATTATGGGTGCATTTCTATCTCTTTGTCCATGCGAAGACTACGGAAGAGTATGATTATGAGTTGGAGTCTGTTTAACGACTTGGCAAAGACCTTATCCCGGTTTCATACAAGATGTGAAGACCACCAGCTAGACCCTTCAAGGAAAAGTTTATTGATGCATGGATAAATAAGCATATGCACCTTGCAACACTACCACCAACAGAGTTGAGTCCGCACACTCTCACTTGAAGCAAATATTACGAGACAAAGTAGGGAGATTTGTGCAAGTCTTTGGGATGGAATGCGAGACCATGCTTAGGATACAACATTACGACCTTAAAATGCACTTGAGCATAGTTTGAGTAGAGTGAAAGTTCAACACTTGAAGAAGAAGATTTTTGATGAAATTAAGGGTTTAGTTTCATCTAATGCTATAGACCATATTTTGGGTGAGGTGCAGCAGACTGGATCTGTTTCACTTAACCCATCATTATGTCGATGCACACTCAGGACTACACACGGACTACCATGTGCATGTGAGCTTTCAAGGTATGATGTACACTCATCTTGTTATTTTGTCTATAAACTCAACATTATATGGGTTGTACACTCATCTTGTTATTTTGTCTATAAACTCAACATTATATGGGTTGTCACTAAATCAATGTCGCTTTTTTTGTAGTGGCGATTTATGCTTAGAATGAAAGTACACAGTTATGTAACCTAAGCGGTGGAGTCAATATATGAGGTTGAGACTCATGAGGTGAAGTAGACGCATACGTTAGTGTTTCACAGACCAAAGAATAGAACTTTGAAAGGGTTGTAGGTGGATGTACCGGGGTTAACATTAGGATTTAAATCGTGTAAGTTTTCGAAGAGATTAAGTGCGAACTAGATTCATCTTGTTGTTGAGATTAGCGTGATTTTCGAGGACGAAAATATTCTAAGTGGGGGAGAGTTGTAACACCCCAAAAATTAATTAGGTGAGTATTTAACTAATTTATTTAGGTGATTATTTAACTTACATAATTAAGTGATTATGACTAATTTAAGTAAATAATATGTTAGTTGGCCATATTTAAATAATAATAAGGTAATCAATTTAAAGAGTGAGGTGTAGTAAATAAATGAGGGGTCTAATTTAATTAAGTGGAATAATTAAGTTAGAACTTATTACTATTAGTTAGGAGGTGTTTAAGTGTTAGAAGTGGTGATAGTAAAAATGAGGTGTAAGTATTAAGGCCCAAAATGATTGGGCCTAGGGTTAAATGATGATTGAAATGAAGGGAATTGAAAGGGAAGCTTACGGCTGGAATAAAGGGAACGCAGGAAGAAAGAAAAGAAATAGAGGGAGTGAAGGAAGGGTGTGATGCAACGTGAGGGAGAGATGGGAGGAATCTTGATTTTGTGGGTTTTCAAGTGGGAAGGCTAGGAAGCCTTTTGGTGTTCGATTCTTCTCCATTATGGTGTTTTGATTTCCTCTCTTCTAATTCCATGTTCAAAGCTCACCTTGGCCATTAATGGGGTTTTATTCCCTTTGACTCTGGTAAGGAGAACTTGGTCTCAATCTTCATCATTTTCCTTCCTTGTTCCATTTCTATGAGTTCCATAGACTCATTCTCACTATTTTAAATTTCCATTTTTCACCCAAGCAAGATAACAATTCGGTTGGGGTGGAAAACGTGGTGGGGGCCTTGTTTTGGTGATTCTTGGTGTAGGGTTGAAGGTTCAAGCTTGAGAAAGGTTAGGGATTCTCCATTACATCCTTTATAACTTGTAGGATGTGTATTATAGTTGGAATAGCTCTAGAAATGATGTGTTGTGTGACCTTGTGTTGCTTACATGTTGATTTATGTTTGAAATGTTTGTTTTGGTCATAACATGTTGATTGTTGTCGTGGAAGCATGAGTTGTGATTTATGCATGGTATATGTTTGATGAATTGGCTATATGAGAATGAGCATGTAAATATGATGATTTGGTATTAATAATTCAATGGCTATGTTGGTGTGGTTATGTGAGAAATGGTTTGTTTAGAAGAATTTAGGTTTAGAATTGTGTTGGGTGTAGGTCTTGGAAGGGGGGCGCCAAATGCCTAGCATTTTGGCGCCTGGTTGCTGATGTTCTGCGCGTGCGTGTGTGTTGGTGAAGGGAGGGCGCCAATTGCTAGGCAATCTGGCGCCAGGGTGTTGTGTTGTGCCTGACATAGAGTGCAGGGCGCCAAATCACTAGTAATCTGGCGCCTGGTGTGGTGTTTATGTGCTGAGTTGTGTGTTGTGCAGGGAGGGGCGCCATTTGCTAGGCAAAGTGGCGCCCAGTGTTCTGTTTGTGGGTTTTGTGTCTCGGTTGGGTGGTTTTGGCAGGTGGGGGCGCCAATTCCCTAGGAATCTGGCGCCCATGACTAAGTTTGGCGCGCCCTATGCTAGTGTGTGAGTGTGGGCTGTTGGTTTTGGTTTTGGGGCGCCATTTTGGCTGCCCTTGGCGCCTAGGTACCCAAATGTGTCTAAGTGATGGTTTAGTCCCTAAGAATTAATTTAATCATTGGTGTGACAATTTAGTCCCTAAGAATTAAATTAATCCTTGGCGTGACAAAATAATCCCTTAGTGTCTAATTAGTCCCAATATGTCAAATAATTTTCCTAAGTCCTTAAATTAATTTTTGTGTGTTAAAATGGTCCTTAAGTGAAGAAAAGGTCCTTATGAGGTGGTTTGGTCCTTAGGTGGGATTTAATCTAATAAGTGTTAAGATGGTGATTAATCATTGATGAGGTGATGGTTAATAATTGAGAAGGTGGTGGTTAATAATTGAGGTGGTGGTGGTTAACAATTGATAATTATGATGAGTTAATAAATGACGTGGGCTTCGGCCAAAAAGGTGATGTAATATTTATTGTGATGGATTGTGTGTGATGCATTTGTCATAGTGTCACATGAATCATATGCATTACGTGACGGTGGTGATGTGGCTTCGGCCAAAATGAGGTGAGTGCGAAGACGGGGTTTGGTGATGATTATGGATCCACATGCATATTGCACACATGCATATACTCATACCTTCATAAAATATTGTTGATGGTTAATTCATCTATTATGGTGTATTGTGATTGCCTAGATGCTTTCTAATTATAATGCTTATCGTTACTGTTATAATTTATGTAAAGAGACTCACCCTAGCATTTTATGTTGCTGCTCTCGTGGCGACAAACAGTGATTCTCGAGTGAAGGTGTCATGCCTCTTGGGTTTATTGAGTCACTCATGATAGTAACACCGGGATGGGATCTTAGTATTATTTTATTATGGTTATGTATTAAATCGATTTTGAATTATGTATTGAGTATGTGAACTCGGTTTCATTTCATTTGTCTTTAAACTATTTGATGGATTATCAGTAAACACTAAACGTGGTTTTTGATGCATCCGAACCCACTTGATTATGATGTTAATGCTATGCACCGTGCATTTGATATTTCTTTTGTGTTGTGACGGTGTTTTATTAAATGTACCACCTCTTTGAGGTGCGTGTGGAAAAGTTTTGAAAAACTCGATTTTTATTAATTGAACTAGCATTAAATATAAGGGGTGTTACATTAGTGGTATCGAGCGATTCGGTCCGTCCGTCCGCCAAGTTGTCGAGTCTGTTAACCCTCGAGTCTTGGTACTGCGTTCTAAATCATAATTATGTTGCTTGTTTATTATTGTTAACTTTGTTGGTTTGTTAGTTCATTAACGTGCTTTGTGACTTATTTGTTGGATTACGATTGAAAGTTATATTGTATTATTGAAGTATATGTGATCAAACTGTAAACCGGTGGTTGTAGCATTGATTTTGTCTGCTTCGTGGATGGTGTTGTTTGCATCATTAAGATATGTGTGATTAAAAGAGTTCTAACGACGTCAAAGGAGTGAAAGTCGTGACGATGCCTTCGCACTCGGGATTTGCGTTAAAAGTCTTTTAATGTGATAGTTATAAATTGAAAATGAAGTAGTTTTTGTGACCTTAATTAGTTGGTTGCATGAGTAGGAGGGATTGATCACCCCAATCACTCATCCCCAATGAAAGAGGCGACAATAACTCATAGTTATTATTAATTTGGATGCATGCACTAAATTTTAAATTCGATTGATTGCTCGATTAGCCTATTAGAATATAGAGAGCACTCTAATGTGACCTAATCTTGGTAAATTATACACTAGACAATATTTGAAGGATTACTTGTTAAATATTGTTGCACTTGATTGACGTCCTTGCCATAAGTTGATTGTTTTGTGATGTGTATGAGTTACTTTGGATTTGCGCTTAATTGTCTCGAAGTTAGTACGCTAAAATGAAATGATATGTAATGCCATATTTTCGTTATCACAATTAAAGTGCATAACTTGAAGTTTTGACATTTTTAATGTTTTAATTTGACTTGTTTCGTGAGCATAATGCGATTTGTCGCAGACTAAATGATTAACTTCTCTTACCTTCAGGTTCATGTTGGAAATCAAATTTTGAACTAATAAGCAGTGTTTATGTGGTTGCATGCTTAAGTGATAGTAAAGTTGAAGTTTGCATATAGTTTCCCTTTTTGACAAAACGATAAGTTTTATGATTTTCAAAAGGAAACAGTACTTGGAAAATTTTATGCTATTGGAAAATGAATGTGAGGTCAAGTTAGTGTCGAATTCTGTTTCCAAAATGTTCTAAGATTTTATTTCAAAATGTGACATAACTTCACTTTTTGAACCGATTAGGTTGTGATTTAATGATGTTGAAAAATTAGGAGATTAGACATAAATTGCGAGATTAAATGAGTTAAAAATTTTAGACTACGAGAATGTGAGACCAATAATAATCACAAGGTTTTAGAAACAAATGTAAACAATTTTAAGTACTTCTTGATCATGAACTATAATTGTGAAAATTTTGTTCGATTATGACTTAACTTGGACATTGTGGTCATTATCGCTAGTGTTGATCATCACTTCTTAAAAATTGTTTTACGTAGGATATAAATTTAATGATGAAAAACGCGTGCAACTAAATTTTTGTGCACTTGTCTTACTTGATTGGTTTCCTTTGCTAAATGTTGACAAGAGTATGTAATTTCATTTGGTTAAACTAAGATCAAGTCTTGAATCAAAGCAATTGTTTTAAGAAGCATGAGTTGGTTATATCATTTTTGTGTTATGGAATCAATTGAATTTGGTAGAATTATATGTCCATGGTATTTTCTAGGAAGTTGTAAAATCGCATTTTGGCCAAATCCCTAGGAATAAAGAGATTGAAGAAGAAGCTTACGTGTCTAAATCTTTCGGACTTGTGTGTTTGAATTATTTGCACGATTAGTTATGTTATTTGGTGTTAGGATTATAATTGGTTGGTGATTTGGACATGCCGAGTTTTGCTTGTTTAAAGTTTTAGGCGTTCTTCGACACTGTTTCAGTCTTTTGAGAACTGGTACTGTCTGGTCGAGTCAAAAATTATGTGGCTGAGTGTTTTAGAAAATAGACTTAAAGCCGGTCGTTTTGGCACTAATTTCATTAAATTCGGAGTTGCGTAGCTCGGTTATGAGTCTCCAAAGTCGAGCCAAATTCTTGGAGTCAATCGGTGGGTAGGTTCGATTTTTGCAAGTTTTATGTCCTCAAACGAGCTCCGTTTTGAACGATTCTTTTTCCATTAGAAACTACACTCAAAGTGTTTTATTCGAGCTAAAGTTTTGTCTCGTTTGGTCAAGTTTAAGTCGATTTATCGTGAAATGAAATGGGAGGACATAATCTGTCAAGTCTGAAAACTGTTTGGGTTATTTCTAAAAACTGTACTAATTGGCTCATTGTTTTGAAACTTTAAAGATATTTTCAGAAACTACACATCTGTGGCTTTCCAACGAGTATTTATTTGTCGAAATCCGAGGTCGTTTACTATTTCAATTAATTCGCCGAAGTGGGCGCATAGTTGCAGAATTTTCTGCACCTGAGTTTAAAGAGAATAATTTGAACGTGGGATGAAATGATTAATTGTAGAATAGGTCGAACTAGAATTTTGTTATTATGATTGTGTTAATTGTTGATGTGAATAATGTGGAATATATGATAATTGTTGAAACTGGTACTGTTGTGTTAATTACGATGTTAGGTTGTTGGGCCTCTGGCCATAATTGTTGTTGTCCCTTGTGTTGGGTAGTCGGGTAGGATTTTGACCACCTACAGGTTAGAATACCAAATTGGAGAGTAAGAATATAGGGAAGAGTGTTTGATCTGTTGCGTGTACGATAGGACTTGGATGATAACGGTTAGCGGAGATAAGAAGAGTGGATGTTGATTTCCTGAGTTTAGCGTAGATTTCGAGGGGGATAGCAATCATTCATATAAGATAGTGAAAGGGAAGAGGAGTTCTCGGTTTTGTGGAAAGCCGTATGATGTTTCCGGTGGAAAGGGAGATGGGCGTCCCGGCAAGAGCCAAGTGGGGAGACGCTATCTGCATGGAATTGTGTGTCATTCTTGGACTGTAGTGGCGATTTATGCTTAGAATGAAAGTACACAGCTTATGTAACCTAAGCGGTGGAGTCAATATATGAGGTTGAGACTCATGAGGTGAAGTAGACGCATACGTTAGTGTTTCACGCACCAAAGAATAGAACTTTGAAAGGGTTGTAGGTGGATGTACTGGGGTTAACATTAGGATTGAAATCGTGTAAGTTTTCGAAGAGATTAAGTGCGAACTAGATTCATCTTGTTGTTGAGATTAGCGTGATTTTCGAGGACGAAAATATTCTAAGTGGGGGAGAGTTGTAACACCCCAAAAATTAATTAGGTGAGTATTTAACTAATTTATTTAGGTGATTATTTAACTTACATAATTAAGTGATTATGACTAATTTAAGTAAATAATATGTTAGTTGGCCATATTTAAATAATAATAAGGTAATCAATTTAAAGAGTGAGGTGTAGTAAATAAATGAGGGGTCTAATTTAATTAAGTGGAATAATTAAGTTAGAACTTATTACTATTAGTTAGGAGGTGTTTAAGTGTTAGAAGTGGTGATAGTAAAAATGAGGTGTAAGTATTAAGGCCCAAAATGATTGGGCCTAGGGTTAAATGATGATTGAAATGAAGGGAATTGAAAGGAAGCTTACGGTGGAATAAAGGGAACGCAGGAAGAAAGAAAAGAAATAGAGGGAGTGAAGGAAGGGTGTGATGCAACGTGAGGGAGAGATGGGAGGAATCTTGATTTTGTGGGTTTTCAAGTGGGAAGGCTAGGAAGCCTTTTGGTGTTCGATTCTTCTCCATTATGGTGTTTTGATTTCCTCTCTTCTAATTCCATGTTCAAAGCTCACCTTGGCCATTAATGGGGTTTTATTCCCTTTGACTCTAGGTAAGGAGAACTTGGTCTCAATCTTCATCATTTTCCTTCCTTGTTCCATTTCTATGAGTTCCATAGACTCATTCTCACTATTTTAAATTTCCATTTTTCACCCAAGCAAGATAACAATTCGGTTGGGGCTGGAAAACGTGGTGGGGGGCCTTGTTTTGGTGATTCTTGGTGTAGGGTTGAAGGTTCAAGCTTGAGAAAGGTTAGGGGATTCTCCATTACATCCTTTATAACTTGTAGGATGTGTATTATAGTTGGAATAGCTCTAGAAATGATGTGTTGTGTGACCTTGTGTTGCTTACATGTTGATTTATGTTTGAAATGTTTGTTTTGGTCATAACATGTTGATTGTTGTCGTGGAAGCATGAGTTGTGATTTATGCATGGTATATGTTTGATGAATTGGCTATATGAGAATGAGCATGTAAATATGATGATTTGGTATTAATAATTCAATGGCTATGTTGGTGTGGTTATGTGAGAAATGGTTTGTTTAGAAGAATTTAGGTTTAGAATTGTGTTGGGTGTAGGTCTTGGAAGGGGGGCGCCAAATGCCTAGCATTTTGGCGCCTGGTTGCTGATGTTCTGCGCGTGCGTGTGTGTTGGTGAAGGAAGGGCGCCAATTGCTAGGCAATCTGGCGCCAGGGTGTTGTGTTGTGCCTGACATAGAGTGCAGGGCGCCAAATCACTAGTAACTGGCGCTGGTGTGGTGTTTATGTCTTTGAGTTGTGTGTTGTGCGGGGGCGCCATTTGCTAGGCAAAGTGGCGCCCAGTTGTTCTGCTTGTGGGTTTTGTGTCTCGGTTGGGTGGTTTTGGCGGTGGGGCGCCAATTCCCTAGGAATCTGGCGCCCATGACTAAGTTTGGCGCGCCTTATGCTAGTGTGTGAGTGTGGGCTGTTGGTTTTGGTTTTGGGGCGCCATTTTGGCTGCCCTTGGCGCCTAGGTACCCAAATGTGTCTAAGTGATGGTTTAGTCCCTAAGAATTAATTTAATCATTGGTGTGACAATTTAGTCCCTAAGAATTAAATTAATCCTTGGCGTGACAAAATAATCCCTTAGTGTCTAATTAGTCCCAATATGTCAAATAATTTTCCTAAGTCCTTAAATTAATTTTTGTGTGTTAAAATGGTCCTTAAGTGAAGAAAAGGTCCTTATGAGGTGGTTTGGTCCTTAGGTGGGATTTAATCTAATAAGTGTTAAGATGGTGATTAATCATTGATGAGGTGATGGTTAATAATTGAGAAGGTGGTGGTTAATAATTGAGGTGGTGGTGGTTAACAATTGATAATTATGATGAGTTAATAAATGACGTGGGCTTCGGCCAAAAAGGTGATGTAATATTTATTGTGATGGATTGTGTGTGATGCATTTGTCATAGTGTCACATGAATCATATGCATTACGTGACGGTGGTGATGTGGCTTCGGCCAAAATGAGGTGAGTGCCCGACGGGGTTTTGGTGATGATTATGGATCCACATGCATATTGCACACATGCATATACTCATACCTTCATAAAATATTGTTGATGGTTAATTCATCTATTATGGTGTATTGTGATTGCCTAGATGCTTTCTAATTATAATGCTTATCGTACCTGTTATAATTTATGTAAAGAGACTCACCCTAGCATTTTATGTTGCCTGCTCTCGTGGCGACAAACAGGTGATTCTGAGTGAAGGTGTCATGCCTCTTGGGTTTATTGAGTCAGCTCTGATAGTAACACCGGGGATGGGATCTTAGTATTATTTTATTATGGTTATGTATTAAACTGATTTTGAATTATGTATTGAGTATGTGAACTCAGTTTCATTCCCGCTGTGCTGCAAACTATTTGATGGATTACTGTAAACACTAAATAGGTTTTTGATGCATCTGAACCCACTTGATTATGATGTTAATGCTATGCACCTGGTGCATTTGATATTTCTTTTGTGTTGTGACGGTGTTTTATTAAATGTACCACCCTCTTTGAGGTGCGTGGAAAAGTTTTCGAAAAACTCTGATTTTTATTAATTGAACTAGCATTAAATATAAGGGGTGTTACATTAGTGGTATCGAGCGCGATTCGGTCCGTCCGCCCAAGTTGTCGAAGTCTGTTAACCTCTCGAGTCTTGGTACTCGTTCTAAATCATAATTATGTTGCCGTTTATTATTGTTAACTTTGTTGGTTTGTTAGTTCATTAACGTGCTTTGTGACTTATTTGTTGGATTACGATTGAAAGTTATATTGTATTATTGAAGTATATGTGATCGAACTGTGCAACCGTGTGGTTGTAGCATTGATTTTGTCTGCTTCGTGGATCGTTGTTTGCATCATTAAGATATGTGTGATTAAAAGAGTTCTAACGACGTCAAAGGAGTGAAAGTCGTGACGATGCCTTCGCACTCGGATTTGCGTTAAAAGTCTTTTAATGTGATAGTTATAAATTGAAAATGAAGTAGTTTTGTGACCTTAATTAGTTGGTTGCATGAGTAGGAGGGATTGATCACCCCAATCACTCATCCCCAATGAAAGAGGCGACAATAACTCATAGTTATTATTAATTTGGATGCATGCACTAAATTTTAAATTCGATTGATTGCTCGATTAGCCTATTAGAATATAGAGAGCACTCTAATGTGACCTAATCTTGGTAAATTATACACTAGACAATATTTGAAGGATTACTTGTTAAATATTGTTGCACTTGATTGACGTCCTTGCCATAAGTTGATTGTTTTGTGATGTGTATGAGTTACTTTGGATTTGCGCTTAATTGTCTCGAAGTTAGTACGCTAAAATGAAATGATATGTAATGCCATATTTTCGTTATCACAATTAAAGTGCATAACTTGAAGTTTTGACATTTTTAATGTTTTAATTTGACTTGTTTAAGTGAGCATAATGCGATTTGTCGCAGACTAAATGATTAACTTCTCTTACCTTCTGGGTTCATGTTGGAAATCAAATTTTGAACTAATAAGCAGTGTTTATGTGGTTGCATGCTTAAGTGATAGTAAAGTTGAAGTTTGCATATAGTTTCCCTTTTTGACAAAACGATAAGTTTTATGATTTTCAAAAGGAAACAGTACTTGGAAAATTTTATGCTATTGGAAAATGAATGTGAGGTCAAGTTAGTGTCGAATTCTGTTTCCAAAATGTTCTAAGATTTTATTTCAAAATGTGACATAACTTCAGCTTTTGAACCGATTAGGTTGTGATTTAATGATGTTGAAAAATTAGGAGATTAGACATAAATTGCAGGATTAAATGAGTTAAAAATTTTAGACTACGAGAATGTGAGACCAATAATAACTGTCAAGGTTTTAGAAACAAATGTAAACAATTTTAAGTACTTCTTGACTGTGAACTATAATTGTGAAAATTTTGTTCGATTATGACTTAACTTGGACATTGTGGCTGTTATCGCTAGTGTTGACTGTCACTTCTTAAAAATTGTTTTACGTAGGATATAAATTTAATGATGAAAAACCGTGCAACTAAATTTTTGTGCACTTGTCTTACTTGATTGGTTTCCTTTGCTAAATGTTGACAAGAGTATGTAATTTCATTTGGTTAAACTAAGATCAAGTCTTGAATCAAAGCAATTGTTTTAAGAAGCATGAGTTGGTTATATCATTTTTGTGTTATGGAATCAATTGAATTTGGTAGAATTATATGTCCATGGTATTTTCTAGGGAAGTTGTAAAATCGCATTTTGGCCAAATCCCTAGGAATAAAGAGATTGAAGAAGAAGCTTACGTGTCTAAATCTTTCGGACTTGTGTGTTTGAATTATTTGCACGATTAGTTATGTTATTTGGTGTTAGGATTATAATTGGTTGGTGATTTGGACATGCCGAGTTTTGCTTGTTTAAAGTTTTAGGCGTTCATGGACACTGTTTCAGTCTTTTGAGAACTGGTACTGTCTGGTCGAGTCAAAAATTATGTGGCTGAGTGTTTTAGAAAATAGACTTAAAGCCGGTCGTTTTGGCACTAATTTCATTAAATTCGGAGTTGCGTAGCTCCAGTTATGAGTCTCCAAAGTCGAGCCAAATTCTTGGAGTCAATCGGTGGGTAGGTTCAGTTTTTGCAAGTTTTATGTCCTCAAACGAGCTCCGTTTTGAACGATTCTTTTTCCATTAGAAACTACACTCAAAGTGTTTTATTCGAGCTAAAGTTTTGTCTCGTTTGGTCAAGTTTAAGTCGATTTATCGTGAAATGAAATGGGAGGACATAATCTGTCAAGTCTGAAAACTGTTTGGGTTATTTCTAAAAACTGTACTAATTGGCTCATTGTTTTGAAACTTTAAAGATATTTTCAGAAACTACACATCTGTGGCTTTCCAACGAGTATTTATTTGTCGAAATCCGAGGTCGTTTACTATTTCAATTAATTCGCCGAAGTGGGCGCATAGTTGCAGAATTTTCTGCACCTGAGTTTAAAGAGAATAATTTGAACGTGGGATGAAATGATTAATTGTAGAATAGGTCGAACTAGAATTTTGTTATTATGATTGTGTTAATTGTTGATGTGAATAATGTGGAATATATGATAATTGTTGAAACTGGTACTGTTGTGTTAATTACGATGTTAGGTTGTTGGGCCTCTGGCCATAATTGTTGTTGTCCCTTGTGTTGGGTAGTCGGGTAGGATTTTGACCACCTACAGGTTAGAATACCAAATTGGAGAGTAAGAATATAGGGAAGAGTGTTTGATCTGTTGCGTGTACGATAGGACTTGGATGATAACGGTTAGCGGAGATAAGAAGAGTGGATGTTGATTTCCTGAGTTTAGCGTAGATTTCGAGGGGGATAGCAATCATTCATATAAGATAGTGAAAGGGAAGAGGAGTTCTCGGTTTTGTGGAAAGCCGTATGATGTTTCCGGTGGAAAGGGAGATGGGCGTCCGGGCAAGAGCCAAGTGGGGGAGACGCTACTGCGGGAATTGTGTGTCATTCTTGGACCTGTAGTGGCGATTTATGCTTAGAATGAAAGTACACAGTTATGTAACCTAAGCGGTGGAGTCAATATATGAGGTTGAGACTCATGAGGTGAAGTAGACGCATACGTTAGTGTTTCACAGACCAAAGAATAGAACTTTGAAAGGGTTGTAGGTGGATGTACCGGGGTTAACATTAGGATTTAAATCGTGTAAGTTTTCGAAGAGATTAAGTGCGAACTAGATTCATCTTGTTGTTGAGATTAGCGTGATTTTCGAGGACGAAAATATTCTAAGTGGGGGAGAGTTGTAACACCCCAAAAATTAATTAGGTGAGTATTTAACTAATTTATTTAGGTGATTATTTAACTTACATAATTAAGTGATTATGACTAATTTAAGTAAATAATATGTTAGTTGGCCATATTTAAATAATAATAAGGTAATCAATTTAAAGAGTGAGGTGTAGTAAATAAATGAGGGGTCTAATTTAATTAAGTGGAATAATTAAGTTAGAACTTATTACTATTAGTTAGGAGGTGTTTAAGTGTTAGAAGTGGTGATAGTAAAAATGAGGTGTAAGTATTAAGGCCCAAAATGATTGGGCCTAGGGTTAAATGATGATTGAAATGAAGGGAATTGAAAGGGAAGCTTACGGCTGGAATAAAGGGAACGCAGGAAGAAAGAAAAGAAATAGAGGGAGTGAAGGAAGGGTGTGATGCAACGTGAGGGAGAGATGGGAGGAATCTTGATTTTGTGGGTTTTCAAGTGGGAAGGCTAGGAAGCCTTTTGGTGTTCGATTCTTCTCCATTATGGTGTTTTGATTTCCTCTCTTCTAATTCCATGTTCAAAGCTCACCTTGGCCATTAATGGGGTTTTATTCCCTTTGACTCTAGGTAAGGAGAACTTGGTCTCAATCTTCATCATTTTCCTTCCTTGTTCCATTTCTATGAGTTCCATAGACTCATTCTCACTATTTTAAATTTCCATTTTCACCCAAGCAAGATAACAATTCGGTTGGGGCTGGAAAACGTGGTGGGGGGCCTTGTTTTGGTGATTCTTGGTGTAGGGTTGAAGGTTCAAGCTTGAGAAAGGTTAGGGGATTCTCCATTACATCCTTTATAACTTGTAGGATGTGTATTATAGTTGGAATAGCTCTAGAAATGATGTGTTGTGTGACCTTGTGTTGCTTACATGTTGATTTATGTTTGAAATGTTTGTTTTGGTCATAACATGTTGATTGTTGTCGTGGAAGCATGAGTTGTGATTTATGCATGGTATATGTTTGATGAATTGGCTATATGAGAATGAGCATGTAAATATGATGATTTGGTATTAATAATTCAATGGCTATGTTGGTGTGGTTATGTGAGAAATGGTTTGTTTAGAAGAATTTAGGTTTAGAATTGTGTTGGGTGTAGGTCTTGGAAGGGGGGCGCCAAATGCCTAGCATTTTGCGCTGGTTGTTGATGTTCTGCGCGCGTGTGTGTGTTGGTGAAGGAGGCGCCAATTGCTAGGCAATCCGGCGCCCGAGGTGTGTGTGTTGTGCCCGACATAGAGTGCGGGCGCCAAATCACTAGTGTCCGCGCTGGTGTGGTGTTTATGTCTTGAGTTGTGTGTTGTGCGGGGAGGGCGCCATTTGCTAGGCAAAGTGGCGCCCAGTGTTCTGCTTGTGGGTTTTGTGTCTCGGTTGGGTGGTTTTGGCGGGTGGGGCGCCAATTCCTAGGAATCGCGCCCATGACTAAGTTTAGCGCGCCTACATGCTGAGTGTGTGAGTGTGGGGTCGTTGGTTTTGGTTTTGGGCGCCATTTTGGCCGCCTTGGCGCCTAGGTACCCAAATGTGTCTAAGTGATGGTTTAGTCCCTAAGAATTAATTTAATCCTTGGTGTGACAATTTAGTCCCTAAGAATTAAATTAATCCTTGGCGTGACAAAATAATCCCTTAGTGTCTAATTAGTCCCAATATGTCAAATAATTTTCCTAAGTCCTTAAATTAATTTTTGTGTGTTAAAATGGTCCTTAAGTGAAGAAAAGGTCCTTATGGTGGTGGTTTGGTCCTTAGGTGGGATTTAATCTAATAAGTGTTAAGATGGTGATTAATCATTGATGAGGTGATGGTTAATAATTGAGAAGGTGGTGGTTAATAATTGAGGTGGTGGTGGTTAACAATTGATAATTATGATGAGTTAATAAATGACGTGGGCTTCGGCCAAAAAGGTGATGTAATATTTATTGTGATGGATTGTGTGTGATGCATTTGTCATAGTGTCACATGAATCATATGCATTACGTGACGGTGGTGATGTGGCTTCGGCCAAAATGAGGTGAGTGCCCGACGGGGTTTTGGTGATGATTATGGATCCACATGCATATTGCACACATGCATATACTCATACCTTCATAAAATATTGTTGATGGTTAATTCATCTATTATGGTGTATTGTGATTGCCTAGATGCTTTCTAATTATAATGCTTATCGTACCTGTTATAATTTATGTAAAGAGACTCACCCTAGCATTTTATGTTGCCGCTCTCGTGGCGACAAACAGTGATTCTCGAGTGAAGGTGTCATGCCTCTTGGGTTTATTGAGTCACTCGATAGTAACACCGGGATGGGATCTTAGTATTATTTTATTATGGTTATGTATTAAATCGATTTTGAATTATGTATTGAGTATGTGAACTCGGTTTCATTTCATTGTCTTTGCAAACTATTTGATGGATTACTGTAAACACTAAACAGGTTTTTGATGCATCTGAACCCACTTGATTATGATGTTAATGCTATGCACCTGGTGCATTTGATATTTCTTTTGTGTTGTGACGGTGTTTTATTAAATGTACCACCCTCTTTGAGGTGCGTGGAAAAGTTTTCGAAAAACTCTGATTTTTATTAATTGAACTAGCATTAAATATAAGGGGGTGTTACATTAGTGGTATCAGAGCAGTTCGGTCCGTCCGGCCAAGTTGTCGAGTCTGTTAACCCTCGAGTCTTGGTACTCGTTCTAAATCATAATTATGTTGCTGTTTATTATTGTTAACTTTGTTGGTTTGTTAGTTCATTAACGTGCTTTGTGACTTATTTGTTGGATTACGATTGAAAGTTATATTGTATTATTGAAGTATATGTGACTGAACTGTGCAACTGGTGGTTGTAGCATTGATTTTGTCTGTTCGTGACTGTTGTTTGCATCATTAAGATATGTGTGATTAAAAGAGTTCTAACGACGTCAAAGGAGTGAAAGTCGTGACGATGCCTTCGCACTCCGGACTGCGTTAAAAGTCTTTTAATGTGATAGTTATAAATTGAAAATGAAGTAGTTTTTGTGACCTTAATTAGTTGGTTGCATGAGTAGGAGGGATTGATCACCCCAATCACTCATCCCCAATGAAAGAGGCGACAATAACTCATAGTTATTATTAATTTGGATGCATGCACTAAATTTTAAATTCGATTGATTGCTCGATTAGCCTATTAGAATATAGAGAGCACTCTAATGTGACCTAATCTTGGTAAATTATACACTAGACAATATTTGAAGGATTACTTGTTAAATATTGTTGCACTTGATTGACGTCCTTGCCATAAGTTGATTGTTTTGTGATGTGTATGAGTTACTTTGGATTTGCGCTTAATTGTCTCGAAGTTAGTACGCTAAAATGAAATGATATGTAATGCCATATTTTCGTTATCACAATTAAAGTGCATAACTTGAAGTTTTGACATTTTTAATGTTTTAATTTGACTTGTTTCGTGAGCATAATGCGATTTGTCGCAGACTAAATGATTAACTTCTCTTACCTTCTGGGTTCATGTTGGAAATCAAATTTTGAACTAATAAGCAGTGTTTATGTGGTTGCATGCTTAAGTGATAGTAAAGTTGAAGTTTGCATATAGTTTCCCTTTTTGACAAAACGATAAGTTTTATGATTTTCAAAAGGAAACGATTTGCTTTGGAAAATTTTATGCTATTGGAAAATGAATGTGAGGTCAAGTTAGTGTCGAATTCTGTTTCCAAAATGTTCTAAGATTTTATTTCAAAATGTGACATAACTTCACTTTTTGAACCGATTAGGTTGTGATTTAATGATGTTGAAAAATTAGGAGATTAGACATAAATTGCGAGGATTAAATGAGTTAAAAATTTTAGACTACGAGAATGTGAGACCAATAATAATCACAAGGTTTTAGAAACAAATGTAAACAATTTTAAGTACTTCTTGATTTGTGAACTATAATTGTGAAAATTTTGTTCGATTATGACTTAACTTGGACATTGTGGTACATTATCGCTAGTGTTGATCACTTCTTAAAAATTGTTTTACGTAGGATATAAATTTAATGATGAAAAACCGTGCAACTAAATTTTTGTGCACTTGTCTTACTTGATTGGTTTCCTTTGCTAAATGTTGACAAGAGTATGTAATTTCATTTGGTTAAACTAAGATCAAGTCTTGAATCAAAGCAATTGTTTTAAGAAGCATGAGTTGGTTATATCATTTTTGTGTTATGGAATCAATTGAATTTGGTAGAATTATATGTCCATGGTATTTTCTAGGGAAGTTGTAAAATCGCATTTTGGCCAAATCCCTAGGAATAAAGAGATTGAAGAAGAAGCTTACGTGTCTAAATCTTTCGGACTTGTGTGTTTGAATTATTTGCACGATTAGTTATGTTATTTGGTGTTAGGATTATAATTGGTTGGTGATTTGGACATGCTGAGTTTTGCTTGTTTAAAGTTTTAGGCGTTACTGGACACTGTTTCAGTCTTTTGAGAACTGGTACTGTCTGGTCGAGTCAAAAATTATGTGGCTGAGTGTTTTAGAAAATAGACTTAAAGCCGGTCGTTTTGGCACTAATTTCATTAAATTCGAGTTGCGTAGCTCGGTTATGAGTCTCCAAAGTCGAGCCAAATTCTTGGAGTCAATCGGTGGGTAGGTTCAGTTTTTGCAAGTTTTATGTCCTCAAACGAGCTCCGTTTTGAACGATTCTTTTTCCATTAGAAACTACACTCAAAGTGTTTTATTCGAGCTAAAGTTTTGTCTCGTTTGGTCAAGTTTAAGTCGATTTATCGTGAAATGAAATGGGAGGACATAATCTGTCAAGTCTGAAAACTGTTTGGGTTATTTCTAAAAACTGTACTAATTGGCTCATTGTTTTGAAACTTTAAAGATATTTTCAGAAACTACACATCTGTGGCTTTCCAACGAGTATTTATTTGTCGAAATCCGAGGTCGTTTACTATTTCAATTAATTCGCCGAAGTGGGCGCATAGTTGCAGAATTTTCTGCACCTGAGTTTAAAGAGAATAATTTGAACGTGGGATGAAATGATTAATTGTAGAATAGGTCGAACTAGAATTTTGTTATTATGATTGTGTTAATTGTTGATGTGAATAATGTGGAATATATGATAATTGTTGAAACTGCATCATGTTGTGTTAATTACGATGTTAGGTTGTTGGGCCTCTCGCCATAATTGTTGTTGTCCACTTGTGTTGGGTAGTCGGGTAGGATTTTGACCACCTACAAAGTTAGAATACCAAATTGGAGAGTAAGAATATAGGGAAGAGTGTTTGATCCATTGCGTGTGCGATAGGACTTGGATGATAACGGTTAGCGGAGATAAGAAGAGTGGATGTTGATTTCCGAGTTTAGCGTGAGATTTCGAGGGGATAGCAATCATTCATATAAGATAGTGAAAGGGAAGAGGAGTTCTCGGTTTTGTGGAAAGCCGTATGATGTTTCCGTGGGAAAGGGAGATGGGCGTTAGGGCAAGAGCCAAGTGGGGAGACGCTCTGCGGGAATTGTGTGTCATTCTTGGACCTGTAGTGGCGATTTATGCTTAGAATGAAAGTACACAGTTATGTAACCTAAGCGGTGGAGTCAATATATGAGGTTGAGACTCATGAGGTGAAGTAGACGCATACGTTAGTGTTTCACAGACCAAAGAATAGAACTTTGAAAGGGTTGTAGGTGGATGTACCAAGGTTAACATTAGGATTTAAATCGTGTAAGTTTTCAAGAGATTAAGTGCGAACTAGATTCATCTTGTTGTTGAGATTAGCGTGATTTTCGAGGACGAAAATATTCTAAGTGGGGGAGAGTTGTAACACCCCAAAAATTAATTAGGTGAGTATTTAACTAATTTATTTAGGTGATTATTTAACTTACATAATTAAGTGATTATGACTAATTTAAGTAAATAATATGTTAGTTGGCCATATTTAAATAATAATAAGGTAATCAATTTAAAGAGTGAGGTGTAGTAAATAAATGAGGGTCTAATTTAATTAAGTGGAATAATTAAGTTAGAACTTATTACTATTAGTTAGGAGGTGTTTAAGTGTTAGAAGTGGTGATAGTAAAAATGAGGTGTAAGTATTAAGGCCCAAAATGATTGGGCCTAGGGTTAAATGATGATTGAAATGAAGGGAATTGAAAGGGAAGCTTACGGTGGAATAAAGGAGAACGCAGGAAGAAAGAAAAGAAATAGAGGAGTGAAGGAAGGGTGTGATGCAACGTGAGGAGAGATGGGAGGAATCTTGATTTTGTGGGTTTTCAAGTGGGAAGGCTAGGAAGCCTTTTGGTGTTCGATTCTTCTCCATTATGGTGTTTTGATTTCCTCTCTTCTAATTCCATGTTCAAAGCTCACCTTGGCCATTAATGGGGTTTTATTCCCTTTGACTCTAGGTAAGGAGAACTTGGTCTCAATCTTCATCATTTTCCTTCCTTGTTCCATTTCTATGAGTTCCATAGACTCATTCTCACTATTTTAAATTTCCATTTTTCACCCAAGCAAGATAACAATTCGGTTGGGGCTGGAAAACGTGGTGGGGGGCCTTGTTTTGGTGATTCTTGGTGTAGGGTTGAAGGTTCAAGCTTGAGAAAGGTTAGGGGATTCTCCATTACATCCTTTATAACTTGTAGGATGTGTATTATAGTTGGAATAGCTCTAGAAATGATGTGTTGTGTGACCTTGTGTTGCTTACATGTTGATTTATGTTTGAAATGTTTGTTTTGGTCATAACATGTTGATTGTTGTCGTGGAAGCATGAGTTGTGATTTATGCATGGTATATGTTTGATGAATTGGCTATATGAGAATGAGCATGTAAATATGATGATTTGGTATTAATAATTCAATGGCTATGTTGGTGTGGTTATGTGAGAAATGGTTTGTTTAGAAGAATTTAGGTTTAGAATTGTGTTGGGTGTAGGTCTTGGAAGGGGGGCGCCAAATGCCTAGCATTTTGGCGCCTGGTTGCTGATGTTCTGCGCGTGCGTGTGTGTTGGTGAAGGGAGGGCGCCAATTGCTAGGCAATCTGGCGCCAGGGTGTTGTGTTGTGCCTGACATAGAGTGCGGCGCCCAAATCACTAGTGATCTGGCGCTGGTGTGGTGTTTATGTGCTGAGTTGTGTGTTGTGCAGGGAGGGGCGCCATTTGCTAGGCAAAGTGGCGCCCAGTGTTCTGTTTGTGGGTTTTGTGTCTCGGTTGGGTGGTTTTGGCAGGTGGGGGCGCCAATTCCCTAGGAATCTGGCGCCCATGACTAAGTTTGGCGCGCCCTATGCTAGTGTGTGAGTGTGGGTGTTGGTTTTGGTTTTGGGCGCCATTTTGGCTGCCCCTTGGCGCTAGGTACCCAAATGTGTCTAAGTGATGGTTTAGTCCCTAAGAATTAATTTAATCCTTGGTGTGACAATTTAGTCCCTAAGAATTAAATTAATCCTTGGCGTGACAAAATAATCCCTTAGTGTCTAATTAGTCCCAATATGTCAAATAATTTTCCTAAGTCCTTAAATTAATTTTTGTGTGTTAAAATGGTCCTTAAGTGAAGAAAAGGTCCTTATGAGGTGGTTTGGTCCTTAGGTGGGATTTAATCTAATAAGTGTTAAGATGGTGATTAATCATTGATGAGGTGATGGTTAATAATTGAGAAGGTGGTGGTTAATAATTGAGGTGGTGGTGGTTAACAATTGATAATTATGATGAGTTAATAAATGACGTGGGCTTCGGCCAAAAAGGTGATGTAATATTTATTGTGATGGATTGTGTGTGATGCATTTGTCATAGTGTCACATGAATCATATGCATTACGTGACGGTGGTGATGTGGCTTCGCCAAATGAGGTGAGTGCAGTGCGACGGGGTTTTGGTGATGATTATGGATCCACATGCATATTGCACACATGCATATACTCATACCTTCATAAAATATTGTTGATGGTTAATTCATCTATTATGGTGTATTGTGATTGCCTAGATGCTTTCTAATTATAATGCTTATCGTACCTGTTATAATTTATGTAAAGAGACTCACCCTAGCATTTTATGTTGCACCGCTCTCGTGGCGACAAACAGTGATTCTCGAGTGAAGGTGTCATGCCTCTTGGGTTTATTGAGTCAGCTCTGATAGTAACACCGGGGATGGGATCTTAGTATTATTTTATTATGGTTATGTATTAAACTGATTTTGAATTATGTATTGAGTATGTGAACTCAGTTTCATTTCATTGTCTTTATGAAAACTATTTGATGGATTATCAGTAAACACTAAAATGTGTTTTGATGCATCCAACCCACTTGATTATGATGTTAATGCTATGCACCTGGTGCATTTGATATTTCTTTTGTGTTGTGACGGTGTTTTATTAAATGTACCACCCTCTTTGAGGTGCGTGGAAAAGTTTTCGAAAAACTCTGATTTTTATTAATTGAACTAGCATTAAATATAAGGGGGTGTTACACCAGACACGACTTCTATGTGTCCACCTCCGGATACGATCATTACAAAGGGAGCACCGAAAAAAGATAAGAAAGGGAATGTTGATTACTCAACAAAGCGAGACAAGTCATTTTGGGAACGTGTAGATGACAAATTTGACTCCCCCCAGGGTTCATCTAGTGGATGTTTTGCTCAGTCTCGTAAACGACCTACTCCCCCCCAAAGCAAGAGTGGAACGTCTACAAACCCATACAGTTCTGGTTCAACTCCTGCTCCTACTTTGTCAACGTGTCCAGCACCTAATCCATCACAAAGCAAAAAGAGAACTCAAGCTGACAGTGCTACTACAATCCCTACTCCTCCACTACATAAGAAACCAACACCCACACCTATTGTTACGAGCGCTGCCATCACATCGCTTTCAAAAGCTCTTACTTTGACACCACTCTGTTCTTACACAATCAATCCTATTGTTACAGATCTCATTGTTATGGATGTATTTAATACATACATAATAGGGATGCCCGACATACATGCGTCCCTATGTTGAAAAACTTGTTAACGTGGTTGGTGATGGTAATCGTGGATTCCGTGTATTGCGGCATTTCTTGGAAGGGTGAGGAGGCTTGGCGGTCGATCGAATCGATCGATGGAGGAGCTTAACCAATACAATGACTTCTACACTCATCGTATGGTGGTATTGGTAAGGTCACATTTTTGATGAAGTCGTTGTTGAGGCACATCATGGGAACAATGTTGAAGATAATTGGATGACTATACCAAAATGGGGTATCGATCGCAACAAGTACAAAGTTGTCTGAGTTGTTGGTCACCTAATTGTTGTTACACAATTTTTCCCTTCAATGTTGCGCCATTCGAAGTGCCCGACGATTCAACATCCTATTCGTGCGAACACAAACACTTTGTACAGTAAAGTGTCTTCTATTTAGATTCAATGTAGTCATTACAAAACATTACATAACATTATGTTTTTGTTGTCTTTTGAAGATCTTTATGAAGCCCGGAAGTCCAATGCCTGCCGGATTTGATGTGGATGACTAATAGGGCACCCATGCAGAGAGGTTGGGACTCGCTTTTTATTAGCCGCATGCAAAAGTGGAAGTGTTTGCTCATACAATCACAACCCCCATCCCCTTCCTTGTGTAGATTTAAGTAAAGATACTTGATGGTAGTCAATGTTAAGTTAGATTTATAATTTTGGTACACAACTTTGTATATGACTATTAGTAGGAAACTTTTGAAATGAAAAAACTCGCTTTACTTTTACGTTTTTAAGTTTCGCTACAGTATAACATTGGTTCGAATGATACCATTCGAACGCTGTTCAACGCCACCCTTCCGAACATGTTCGAATAAAGCCATTCGAGGCACCAATAACACACCTCACACCAACGATTGGCAATATTCCTTAACACGCATGAGTTTGTTCGAACGAGTTCGAACGATGTCGTCGAACAACAAAAATTCCTTAACACGGACAAGGTCGTTCGAACTGTTGTTAAATCGCAGGACGTTCGACGATCACTTAAACCACGCTGCACGAGCGTCGCACGCGAGGTCATTTTTGGAAAAAAAATGTTTGGGGGCGTGCGATGAGTAAACGGGGGTGTGGGAAAAGTAAAAGCCTATTATTTTACCAAAACTTATACGCAGCCTTATGTACCGTAGTTGTTTTGCATTTTTTTCGGTATAATGTTTTCCAATTTTATTTTTGGCTTTTATTTTTCTCACCCCCCTCCTTCCCTATCTCACCCCCATATTTCAAAAAATGCCAATAATACCCCTGCGTTTTAAAAAAAAATTAAAATTAAAATTTTCGGAATTACTTCAAAATAAGGTAATTCCGGTTCAAAAAAAAATTAAACTTTCGGAATTACCTATAAAAAAGGTAATTCCGGTTCATAAAAAATAAAAAATTTCGGAATTACCTCTAAAAAAGGTAATTCCGAAATTTTTAATTTTTTTTTTTTTAAAAGTTTATATTTTGGTCTTAAGATTTAAACGCGTTTTATTGGAAATATGATACGAACGATTTACGATTTAATAACAATACGTCAAAATATATAAAATGACCAACATAAAATAGGAGTACAAATACAACTATGGGTCCAAAATGTCTAAAAATGACTGAAAATAAGCACGTGAAGTAGGTGAACGGGCGATATCTAGGGCATCCCGGGCCAATCCAGGACGGGCAGTGCGTATATATACGATTTGTTTTAATTTTTATTACTAAAAGGCTACTAAAAATAGTCAAAACTACTCTAAAAAAATATAAAAACACCACTAAAAATCTAACAAAACCAAAATAAGGCTATACAAGTTTTTGTAATTTTCGGAATTACCTCAAAAATAGGTAATTCCGGTTTACAAATGTGAACCGGAATTACCTCTAATTCCGAAAATCTTTTCGGAATTAGAGGTAATTCCGAAATTCCAAATTATTTTTTTTAACAAACCATGTAATTTTTGGAAAAAAGTAAGGGTATTTTTGTCTATTTGGGATATTATGGGGGTGAGATAGGGAAGGAGGGGGGTGAGAAAAATAAAACCCTTTATTTTTTTGTGCGATGAACGTTTTCCAATTTATGTAAGGGTTTTTTTGGACCCCACCCCATCCCCTCCCACCCCACCCACCATGTGAAAATACCAAAATACCCCAATGCTTTACAAAATCACCATTTCTTCACATAATTGGTCATACATACGTTTGACCACCTTCACTCGCATATACGCCCGAGAGACGTATATACGATCAGCCAAAAATCAACCAATCGTATATACCACCACACACGACTATATATCGCGCAAAAATTTACTCACCGTATATATATACCTATTCAGCGTATATCGATTAGCGAAATTCATCCACTCGTAAATCACGCCAAAGAGACCCTATATACGACGAAGAAAAAAGTAAGCATCGTATATACACATTTTGATGTAAATACGATGAGCAATTTTATTTTATTTTTTACTAATTTTTTTTTCTTCGCTTGCGGTGTCCTGGTAGGTATAGAGGAGACGTGAGGTCTCTCCGATCGAGAGAGATAGGGAGTCATCTCATCGCTCGAGTCACGAGGACTCGGAGGCATAATCGACTCCATGCTTCAAGCGGAGAGAGAGAGTGAGCACGGCTGAGCGGTGAGTATGAGCACGAGCGGCTCGATGATCGGCCACTGGAGCTTTCTATCTCGGGGATTACTGCGCAGCAGACGCAGCAGGAGGATTGGCATAGAGGAGGCGGTTTCTCGATATCATTCCCACCTACTCCTCGATATCATCCACGGTATCCTCGATGCGATCCTCAACCTCTTCATTACCATCCCCACCTCCCGAGTATCGCAGCGGCGGCCAGTGATGCTTATTACTCGAACCACCCCATGTCCGAGTATCATGAGGTGCCTCAAAGATGATCGGGAGGAGCCTCGGGAGGAGCCTCGGCCTCTCTTTTCACCGACTTGGCGGATCATGTCTGCCAGATTCTATACTCACGACCGGTAAGTTTTGCATTTTTGCTTAAATAATTTATTTAAGTCACATAGTCTGCACTTTTTGCTTACATTATTTATTTATTTTTATTTCGGGAGTATCGTGTGTTGTCAAAGTATGGGCTCATGGCAACAAAGTCCATACTAGACTCCATATTCATTACCCCGACCTACTTGACGCACCACCGTGGTCGGGGACTCCAGATGGCCCCACTTCTCCCGGTCGCCACGCCACGATGAGACCATGAGTTCTTTGTCGGCTTTTATCGAGAGGTGGCACTCGGACACCGTCATTTCACTTGCCATTTGGTGAGATGGCGATCACTCGGATGACATCTCTTGTCTGCTGCACCTTCCCATCCGGGGAACTATGCCACACCTCCCGCCATCACCGTGTGAGCTCGGAGTTTGCCACATAGCTTCTTTGAGACATATCTGGGTGTGTCACGGGTTGAGGTCGCTAACAACACCGTGTGGGTCCGTGTTCATGACTTCAAATGGCTGGAGCGGTGTATGAGCGTAACATGGAGGAGGGGGTGACATCACCGCTATTCTTTGTGAGGGCTTATACGCCGCGCCGACCTACAGATATCTTCACTACGAAGACCGGAGCAGTGAGAGGCTAAGTGGTGGGTCTACTGGATGATCCGAGCGCGATGTTCTTGGAGGCTATGCATGGGGTGCAGTGCACTAGGCGCCATGTATGAGTCCTTGAACACTGCGTCTTTGAGGACTACTGCAAAGGTGTGGAGGTATGCCACCTATTTCGGTACACATTTTAACTTCTTGTATTTTTGTTAAATCACACCGACTTTTGGTAAATTCTTGTGAATTAAATATGTTGTTTATTTCGCATTTCGGGCTTGGATTATGTGGTATTTCCCGGATGGTGGATAGGTTGCCCACCATATCCCGTGCGGAGCCACTTCTTTGGCGCTACAGGAAGAAGAAGTCGACCACCAAGCTCGGCCACTACGGGAGGATGCTTGATGAGTGAGGCGGAGGGATGTCTGGCGGCGACCATTTGAGGAGGACGGTGGTAGACCACTTTGGCGAGATCTCCTCTACGAGGCTTCATCACCGGGTGACTTGAGTTCCTTACATGCACGATAGGTGCTGCGGCGGTTTGGGTACACGCAGATCATCCCGCGTGACCTCTCTCGGTGGCCGTCCGAGTCATCTTGCGCGTGTTTGAGATCGTCCCACTTCATGGCATCTGTGGAGGACATCATGCGCCTTTACTCGGGTTGCTCAATGCCCCGTCGGTATCTGAGAACTACTTAGAGTGGTACGTCCGGGCTTCTATCCCAGACTATTACCGCTCCACCATCACCTAGAGCTCGACCACTGACACCTCCCGAGATACGCTCACGACGATCATGGCCGGATTAGGGAGCTTGTGAGGGCTTGTAGAGAGGGGATTCGTGACGGCGACATCGTGCATGGCGATCGGCGTATCGGACACTCCATAGGTGGTGGGGATGGCGGCCACCGGATGACGTGGTGGGAGCTTAGGCAGCGACGGGGACGAGGACGGGGGGGACGCCGTTAGGGATTTTTATTTGTTTTTTGATGTATTTGATATTATTTTGGCACTTTATTATATTATTAACTTTTTCGGATGTTTTATTTATTTTACGAGTTTCCATGAATTTTTGATTTCATTGATTCGATAAAACAAAGTTACACAAACAATAAAACATAAACAACTTGAATAAAAATAGACGGATAAAATGAAAATACAATAGAAACTCTTGAAAATTTGGTGGAGTTAATCGACGAAGGATCTCACCGACGGTCCTTCCGGTTTCGACGTCTGCGGATGAATGTAACTCCTCCATTTAATTGTAATATGAATGGACATCATGTCTCGGACGTCATCCTCATTGTTGACATCCATGGTAGACCGATTAAATACCTCCACTAGTCGTTTCGGGTTTCCGATAAACGATACGAATTATCTCATGTTCGCTTCTCGGTTGAACCATCCGCGGTAGTTTCTCGCTTAAGAGCGAGAAAATGATATATCGTGTTTTAACCTACACGAAACAACATCTCTCCCATCGAAACTTATACCATCATCTTTCAAGATGATACCACGATGATCAACAAACCCCATATTAGAATGAACAAGAGTGAGGGAAGAAGGCTCGTAGTATGACATTAGCGAAGCCTGCATCATCTTCACTTGTGATGTGTGAGAGAAGGAGGAGTGAGTATTTGAATTTTTGGTGTGAAAATAGTGATGGTGTGAGTGAGTATTTATAGATGAGGTAAAAGATTATCAACCGTTGATTTTGGCGTGCAATCTACACCGTTGATCAACTTTGAACGTTAAATCATGAGCGTTAAATTTTTTTTTACAAATTTAAAAAAAAAACAAAATTTAAGGCGCATCGTATATACTTCTTCAGGGCATATATACGATGTGTTAAAACTGCACATCGTATATATGTCCCAATTGACATATATACGATGCGCCTTTTTTAAAAAAAAATAAATAAATGACAAAGAGCATTTTGGGGATTTCATTTTGGGTGGGGGTTTAAGGGGAGAGGGTGGGGGTACAAAAGAAAAAACCCTTTATGTAATGACACATACAACATGGGCACGCGATATCTGAGCATAATTAGTGCTCGGCTTGCCAAAAGATAGCTTTAATTATTAATTACTCCCTCCGTTCCTTATTACTTGTCGTTTTGGGAGAACAAATTTATTTCTATTTACATGTCACTTTCAAAGTCCAATGCAACATTTATTATTGTTTTATCAATAGTGCCCTCAAGTATTTATTGCAGAGAGAGAAATATATGAAATGAGATAATAAATCTTTAAGGGTATTATAGGTAAAAGATAATTAATTGTATCAAAATTGACTAAATTTATTCCTCTCATTGGTATGTGTAAAAAGCTTAAAAACGACAAGTATATAGGAACGGAGGGAGTATATGCTTAACGTTTTTTTCACCCCTCCTTCTCTCTCACACCCCCATTTTATAAAAATCCCAAAAATACCCTCAGTTTTTTAAAAAAAATAAAAAAATTAACTTTCTGAGATTTGGGATTCCCGGATTTATCTCATAAGTAGGTAAATCCGGTTCACAAATTGTTAACTGGATTTACCTACGTATGAGGTAAATCCGGGAAACCAATGAGAGTTTGTTGGATTTCCGGATTTATCTCATAGGTAAGTAAATCCGGTTCACAATTTGTGAACCGGATTTACCTACCTATGAGATAAATCCGGGAAATGATGGGGGGTTTGTTGGATTTCCAAATTTACCTCATAGGTAGGTAAATCGGTTCACAATTTGTGAACCGGATTTACCTATCTATGAATAAATCAAAATCCAACAAACCCCCACCAAAAGTAATAGAGATATTTTCGAAATCTTATGTAAAATTAGGGGTATTTTGTCCAAAATGGTATCTATGGGGTGTGAGAGATAAGGAGGGGGTGGAAAAAAACCCTAAAGTTAAATGCATTTTGATCTCCAATTTCAATAAATGTGCAATTTTAATTCCTATTTTTATTTTGACAATTTTGGTTCCTCTATTTTAGAAATTTTTGTAATTTTGACCAAATTGAAATTTTCAACTCTTAGATATTGATGTGTCCAAATTTTAATTGACATGGCACTTGACTAGGCCTACTTGATATGCCACCTCATTTATTTAAAAAAAATGTTTACTTTTATTTTATTAATATTTATTTTAAATAATTAAATTATTTTCATATTTTAAAAATTAAAAAAATTTAATTTTGCATAATTATGATATTTTTATATATTAAATAACTAAATAATATTTTTATTTTCAATTAAATTATTTTTATATGTAAATAAATTATTTTTATATTTTAAAAAATTAGAAATTGGTTTTATTTTAAGTAATTAAATTTTATTAATTTAAATAACTTAATAAGAATTTTTATTTTAAAATAAATAAATTTTAAATTTTAAATAAATTATTTTTATATTTACATTTTTAAAACTATAAATTATTTTTATTTTAAATAATTAAATTATTTTTATATTTTAAATAATAATTTATTTTTATATTTAAATAATAAATGATTTTATATTGTATTTCTAATTTTTACAATATAAAAACAAATTAACTATTTAAAATAAATGTTTAATAAAATAAAAGTTACTTCTTTTGAAAAAAAATGAGGTGACATGTCAAGTAGGCATAGTCAAGTGTCATGTCAATTAAAATGTTGACACATCAACATCTAAGAGTTGAAAATTCCAATTTGGTCATTGCAAAAAATTGTAAAATAGGGGGACTAAAATTGCCCAAATAAAAATAGGGGATCAAAATTACACATTTAGTAAAATAGGGGGACTAAAAATGCATTTAAGCTTTAATTATATGCATTTATTTATTATATAATATAATAAAATAAAATACAAGAAATTTCCTTTTTGGATGTATAGTAAGAAACATCCACAAATGTGTAAAAATTATTCACGCTTTACGGTGAAATGCAAAACTTCGGTGGTAGTTGAAGCTAGTGGTGGCCACGATCATGGGCGTGCTGGCTGGTTTCTATTTTACCACGCGCGAATTACAAATCGTCAAAGTCGTTTTTTGATCGGGCGAGATCCTCGCACCTTGACTGGTGAGACTTCAAATGACACCGGGATTAGTGGACAGTTCACCAGGACTTGGCCCAATTTTAACTCGTCCTCTTGGGGTTGTGACCTCCATGGTCAGCTTATAATGAAGTTTACCCTTTGCAATAGTTTACCGAGACTCGGCCCGGATTGAACTCATTCCAAGGGGTCGTGACCACCATGGCCAGCTTATTATGAAGTTCACCCTTGGCAAAAGTTTATCGGGACTAGGCTCAAATTGAACTCGTTCCGAGGGGTTGTGACCACCATGGCCAACTTAGTGGAGGGAGTCATGAGACTCTTGCCTCGGTCTATAGGGGCCGTGACCACCATAGCCAGCTTCCGAGGGGGGCTACCTGCAAAGTCACTTAGACGCTCAAGACAGTATTGAGAATAGCTTAGTGTTGTTGGAAATGATAGAGTATGTACCTTTTGTGGCTATGTGAGCCAGCTCTGAGTCGTTTGATCAATCAAGTGAATCTAAGCTCTCGAGGCATGATTGTCATAATGTGTTGAATTATGATGGATATGGATCCTAGCTATTGGGTTGATCCAAGTCCAATTCTGGAGTGGGACTCATGGTCCAGTCCAAAATAGACTCTAAGCCTTTTACATGCCATCAATGGGTAAAGGAACTAGGCTTGACAAAATGCAGCCTTTGAATTGGATGGGAAAACATTAGTAAATAGATTCCATAATGCCAATAAGGTCTTTGAGTTTGGTGAAATAGTCTCAAAACAAAATGTAAAGGGATTTTACTCCCTCACTAGACATGAGGCTAATGTAGGAGAAGATGGAAAAATGGTCTCTTGTTGAAAGCTTTGAGGTATTTCCAAGAAGGAGAAGATGCTCTCTGGTTCTCAAAGATAATTATAAAGCTTTTAATATTGGTAGTATTTTCATTCATGTTGAGAAACATCATCTCATGGATTTCAAAGAGTACTGAAGCTTCAACATTTCATTTTTCGTGCTTTATGAATAATCAAATTGAAAAATTTATCAACTAGAGGAAATATGTATATGTTTGGCAGCAACAAAAATGTCAAAAGTTCACAACTCAATTGATAGACTCATTTTTGTTATCCCAAGTCTTCTGGTTATTATAACTACTGGAATAGAGTCAGGATTTAATTAGTGGGGAATAGTTAAAAAAAATTAAAATCTACATAAATGAAATATATATATATATATATATATATATATATATATATATATATATATATATATATATATATCATATTTCATGAATAATATCATACTTATTTAATCCAAACATATTAGTTACATTAACAATTTATTAAGATACAAAACGTCTTTTTTGCATGTCACGAAAATCATCTTTAGCAGTTTTTGTTTTTCTTATAAGTTTTCATCTAGAAGTTTGAAGAGAAGACAATTTTTTTGAAAACAAAACAATAGACAAATGTCATACTAGAATAACATTTTGCAGTCGATTTGGACACAACTTCGTTGTTGATTAGTGATGTAGAATGTAAAACTCTGCTACTTGAGAAGAAGCTCGGTAGTTGATTAGTGATGTAGGGCACAACTCTAATTCTTTGGAGCCCTGCATCTTTTAAAAGGGTTTTTTAACCAAATATTTCAAAAGTGTTTTCATATGTGATTGTTGGAGTATTTTTAGTCAAATTGTTACATTTTATCTTTAATTAGTTCATATTTTTAATTATTAGGAGAGAATAATGTTTCTTTCTTTCTGGTAAACTAACAACGAGTCTTAATGTTTTGACGCACGAGCGCCCCAGACATGTCATCAATAATCTTACTAAGAATGCCCTCAAGGGCGTCTTCTAGAAAAATTGTCTCCATAGAATCGAGTTGTAGGTTGTAGTTGGAAAGTTAATCCGCACAACTGTTCCCCTCTCTCCACGTATGAATGATCTTCACCTCCCAATCGCCAGTAAGGAGTCTTCTTATGTGCTTGAAGATGGTGGTATCGGTATCTCGGTTATCTTTGGCTTTGGTAAACATGTCCACCCGAACTTTAGAGTCACTCTCAATGATTAGCTTGCGGGTGCCAAGCAGGTGGGTTATCTCAATGTCAATCCACATTCTCCACATCTCTGCTTGCAAAGCAGTGCAGGTACCAAGTATTCTCAGCCCTTGATCCATCTACCAGCATCATTCCTCAATAGTCCTCCACATTCAGCTTGGTTGTCATTACCCTTACAAACCCCATCCGTATTCAGTTTTAGCCATCCGATATTGGGGTTGTGCCACCTTACCAATGTTGTCTCCAATGTTCCAGATATTTTTATCCCTATTATATAGCTTTTTCAATAAATTATTGATTTTGTAAAATTAAATCAAATCAAATCAAATTTTGATTATCCTTGTATTTATCCTTTATATTTATTAATTAACTAGTAGTATACCCGTGGATACGCACGGACGCTGTCATGTTCTTTCTATGAATGAACTTAGAAAGTACTAAATAGTCTGAATATTATCTCGTGAAAATAAAGACAAATTTAAAGTTGATAAAAAATGAGTTTCAAATAAAAAAATAGATAAGTATTAAAATCTAGAAATGTAAAAGTATCCTTTAAAAACAATTGTGCATTTTATCTCGTGTTTTTAATATGTTAGTATAGTGTTTTTTATATATCAGTGTTGTTATTCCGTGTTTTTTATATATCAGTGTATTTATCTCATGTTTTATATATATCATTGCAGTTATCCCCATATTTTTTATATATCAGTGCAGTTATACCGTGTTTGTTTTTTATGTATCAGTGTAGTTATATCATAGTTTCAATTGGTTATTTGAGTTGATTAGTAGATTATAGTAGATAGTAAAAGATAGATAGTAGATTATCAATAAGAAATATTTATTTCGTGTTTTTTCATATATCAGTGACAATTATTTGTCTTTTTTAGGTATTAGTGACAAATATCTGTCACGTGTGTTTTAGTAATCAGTTTAAATAGTCATTAAGCTTTAAAAAATTATAATATCAATGACAAATATTAATTCCGTGTATTTTTGTACATCAATGCAGTTATCCCGTGTTTTCTTATATATCAGTGCAGTTATCCCGTGTTTGTTTTTTATGTATCAATGTAGTTATCTCATAGTTTCAATTGATTATTTGAGTTGATTAGTAGATTATAGTAGATAGTAAATTATCACTAAGAAATATTTATTTCGTGTTTTTTTATATACCAGTGACAATAATTTGTCCTTTTTAGTTATTAGTGACAAATATTTGTCACATATGTTTTAAATATTAATCAGTTTAAATAGTTATTAAGCCTTAAAAATTATAATTATCAATGACAAATATTAATCCCGTGTTTTTTTAATATATCAATGCAGTTATCCCATGTTTTCTTATATATCAGTGCAGTTATCTCGTAGTTTCAATAGATTATTTTAGTTGATTAGTAAATTATAGTAGATGGTAAAAGTTAGATAGTAAATTATCAATAAGAAATATTTGTTTTATATTAAGTGATGACGTGTCAAAAAATGAAGATGTCTAAAATTATCATTTTGTAAGTTGTCTGTGTTATTAAATAGATAAATAGATAGATATTAGATTAGATTGTAGAGCTTTTTTTTACCGTTTCCCTTTATTAAAGATAAAAGTGGAGATATCAATAAGGACTTGTTCAAGTGGTAACTGATTTCGGATCCACTCAAAGGTCTTGAGTTCAAATGTTAGGTGTGGTAAAAATTCTGTTAGGAGGAGAAAATCGCACGAGCCGACAAAATTAGTGAATATTGCGCACCAATGTCACGGTAACAAAAAATTGGAGATTTTTTTAGAAACACTAAAACCGAATAATTGATTGGATTTTTTTAAAAAGAATTGATTTGAACGAATTCACTAGTGCGAGAAAAGACATTTTTAGCATTGGTTATTTGGTACATTTAGCATCGATTATCGGACGATGCTAAATCGCACGATGCTAAAAGTTGAATATTTAGCGTCGCTTATTTAACCGATGCTAAATGTCCTATTAGCATCGGGTGTTTAAATAGCCGATGCTAAATGGTGTTCGATGACGACTTTTGTTGTCTATAAAAATGACATTTAACATCAATTGTTTATATAACCAATGGTAAATGTCACGAAAAATGACATTTAATATCGATTGTTTAAACAACTAATGCTAAAAGTCTATTTAAAAAAAAATGGTTCTCTGTTCACATTTCTACAGCACACTACTATCTTTCCTCCTTGTAATGTTATTTTTCCCCAACCAAATTCCCACATCCCACTATTCCTTGACAACCCAAAACTAACATCAAATGACTAAAATTGAACATCAAATTCATAAAATAAGTCAAGTAATTAACCATTCATTCAATAAAATAGATACAACAACGGATAAAATCAAGCACAAAGAGATTTGTACCTGAGTGTAGTTCAAAGGAGAATCACAAGGTGGTGAAAGGGTCTCTCTCGCAGAGAAAGAAGAAGTGGTGCAGGGTTCACGGAGAGTTTGCGTTCGTGAACCATGATATCTGTTTGAACAAAGGAAACTAATGAGATAACAAAATATAGTTGGCAGCAACAATAAGACATAAGAGTTATAAAATTTTCCACTAAGATAGATTCCGTTCACATTCAGAAAATAGATCTTCCGATTCACGATTTGAAAGTTGATTCAATAAACATGCATGAGATGGATACCTTCCAAATCAGATTTTAAGTGATAAGTCCATAACAAACTACATTTGCCCAAAACACTTTCTATGCTAAATCTAATAACTAACATGTGAACCACAACTATTGGGTACATATTGCTGCATCAACGGATCCTACTTGATTCATTCGGTCACTATATATTACTATTGCCTGGTGCCTATGATACCTGCAAAAAGACCACAAGGATAATAAACAACAGAAAATAAGATAGAGTCAGTTTTATAACAGAACCATACACCACACACCACAAAATGCAGTAAGTGAAACTTCACATCCACCTAGCTTATTTCCATATCCAGCCCATTCGGTCACTATATATTACTATTGCCTGGCAGAAGAAATTAATTCAACAAATATATGAAACTTTTAAGTTGAGGATTTCATACAAGGGCAGAAAGTACACGTGTCTCCCAATCATTACTTCTACATGAACAATTGAAAACATATGTCTTAAACAACTGTCTTTGATCATCTTCAACAGAAATTAGCATCCTAAGATAGAAAGTAGCTAAGAGACTAGTGAGGAAGTGACTTAAGCAATCCATAAAAGAGAAGCAAGTAATCGTACATTTTTTTACGTATGTGAAGTACAATATTCACTCAAGCACCATTTTATTAGTAGATAACATGAGAGTCCACAATGAAAGGGAAATTGTTTCAAACTTTCAAATTTTGGTTGTCGCTCAAATTGTATAGAGTGGCACTTTAGTGAGTGTAATTATGTTTCGAACTCTGTTTTTTTGTTCTTATGGCGTAGTTTAACACCGCTTATGCATAAGTCAAGCACCATATTTTTTTATCAATGTCTTTCATCCGATTTCAAGTATAAAGATAAACACTTTTTAGGTTCATTGAAAAAATAATGTATCTGCAGGCTATATATTATCCAAATACATTCTTTTCAAATGAGCCTAAAAAGATATTTATTCTTATATTTGAAATCAGAGATAAATATTATCTTTGATGTTCAAAATATCATAAAATTACATATTTCATTTATGCAAATCAACTTTTTGACCGCCCAAGACTGATCTAAGCAACGCCAGTGATGGTAAGATTTGTTAGGGCTAATTAATCCAACAACTCATAATCATTGTTCTGATCACTCAAGTCAAGTGAAGACTTTAGTTGATGTCATGCTTTATAATTAAGGATGACAAGTGAAGACTTTAGTTGATGTCATGCCTTATAATTAGGGATGACAATGGATACCTTGGGTAGAGTAGAGTACTATAGTTTCCATATTCGAACCCGCATATGCATGAGTAGTCGTTTAGTGCTCATCTCCATACACTTTGGGCACCCAAGTGCATGTACCCACACTTTTATAGCGAAATATAATAATAAATGACATAAAACATCATAATTCAATTAAAAAATATCATTTCTTGATCTGCAAATTAAAATTTTAAACGTGATAGCATTTAGTAAATTAAAAGCGTCCAAATTAAATATTAATAGTTGGTAACAATCGTAATTAGTAATATATACACATACACAGAGCCCAATTGGCGCATGGATCAAACTGGGCATAGTTTTTATACTTTTTGATTACTTTTCTGCTTTCTTTGTTAAAATGTGAAGTAGGCGGGACCGACCCGCTAGACCCTGTGTTTTGAGTTTGGGTTGGACTACAAAAAATGCAGCTCGGTAGATAATTGGGTTGGCTTAACCCAACCCATTTTTTCACTTTGGCCCATTGGGATAGGCCAAGCCAGACGGCCCAATTTGACAATTGTGACCGTAATGCCTTATCCAAGCTCGCACGTGTTTCTGCAAGTAATTACCCACCTATTATTGATAATTTTTGCAGACGCCCAATTGGTATGAGCTCAATTACCATCCAGACTTGTAAAGAACCTTTACATAGCATCCCCACCCTCCAAGTTCGAGGCTCCCACACACAAAAAGAAGAGGAAACTAGACCACAGGTTAACCCACTGATATGTCCCTCATAGAAGGATTGGTTTTGTAACGCGGAATTGGGAAAAGTCGTTGGAAGAAAACGACGTGCACTTGTACAAAACAAAAAGGAGGAGGAAATCATCACATCTCATACTTGGCCAACAACACATGAATGAAATGCTTGCCAACTCCACTCTACCTGATCCTTCTGGTTGTCTAAATTCTCACCACACAAAAAGACTAATCTACTAGTCAACAATTGCTTGCTTCTTCTTTTCTGATTCCCAAAATATCACCCGATTAGTCCTTCACCGCCGCGTCTTTTCCCTATGAAGCGGCACAATATGATAGGTTTTTTTTTTTGCCCCCACTCTTTCCCTTCATACCCCCACTCACTTTGTGAAAAGACGAAAATACCCCTGCGTTTTTACAAAATCACAATTTCTTCACATTATTGGTCATACCTACGATTGACCACCAGCCACTCGCATATACGCCACATAAACGTATATACGATTGCCCTGAAATTCCACCACTCACATATACCCCACCACCAACCTATATACGATCCACATTTTTTACCTATCGTATATACCACTTTTCAGGCGTATATACGATTAGTCAGATTTCAGCCACTCGCATATACGCCCTACAGACCATATATACGACGCGTTAAAGAGTAAGCATCGTATATACCCCCATGTTTATGTAAATACGATGAGCAATTTTTTTTCTGATTGTTTTTTTTCCTTTGCTTGCAGTGTCCGGTAGGTAGAGAGGGAGATGGGAGGTATCTCCTATCGGAGAGAGAGGGGAGTCATCTACTACTCCGAGTACCAGGACTCGGAGGCATAATCAGCTCCATGCTTCGGCGAGAGACATGATAGAGACAGAGCTAACCCAATCCCGAGTATCTGCGGCCCACCCACCCCGTATGATGTCACGGCCGGTGAGCACCATCATCACCCAAATTCGATGATCGGAGATCTTTGGAGATTTCTATCACGGGGATTTCTTACAGCAGAGTCAACACGAGGATTGGTATCGGGGGAGGCCGCCTCCTGAGTACCATCACCAGGCTCCTGAGTACCATCACCAGGCTCCTCAGTACTATCACCAGGCTCCTCGGTACGATACGACCTCTTCATTACCATCCCCGTCTTAGAGTATCGGCGGGAGCGACCTCGAGGGTATGAGGGTATCGATCGATTCGTCGTTCTCAGATCAGTCTATGTCTGAGCCTCAGCAGGATCAGGGGAATCAGGAGGAGTCTCAGCCTCAGCCTCAGCCTCAGGCCTCTCTCTTCACAGACATGGCAGATCATGTTTGCAGTTCTATACTTGTTGACCCGGTAAGTTTTGCTTAAATAATTTATTAAACAGACATAGTCTGCACTTTTTGCTTACATCATTTATTTATTTTTAATTCAGGAGTATATGTGTGTTGTCAGAGTATGAGCTCATGGAAACAAAGTCCATACCAGACTCCATCTACATTACCCGGCCCTACTTCAACGTACCACAGTGGTCAGGGACTCTAAACTGGCCCCACTTCTCCGGCATCGCCACGCCACGATGACCGTGAGTTCTTTGTCGGCTTTTATCGAGAGATGGCACTCAGATACTTCGTCATTTCACTTGCCATTTGGTGAAATGACGATCACTCTGGATGACATCTCCTGCCTGCCTGAACTTTCCATCCCGGGGAACTATGCCACACCTCCCACCATCACTTTGTGAGCTCGGAGTATGCCACACAGCTTGTAGAGACATATCTGGGTGTGTCACGGGTTGAGGCTGCTAACAACACCCGTGGGGTCCGTACTGACTTCAAATGGTGGAGCGAGTTTATGAGTGTAATTTGGAGGAGGGGTGACATTTACATTCTTTGTGAGGGCTTATCTCGCCCGGCCGACCTCAGTATCTTTCATTACGAAGACCGAGACAGGCGGAGGCTAAGTGGCTGATCTACCTGCATGATCTGAGTGCAGATGTTCTTGGAGGCTATGCATGGGGTGCAGGTGCATTAGCTGCCATGTATGAGTTCTTGAACACTGCGTCTTTGAGGGAGACAGCGCAGTGTGGAGGGTATGCCAGCCTATTTCATGTACACATTTTAACTTCATTTTTTTTGTTAAATCACACTGACTTTGGGTAATTTTTTTTGAATTAAATATGTTGTTTATTTTTGCATTTCAGGCTTGACTATGGGTAGACCCTTTGAGCAGATCTCCCTATACAGAGGCTTCATCAGCTGGGCTGACTTCAGAGTTCCCTACATGCCTGATAGGTGCCTGCGACAGTTTGGGTACGTTCAGATCATCCCGCTGCGACCTCTCGTGAGGTCGTCCGAGTCATACTGAGTGCGTCTTTCAGATCACCCACTTCATGGCATCTGTGGATGACATTTTGCGCACTACTCGGTTTGCTCAGCGGGCGGATGAGACTGTACATAGGTACTTAGAGTCGTACGTCTGTGCATCTATCCCCAGACTATTACCGGCTCCACCATCGCTAGTAGCTGAGGCCTGGACACCCTCCCCAGAGCTACGATACGACGATGCTGAGTGGGTGAGGGAGATTGTGACTGCTTGTAGGGAGGGGATTCGTGATGGCGAGATCACGTGTGGTAGTCGGGCGTATCGGAAACTCCATAGGCTGGTGGGGATGGCAGCACCAGATGACATTTCTGGGGAACTTAGACGACGGGGACGAGGACGAGGGCGACGAGGAGGGTGTTAGGGATTTTTTTATCACTTTTTTGATGTATTTGATGTTGGCACTTTTTTATTACTTTTTTTCGGGTGTTTTATTTTACGAGTTTCCATAAATTTTTGATTTCATTGATTCGATAAAACAAAGTTACACACACAAGCGATAAAACTTAAACAACTAGAATAAAAATAGACACATAAAAAGAAAATACAATAGAAACTACTAAGCTGGTGGAGTTAATCGACGAAGGATCTCAGCGACGGTCCTTCTGGTTTCGACGTACAGATGAATGTAACTCTTCCATTTAAACATAATATGATTGGACATCATCTGTCGGAGGTCATTCTCGTTGTTGACATCCACGGCAGACCAGTAAAGACCTCCATCAGTCCATTCTTGTTTCCGATAAAGGATACAAATTATCTCATGCTCGTCGCTCTCTGGTTGAACCATCCGCACTAGTTTCGCGCTAAGAGCGACAAATGATATCACGATGTTTCAACTACACGATAAAACATCTCTCCCATCGAAACATATACCATCATCTTACAAGATGATGCCCCGATGATCAATGAAACCCCATATTAAAATGAACGAGAGTGAGAGAAGAAGGCTCGTAGTATGACATTAGCGAAGCCTGCATCATCTTGACTTGTATTGTGAGAGAAGAAAGTTGAATTTTTTGTGTGAAAATAGTGATGGTGGGAGTGAGTATTTATAGTTAAGGTAAAAGATTATCAACCGTTGATTTTGTCGTGCAATCCACACCGTTGATCAACTTTGAAAGTGAAATCATTACCGTTGAAAATTTTTTTACTGCAAAAAAAAAATACAAATTTCAAACTCATCGTATATATGTCATTTGGGACATATATACGATGCGATCGTATATATGCCCTTAAGAGGTACTCCCTTCGTCCCATTTTGTTTGCAGTTTAAGGTTTTGCCACACCCTTTAAGAAAAATGATTAGGAGTCTAGATTCTTTAAAAAGTGTTGTCTAATTTACCATTTAACTCTTTATCTCTCTACCTAGATAAATGTGAATATTTTATTAGAGGTAAAAAGTTGTCATAATTAATAGGGGTATATGGGTAAAAGAACATTAAAAGTTTCATTGGAAATCTAAAACAACAATCAATTTGGGACAAATTGATTTTGCTAAAACAACAAACAATTTGGGACAGAGGGAGTATATACGATTGGCCGTGTAAGATGCAATCGTATATACCTCTTAAGGGTATATATACGATGTGGTAAAAGTTCGCATGGTATATATATCCCAAATGATATATATACAATAGCCTTTTTTTAAAAAAAAAATAGATTAAAAAGGGCATTTTGGAGTTTCAAATTGGGGGGGGGGGGGGTATTTGGGGATTGGGTGGGGGGTAAAAAAAAACCTATGATAGGCTCAATATGCTATAAGCATATTAAGCAAAATACTTATCTTCTTCTTCTGTTAATAAGTCAACATATCATTTTTCAACCCCTATGGACAACAATGGGAAATAAAAAATGGCTATTTTTATAGGTAACGTGCTCTTAAACAAAGTGTGGACTTAGTCTTTAGCCGCCGATATTCCACGATACTAATAATGAGTTGAAATTTCCGTTTAAAAAAAGAGTAGGCATTATCTGACAATGATTTTTGACTTACTGTAAGAATCCTACACCTTTAATCCCATAACGTCACTAATAATTATATAGAGATTGCATCATCATGTTATCATCGCAACTGCTGGATATAGCGCTCTTGTCTGAGATAAGATTCTACCCATGATAAATCAGTTATCTTATCTATGTACAGATAGAATAACAAAATATTCCAAAGTTATGATAGGATGATTTCTAATAAATGGTTACAATCAAAAAGCTTGGAGATGCACCGATAGAGGGAAAAAAACAGAGCAATCAGTGAGAGCTAAAACTGCCAGACAACATTTTTGTATTACAAATAACAGTGTATGGTACAAAGTTAGAACAACAATGATCTACTAACCATACTGGCATCCCTAAGAAATTTTATAATTGTCTATTTCAAGTCAACATAAGATCATTCCCTCCAAGATGAGGGCGGAGACAAACACGGACTTCATGCTCTTCTGGTCCCACACGATGTTTTGGCACCATGATCTCTAACATTGCTCCTGGCTCATCATAGTAAGCTTCTAGTTTGGCATCTTCAGGAATTCTAGTTGAAAGAGAAATTTCTCGGACAAACTCTCCAGGGGGACAGTGCTCTGAGGATGGATCTGTAAGCTTGAATGTCCTATCATGCCTCTTGATAAAAGGCTTTCGGGATGTGCTTGTACAGAAAACCTTTATGATACCATGAGTCATAGTGTTCCTCCACGTCACTTTAACACTTGCAAGATCCACAAAGGGAAGACTGATTATAATCAAGTAACCTTGATCATCCTCATAAATAGTTTTTGCAGCTGTAACAGGTCCATAAACATTCTTTATTACCCCACTGAAGTCATTCAACCAGTGCGGCTCACTCGGGTGCATTTCTATGTCTTGAATCCGATCCGAGGGTGGATTGACAGCTGCAGGATTGACAGCCAAGTAACATTCTTCATCATTGTTTCCATGAGGGAAAAGTCTTTCCTCTTTTTGCTATTGCCATTGCCATTGCCATTGACAGGAGGAGATAATTCCAACCCATCACCGTTACTGTGGTTAGAAGGATGAGTTGACAAATTCAGTCCAGATCCATTGAGCAACTTCTTTGGGTGTGCATTACCATTCTTAATTGGAGCAGGTGGTCTCTCAAGCTCAAAGTCTGTGTTGGGAAGATTTCTCCATGAACCGAAATCGCTTGCTTTGGTGGGATTGTGAAATTCAAATCTCGTCCCAGTGAGTTCCATCCACCTTCTCCGATCTTCCTCGTCAAGACACATCAGACTGGGTGAAGGAACAACCTCAATGCCATGCACACACTGAGGGTTTGACAGCCCCCTGTAATGCTTCCGTTGCATCCGGTGGGATCGAACAAAACCTTTGTCAACACTAAAAGGAAACGGACGTTCCCCTTGGCGAGAATGCCCATTCATGAAACTCCTCAGCTGCATCTTACCCAAAGCATTTTCAGGCCTTTCCTTGAAAACCCACATGTACATATTTTCCATGTCATGTTGAACCATGAAAACATCAAGCTTGAGATCAGTTTTATCAAAACCGGAAACACCATTGCTGTCCCTGACAATCTTGGCCTTAGATTTCTCATTCAAAGAAGGCTTAAAGTAAAAACTGAAGAAAAACCAAGCACCCCAAATGCTATCATTTCGCTTAGCACATTTCCTTCCAGCTTTGGGAAGATTAAGAAAAGTCTCAGTCTCATAGCCTTGAGTACCAAGACCAACATCCAAAATATCACAAGGTTCAGAAATCCATGGCTGTGGAGGCGGGCTACGTTCTGCAGATAACGGCAAATTGATGTCTGGTGGACGGGAAAGTATGATCTGTCGATTCATCTCCAAATCGAGTTCCTCATGAGAAGAAGCACTTGAATCCATTGACAAAAGCGTAGAAGGATGATGATTCTCCATTGACAAAGAAGCAAGACAGGAATCGCCAATGCTACCTCACCTTGCTGATGAGTTTTATTGCTGGTTGGTTCAATATTGCCATTCCAAAAACAATTCAACAAAATAACCTTATAAACACCTTCATCATCATATCAATCCCCACTATATCTCCCTCCATCAAACCCCTATATTTATCAATTGAATTTGAGAACAAAAATCAACAAATCCAACCTATTTAAAAATAATAATAATATTCTTCTATTTTTTCGTTCTAAATTAATTAATAATAGTAAATAGAGAAACGAATATATCTCTTCAATCTCAGAGAGAAAGGAAGAGAATTCTAAAACGCTAAAGAAGAATTATATGTAACCCTATTGCTGGTATCTCGATAAACCCTCCAAAATCAGGGGAAAAGCACTGAAACTGAATCAAATCCATAAAAAAAGGAAATGAAAAAGAGAATTTTCGAAAGATAGACCCAATGAAATAGAAGATAGATCTTCAAGGATTACCTTTTGGGATAAGCATCGGAGAATCGAAAAGAAGATGAACCTCTATAGCCGACGCAGATGCACCTCATCATATCATCGACAACCATGATTTCTACACACTCTCCAGATTAATTTTCTCTATTATTATCTACTAAATTTATTCTAATTTAAGTGTTTTTTTTTTCTTTCTGAAATTGAAAACCCTAATTTTCTTCTTTCAAGAACCCCTCAAAAAAAAAGAAGAGTGGAGAGAGAGAAAGCAGAAACGTATGAAAGCGTCTGATTATAAGAAGAGGTTTGTAGGTTGAAACCTACACTGGATAATACCACCACCACCCTTCTTTGGACCACACCGTTTGTTTACGGTGACGGTGCACCTTTTTCTGATTTTTATATCATAAATAAATAAATTAAATAAAACCTTTTTTGCGTGTGTGTGCGAGTCTTCAATTTTAACTTGATCTCTTGTGTTGTGTCTTACTACGTCAGACACACTTTTTTTTTATGAGACCACTTTTACAAAAATGTTAGTATTAAATTTGACTCCAAGAGTTAATTGTGGTTGGATTCTATCCTAAAATTTCGAGTTTGAATCTTAAGATATAACAAAAAAAATTCATCGAGTAAGGGAAATTGCACAAACCAACAAAATTGAAACATGTGGCCAACCAAGATTAAACTATAAAGTAATTAATTTTTTTTCTTCATAAATACTATGTAACACTTTATTTTTTGCTTTATTTTTAGATAAATTGTCACCAAAATTGTAAATAAAATAAAAACAAAATAAAGGTTCAATATCGTTTGATCGAATTAAAAAGTATTCTAGAAGAGGACAAAATATATACGCTATTAAAAGGGATGGAAAAATGTGTCGGTGTGAGAATAAACCTATACAAAGCAACTTAAACTAACGAGCAACTTAAATCATATATATATTTGTCTGTAATAGGCCACAACTTGATCTTCTTCCAGCAATCCAAACAAAATGACAAGTGCTAAGATAGTTCAAATTATCCTAAACCCCTACACCACAACATGCACAAAGTGTAGTACAAACAAACCCCTCTTCTAAGCAAGCAAAATATATTTAATAATCAATCCTTACAAGCACACTAAACAAATATGTGAACTTTCAAGGGAGTTACTATTGCCCACATAAGGGATCGCTCACCCTGAAATCTCCATATTCTCACACTTTATAAGCCTATCCGTCCAAAAGGAATTTAATATGTGTTATCTCTTTCTCGATAGACGTTGGCAAGAGAAACACAACAGGAATCAATAGCTTGAGCAACAGACTTAGTTAGAACCTTTCACCCTAGATGTCCCTCTTCCATCAAAATGCAACTGCTATAATTAATTTTACTCGTGTATTACAACCCTAATTCAAGCTTTAATTAGTCCTCAAACTTAAACCTAATTCAAGCGCGAGGATAAGGATTTTATTATATAAGATTAGGGTTGATCATAGAAGAGATTAGAGCATATATATTATTGTTATAATATTTGGGATTTTACGCACTTCACTTGAGAAAGCATTTTATTACTCCAACTAGAGATTCTTTTCCAAACTCTCCCCTTTATAATTGAGTATGGCTTTCTCTCCTTTACTTCTGGATACAGGCCAAAGAATCTTTTATCCTTTGCTCATTCAAATTCTTATCAAAATAAATTTGACTTTTGGATATTATAATTTGCTGAGAAACATGAGCATAAGTTTCCATTTACAAATAATAGACCTCTCCTTTCCTCCATTCTAAAAAATAGGAAAATATCCTATGTAATATTAAAAGGATAATAATAGGGGCTGATCTTCTACAAACATGAACACCATGAATAATACCTCTTTTCTATACATTTTTGAGAAAAACATACAAGTCTTCAGCACAAAGAATAAAGAGATAACCAAAAAGTGGACCAACTTGAGAACTAGAAAGAATGATGATTCATGTAATATAAATCTAAATTTAATATCTTATATAGTGGTAGTATATATATTCACTAGTGAATTTTCAATCTTTGTGATGTTTTCAATCTTTGAATTTTCAGTAAAAAAATGGATACAAATATTTTGCTTGTAAATAATCAATTTATATAACTTTGAATTTTGAAGCAAAAGATTCAGAACTTGACTATTTGAAAGAATAACATACAACAAAACTTGAGAGCCCCACATTTTAAAAATTATTTTCAAAATGCTCTAGATGGAAAGATCTCATAACCACAGATGACATATCGCTCATGAGTCACAAAGAAGGTTATTGTATTTACCTCTTGTAGCGTATTTTCTCAATCAATAATTAGTGTTGCAAGCGAGAGACACCTCTACTCAGTCCATGCGAGAAAATTCGAAGCGAGGCGTTGCTGCTAGCAAACACATGTAGGAAGCGACCAACATTACAGTACATACGAAGGAGTGAGAGAAGCATATTATAGGCATCATAATCTTGCCCTAATTTTGTTGGGCTCGTACACTATGGGCCCAATCCTCGTTAGTTAAATTAAATTAAATGATAACTAATCACTTGATATTTAACTAATCAACAATTTATTATTAAATAAATCATATTTAATTAACTAATTCTGTGATTAAATTAAATCACGTACATTTAATTTAGTTAATGCTCTGCAAATTGCGTTATGAGTATAACTTTATATGTTCTCAATAGAATGACAATAATATTAAATAATATATAAATATAATACCTGTTATGGAGAAATCACACGCCTACTATTCACACCCCCACTCCTTCAAATTAAACCGACGGCCTTCAAATATCCAAGCCCATATCTACTCATCGAATGACCCGGATTGCACATCCACAACGAATCTGACCAGATCATCACAATTAAATGCCTCCAAAGCTATATAAATACCACATTTATCATGAGAGAGAGTGACGCATTAAATACTACTCATTTGCATTAACTCCACAAATTCTCGACTTTAGCGTCGGAGTGTTTGTGCGCAGTGACACCCCACCTCAAATTCGAACATCAACTCCTGACGTGACTCCATATTGATCAAAACTTCATTACCTACCAACTATCTCGGACATACTTTATCCTTAGATACGGTACAGAACAATACCCAATATTATAAACCTTGATTGACATCTATATGTGTGCATCCTGCTACCCAGCATATGAGAACATCAATGATTCAGTATGAATACAAGGTATAAACGTGTTATCCTCATTATGTCCAAACATACTTTAATTTCCTTTAGGGGTGGACACCGGTCGGTTACGGTTCATAAAACTCAAATCCGTCACAACCCACGGTTGAAAAGATGAGGCCCATCTCTGTCTGTTTTGGCCATCGGATTTGACGGGTGGCGGTTTGTCGGGTGGCAGATAAGATGCTACACAGCCTATAATCATTTTGTTGTCGATGACATTCGATAGCGTTAAGGCCTACACATGTTGGAATCACAGTGACTTCAAGTCAAATAAATACGTTGTCATGAAGAGCTTTGTTACACTTACATACCTATTATGAAGCGTCCTCAAAGTGGGCCAATATTTTTGCATGTACACCATTGTCACTATGGTCGTCATAAGGAGTGTTTACTTTACTACGTCCTAATATTTGTACATGCGTGGCAAGTTGATATTGCATATTCATCAGTCTACTCACACAATAGTATCTATGTATTATTGTTGTCCTAGTTGGCGGGAGTACTTTGACTACGAATTTTGAGCATAATGTTTTATTTGTTCAACATGGTCTTAGGATTATGTCACATTTGGGGTTTGTTTGGTTTGCTAAAAAGCAAAAGATTGGATTAGACAACTCTGGTTGTACCATGTTTGATTTGTACATTATTTATGGTACTAAACAAAAGTGGGGGCAAGAGACTAGACAAAAACCCAAATTTTTTGTATCTCACAAAACCATAGGACAACTTTTTGTTCACCCAAAAAAACCAAAATATTATTTTTATTTATTACTCAATATTTCTCTCTCTCTCTCCTATCTCATTCTTCTCTCTCCTTTATCTCTCACTTTCTCTACCTCTCTCCTCTCATCACTCTTATATATTCTCATCTCATGACATCTCTCCCTTATCTCTCTCTTTCTCTCTACCTCTCTACTCTCATCTCTTTTTTATCCTCTTATTTCATGACCTCTTTTCCTCACCTATCTCACACATTTTTCTTTATAATTTTCTAATTAATTGCAATATATGTTATATAAAATCCTTATAAGTATTACAAAAGGAACTATATATAGTAAATGTTACATGTTTTGGCTCGAGTTCCCAACAGGATCGAGGTCTTTCTCAAACCAACATCCACCATTATTCATAGCAATTTTTGATCTACCCCATTCTAGTGATAACACAAGTTTTATCATCGCCCAAATACACAAACTATAAACTGCCAGATCTGTATGTGATGAACGAATCCCAGTGCAATGTCATGTGCTAAGAGTGTATTCAAAGTAAAAAAAATGATGCATTTGGGTTTGGCCACTTAATAGTAGCGTATATCTATTTCATTATTTCATAATTGGTATTTGTCTAGATTAATAAATTTTTAAAATGCAGATAACTCGACTTTAGGTAAATCTGAAAAGTAAGATAATCAAGTCATACTTAAGCAGACTCAAAGACAATCTGATGCAATAAAAATTTATTAGAAGTGCAATTACATGCATATGTTGCAACTTGCAAGTACGAGGTACTTTACTTCCCCTAAACGGCGTCATGTGATTTATTTTCACCTAACCTCACTTTTGTTGCAAGGGGGAAACGAAGTTATACTAGTTTTGGGGCACAAAAGTAAAACTCAAAAAGAAAGTGCTGCCTATGATGACATTAATTCTTCTTTTGCCGGTGGACTGGGATGTGGCTATCTCCGTTGCCTCCGGATGAATGTGGAATTACTTTTTGAGAAATTACACTCACTTCCCTTAAGTTTTGGTCAAATATCACACACCTTTTTTCTAGTTTTAAATTGAACAATGACCTCCCTTAGGTTTTGGTTAAATGTCACACATTTCTCCTTTAGTTTTAAATTTAACACTCACCTCCCTTAAGTTTTCGTCAAATACAATTTTCTAATTGTATTTGAAGATATAATCATGTGTTTTTGATTTGTGTTATACTTGCACATCCATTTCAAATGAGAACTCTTCCCTTTTTGTGTTGTGCACTAGCTACTTTCTCTACTTAATGTTGACTTCCAGACACTTTGCAAAACTGTCGATAGCTAGGTTGCACTAGTTTCATCTCCCTTCTTCCTCTGTGAACCTACTACAAATCTTTGTGATGATATGTTCAGATTTTAGGGAATGAATTCTTATTCAAAACTAGAAACTGTGAATAAAGGAGAAAGATGAAGAAAATTACACGGGAGTAGAAGAAGTCTTTGTAATGTATTAAATTTTAGAGATTGAAAATAATCCAATAATTTGAGGGGATGTTATTGTCAAGAGGAAACTAGAAGGGAGGTGTGTGACATTTAACTTTACTTTAAAGGAGGTGAGTGTAATTTCCTCATTACTTTATTAGACATCACCCTAGAATGGATTGCATGTTATTTCCTATATTCATTTATTTATTTATGTGCTCATCTGCTTATTACATATTAAATACTCTCTCTGAACTCATATATAAGCAACAAAACACTTTTTAGGTTCATCCAGTATCCTGCCTATATTATAGGCTGAGATACATTAACTATGTAATGAATCTAAAAAGTGTGTTTCTGCTACTATATATAGTCGAATTTATGAGAAGACAATACAAGAGATATTTGTTTCTAATTGCTATATATAATTGGCAAGAGAAGTTCAAGTAGTATACAATTATCATCTTATAAAATTCTATATATTTGTCACTTTTTCCCTTTTCCTCTCCTCCAACTAAACAAAGTTAGTATATCAAATTAATTTAGTGACAATGTTGAGTGCGATGGTATAACTATAATTAAGTTTCTTTCTCCAATAAGGCTTGCCTTACATCAATTATAATACATCAATTATAATCTCCGCATGGCCCATTAAAATACGTGTCCAAGCATAAGTGGCGATTGGTACAATACAATCTACTTTTGCTAAACAATGTAAACACTACTAGTACACTTTTGTATTTAGCTTGCACCTTGAAAATAACTTTTTCTGAAAGTATATTTTTAAAATTAAACGAGTAGACAATTATGTGATTCAAAAATATTTATGGATATAATATATATTGACTGTTGGTGTAGTAGTATTTAATAATTTTATACTGTGTCACCACCAGAAGCACTTTGTAACCATTTTTGGCTTTGTCCACATGTTATGTTGGCCTGATATTAAATCGGTGTAATAATAAAAAATTAGTGCGTTTTAAGTTAATACTAGTGTTAAGCCCGTGCGTTGCACGGATTTGTTTAATAAAATAATTTAATTTAGATGATTATTATTTTATAATTTATTCCTTTAATTTCCAATAAACTCATGAATTACTACAATATGGGTTGAAGATGTAGAGTGTTAATTAATTCATAATATATTTAATTCAATTTTTGTAATTATTGCATATTTTGCTATTTCAATTATTTATTTAATTTTATTTAGGATTCAAAAACTTAAAAATAATACACTTTGATAGAAATCTACTTTTTTGTGGTAAGCTTTGTTATACTCACAATCTTGAGCATGCGTTTGTGGATGTTCAATGAACATATTAAAAAAACATTAAGATATAGCACATAATCCAATTTAATTGAAACTATTAAAATTAAACATTTTTTAAAAAACAATATTAAAATCCATACATGTCTATAGCTTGACCAAAAAATTGTTCCTCAATTGCAGGACTCACTAACTAATCCAAATTTTTCTATTTTGAACTACATTAGAATTGTCTCTGAACATGAAGTTCAAATTCTTTGCTCTACCTTTTCAATTTCTTCTCTATCCACAGAAACTCCATTTTTCCTCTATTGACAATTTGAAACCTATAACAAACTCAATAATTAATCAACAGTCAATAAAAAACTTATGAATAAAAGAATATTTACACACAAAAAAATGGGAACTACTACAATGAGTTTCTTCAAGCATGAATATTAGTGATGTAAAAACAAAAAAAAATCACAAAATTGTTGTACAACCACGTAAAAGTGATGTAAAAAATGGAAAAAATATGTGGTGACCCCTCTTCTTAGATATTTATAGTATTTCTGAAAGAAGAATTAAAGTGAATGAAAACGAAAAGATTGTAACTAATCTCTATTAAAAACAACTATAATTATTAGCACTAATCAAATTAATAATTTAGATACACCAAAAGGCAACCAAAACTATAACATCAAGTAATGAAGGTGATTACTCCCATACCCATAAAAAACCAGTAATGAATTAATCAAGAAGGGAGAAAAAAAAAGAAGGGAGAACTTTTTTAAAATAATTGGATCAAAATAATTATTTTTCATAAAGAATGTGATCCCATACTAATTTAATCAAGGTTCACGATACTAATTTAAATCTTTTATTTAAAGTTATATTTATTTTAAATAAAGTTATATTTATATTAAATATTAAAGTAAAGTTTAAGACTATAAATTTAAATAGTTTATCGATGGAATATGAATAGTTATATTTATATTAAATACTAAATATGGATATACTTTTTGGTAACCTCTCATTATACTCTATCAATATTGAGCATGCGTTTGTTTCATGTTCAATGAACATATTAAAAAAAACTTTAAGATATTGCACATAATCCAATTTCATTGAAGCTATTAAAATTAAACATTTTTTAAAGAACAATAATTAAACAAAATTCATACATGTCTATAGCTTGACAAAAAAATTGTTCCTCAATTGCAGGACTCACTAACTAATTCAAATTTTTCTATTCGCCTTCTGGACTACATTAGAGTTGTCTAGAACATGAAGCTCAAATTCGTTGCTCTGCCTTTCCAATTTTTTCTCTATCCATGTAAACTTCATTTTTCCTCCTCGACTACAATTTGAAACCTACAACAAACTCAATATAATTAATCAACAATCAATAAAAAGCTTATGAATAAAAGAAGATTTACACCAAAAATGGGAACTCCAACTACTACTATGACTTTCTTTCAAGCTCTCAATATTAGTGATTTAAAAACAAAAAAATTACATAAGTGATGTAAATACCTAATAAAAGTGATGTGAAAAATGAAAAACATAAGTGGTGATCCTCTTTCTTAGGTTTTTATAGTATTTTTGAAAGAAGACTTAAAGTGAAGGAAAATGAAAAGATTGTAACTAATCTCTATTAAAACCAACTACAATTATATATTAGCACTAATCAAATTAATAATTTAGATACACCAAAGAGCAACCAAAATGATGACATCAAGTAATGATTAAGAGGAATCAAGAAGGAGAATTCTTTTTAAAAATTGGATTAAAATATTTATTTTTCATCAAGGGTGTGATCCCTTTCTCTCATTAAAAGAAAATAAGGAGAAAAAGTGAAGACAGAAATGAAGTGATAAGGTTAATTAAGTGGCCGAAATGAAGACCTCCATAACATAAATATCAATGTGATAGAATCTGAATTGAAATGGACTGAATATATGACGATTTTTAATTTAGACATTGGAGTATGAATTGGTAGGGACTGGATATACAAAGCATTCTTTGGACGTTAGATTACCATACTTTAATAGTTGAGCTGAATGAATTGATAATAACGTATATGGACTGGATATGAATCATTTTTTTTAATACCACATTTTAATAGTTGAGCTAAATGAATTTATAACGTTTTACCATCGTGTTTTTTTAAGCAACCATCGTGGGTTTTAAAAACTGTTTTTACAAATTATAGTGAGCATACAATGCACTATAGTGACGTGCTATAGGGAAATAGAAAGGTTTTTTTGGTGAGTTGTTTAATTCATTAAAATAATGACTCAAGTTTTACAAAATAAAAGTTCAAGTCTCCTTTACTATATTATATAGATATAGATATAGATATAAATTTTTTTTTGTGGTTTGTTATAATTTAAATATTATTTATTTTTATTATTTTATGTATTGTTTATGATTGTTTGTATGCAACTTTTTGAATGTTGTTGAATGATTTGTTTATTTAATTTTTTTCATTACATAATGTATATTAATTAGGAAATATGTTGTTACAAATATGAGTAGGAGTTTTGTCAAAACAAACATGAGACTAAATTTATTATTATAATTGTCTCAATATTTTGTTAGGAATATGAAGAATCACTATTCATTGTTATTAATATTTTTGTGTTACAAAAAATTAGCTGAATTAGGCTCATAACTATCAATATAATATAATTGATTCTTTTATTAGTTTTTTATTTATTTTGAGGATTTATTAGGTTTTTATTTATTGGTCTTTTTGATTTGTTTCAAAAGGATAGAGTGCATTTGTCATATAAAAAAAGAGAGGATAAAGTGCATTATAAAATTATAACGAAAACAGACATTAGTGGCTATATGAATTTTTATTATAAACATAAGCTAAGCGAACCACATCCAATTTCAACAAAAAAAGGCACGACCAATACCATTTGAATGTTTTTTCTTGGTAAATTATACCATTTGGATTTTTATTGAGTAACCGTTTCACTTAAATATTTAGTAACACAAAAGCGAGTGAAATTATTTATATAATACTTACTCACTTTAAAATTTAATAATATTATATTCTTTAAATGGTACTATTCAATTGAACATGAATATGGAGAGTCATTCCATATTAAAGTTAAAGTAAGTAATCACTATGTTTCATAAAAGCTTATTTTAAATTTTCCAATTGGAACTTGAAATTTTCACTAAAAAGTTAGTTGTCACCCAATTATCCTAACAAAATCACTTGCTTGAATACAAATAAACAAAACAAAATAATACAATAATTAGAGTTTGTAGTCTTTTTTTTTTTTTCATCCTCGATGCCTTATTACACAATGATAATAGAGCTAGAAGTCCATGTAAACATGATTACAAAAAAAATCAATTTATAACCTACACAAACACACATGCTTCTTGAATAGCTAGAATCTTTCTAAAGACAATCAAGGGAACTCCTTATTACAATTTTCTATGGATCCAACTACGATTTTCCAAACTCTCACAGTAAATCTACAACCCAAAGAACTTTTGTAACTCACGAAACAACTTATAAAAGTCTATAATTTTAATCACCTACAATAGAAGTCTCCATGAAAAACATTTGATAAAGAACAATATACAATAATCACATGTTGAAGAAGATCAATCCTCCAACTAATTTGATCGCTTACAATTAACTCTTCATGAGTAAGCATCGCACAAACAAATAACAAAGATCCAATGACATGTCCAAGAATGAATTGAATCAAACTTAAAGACCAACAAAAACAAACTCATTACTAACTCAACATACAAGGGAAGGAATGAAACTAAGAGTGGGTAGGTAGGGTGTGAATGGATAGAGTTTATATAGTGAGTAGGAATGTGGCTTTTAGAATTCAATGGTTAGTGATTATTAATAGTGATATAATAGCTAGTGAATGAAGTTTTTGGTTATATTTTGGGACAACTCAAAGGTTCATTTTTAATTTTCTTTGGTAACCGAAATTAAATGGAGATGTAAGGGGAAATTTTTTTCAAAATAAACCATTTGGGACAATATTAGAAACAGCCAATAGAAGAATTGGGACAGTAACCGAAAGCTACATAGAAGAATTGTTTTAGTTGGATAAAAATGGAAGGGACAATTGGGTTTAAATTTTTGTTCTTATTTTGTACGATTCTCTTAGTGAGGATTTTAGTTTCTTATTTTTGACCAATATAAATAAATATAATAATTATTGAACAGCAAAGTGGAAGGCTATAAATTGAAATAAGGAACTGATGGAATACGAATGACATGGAATATGTATTGTTAATAATAAAGTGTGTCAATAATGAATAATGTGAGTTAAAAATAATTGGAAAAAGCTGATGAAGTTATATATCATTTGTAACAATCAAGTTTAAAAATAAAGGGACAGTTCTTTTTCCCTTGAAATTCAATGTCTTCGACAGTTTTTCTACGGTATTACAATATGTAGTTTTTTTAGCCTTAATTGGGTATTAGACTCATAGTGTTGGGTTGTAGAATACACATGTAATATGGAAAGTCTTTCCAAATTAAAGAACATGACAAATTATTTATTTATTTTAGTGGAAGTAATGATTATTTAATTTTGATATTAATTTACTTTTAAGGTTCATAAGTGACACTTGAAGTTTTCTAAAAAAAGAAGTGCAAGTCTCCTTTACTATATTAAGCTAAAGTATACGTTTTTTTTTTATGTTTCATGTGGTTTTTATTTTTATAAATAATAAAATAATGCTCAATTCTCCTAGTCATCAAACTTTATGTCTTTTTATTTTTATTCAACTCATATCAATACACTTATTGTCTTTAATTATATAATAACTGAAATAATATAAAGGGTCTTAATAATTTAGCCTTAATATGTAATCATTAATATAAGTCTCCTTATATGTGTAAATTATAAAAAGATATTAATAATAATTGAAAATCTAATTGAAAAATTAATGAGAATGATGTGGAGCTTCTTAGAGGCTTGGAAAAAAGCTTCCTTTAGATATTTATATAGATGGGTACCTAGTGTATTTTTTTTTTTCACAATAATGTGGGTAGTTAGTTTTTTTTTTTTTTTGACGTGACGTGATTATGGATAGTTAGTTGATTGATTGTTGCGGCGATTTGGACTTATTCGTCTCATGATTAAAGTAAGGTTTTACAAATTAAGGGTGTGTTTGGATGGGCTGTGTCATTGCCGCGCGTCAACCCAAAAACCACGGTAGGAGTCACCGTGAAGGCAAAGTTCCAAATTGTAGATTTGGAGTCTTTGTAGCTTTTCCGCGGCGAAAGCCCTGGTAGACGTGCGTTTGGGATCTAAACACACACTAAAAGTACAACTGTAAAAGGCACGAGATGCTAGCGAGTCCTCTTCTTCGGTGTCCTCCTTTCTTGATCCAACCCTTTAAAATTGGAGTTTAAGGCCACAAGGACCAATATGTGGACAAATGTGTAACAACGAGATAGTGTAAATATACTTGATGATGACACAAATCTAAAACGAGTCAATACTTCCTCTGGACTCGTATATAAGCAACAAACAAATTTTTAGATTCATTGAAAAGTGATGTATCTGGAATATATGTAGTCCAGATACATCACTTTTTCAATGAATCTAAAAAGTTGTTTGTTGTTTATATATGAGTCCGAAGGGAGTATTAAAGAAATGCTCCTATGTGGAGAGTCTTGATTGTATGAGCGTTCCAGATTTGAGGAGTGAGACTGAGCCCAAATTCTGATTGAGTCATTAGTCCGATCAGCCCAACTGAAAGATAATGAAGAACAAGACAATCTCTTGATTGAGAATAAACTTGTAAGTGAATGAGCAAAATATCATGCCCGTACAAAACTTATAACACCCTCGATCTTGATGAAGAGTATATGGGCAAATAATGAGCTTGAAAAAGGAGACAAGATCTAGCCATTGACTTTCATAGAGTAGTGAACTCAATGAGCCTAAAACCTATAAATAGGAGCTCCGAGTCTTAAGAAAAAATATCTCACTTTCAACTATAGAATAAAGAGAAATACTTCACATTGTATTGAGATTTTACTTTTTTTTTTTTACAACAGTATTAAGATTTTACTTATATTGAATGTTATATTGTGTTTAATCCTTCTTTTGACAATTGCAATATTCATACAGTTATCTGTAATGAACCTATCAACTAAGAGAAACCTAAAGAAGAGCAAATCAGCCCAAATTCCACAACAAGGAAGAGTATTGGGTATATATGAAAGGAAGTGAAATCAAAATAGGCATGAAATGAAATGTGTGAAGTCATCTTCCCTCTCCTTTATTGAGATTGTAATCAAAATCCTAGCTTAAGTTAAAACAGCTTATAGCCGTTGTAACAAACTACTTGGGCAGTTAGAGTTACTAACAAACTCTAACCAACTAGTCTAGTTTGTTAGTAACAAACTTGGTTGTTAGCCTAACTAACAACCATCTAACAGCTACTTTTCAAGCAGTATATATACACAGATTGTACATAGAAAAAACTTACATAAAATGAAATAGAATTTACAGTTTTCAATTTACTCTAAGCATTCAAAGTCTATTCTACTGCTACACTACTTCCTGATTACGTAAGCTCCAAGAACTTCATTCTCTTCAGTAATTCTGGGTTCAGGTGGGAGAATCAAAGGTGATTACCTCGCATAGAACAAGGGAAAATACTGTTAGAGATTAGAGTTTCAATGACTGAAACTAGAAGGAAAAGGAAATGTAAAAAAGGAAGAAGGTACTGTGTGAGGTGTTCTTGAAGGTGTAAGTGTGAGGTATTAGTGCAGGTTGAGTTTCAGAGGTGAAACTCAACAGTTCATGCAAGTAAAGAACAATAATTAGGGTTTTCATCTATTCAGTTCAGAGAAAGGAAATTAAGAACACAAGGGGTGTGAAATTACCTTTCTTGACCACTGAGGAGGCCGTGTATTGTTCTTCACCTGCAAACAGAAATTCAAAGTTAGGGTTTCTGAAATCAAAAGTAAATCAAGAAATACTGTAAAGGAAGAAGCGATTCTACCTTAAGAGAAGAAGAATCGCAGACCTGCTTGAAGGATTCAAGCAGATTGAAGCAAGATAGGTTTTGGTGTTCATCGCACGGTGAGAACTGAAGATTGGGATCTCGGGAAGAAGAACTCGATCAAAACCTTGGGTTTTGATTCATCATCGCTCAAATTCATCATCGATCGTGGAAACCGGCGATTCAAGCTTCAATCGCCGCGGAATCACAAAGCAAGAGCTCGCTTTTACGCTGGGGTTTCGTAGAGAGAGAGAAGAGAGAAGAGAGAAGGGTTTCAAGAAGAGAGAGAGACGGTTCTTGCGTTTCTGGCGAAGAGAAACGGAAGAGAAAGCTTTTGTATACCGGGTCGAAGGGATCCGCGCATTTCCAAAGAGAAACGGGTTCGGGCGCGCAGCACTGGTCCAAACAATTTTGTTTGGAACGGTGAAGCATCATTGGGTTGGGCTTGATAGAAGCCGAGCTTCTTAATTACAAGACTCCTCCTCGCTTGTTCATACCCTCTCTGCAAAGTAAACATTACAAAGGTTAAAAAATTCAACATGGTATACTCAGAGCTGTAAAACGATCCTGGGAAAAATACTCTAAACTCTACTCAATTCTTTTACTTTCTTTAAAGTTTTCTTTCTCTACTGTGTTTTTTCTCATCTAATCAGTGTGTGTGTGCGTAAGTCTTTGCAACGTAAAAATTCAAAATGAGTAACAACATTCAATCACATGCAAGTTTTGGTGCACAAGTGCCTACCCTAAATGGTAAAAACGGGATAGGTGGTGCCATCAAATGGAGGCAGTGTTTGGGTGCCAAGGTGTCCTGAAGGTAGTTAAAGATGGTGTTACACCACTTACAGCTACCTCTACTGTAGAGGACAAAACCAAATATGCACTTGGTTATCAACTAACCAGTCCATACCTAGAATGATGTCCAAACCTCCTAAAGGCAAGCCAATAAGATCAACAAGAAACTCTCTCGCCAAAAAGCCGACAGAGGACATCTAGCACACATTAGGGACGTAGTTACTGAACCTTTGGCTGGGGTATCAATAACCATGTCCCTTCTCATAGTAGACAAAACAAGACCCAATTTCTTGGCACACAAAGCAGCAATGAAAGAATGAGTAGCACCAGTATCTACTATAGCAATCAAAGGAGTACCGTTAATAAAACAAGTACCTCTAATCTCGTTGTCCCCCTCGGATCCCGCCAAAGCAAACACCTTCCCTCTAGCCGCCTCCTTCTTGGGTTTAGGACATTTATTGCTCATATGCCCCGCTTCCACGGCAGCTTGAAACAAACAATTTCTTTCTCTTTACATTCATTAGACTTGTGGCCCCTCCGCCCACACTTGTAGCAACGGATCTCTGTGCACTCACTACTCTTATGGCCAGGTTTCTTGCAAACAAAACACACAATACCTGCTGATCCATCTCCCCCACTTGAACCTTTACCCGCACTTGCCTTCCACTTACCTTTACCTCCACTAACATCATATGGTTTTCCCCGAAACTGAGCATTCTTCTTCTCCCTAACAATTTTGTAAGCAGCAGCACCGTCTTCCTCATAAATTCTACACTTGTCCACTAGCTTGGCAAAATCTCGAATCTCCTGGTATCCAATGACTTTCTTAATCTCTGGCTGCAGACCGTTCTCAAACTTTACACACTTGGAAAATTCTGAATCAGCTTGGTTGTCATAGTAAGGGCAAAACTTGACCAACTCTTCAAACTTGGCTGCATATTCAGCTACAGACTTGTTTCCCTGTTTCAGTTCCAAAAACTCCACCTCCTTTTTAGCCCGCACGTCCTCCGGATAATACTTTCTTGTGAACTCTTCCTTGAATACCTCCCAAGTGATTTCTTCACCCGCAGCTTCTAGCCTCTGTTTCTTCCTCATCCACCAATCATCCGCTTCTTCTTTCAGCATGTGAGTCCCAAATTTCACCTTTTGCGCCGGAGTACACGCCATAACACGGAAGATTCGCTCTATCTCCTTCAGCCAGGTCAGTGCTCCATCTGGATCATATCTACCTTTGAAGGTAGGTGGGTTCTCACGTTGAAATGTAGCCAACTTGCGATCCTCAGCATCTTCCCTACCACCTCTCTGCTCCCCCATAGCTTTGTGCTATGGCTTGCAGAGCCTCGGTGAGAGCAAAGATCAATCCTTCGGGCCATTTTCAACCTAACACTGCAGCATTAACATTTGATAAGAAACAATTAACACTACCTAGTTGTCATAGATGCTATGACAGACAAACTTGGCCGGACAGACCGAACTGCTCTGATACCACTAATGTAACACCCCCCTCTACTCAATATTAATTAAACTAATAAAAATCAGAGTTTTTCAAAATTTGTCCACGCACCTCAAAGAGGGTGATACATTTCATCAAAACATAGTCAAAACATAATTAAAAATTCAAATGCATCTAGTGCGTAAACTGCATATCATAGTCACATGGGATAAAACCCTAAACCTGTTTAGTGTTTACAGTAATCCAAAAATAGTTCACAGCAGCGGAAAATAAAATCCAGTTCAACACCCTCAATACATAATTTAAAACAGTTTAGTCCAAAACATAAGATAGCAATACTAAGACCCCAATCCCGGGTGTTACTAGATCAGAGCTGACACATAATCCCAACGGAGCCTAGGCATCCTCAATCAGTATCACCTGCATGTCGCCACGAGAGCAGGCAACATAAAATGCTAGGGTGAGTCTCTTTACATAAATAATAACAAGTAAGATAAGCATTATAAGCAGAAAAGCATCTAGCAGTAATAACCCTTCACAATCAAGACATTCACCATTACAAGTATATTACTAGAGCAACAATCACAATTAATTAAGTATCAACAGGCATTCCATGAAGGCATGAGTTTATGCATGTATGCAATATGCATGTGGATCCATACTCACCTCAAAACCCCGTCGGGTAACTCATCAACTGTTTGGCCGAAGCCACTCATCAACTGTTTGGCCGAAGCCATGCATATGATTTATGTGACATTATGACAATGCAGTCACACCGCAATAAGCACATTACATTAATTATTAACCACCACCCCATCAATTGTTAATCACCACCTCATCAATTGTTAACCACCACCTCATCAATTGTTAATCACTACCTCATCAATTGTTAACCACCACCTCATCAATTGTTAAGTTACCCCTCATTTAAAAGCCTAATCACTCCATAAGGACCTTTTCTACACTTAAGGACTATTTTGACCTCCAAAGATTAATTTTATACTCAAGGGATTATTTTGGCACATTATGATTAATTTAGTATTTAGGGCTTATGTTAACCTATTAGGATTAATTTAGACTCTAAGGGATTATTTTGTCACGCCAAGGATTAATTTAATTCTTAGGGACTATTTAGTCACGCCAAGGATTAAATTAATTCTTGTGGACTAAACCATCTCTTAGATGCATTTAGACACCTAGCGCCAAGGGGCAGCCACTTTGGCGCCCCACTAGCGCAAAACACACACACACACATACAGACACATACAAAGACACATACACACACAAAGCGCATACGGCCGCTCGGCTGGCGCCGCGCACCGCCACTCTCTCAGCGCACACACACACACACACACTGGCCGCCCATTTGGCGCCTGCCTCCGTGCCATTTCAACGCACACACGTGCGCACTGCTGTGCACAGCGCCAAATTCTCGTGAATTGGCGCCCCTCTTGAACATGCCTGCATCACGACACAATTCCCCAAACCAGTAACATCAAGGCGCCAATTTGCCTAGCAATTTCCACAACAACAAACAACATGGTATTACCAAAACAAGCATTTCATATGTCCACCAACATATAATCACATCAAGTTCACACAACAAGTCATTCCTAGAGCTATTCTACCTATAAAAACATATCCTACAAATTATCATAAATGTATTGGAGAGTCCCCTAACCTTGTTTAAGTTCAAACCTCCAAGCCAACACCAAAAACCACAAGAATGGAGTATTTTCCAACCTCCCTAGCTGCTGAAAACAAAACGTGGCCCTCCTACTCCTTGGGTAAAACGCACAAGCAACACAATGGAGAAAATGAGACACTAAAACTTAAGGAAATGGAACAAGGAGAAGAAATGGTGAAGGTTAGGACCAAGAATGCACTTACCTACCAAGAATCAAAGGAAAAGTTGTCACCTTTTCCTCCTCTCCTTCACGCCGTGTGTCTTCCCCCTCCCTCTCAATTCCTTCGTTGCTTTCTTTTTCTTTCAAATGAGGGTTTGTGACTTTGTGTAGGGTTTTTGAGGTTTTAAGGTAAATGGGCTTGGGTCATTAAATGACTTGGGCCCTTATTTGCACCACTCTTTCTACTTATTTACATACCCCCTGAAAATAAAATAAAATGAACTCTAACTCAATTATTCCACTTAAATAAACTAGACCCAATTTAATTAAATAATTTAATTAAGTGTTCATGAAGCCTTAAATAATTTAATTAGGTAAATAATTAAATTATTTTGGGCGCATAACTCTCCCCACTTAAAGAATTTCGTCCTCTCGAATTACCCGAATCGAATAACTCCTGATAGGCCTCCTTCATCTTACTCTCCAACTCCCAAGTTATGCTTTCACCCACTGCTCCTAACCACACTACCTTCACCAAATTGATCTCCTTGCCTCTCAAGACCTTCACCTCACGGTCCTCAATCCTAACCTATGATAGTCTCCACCGTAAGGTTCTCCTTCACCTCTACATCATCCATCCGTACTACATGAGATGGGTCCGCACATACTTCGCGCAATCGAGACACATGGAACACATCATGCAGATTAGCAAGATTAGGTGGCAAGGCCACCCGATAAGCAACTTTCCCAACCTCTCTCGAACTGATGGGTCCAATAAAACGCGAGTTAACTTCTTAGACTTCAACGCACCACCCACACCGTTGTCGAGTAACTCTCAAAAATACGTGATCACCAAACAAATTCTAGATCCTTCCTTCTCTTATCATGGTAACTCTTCCGCCTACTCTGCGAGGCCTTCATCTTCTCTCTAATCATCTTCACTTTCTCTCGTGGTCTCACGCACCAACTCGTGACCTAGCACCACACTTTCTCCGGGCGTACCAACACAATGGAGTTCTACATCTCCTCCCGCATAATGCCTCAAAAGGCGCCATACCGATACTCGAATGAAAACCGTATTGTAAAGTGAATTCAATCAATGGCAAATGAGAATCCTCAACCTCCTCGCCAAGAACACATGCTCTCAACAAATCCTCAAGTGATTGAATGGTCCTCTCCGTCCGCGCCCATCCGTGCGGGATGATGATATGTTTAACTCAATCTCGCTTTGGAACCCAAAGCCTCTTTGCAAACTTCTCCAAAACTCTAAGTGAACCTAGGATCCCTATCGGACACAATACTCGTGAGGCACACCATGCGCCTTCACAATCGTCTTGACATAAATATCCGCCAACCTCTAATTGGATAAGTAATATTAATCGGTAAAAAAGTGTGCGATTTAGTCGGGCATCAACAACCACCCATATGGTATCAAATCCCCTCGCTGTAGTCGGCAAACCAGTCACAAAATCCATGGAGATACTATCCCACTTCCATTCAGGAACATCCAATGGTTGCATCAACCCCGCTGGCTTCTGATGTTCTACCTTTGATTTCTGACACGTCAGGCAAGCATACACAAACTGAGCCACATCTCGCTTCATACTGTGCCACTGTAATCTCTTTCAAATCTTGGTACATTTTAGTGGCCCCCGGGTGGATACTCAACTTACTCCGATGCCCCTCTTTGAGAATTGCCTTCCTAATCTCATCATGATTAGGGATACAAATCCTCCCACGGTACCTTAACACATTCTGCTCATCTATCACATAATCTTCACTCTGAGAGTGGTCAATCCCAACTGCAATCTCAACTAGTTTAATGTCCTTCTTTTGCGCTTCCCGAATAACATTCACAAATTCATTGTGAATCTTCAACACACCCAATCTCACACTCTTAGGTGTCACCTCATGCAGACTAGACTCGGATCTCTCAAACTGCTTCAATTAATTCAAGCTCTTTCACCATCATTGCGGATACATGTAAGGACTTCCTACTCAAAGCATCAATACTACATTAGCTTTCCCTGATGATAGTTCAAGCTAAAGTCATAGTCTTTCAACAATTCTAACCATCTCCTTTGTCTCATATTCAATTCCTTCTGGTCAAACAGATACTGCAATCCTTTATGATCACTGAATACCTCAAACTTAGAACCATACAAATAATGTCTCCAAATCTTCAAGGCAAAAACAATTGCGCAAGCTCCAAATCGTGAGTGGGGTAATTCTTTTCATGAATCCTCAATCGCCTTGAGGCATAAGCCACTACTTTACCATTTTGCATCAAAACACCTCCTAGCCCCATTTTAGACGCATCGCAATATACTACAAAAGGCTCTCCAGATTGGGTAATGTCAAACAGTGATGTTGTCAACCTTCTTTTCAATTCTTGGAAACTTTCCTCACATTTGGAATCCCACACAAACGCCTTTCCTTTGCAAGTTAATTGAGTTAATGGAGTGCCAACTTTGAAAACCCCTCAATAAACCTTCTATAATATCCCGCCAATCCAAGGAAACTTCTAATCTCCGTGAATCGACTTAGAGCCTCCCACTGCATCATCAGCATCAACTTTAGATGGATCTACTGCAATCCCATCACTGTAAATAATATGACCTAGAAAGCTCACTTCCTTCAACCAAAAGTCACACTTTGACAGCTTTTAGCATACAACTTTTTCTCTTTCAACACTTCTAGCACTAACTTCAAATGCTCTGCATGTTCCTCTTCTGACTGGAGTACACCAAAATATCATCTATGAAAACTACCACAAACCGATCCAAGTAGTTATGGAAAATACGGTTCATGTACTCCATAAATACCCTCGTGCATTAGTGACACCAAACGGCATTACGTATACTCATAATGCTCATATCTCGCCCCGAATGTCGCTCTCGGATATCCTCATCTTTCACTTTAACTGATGATAGCCCGATCTCAAATCAATTTTGCTAAACACCTTAGCACCTGGTGTTCGGTCCATCGATCGTCAATTCTCTAAGTGGATACTTGTTCTTGATTGTCACTTTGTTCAACCGTCTATAATCAATGCAAAGCCGCATACTTCCATCTTTCTTCTTCACCAAAAGTAATCGGCGCTCCCAAGGTGACACACTAGGTCTTATGAACTTCTTCTCAAGTAAGTCCTCTAACCGACTCTTCAACTCGAGATAATTCGGATGCGCATATCCTCCTGTGGGAGCCATCGACACGGCCCAGTGCCGTGCACTAGATCAATACCAAACTCTACTTCTTTTTGGTGCGCACATCCGAATTTCATCGGAAACACTTCAGAAATCCACGAACTATTGGCAACTCTTCAATCTTAGCTTGGCTCTCAACGGACAACGATGCCATTAATGAAAACAAACTTTTAACTTCTCCTTCATAGCTTTATGCAACCGACTGCAATACAACAATGCGTGCTCTTCTTCCTTAGTAGAAGGAAAGCTCACTGGATCTACTAGCACAATTAATATGCACTTGGTTATCAACTAACCACCCATACCTAGAATGATGTCCAAACCTCCTAAAGGCAAGCCAATAAGATCAACAAGAAACTCTCTGCCAAAAACTGACAGAGGACATCTAGCACACATTAAGGACGTAGTTACTGAACCTTTGGCTGGGGTATCAATAACCATGTCCCTTCTCATAGTAGACAAAACAAGACCCAATTTCTTGGCACACAAAGCAAAGAATGAAAGAATGAGTAGCACCAAAGATCTACTATAGCAATCAAAGGAGTACCGCAATAAAACAAGTACCTCTAATCTCGTTGTCCCCTGATCCCGCCAAAGCAAACACCTTCCCTCTAGCCGCCTCCTTCGGGTTTAGGACATTTATTGCTCATATGCCCCGCTTCACGACAGTTGAAACAAACAATTTCTTTCTCTTTACATTCATTAGACTTGTGGCCCCTCCGCCCACACTTGTAGCAACGGATCTCTGTGCACTCACTACTCTTATGGCCAGGTTTCTTGCAAACAAAACACACAATACCTGCTGATCCTTCTCCCCCACTTGAACCTTTACCCGCACTTGCCTTCCACTTACCTTTACCTCCACTAACATCATAAGGTTTTCCCCGAAACTGAGCATTCTTCTTCTCCCTAACAATTTTGTAAGCAGCAGCACCGTCTTCCTCATAAATTCTACACTTGTCCACTAGCTTGGCAAAATCTCGAATCTCCTGGTATCCAATGGCTTTCTTAATCTCTGGCTGCAGACCGTTCTCAAACTTTACACACTTGGAAAATTCTGAATCAGCTTGGTTGTCATAGTAAGGGCAAAACTTGACCAACTCTTCAAACTTGGCCGCATATTCACCTCTGCACTTGTTTCCTGCTTTGGCCCAAAAACTCCACCTCCTTTTTAGCCCGCACGTCCTCCGGATAATACTTTCTTGTGAACTCTTCCTTGAATACCTCCCAAGTGATTTCTTCACCCGCAGCTTCTAGCCTCTGTTTCTTCCTCATCCACCAATCATCCGCTTCTTCTTTCAAAGATGTGAGTCCCAAATTTCACCTTTTGCGCCGGAGTACACGCCATAACACTAAGATTCGCTCTATCTCCTTCACCCAGTCGGTGCTCCATCCGGATCATATCTACCTTTGAAGGTAGGTGGGTTCTCACGTTGAAATGTAGCCAACTTGTGATCCTCAAAGATCTTCCCTACCACCTCTCTCGCTCCCCATAGCTTTGTGCTATGGCTTGCAGAGCCTCACCCAGAGCAAAGATCAATCCTTCTGGGCCATTTTCAACCTAACACCGCAAAGATTAACATTTGATAAGAAACAATTAACACTACCTAGTCATCATAGATGCTATGATGCATAAACTTGGCCTTACAGCACCGAACCGCTCTGATACCACTAATGTAACACCCCCTCTACTCAATATTAATTAAACTAATAAAAATCAGAGTTTTTCAAAATTTGTCCACGCACCTCAAAGAGGGTGATACATTTCATCAAAACATAGTCAAAACATAATTAAAAATTCAAACGCATCTAGTGCGTGAACCGCATATCATAGTCACATGGGATAAAACCCTAAACTCGCTTTTAGTGTTTACAAATAATCCAAAAATAGTTCACAAAGAAATGAAAATAAAATCCAGTTCAACACCCTCAATACATAATTTAAAACAGTTTAGTCCAAAACATAAGATAGCAATACTAAGACCCCAATCCCGGGTGTTACTAGATCAGAGCTGACACATAATCCCAACGGAGCCTAGGCATCCTCAATCAGTATCACCTGCATGTCGCCACGAGAGCAGGCAACATAAAATGCTAGGGTGAGTCTCTTTACATAAATAATAACAAGTAAGATAAGCATTATAAGCAGAAAAGCATCTAGCAGTAATAACCCTTCACAATCAAGACATTCACCATTACAAGTATATTACTAGAGCAATATGCATGTGGATCCATACTCACCTCAAAACCCCGTCGGGTAACTCATCAACTGTTTGGCCGAAGCCACTCATCAACTGTTTGGCCGAAGCCATGCATATGATTTATGTGACATTATGACAATGCAATGCAAATACACCGCAATAAGCACATTACATTAATTATTAACCACCACCCCATCAATTGTTAATCACCACCTCATCAATTGTTAACCACCACCTCATCAATTGTTAATCACTACCTCATCAATTGTTAACCACCACCTCATCAATTGTTAAGTTACCCCTCATTTAAAAGCCTAATCACTCCATAAGGACCTTTTCTACACTTAAGGACTATTTTGACCTCCAAAGATTAATTTTATACTCAAGGGATTATTTTGGCACATTATGATTAATTTAGTATTTAGGGCTTATGTTAACCTATTAGGATTAATTTAGACTCTAAGGGATTATTTTGTCACGCCAAGGATTAATTTAATTCTTAGGGACTATTTAGTCACGCCAAGGATTAAATTAATTCTTAGGGACTAAACCATCTCTTAGATGCATTTAGGACACCTAGGCGCCAAGGGGCAGCCACTTTGGCGCCCCACTAGCGCAACACACACACACATACAGCACACATACACACACAGGCGCATACGGGCTGCTCGGTTGGCGCCCTGCACCGCGCCACTCTCTCAGGCGCACACACACACACACACACACAGGGCCGCCCATTTGGCGCCCTGTTCCGTGCCATTTCAACGCACACACGTGACGCACTGCGCACAGCGCCAAATTCTCGAATTGGCGCCCCCTCAAAACATGCCTGCATCACGACACAATTCCCCAAATCAGAAACACGGGCGCCAATTTGCCTAGCAAATGGCGCCTCCTCTCACAGCACCATGACATCCAAAGAACATCCAAAGAACTCCGCGCCATTTGCTTAGGCATTTTGCGCCCCAAACACTCCCACTCAAAACACTTCAAATCCAATTTTCTTACTCAACAATCCAATTATCACTTTAACAACACCCATTTAAACATTAAATCAACATCATTAATTCATCATACTCACATACTCATGCTCATAGGGCCATTTCATCAAACACATAACATGCATAATTTCACAACTCATATTTCCACAACAACAAACAACATGGTATTACCAAAACAAGCATTGCATATGTCCACCAACATATAATCACATCAAGTTCACACAACAAGTCATTCCTAGAGCTATTCTACCTATAAAAACATATCCTACAAATTATCATAAATGTATTGGAGAGTCCCCTAACCTTGTTTAAGTTCAAACCTCCAAGCCAACACCAAAAACCACAAGAATGGAGTATTTTCCAACCTCCCTAGCTGCTGAAAACAAAACGTGGCCCTCCTACTCCTTGGGTAAAACGCACAAGCAACACAATGGAGAAAATGAGACACTAAAACTTAAGGAAATGGAACAAGGAGAAGAAATGGTGAAGGTTAGGACCAAGAATGCACTTACCTACCAAGAATCAAAGGAAAAGTTGTCACCTTTTCCTCCTCTCCTTCACGCCGTGTGTCTTCCCCTCCTCTCAATTCCTTCGTTGCTTTCTTTTCTTTCAAATGAGGTTTGTGACTTTGTGTAGGGTTTTGAGGTTTTAAGGTAAATGGGCTTGGGTCATTAAATGACTTGGGCCCTTATTTGCACCACTCTTTCTACTTATTTACATACCCCCTGAAAATAAAATAAAATGAACTCTAACTCAATTATTCCACTTAAATAAACTAGACCCAATTTAATTAAATAATTTAATTAAGTGTTGCAAGCCTTAAATAATTTAATTAGGTAAATAATTAAATTATTTTGGGCGTTACAGTGTGCAGGAAAATCTTAAGATCACTGACCAAGAAGTACTATGTGTGTGTCAATGGGTTGGAAGACACACTCAAGGAAGAGGACTTAAAGGTGGAATGCTCTCGGAGAGCGGTGCTTGAGGCTAAAGAGATGAGACTCAATCTGCAATGGAGAACAGCGATGATGATGATAATCTTGCCTTCTTCACAAAAGGCAAGGGTAAGAAGGGTTCTAAGCCGTGTAATGATAGAAGTCATCCTCAAACCTAACTCTAGTAAAAGTAAGCCTAAGTCTAAACCTAATTCTAAGAATAAGACCGATTCTAAGAAAAAGGATAAATCTAAAGTTCAATGCTATAGGTGTGACAAATACGGGCATTATGCTACAGAATGTCCAACTAGAAAACCTAAATCAGAAATAGAAGCAAATGTTGCAAAAGAGGATTCTGATTCTTATAGCCCAGTAGTGTTTAGTGTTATATGTGATGAATCTAAACCTAAAACTAGGGCAGATGTTAAGGTAACTAATATTGAACTTAAGAAAAATAAGGACTATATTGCACTAATAGTAACTAAGAGTGATGGAACCAAAGATACGTAAATCTGTATTTGGACTCTCGCTGTTCTAACCACTGACAGAAATAAAGAGTGGGTCGGTGGATTTCAACCCTCACAAGAGAACTACTATTAGGTGTGCAAATGATAGGTCCCTTCAAGCAACAGGTATGGGGAATATTCTACTGAAGAAAGAGGATGGTCAGATAGTCACCATACATAATGTCTACTATGTTCCAGGTATGAGTTGTAACCTACTTAGTCTAGGTCAACTTGTAGAGGGAGGATTTTCTGTCATTATGAAGGATTTAAAACTCAAAGTTTTTGATAAAAAGGACAAACTAGTGTTGACTTCTCAACTAGCTAAGAACAGACTTTCAAGACCAAAGATTAGCACTATAGAGCGAGAATGCCTAAGTCGCTACCACCGATCTTGAAAGTGTTCTATGGCATAGGAGATATGGGCACCTAAACTATAAGAGTCTTCTAAATCTTAGTTCAAAAGGCCTAGTGGAAGGTCTACCTAAGATTGAGAAACCTAATAGTGTGTGTACCACTTGTCTGTTGGGTAAACAACCAAGGAAGATGTTTAAGACAGATTTAAAATTAAGGTCCAAACATCTTCTTCAAGTTGTTTACACAGACATATGTGGCCCATTTGATGTGATTTCAAAAGGAGGGAACAAATATTTTTTATCTTTCATTGATGAGTTTTCAAGAAAAAATTGGGTCTATCTGATCAAAACAAAGTGTGAGGCTTTAACTAACTTCAAAGAGTTTAAAGCCATGGTAGAAAAACAGAGTGGAAACATGCTTAAGATCCTAAGGTCTGATGGAGGAGGTGAATACACTTCAAAAGAATTTGAAAGCTTCTGTACAGGTCAAGGAATTGTTCATGAGGTTACTTCTCCCTACACTCCACAGCATAATGGAGTTGCAGAGAGAAGGAACAGAACAATTCTGGACATGGCCAGAAGTATGATGAAACTAAAACACCTTCCAAAAGACCTATGGGGTGAAGCAGTATCTACTGCTGTTTATCTACTGAACAGATGTCCTACTAGAGGCCTAGATGATAAGGTACCTGAGGAAATGTGGACTGGGGATAAGCCTAGTGTCACACATCTAAGGGTATTTGGATCACTAACCTATGGACATATACCTGATGCTAAAAGGAAGAAGTTAGAGGACAAAAGTAAACCTATGGTGCTAGTGGGCTATCACCCTACTGGTGCCTATAGGCTAGTTGATCCTATGACTGGCAAGCTTGAGATATCCAGGGATGTTACTATACTTGAGGATGAGGCTTGGGATTGGGATAAGAAGGAACAAGCAAGTTCCACTGATTCTAATGTGAATGAGGAGGGTAACACAGTGTTACCAGAACATCATCAAGGTGTTGATGATGAAGACGATGATGATTTAGGAACCTATTGGAGGTGATGTGCAAGTTGAGGAACAGTTGGTTGAGCCAAATTCACCAAGAGAGGCTCAACAAGAGGTCAGAGTTGCTAATAACCCTATTAGAGTTTTGCTAGGGTCGAAATCTACCTAGTAGTCGGGTGACTATGATCTAGTAAGGGATGATGAGGTGAATGATGATGGAGATATCATCCATTTTGCTATGATAGCAGATTCTGAGCCTCTAGACTACATTGAAGCTCTTAAGAAGAAAGAGTGGAAGGTAGCTATGCTAGAGGAACTAAAATCCATTGAGAAAAACCAGACTTGGACCTTAACTAAGTTACCTAAGGGAAAGAGAGCTATTAGTGTAAAGTGGGTGTTTAAACTAAAGCTTGATCCTAGTGGTAACATAGTTAAGTACAAGGCAAGGTTAGTGGCACGAGGTTTTCAGCAAAAACAGGGCATAGACTTCACTGAAGTCTTTGCCCCAGTTGCTAGACATGAGACTATAAGACTGGTGACTGCACTAGCTTGTAGTAGAGGCTGGGAAATGTACCACTTAGATGTGAAATCTTCTTTCTTAAATGGGCCCTTGGAGGAGACGGTTTATATAAACCAACCTCCTGGATTTGTGGAAAAGGGCAAGGAAGACAATGTATATCACTTACATAAGGCGCTCTATGGACTTAAGCAGGCACCTAGGGCTTGGAACAAGAGAATAGATGGATTCTTTGTTCAGAAAGGCTTTACTAGGTGTACTGCTGAGTATGGAGTCTATGTCAAAGGTGACATTAACTCCTACTTACTGATTGTGTGTCTATATGTGGACGATCTACTTGTAATCGAAGTCATATAAGGAAATAGCTAATTTCAAACAAGCTATGAAAGAGGAGTTTGAAATGACTGATTTGGGAAAACTAACTTATTTCCTTGGGATAGAATTCCTAAGGGTCAAAGAAGGAATTGTGTTACATCAACAAAAATATGCCACTGAGGTCTTAAAAAGGTTTGAGCTGGATAATTGCAATGCTGCAATTAATCCAAAGTGAGAAAACTTAACTTAAGAAAGAAGAGGAAGAGGGCACTAAAGTTGATGAGACTTACTTTAGACAAATTGTGGGGTCTCTAAGATATCTATGTCATAAGCGGACACTGATATTTTATATGCTACTTGGTTTAACTAGTAGATTTATGAACTATCTATGCAAATACACTTAAATGCAAATGCTAAACGTATTTTAAGGTATATAAAGGGCACCACTAATTACTATCTTTTCTTTCCAAATGACAGTCTAAAGGAAAAAGTATCCTAATTGGATACTCGCACTCGAGATTAGTGCGGAGATAAAGTGGATGTAAGGAGCACTAGTGGATATGTCTTTCTATTCCAAGGAGCGGCTATATCCTCGGAGTTATAAGAAGCAAGCCATAGTGGCTCACATCCCGTGAAGCGAGATACATTTCTGCATGCCATGCCGCTACCCAAGCACTTGGCTTGAAACTCTCTAAAAGGAAATCAGATAGACCTATCCGAACCTATAAAGCTCTATATGGATAATAAGTCACCTATAAGCTTGGCTAAAAATCCTATCTCCCATGGTAGACAAAGCACATTGAAACTAAGTTTCACTATATCGAGACCAAGTCTCTGAGGTAAACTAGTCTTAGACTTTGTTCCTACTAGTGAACAGATCGCTGATATTTTCACCAAAGCTCTAAAAGGTGAATTATTTTCTAAGCTAAGGAGGCAATTAAATGTCATCTCTTTCTCTCAAGGAAGGAAATGACTTAAAAGCTATGTCTAAGGGCTTGTCTTAGACTCTAAGTTTATGGCCTTACAGGGGGTTGTCCTATTTTATTTTATTGCCTTAGTTTTCTTAGCTTAGAACTAGCTGAACTTAAGGTAGGGGTTGTCTGCCTTAGGTTGCTTAAGGTGTTTTGATTAAGGTAGGTATATTGAGATTGTAATCAAAATCCTAGCTTAAGTTAAAACAAATTTATAGCCGTTGTAACAAACTACTTGGGCGAGCGCTAGAGTTACTAACTAACTCTAACCAACTAGTCTAGTTTGTTAGTAACAAACTTGGTTGTTAGCCTAACTAACAACCATCTAACAGCTACTTTTCAAGCAGTATATATACACAGATTGTACATAGAAAAAACTTACATCAAATGAAATAGAATTTACAGTTTTCAATTTACTCTAAGCATTCAAAGTCTATTCTACTGCTACACTACTTCCTGATTACGTAAGCTCCAAGAACTTCATTCTCTTGCATGATGCAGGTTCGGTGGGAGAATCAAAGGTGATTACCTCGCATAGAACAAGGGAAAATACTGTTAGAGATTAGAGTTTCAGTGACTGAAACTAGAAGGAAAATGAACAGAAGTAAAAGGAAGAGAAGGTACCTGTGTGAGGTGTTCTTGAAGGTGTAAGTGTGAGGTATTAATTCTGGGTTGAGTTTCAGAGGTGAAACTCAACAGTTCATGCAAGTAAAGAACAATAATTAGGGTTTTCATCTATTCAGTTCAGAGAAAGGAAATTAAGAACACAAGGGGTGTGAAATTACCTTTCTTGACCACCGAGAGGCCGTGTATTGTTCTTCACCGCAAAACGTAAATTCAAAGTTAGGGTTTTGAAATCAAAAGTAAATCAAGAAATATCAGAAGGAAGAAGCGATTCTACCTTAAGAGAAGAAGAATCGCACACAACTTGAAGGATTCAAGCGATTGAAGCAAGATAGGTTTTGGTGTTCATCGCACGGTGAGAACTGAAGATTGGGATCTCAGGAAGAAGAACTCAGATCAAAACCTCGGGTTTTGATTCATCATCGTTCAAATTCATCATCGATCGTGAAACCGGCGCGATTCAAGCTTCAATCGCTGCGTGAATCACAAAGAAGAACTCGTTTACGCTAGGGTTTCGTAGAGAGAGAGAGAGAGAGAGAGAGAAGGTTTCAAGAAGAGAGAGAGATTTCGCTTCTTGCGTTTCTGGCGAAGAGAAACGGAAGATAAAGCTTTTGTATACCGGGTCGAAGGGATCCGCGCATTTCCAAAGAGAAACGGGTTCGGGCGCGCAGCTGGGTCCAAACAATTTTGTTTGGAACGGCAGTGAAGCATCATTGGGTTGGGCTTGATAGAAGCCGGGCTTCTTAATTACAAAGACTCCCCTCGCTTGTTCATACCCTCCCCCAGTAAACATTACAAAGGTTAAAAATTCAACATCCTTCCCTAAGTGTCTTCTCTTTCTTATCTCAAGGAATGTTCTGTCCCGAATTCCTTATGCCTCACTATTATTATGTCTTGATATATATATATATATATATATATATATATATATATATATATATATTTTTTGACATGTGTTATGTCTTGATATATGACAGTATAGCAACACCATTAATTAATTGTCAATGTTGCTCAATTGAAACACCATTAATTGATTGTCAATGTTGCTCAATTGAAAGAACTGGACTAGAGCTCAATACCCAAACGAGGACTGTAAGTAAAAAATGTGTTAATAGTAGTTTGTTAATTACAAAAGAAAAAGTGAAGAAACAAATATTATTTTTTAAAAATAAATAGAGAGAAATAAAGAGTTGTAAAAATTGATTTATTTTCTTAAAAATACGACACAGCCGCGCCTTTTTCCTTATTTAAAGTTGAATTATTAAATTCAATTATTTATATTTTTGTGATAAATTTAATTAAAAATGTATACACGACATCCCTTACTAGTTATTAGCATTATTGAGGAAGGATGGGGAAGATAAACAAGTGCCATCTCGATGGGAATAACACTTTCTATTTTGGTTTGTTGATGATGATGAGAAGAGAATTGGAAGATTTTGAGAAGGAAAAATGCGACTTCTCCATTGTAGTTATTGAAAAGTGGGATGCAACCACATCTTGAAAAGCTTATTTTAATCATAAATAAATGTGAACAAATATCGAAATAATACAGTGGGACCCACCAAATTATTATTAGTTATATTTAAACAAAAGGAAAAAAACAGGGGACATACCATATAATTTTGGTATTTGTTCCTATTTGTACAACAAACTTGTCCAAATAGCATTTCTGTTATTAAATGGGAATAACTAGCGTGTTGTGGTGTGGGGATCAATATTTTATTTGTTGATTATTTTATACTTACAGGAGAGGAGACACGCGGGGCATGGATTCAGATATTAGTGTATTATCAGTTATCACCCACCTATCACTATCACTCTAACTGTGTCTATCACAACTTTATTTGTTTTCAAAGCATGTACGTAATTAAACAAATTTTGTCTCAAATTTAATAAATCATGTGAACTTAGTTTTTGTTTTAATAAGTTGTACTACTCTCTCTAATCTGCCAATATTATTTTCATATATCTTTTCAAAAATTATAATTCTCATTATATATATATATATATATATATATATATATATATATTCAAAAATATATAATTCTCATTATATATATATATATATATATATATTACGTGCAAGAAACGTATACACCATAGTGCAACCCATTTTGGCAATACGGCCTTTGAGCTGTTATAAAGGGCAACCTGTTAGCTGGACCATGTTCACAATCACATGCCATTTTTTCCAAAAAGATCTAATGCAAGAAGGTGAACAGAAAATACAAATACAAAGGTAAGAAGAAGAAAAATTCCACGAGAGAGAAAATAAAAAATTATAATACGTGATGTGATAAGAAAAAAACACAAAAAAATTAATACATGATTTAAAAAAATAAATAAAGGATAAGAATATAAAAAATATATTCACCTGTACGAGGTACAAAATATAACCCAATCTTATCCAGGTCAACACTGGCCATTGGCCAATCCGACCTTTGAGCTCTTATAAAAGGCAAGTATTAGTTAAGCTATGCCCACATATCATTGTTTTTTTTAGGAAGGAGATATTATTTGTAAATTAAAAAAAGAGATATTAGGTGCACATAACATGCTTTTATATTGACAATTGTTGGTGGTTAATTGTTAATAATATAAAACTATTAGTTTGCAGAGTTTTAACTCTAAACCTCTTTCTTATACTCTTTCGATATGTTTTTAATATCCCAAAAAGGGAAGGTGTACAACTATTTTAGGCTAAATTGCAGTTTTGGTCCTTTATCTTTGACTTTGGTTTCATTTTGGTCATTTATCTTTTTTTTTTCCGCTTTTGGTCCTCATCTTCTATTTCTCGTGTCATTTTGGTCCTTTTTGATATTTTTGTCCATTAACTTAAAGGACGCCACACTGCCGCTTAATCGACGCGTGACGTCTTACTAAGTGTCAGACTGACTTGGAACTCATTAAATAATGTGACAATTAGGGGTCCAAATTGAAACTTACAAAAAAAACACAGGGGATCAAATTGACACAAAATCAAAAAAACACTAAAATCTTCATCTTCTTCCTCCAAAGACCATCTCCATCTTCCCCGGTGAGTCACCACCACCACGGGAGATCTACCACCACAAATCAATCACTCTCCAACTCTTCTTTCATGAGGCAAACTTAATCATCCCTTCAAAACCCAAAACCCCAATTTCTCATGAAAGAGATGACTAAATTTGAGAAATTGAGAATCACATTCTAGCCACAAACTTAATCATCCCCCACATTTTACTTAGAGTCCTTATGAATTTAGGGATTTGAGAAATTTGGGGTTTTGGGTTTTGAAGAGATGATTGAGTTTGCCTCATGAACAAAGAGTTGAAGAGTGATTGATTTGTGGTGGTGGTAGTGGCTCGCCGGGGAAGATGAAGATGGAGGTGTTTGGAAGAAGAAGATTAAGATTTTACTGTTTTTTGTTTTTATATCAATTTGGTCTCCTATGTTTTTTTGAAGTTTCAATTTCGTCCCTTAATTACCACATCGCTTAATGAGTTCCAAGTCGGTCTGACACTTCTCTTTTCAAAAGTGTTGCTAATTGCACACTGTGTTTTCTAAGGTTCCCTTGGACCGTAAGTTACATTATATATTTTTTTGGGAGAAAAATATACTAAGGCCGTGGGTTACATTAGAAAACATAGTGGTGCAAATAGCAACTCCCATTATTTAGTTTGAGACTCCGAGAGTTTCCGTGTAGTTACCCACTAATAATGCAAATAGCACCCCTTCCCCTTTTTTTTGTCATACACACTTTTTATCCACCCTCTTTGAAAAGCTCTCTCCCTCTACCGAAGCTTGGGATCAACTCTTGGAGCTTCAATTGAGTCTACTATTTGTATTACTTTCTCACTCTTTTATACATGCGTAATTAGACTTTTAGATTAGGTTTGCTGTGAAACTTTAGATTTAGTCAATGATCGACGAGATTCAACTCTTGATGCTCTTTCTTCAAGCAATTTCACCGGGAAAGGAATTTTGTTATTCAGTTATGAGTTCTCTAACTACTCCAAAGAGTTTAGGATTAGACTTTTTAGAAGGTTTGATTACTCCAAGACTATATTTAAAAAATGAAAAGTGACATAAAAATGCTTAAAAAATAGAGTTTGATTGATTGATTGAGTATCCTGATGAATTTTTTTAAAACAAAAGAAATGGATACAGAGTCTCGTTAAAACCTTCTAATTTAAAACTCTTCTTAGAGAAAAAACATTACGAAGGAAAAAGAGCACCCCCCAAAATTTTATTGATGAAAACGAGAAAATAAACAAAAAACATGGGGGATAAACAACATTATAGCTGAAAGGAGATAAAAACAATCCTATAGAGGTGTACAAAAGCATCACCATAATGACTCTCATCCCAATCAGGTTGGCACCAAAGCTATTAACAATAATTTGCAGCACACCATAAACAAGAAGCAGAAGAAAATCACAATTCATCGATCACATGGAAAAACAACAAGCACAAGAAAAAATTAACAAAACTTATAGCTAGGAAAACCTAATCTATTATTGAAAAAAAAACTCAACCAAGAAGTAGGGTCGTCTCAAACAAATTAGAGGCCTTGTGCAAATCTTAAAACTTGGGCCCCAAATTAAAAAAATAAAAAATAAATCATCAAAAACTGTAAACTACATTATTAAATAAATTGTAAATAACATTTTGATATAATCTCAAAATAATATCAACCTTCCGGTTGCTTAAAAAGAGCCATCATTCGAAAGCGCTTTTAAAGCAAATTCTTCAACCAAGTCTCATATTGTATTGAGTGGTCACCAATAATTATAAAGATATTAAACTTCGACTATTTTAAGTTCAGATAATTATGAGTTATGTGTTAGTTTTAATTTTTGGGGCCTAATTTTTTTTTTTTTTTTTTTTGAGGTTGGGCCACAATGCACAAGCATGTCTTGCACATGTTGTTAGGCGGCTACCGCCAAGAATCTTGGTTCAAGATCCCACCAAACAAAACCACTTAAATTAGTTTCATCACCTGCTTATCAACACAGACATTACACTCTCTTTAAATGTGAGTGCAAACAAAGTTCATCCGTCTAGTCAATTGTATAATCAATTATTCCATCTATTTCTAAGCTTCCATGGAACAACTTTGCAATTCTTGAAAGTAGAGACCACTAATTGAGAATCACATTCTAGCCACAAAAACTTCCAACATTTATCAAAAGAAATCTCTATAGCCAACATAGCGTCAATAAGCTCAACATGAAGCGCATAGCTATTGCCAATGGGGGCAGAAAAACACCCAAGGATAGTCGCGCTTCTGTCTCTAAAAATATCACCACAAGCAGCTAAATTAGGACAACCTTTAGCAGCATTGCTTGTATTGCATTTTATCATGTAAGAAGCAGGGGGTCCAAATAACCTCTTTAATGTTTGAAGAATTCCTGTAATTACCAATGACATTGAAGACCTTTATAATCATAAACTTCACAATAGAGGAAGACATTGTAGATTTAGAGACATTTCCTGCTAATGTCACATTTGAAAAATTAAATTGATAGCCGATTGTAAGGGGATTGCATGATTTTCAAATCTAGCAAGATTCCCGCAGTACCAAATTGCCCAGAAAATGTTAACAATCGCAGTAGGTGCAATATCACTCAACTGAGGACTTCAGCCATGGGAATTCGAGGTTAAAATTCTCTGAAAAGAAGAAGTATCAATATGATTGCTCAGGATACCTCCAAGCCAATTCCAAATATGCTTGGCAAATGGGCAGGCAAGGAAGAGGTGTTGAGAAGTCTCTAAATCACTACCACAGAGACTACAAATAAAAACAACAGTACAACCTCTAATCCAAAGAGGATCGTCTGTTGGCATTTTAATTACTATGAGAAACCCTCCAAAAATAAAGGATTTAGAAGACTAATAAAATTCTTCCAAATTGTCTTGGTCCAAGGAACCACCTGCTCAACACTTGGTTGTGGAATTTTAAAACAATCCTTGAAAGTGAAGTCTCCTGAATTAGAACAGTTCCACATCAGCTGATCCTCCACCGAAACAGCGGGAATAACTATCTCCTGAATTTCATAGTGAAGTCGAGGGAAATGATTAATAAGATTTGGAGGGATGGACCATCTACCGTTCACTATAAAATCACTCAAGAGTGGCTTTAAGATCCTTGTGCAAATTAATAGGATCATCATACATTTACAAGCCTAGTATTTATACAAAGTGGTCTCTATTGGTCACGATCACTAGCCTAAAGCTAGTCAGGATCAAAAACCAATTAATCGACTAGGATTAATGTCCATTATGTTCCATGTGCTTTGACCGTTACCTCGCTTTGATCTTCAAAGAAATTCATCACATGCTTGTTCTATGTTCCCTTCTTAATAAAACATGAGCTCAACTACTTTCTCGTCTGATTGGTCAATCAGCCAAACCTTCTCACTCAACTGTCCTCTCTTGGCTACGCTTGTAGCTCAGCTGAATCCTTAGTTGGCTAAGTATAGTTAGCAGTCTTCTGAGTGTTAACAGGTTTATTTGAATTTCACATGAATATTGTGTAGCAGGTATAGAACTCAAGGTGCTATTGTTAAATGGTTTGATCTTAGGTTCATGATGAATATATAAGGACAATATATGATTGACGATTTTGATTAGTGACTAATTTGGACTCTTGTTTAAGTTGCTTATTTGGGGTTCGTAAACTATGTTGGTACTATTAGACTATTAGTTAGTAATATTACTTTGAGTTTTGTTGAGTTGATTTATTGTGCTGTTTTGAATTATTTATTAGGTGGCAGGATGCGAATGCTTATATTGATATTGATTTTGTATTTAGGTGTTCGAGCATAGACATGATATAATATGTTTGGGTGGTTATATGTAACTATATGGTCTCTAATGGCTGGCCAACGTAGAGGGCCAAACGAAAAAAAAAGGGCCGGGTCAATTGGACGATATTATTTGTAGTCCAACCCAAAACATCAAGACACTGTGCTATCAGATCGACTCGACACAAGCTAACTTAGTTTTTTATTTGTCAAGATTGGACGATTCATTGATACTAGGCAAGACCCAAACCTTTACATCCCAATAGTTGACTCTAACCCTTAAACAAGCACCACAACGAGACTACAAGTCCAATAAACAAAACAAGGCGTTTTCTTTTCCCACACCCCCTCATACTCTTTCACACCCCTTAACTCCAAATATTTCAAAAATACCTTAAGTAGAGTGCGTGTTTTCACCGATTCGGGGATGGGCAACCAAATATATTCGGTTGAGGTCAACCGAACAGGTAAAAAAGGTGAATGTGGTGTGAGAGTCCATTTTTGTAATAAAATAGGGATTCGAACACCACGCGAACTGCTCGCATTTAATTCGCGCTCGAACAGTTCGAAATTACGCACGCAGAGGGTGTGAAGTCAAGATTTAACACACACGAACGATGTCATTCGAACCTGTTCGAACAGGTAAAATTTCGTGAAAAAAAAAGAGGTTTTGGCTGGCCTTTTGATCTTTTCACACCCTTATGGGGTGTGTTTTAAGTAGGAGGGGGTGTGGGAAAAACAAACGCCCAAAACAAACTGCCTACTACCATAATGGACTACCTCCATAATGGCCCAATACACACTAATCCCGGGAAACGACCGGCCCAAGTCTAAAACAACCCAAAATTGGAAAACACGAGGGAAAGAAACAAATAAACCACTTTCACCAAAACAACAACAAAAGTAACCCTCATCAGAAGTGGAATCTCACAAAGGTTGAAGGTTTAGAAAACAGGTAGACCAACAAGGCTGTGCAGATAAAAGTGAGAACAAAGGGAAACAACACCAAACAGGGGAGAGGAGGAAACTAGGTTCCAAGAGACCAAGACAAAAGGGTCCCAAGTACACCAAATCTCCAAGAAACTTGAAGTCAAATTGGGTCGAAAACTGTAGTGGTTACCAGACACTAGCAGAGAAACCCTAGGGAACCATGTAATCCAAGCTAACTTGTTAAAAGAAGAAAACACAAAAAATATCATAAAAAAAAAATTAAAAATGGGCTCAGCCCTGGGCCTTCTTTTAGGTCTCTTATTTATTTGTTGACCAATATAAGGCCTCCTATTTATTTATATAATAATTATTAGTTAACAAGTTAAACCGATTAAACAATGAACCGACCATCTATACAAATCATTCATTTCAACATCAACTGCAGTATCATCCTGATTCGAGCGGTCTAAAGCAATCAAACCATGACCCAAATGAATCACCAATTTGATGCTCGATTCGATTTTGAAAAAGGAGAGAGGTAAAGAGAAATAGATGTGTTGTGATGTGAAAAAGAAATATGATGTATAAATATGATGTATAAGTGATAAATATGATGTATAAGTGATGTGAGAGAAAGGAGAGAGGTAAAGAGAAAAAAAGGTGTCGAATGAGTGTTTTATATATATATATATATATATATATATATATATATATATATATATATATATATATATATATATATATATATATATATATATATATATATACTAAGATGTATCACCCATGTGTCAAAGACGTGGTATACATCTCATTGTAACTTAATATTTTTAATTTTTAGGAGAAAAATATTCATTTGATATTTTAGTGTGTTATCCGACGTAAAAATTGTTTGTACTTAACTATTAATAAACCTATTATGAATTTTATATATATATATATATATATATATATATATATATATATATATATATATATATATAAAAAAAAAATTAACACCGTATGGTATATAGCGTTAGGTTCATCAGAAGGGATTGTGAGGCTAAGATAAGAAAAGAAGTAAAAAAAATTGACTTTTAGATTTATCTTTAGCGGTTACTTTGACTGCATGAAAGTTGTTTTGTAAAATTGAGTATGATATTTTCCGAATTAATTTGAATTATAATGGAGTATGTTTTTTATATACTAATTGAATTTTTGTAAAATGAAATATGTTATTGGAGAATTAATTTGTTTTGAGAACGTGTTTTCGTATTGGAAATCATTTGGACATTATATTTGAAGTATTTTTTTACTGTCAAATGAATCTTTGTTAAATCATATTAGCAATTTGATTAGAGTAAATTTTTTAATAAATTCCAATTTATAAATTTTAAAATCAAAGAAGTCTTTTACTAATAAAAATATTGAGATTTTAAAACTTGTTATTGTGTTACTAAACAATATAGTTAATGAAAGAAATATATATAACAAAATTGATATAAAATAATGTAATTTAGATATTTAGTTATACGAAAGGGTTCATAAATGGTTGTATTCACCGCCCCAATTTTGAGCATTAGTTTGTGCGTGGAAGGTGTTAGAGAAAAGCAACTCAATTAAAAGATTTCCTAAAGAGTCCACAAAAATGGATTATGAACTTTTAGTCCCAAACTATAATTTTGTGTTTCTATTAAATGAAACCTTAACACTTTAAGTGGACCATCTTGGAGAATTTGGGCATAACCACAAAAATGAAGTTTCCTCCCAAATGGTCCATTAACCCTCACAATTTTTTAAGAAAAAGTTTATGTAAAGACCTTTTCATTATATCCTCATTTGGCATGTTCATATATATACAAAACAGAATAAAATAATCCACTCCAACTCTCCCCGCCATCCAAATATATTGCTTCACAATCATTATTGCACACAAAATGGTAACTCATCACACTCCTTTTCTTCTCTGCTCGTAGAAAGCGTTGGTGATGCTTGTTTAATGTTAGAAAAGTGTACACCATGGAAAAGGCAACATATACATGCTTGGGATTCTTCATTTATAGTCTTAATTGCTTGCATAAAATTGCCTCTTCAAGGCTCTCTAAATTCAAAAGCAAATCCTTGATTATGGGACAAAAATATAGAAAAACAATTAAAACTTGTGTCTAACAAATACTAACTTGCAGAAATATTGATTTGTTGAACAATTAGCAGGTCCACCTAGGATTTGCGGAAATCCTGGAAAAAAATCTTATAGTGTTAAAATTTGCGTGCTCGATGAATCAGTAACGTAACTAAACTTGGCCTTTAAATAGGTCGAAAGAAAGTAGAAACAGTCAATTGTATTCTTTAACTGAATGCTTAGAAATGTCATTTATTTTTATTTTTTGGAATCTTGGAATCAAATTAGTGAATTGTCTGTGCACTACCACCTTGGTAAGAGATTCCTAAATTGGCGTCATGCAAACGGAAATAAATTTCTATCTTAAATTCTAAACCCACCACAATAGTTGTGGAGGTATCAATTCTTTAGCTACCATTCTAAACCCAATAAGAGAAAATTAAAGGAAAAAAAGAAAGAAAGTTATCATCCCATATTCATCAAAACCAATATCTTCAACACGAGGATAAAATTATACTACAATTAGATACTATGCTTTTCCATCCAGCCAAAAACAATAAGATTTTACTAAGGATAATTGCTAGCATAAAAGACTTTGGAACTATAAATAAACTAAGAAGAAAAGAAATTCAGGGTCTGTTATTATATGTCAGCAAAATTTCATCTAATCAGAAATTGAATTTGCAAAATATAAATAAAAATTAAAAAAATCAAACAAAAACAAATTGTCCCACCTGTTATATGAACGACATTTTAAATTAGCTAATAAGCTAGTATCAACAAATGAGCCCAAATGTGGTAAACTTTTTAGTACAATTGTATAAAGAGCTTATACACTCCATGTGTTTAGGTGTATAACAATATCAAACATCAGCCATCTGAATCCAACCTCAACTTTCCACAGAGAAGCAATGAAAAAAGAGCAACAGAAAGTTCAACAAACATTTAAAAAAATAACAGAATTAGACTATGCATACCTGCCAGCAAAGTAAGAAACAAAAGATTTCAAAATTAATGGAGGCACAACAATTCAAACAAAGTAAGAAACAAAAGATTCCAAAACTAATAGAGGCACATAATACCAAAGATAAGCTCATGCAAAAATAATGTAATAGTTATAGATCGTTGTCTTTCAGCAGCTCACCATAAACCATTAGTCTGCATCAAATGAGAGTATGAGACATCACAACATTGCAGCAGAGGGAACTGAAGGCTAAAATAGGTAGCCAATAGCCACTAACCATGATAGTAGCAAATAAGAACTCAAACATTTATGCAATGGAGAAGTCATTAACAATGAAAGACTAAGATATTAAGTCTATTTAACTTATAGTCTTATACATGACTCATGAGTGAAAGTGCTTGCTACTTATTTAAAGACAAATGTCATTGAGCTTCAATCAAAGAACTCCAAAGTTGTAACACAATCAGTTCAGGCTACACGGATTATTTCATAATCAATCAAACAAATCAACTGCAACTCTTACTCAAAGAAATAAAGTAAACCAATTTAAAAATCAAATTAAGAAACCAAATCATCTGTCACTATATCAAGGTTAAATCATTATTAATGGAAACCAAATATGTAATATGGGTTACACATTCCATTACAAAAACAAATCCAATAAAGACTTTAAAAGTAGAACAAATGAAAAAACCAAATCATTTGTGTCATTGCACCAAGTTCACATTATATTGAAACAAATTCGCATTATCCACTACATTAGACACTAATTCAAAATACTCAAGATCCTTGTAATCTAACAGTAGCTGTAAAAACAAAACTGAAATGAGTTTTGAGAAAATATAATATTTTCACTTGGTAAAGGTTTCAGTATATTTATATGTAGACAGTTGAACCACGACTAAAAACTATATTTACACCACAAACCAATGGCAAGACTTAACAGAAGCAGGTGCATTGCTGAACCAAAAGCCAATGTTGAAAATGAAAAGTAAAACATGTTCAAAAGGTCTTCAAAAGGTGTATGTACCAATTAAATATCAGAATTACATTTGGGTTCTTTGTCAAGTGCTGCTAGAATAGTGACACATTGTATTTCCACCAATAGGCAAGTCAAAGCTCCAATAGATTCCATTGTTCTCAACCCTACCAATCAAATACAATGTACTCACTTAGTTACTCACAATAGGAAACATAATTCAAACCATTTTAAAAGCTCACATTTGAACAAACAAAATAAATCGTAATAGTAATTACATGTAGCGCAATATAAAGTTCTAATAAAAATAAGTTATAACAACAAACACCATGTTAGATTTCTCTTGCATGAATACCAATCTATGATTATGTGTTATCTAAATATATATACTTCAATGTAAAATGTCAATCTCAAAAATTTTATGTCAACCTTGAGTCCATGTAAATAAAAAATGTAACTTAAAATTAGAGATGATAATGTGAATCGCCTCTCTCTCATCATTTCCTTAGTTTCAAGACAAAACTGCAATAGACATTAGACATGTAAATAAAAGAAGCTAATGATAAATTTAAAATTTTGGACAGCCATCCCCAAAGAGTATAAACCATATAATGTTATATAGAAGAATGCTGGACAAATTCTTCAATGTTTCGGATAGAGGAAATGCAAATTTGTATCTCATAAAGAAACCTAATCCATGAGGTGGATAGTTTTATGTATCAACCCAATGCTATGAAGAACCATTTAACCCACTAATTACCAAAGAGTGAATTATAGCCATATAATTGGTAATTGGTAAGTCCGAACATTTGTAAATGTTAGAAGCAACTTTAAATAAGAAAGTCAATATGAAAAATCATAAAAGGTGGAAAGCTATATAGCAACACATTGAATTATTGCCCACTTCCTAAGACAAAGATCAATAAAAAAATTAACTTGGTAGAGTATCAATTTAGATGTGTATTGGCGACTTTCCTAACACTATCCACTCTAAATCCACTGAAAAATTCTTTCATAAGAACTTTGTTTCATTCTGAATATATGCAGAACAACAATGAACAAAGATTCAATGCTATTATCCAATATCTAACACAAATTATGATGAAAGAATCAATGCTACCTTGCTACTTCCTCAGTCCGCGCATTCCATTGCCGCCCGTGTCTCCTAAACCTTGATTTTAACATCTACCTATCATGAAAATAATTTACAAATTTGTCAATCAATCAACTAATCATGGAAGATAATTAAAAGCACAAATCAATCAACAAAAAAGCACAAAACACGCTCCTCTAAAAAGGTAAATTGTGAAAGAACAATAATACAAAAAGAATAACGGATTGATTACAAATTAGGATTAGTAAAAAAATTGTAGGTTTCCCACATTTCAGAGTATCACAAAATAAATTGCTCACAAATCTAAACCTATAAACACCAAAATAAAGGCAAAATCAGAAGAAATAGAAAATACAACCTTATTATTAGAAGCAGCAGCAGCAGACATGGACTTGGTTCGTTTCATCCAGGTTGGTGGTGCAGATGATGAAGATGACCCTGGTCGATGAAAACGACAACGGAATGAACCTTCATGTGTCATTGGAGAATAAAGACACTGTCCTTTTGGACACGACGCCGCTACATCGCCGTTCCCACAGTCGCTCTCAGATTGGTGTTGTGTTCGATTTGAAGGTGAGATAAACAAAGAATATAAGCAAAACACTCAGTGAGAATGAAGATAAATGTGTGTTAATTTCTCTTTAATTTCGGATATCAGAATTTTAATTGTTTTGATCTTGAACGGTTTCAATTAAATCATATCCATTGGATCACCGCAAATCGCTCGATCGATCGGCCGTAAAAATTTTTGTAACCGTTGAAGGTTTGACCGAAAAGTTTAATGCTAATTATTGACTGTGTTCTCTTGTCTGTTCATCAATTATTCAACAACTACCGAAATCCCGTTTTTTTGTAAGCCGTTGATTTGCTCTACCTGAAATCCCACTGAATGATCCAACGGCTTCCAAAACATTGATGGTCGTAATATTTTAAAATTTGGTGGCGGTTTCCTAAGAACCTTTCGAAGAATCCTTTCCCGGATTTTTCGGTCGCTACAATTGGTTTTCGGGCAACCTACTCCAATCGTAATGAAACCACAGCCTAAATCCGAAAAAAATCAAGAATCATGACTCCCTTAAAAGAGACTTCTTATGGGACTACGACCTCAAAATCCCAAATTCCATCGTTTACTATTTTTTATTATTATATTTTAATTTTTCATAGTTTCCAAAAAATCTAAAAAAATTTGCATAGTCTTATTTTAGTTTTGTTAGATTTTTAGTGATATTTTTATAATTTTTTTGATTAGTTTTGACTCTTTAACGAATTTTTAGTAGCCTTTTAGTAAAAAAAAATAAAACAAATCATTTAAAAAAACAAAAAAACCATTGTATATACGTTTTGAGTACGTATATACGATTGGACATAAAATAGCCATCGTATATACGTACTCAAAACGTATATACGATTTATTTTATTTTTTTAAAAAAAATAGTTTTCAAAGGGGTATTTTGTTATCAAATTGTGTGGGGGTATGAAAAAAACAATCCATTGCTCTATTGTGTGTAACAATGCTCCAAATAAACAGCATCCGATTTATATATGTTCCGGAGTGAGACACGAGGCCCAATCTAGTGGGAAATTGGATCAGCCCAACAATAAGGGTTCTAGTTCCATACAGCTAAAACCTAAGCTTATCAAGAAATCATTAATGGTCAAGATCCGATTGTTGGATCTAACGGACCAGCCGATGCCTATAAATGTGGGCGCCACTCAACAAAAAGGTACACATCTTTCATTTTCTGCATCACTCTTATTCTTTAGTACTGACTTGAGCGTTAGAGTGTCTTTGCATATCTCACACTCGGGGTTAACTCTAATACCCGCCGGTCTTGTACAGAAGCCCTACGAACTGCAGCCTCAGATCTATACCCAAGACAGAGCAAGGTACATAACAATATATATAAATTATAATTTATTTCAATTCCATAAATATAGAGCAAGAAATTAACAAACAAATTAAATCAACTTTGAATTCAAGACAATGTACGTACACTTTGAATATGTTGTTGTCGACAGCTATATAGTCTGCATGGCATTGAAGTTCATTTACTATTTGCTCAACCACCCTTTACCACGCTCCCTTTAAAAAGGAGAACCTCCAGTACTGCTTTTCATAAAGTGAATACTTTAGAGTGTGGAAAAAAGAGTGAGAACATATTGAGAGAAAGAGATGGGTAAGGGGTGTATCTTGATGGTGGTGGTGGCTGCTCTAGCGGTGGTTGGAAGTGCGAGAAACATGCCGGGCAATGATGCTGGTTTGAAGGACCAGAAGACCTTTGGTCCTTTTGCAGGTGCAGGTGCTGGAACAGGTACTGGGTTTGGTGGACTTGGTGGTACTGATGGTGGCCTCGGTGGACTCGGTGGCTCCGGTGGTGGACTTGGCGGCCTCGGCAGCTCTGGTGGTGGACTTGGCGGCCTCGGCAGCTCTGGTGGTGGTCTTGGTGGACTCGGCGGACTCGGCGGCTCAGGTGGTGGACTCGGCGGACTCGGTGGTTCTGGTGGTGGACTCGGTGGACTAGGGGGTACTGGTGGTGGACTCGGTGGACTTGGCGGTGCCGGTGCTGGTGGTAATGGTGGTGGTTTTTTTCCTAATCCTTGAATGATAAACGGCTTTCAGTTACTGTGGCATTTCCTTTTCTTAATTAAGAAAATAATTTTAGAGTAATGTTATGATGGTCGGTCTGTTGTCAGCTCTTGTCATCACAATATGTCTAGGAAAAAGAATGCTAATACTAGTTTGTATGTAATGTATGTGTTCTTTTTTCGTACAAGTTTATCAGTTAATTAAAGTCATTAAATTAAGCGTATAAGATATATATATTTCATGTGTTTCCCAATTATTAACAATTCTGCTATATATCTTCTCACGTACCTCTCGTGTCACCCCCCTTGATCTCCAAATGTGATTGTTATAAAACTTGATTACTCCACTTTTCTGACTTATTAGCTTGACTCATGTCAATATTTTGCTTTGCTAAACATTTATTCATTTCCCCTATTGGTTTCATAACATTGAACTTTTTTCTTCTTTCCACTGAAAAAAAATAAAATTCTAAGTTAAAAATGTGAACTTTTTATATTTAACTACTACAATTTACAGGTAATTTCACTCGGAAAATGCTGATTATTACGAAGTGAATTTCATCTAAATTGCACGAATAACTGTGTAGTTAAACTAACAACGAAAAAATGCCAAAAAATACAACCTAAGAATTGACCTTTACGATTGCTATAGCTTCAGTTCTCACCATCCTATTCTTCAAGTCTGCAATATATGAGGATTCTAAAAAACGGTCTCTGTTACGCCAAAAACGGTGCGACAAAACTGCTTCAGTAGCGATCGTTGTTTTTCACCATTATCATAGGGTGAATGAAATTCACGAGGAAAAAACACGACAAAACACCGTTACGACCACAATGGTCACAACCACCACTACCACCAGCTCTATCCGACTTTGGAATACTAAACCATTCATATTTTTGTTTTTTTTTACACTAGACATCTTATATATAATAATGAAAAAAAAAACAATAGTTTAAGTTATTATGCATTATATGATACTACAAATAATTTAAATAAATTTTAGACATTATTGTGATTAATTCACATGGTGACGATCGCAACTCATAATGCAACAGTCGCGATGGCCAAAATTGTGAAAACCTTAACGCAACTGCGACAACTATTTAGAACCTATTGGTGGGTTATGATCATATTGAAGCATGGGTATGAGAAGTGTCTTAGGTTAGAGCCATGACTCGGCTTTAAAAAAGAACTGTCTAGCTTGATTTTGGTATGTATACATGGATCATGAAAAAGTCCTTATAATTCAACAACTCAATTAATGTCACTGCAGTTAAAGCTACTTTGGCCTGCTTATGTCAGTGCATTTATTATAATGATCACAACAAGATAAACAACAATGAGGTTGTGAGGAACGTGTACCAGCCCACACACCTATTTTAGTTTATTTTATTATTATTCATTTGTAAACAACAAATAAAGAAACCGAACTCATGCGTTAGACAGGTACCCGCTTATCAACACGTTCTTGCATTTCATGCAACCCATCCTTCGTAACATGATGAAGCTTTAATGATGTTACCGGCTTGGACGAAGATATTTTGATGATGTTTAATTATACTGGTCCCTTATGTCAATAAAATCCCTGTTATGGTTGATCTTCCAACAGTATAGGTTCCCCCTATTGCAATGTGTCTGATCTTTTATTTCAGTTTTTCATACGTATACTACTTAACCATGCTTTGGAGCAAAAGAGTGATATTTCTGCTGTAATGAATAAATACAGGGTAGCTACCTGTCCATGATTAATTCTAGCATGGGTGCTTATGAGGCTACGTATCACCGCTTAATTAATATGTTAGATACTCGCTTTTTAAGGAATCGAAAGAAACCTCCTAAAAGCAGCTTTAAAAAGAGAAGAGAGACTTTTCTTAAGATATTTCATTTGATACCAAATAAGAGGTCAATACAATCTTTATATAAAGCTTAGTGCACACACACCATAAGGTGGTTACATCACCCACACAATAACAATGCTACCTAACAAAGGAATATGCCTAAAAAGCCCCTTCTAGAATATCCTAAAAGAATCATTATTTCCTTAATCCCAATGATCATAACATTACCTACCCCTTCAAAATCAACCTTGTCCTCAAGGTTGTAGAAATTTTCTCCATGGAAAAATTTTCCTGGATCCCACTGCTTGAATTGGAATGACCGAAGAACTTTCGACGTTTGGAAATGTTCACCAGATGCCACCGTTGTTTAGGACTTGAACTCTATCAATTAATAACAAATCATGTTGTTGCCACTCCATTTGCATGCCTCCATGTCCAGCAATAAAAACTGTTGATCCGAATCCATCTGGCATTTTGATCCCCTGCGGTAAAGAAATAACACACATTTCCAGCCAATTATCAGCCTTCATACTAACCATGAGAACCCGCGGGAATTTCTTGTGGATAACAAGTATTAGTGGCCTTAGCAAATAACTTGTTGGCATAACTTCAAGTATATCACCATCACCATACAGTTTATTGCAGTGGTAATAACTCATTATCAGCAGCATAAAAACATCCTCTTCAAAGATTTTAGGCCAACCCAAAGTTAAGATACTTGCAAGTATCGTGTTTCCTAGCTCCCCAAAAGGAGCATGTCTTCTAAGATGCACAAGCTGCAAAACCTCAAACTCCACATGCTGGTACAAGTGTAATTGTCATGCCCATTATCCTTGCACCCAGTGATGGTGCCATCCCAAACACAATCAGGACCACAACATTTAATAAGATGCTTATAGTGATAAACCTTGTGATCATGAGAGAACAGTAAGAACTTAATAGCATAGCATTTACTCAATATGCTAGTAAGGATGAGTAGTTCAGCTCTTAATGGGTTACCTTTAGTTTGGTTATTGACTTGTGAAGTATCATCAACAGTTACCTTAGAGACTGCCCAACCACTGCGAGGCCAAGGAACTTGTATTGCAACAAACTTAACCCAATAATAGTCTTGGGGAAGATGACTCGTGGCAGAAATGCAAGCTACTGGAAGATGTTTCCCACTTCTAAAAGATAGGCATGCCTTTGTATCAGCTTCTAAGTATTTAACTTCCATTGACGGTATCATATCTAGGCTAAAAGTCGGCAAGATCAACATTAAACTCAGAGTCAGCAACCATAAAATCGCCATTGAGGGAAGGTGTCGCTACAAATGTACGTGAATCTGAATCTCGCTCAATTTCCTCATCTAACACGGGTAAGATTGGTCTCCATTCAGGCTTGAAACACCATAGAAAAGGAGGAATGAACGATTCCCAACTTGCCATTGGATGGTGGTGAGACCATTGAAGCCACCATTGTAGAGGAGGACCTTGCAACCCAAAGGCAGCTATGAGCGGTTTTGACGATGATGATATTTCGCCAAAGAAAGAAGTTATCGATGTCAAGCACCCATCCGTAAGCATCGCCGCCACCGGTAAAACACCTAATGTCATCTCGTGGAAGAGGAAGAGGAGTGTATGAAGAACTCATGGTAGGGAGGGGTTCAGCACAATGAAAGCACCATTGTTAGATACTCAGTTTTTAAGGAACTGAGCAAACCTCCTAAAGCAAGGGAAAAAGAGAAGAAGAGAGACTTTTCTTAAGATATTTCATTTGATACCAAATAAGAGGTCAATCTGATCTTATATATATTTAGTCTGTACACACCATAAGGTGGTTACATCACCCACACAATAACAATGCTACCTAACAAAGGAATATGCCTAAAAAGCCCCTTCTAGAATATCCTAAAAGAATCATTATTTCCTTAATCCCAATGATCATAACATAATAGGTTTGGTAAAGGTTTGAATGTAACAGTTTGGAGGAGTCCCCCTAGCTAGCTAGCTAGATATTCGTGTATGGCAAAATTGGCAATAGGTTCCATTCCATTCCATGTAACACTTGCCAATGCCGTTTATCCATTAAATTCAAAGTTAAAACCCTAAAAATTCACTCCTAAGTAAAATCATGAATACAGCCAAAACTAGACAAACCCACATTGGAAAAGGCATTTTGACTCGCGGGACGCTGACTAGATGTGGAGATTTTTTTTTTCGTACCCCCCTCATCATCGCCTGCACCCCCATAAATACCATCCTGGACAAAAATGCCCCCAACTTCTCAAATATTTCCAGAATTACATACGATTTATGGTAAATTCGGATGGGGGTTTGAAGGTTTCAGGATTTACCAAAAATTGCAGGTAAATCCGGATCATAAAATGTGAACCAAATTTACTGCAATTTTTGGTAAATCCGGAAACCTTCAAACCCCCATCCGGATTTACCATAAATTGTAGGTAATTCCGGGAAAAAAAATAAAATTATTAAAAAACTAATAAAAACAAGCGTTTTACAACGATTTTGATGACGAAACAAAACAAGACATGAAATTGATGAAAAAAAACAACAAAACAAACAACAAACAAAATGAAAACACGGTAGAAACTAGTGAGATGGTGGTTTGAAACGACGAAGGATCTCAGCAACAGTCCTTCTGATTTCGACATACAGTACTTGCAAAGGACTCTGCATCTGAAATAATAAGTCAAAACGGTCCATCATTACTCGAACGTCATCGTTGTTCTTCACATCCATGGTGGACCACTGAACACGATTATTATCGCCCATAGTGGGGTAGCGATCCGGGTGACTTCTTGCTAGTCACCCTCAAGCTGCACCTTTGTTGTTATTTTTTCTTTCAGTGCTTCAAAGGTGATGTTGTCTTTAAGCCTGCATAAAATGGGGTTTGGACTCTCGAATGGACACCATTTTCTCTGTTGATGATTGTGACCTGGTGGTGAAGGGCAGTGAGTGCAGAATCACGAGAGTATTGTGTATTCAGAGTGTCCATGAGAGACTACTTGTCTGTGAAAGAAGTGAAAGGCAAAAGGTCTATTAATTATAGGGAAAAAATGAAACCCTAGAATGGATTTCCACCGTTGATGAAAAGTGGTCGGCAATATCTGGACCGGTTAAAATGTCGGCAAAATCTAGATCGTTTAAAAGTGGTCGGCAATATCTGGACCATCAATTAGTAATTGAATAAAAAAACATGTTTCTTTTAGTTTAAAAAAATGACTTTTTTACTGCGTTGTAGACCGTTTTTACCATGCATAAATTTTTTTAATTTTTTTTTTAAAAAAAAGTGACCTTGTAGAAAAAGTATAATAGTACGTTATGGAGGTTAAAAATACGAGTTACAAATTTATTTACGAACAGCCATAAACAACCTTGTTCTTTTTTCCTTTCCCATTCTCCGTCGTCTCGGTTCGAACAATAACCACAATGATTCCGTTGGCTTTCCCGGTATCTCTAGCCCAACGTGTCATTGCATCTCGAGTGGGAAATATCTCAGATGTTGTAAACGCAGCGGTTAAATCCATAATAACCATCTATTTAAAATAAATATCAATGTTACAAAAAAAACAAAAATTCTGGAAATACCTTTCTTAGAGGTAAATTTGGTTCACAAAATGTGAACCGAATTTACCTTTAAAGAAGCTATTTCCGGAAAAAAATTAAAGAAGATTTTCGGATTTACCTTTTATGGAGATAAATTCGGTTCAAAATTCCTGAACCAGAATTACCAACTTCTCGCACTAAATCCGGGAAAAAACAACACCTAATTTCCGGAATTACCTTTTTTTAAGGTAAATCCGGGAACTTTGTCGAGTGGTGGGGTCTGATCCCTTTTTTTATGAAATGTAAGGGGCATTTTTGGGTTTTTTGTATTTATGGGGGTGGGAGTGACAAGGAGGGAGGTGAAAAAAAAAAAGCCAACTAGATGGATGGTGGAATGCTAGATCCCCAGTCTGCTCCCTTTGCCCTGAACTTCTTGTTGTACTAGTTAAAACTACTTGTACATGGTAGTTCTAAGAACCCCAACAATATGGGAATAGTCATTTGTTAGAAGTGAATACAAAATTATTTCAAAATATAAAAAATGAAATAAAATTTTGCCAATATGTTTTTCGTTCCTACATAGACATAAAAGAATTCGTTTTGATTTAATTTATTTACATTATGAATGTAAATAGGTAATTACAAAATAATATGTTATAAAAAATATTTGACTTCATTTAAACCATCTCAAAAGCCATGATTTTTGAATGGCAGATGATGTAATTTTTTTTACACAAATAGTACATTACTTACAAAACTCGTATAACAGTAACTTTCCACATTTATTTATAAAAAACAATTCCAGACGATTTTCTATTTACTTTTCTATTTTAAAACAAAAATAAATAAAAGTTTAAATATCATTTATCTCTCTGTAAATATCATCATAATTCATTTACGTTCTTGTGTAAATAAAAGTTTCAAAATGTCCATCGCAAATATATACCTTTTACGGTTATCCCTGTTGTTAAATTATGTTGACAGCATTAAATATATAATGGGTATAAACCGTTTACGGTTACCCCCTGCAAAATATAAATTGCTTACGGGTAAGGGTAACTAGAAACACTTATTATTTGCGATGGACATTTTAAAACTTTTATTTTTACAGGGATTAAATGGATTACGGTGATATTTACGAAATGATATTTAAGCCATAAATAAATATTATAATTACCAATAATTTTTGTTAAGTGTTTCCCAAAGTTATTATCGTAAACTACAAAGGAAGTTAAAAAAAAGGGTTGCAGCCTTGCAAGGGAGTCGGTGAAAGGTTTGAAGAACTGAACCCTCCTCGATCACTTTGACTTGAATTTCGAAATCGACGATGGGTCAGGGAACTCCGGGTGGTATGAACCGGCAAGGTTCTCCGGGCGACCGGAAACCTGACGGAAGCGATAAGAAAGAGAAGAAATTCGAGCCAGCAGCGCCGCCGGCACGTGTGGGACGAAAACAGCGGAGGCAGAAGGGTCCAGAGGCGGCGGCTCGTTTGCCAACAGTAACTCCGGTAACGAAATGCAAGCTGAGGCTACTAAAGCTTGAGCGAATCAAGGATTACCTATTGATGGAGGAAGAATTTGTGGCCAATCAAGAGCGCCTCAAACCTCAAGAGGAAAAGGCTGAGGAAGATAGATCTAAGGTTGACGATCTCCGTGGTTCTCCCATGAGCGTCGGTAACCTTGAAGAACTCATCGACGAGAATCACGCTATTGTCTCATCCTCCGTTGGGCCTGAGTATTATGTTGGAATCTTGTCTTTTGTTGATAAGGATCAGTTAGAGCCCGGTTGTGCTATTTTGATGCATAATAAGGTATGCCTTCACTCGTTTTTGGTTTTTGCTGGTTCCAGGGTTTAGTACCGGATATATGTTCAATATTTTGGAAGGGATGGTTTAGTGTTTTGGTATTAGCTTTTTATAATTTACTTGGTATCGTATTAAATTAGATTAGATAGGTTGTTTTGAATTTGTGTGTGTGTGACCGTTATGAAGCACACACATACACCGACACATAGACACCGATTTTAATTTGAAAAATATTGAAAAATACAAGTAATTGAAGTGTCGGTGTCCGACACGATACATGTCAGACACCGGACATGTCTTCAATCAGAAGTTTCGGTGCTACAGACACAACATGTCGGAGTAGCCATTCTAGGTTCCTGCTGTTTAATGTAGTCAGCAAATGGGAGGCATGGAGAATTGTCTAATATTCTCCACAGTGATAGAGCAAAGAAGATTCCTATTCTTTTGAAGAAGTGAGATGAGGTTGATGTGGGAAATTTGATACCACATTGTTATTGGTTTGGGAGCAAGTGAACCTGGAAATAAAATGGGAAAAGTTGTGGTTGAAATATTTTTTTAACCATGGCATGACAGTGATGCTTACATACTTGTTGTTTGTCAAATTGAATGAGTCATCACTTGTTATGGCTCATATGGTTCAATCTAGATGATATAATGATTATGGTTAGTTTTCTTTCAGGTTCTTTCGGTTGTTGGCCTTCTACAAGATGAAGTTGATCCAATGGTTTCGGTTATGAAGGTTGAGAAGGCTCCTTTGGAATCGTATGCCGACATTGGAGGTTTAGATGCCCAGATACAGGAAATTAAAGAGGCAGTTGAGCTACCCTTGACACATCCTGAACTGTATGAAGATATTGGTATCAAGCCTCCTAAGGGGGTCATATTATATGGAGAACCTGGAACAGGAAAGACCTTGCTTGCAAAGGTTTGCATCTATTTGTGTTTCATATGGGGCTGTCAGTGTAGAGTTCACTTCGTCCTTGTTCTCACTCAATTGTCCCTGATCACCTTGCAGAAAATATAACATGCTTTAAAATGCTATGGAATTTAAAATGATAAATTGATAATGAATCAATGCTGCATGCAAATGGAAATGGTTTTTTGAAGTTAAAATTAAAGTCTTTTCTATTCTGTGTTGTGGGTGGGTGGGGGTGGGGGTAATTCCTCATTGAACTGTTTCAGGGTGGTTTTTTTATTGCTGACACTGTTAAAGCTGACAATTATTATATTGATATTGGACTCATATTTCAATGTGGTTTTACCCTCTTGTTACAGACACTCAGTTGTATAAGTAAGAAACGACACCTTTGTGTTTCTTTATTGCTTGTAAAGTATTACACAAGCACATATGCACTGGTCTTAGACATGCTTTTTGTGCCTTCAGGCTGTAGCAAACTCAACATCAGCAACATTCTTGCGTGTTGTTGGTAGTGAATTGATACAGAAATACTTGGGAGATGGTCCAAAACTTGTGAGGGAACTTTTCAGAGTTGCTGACGATCTTTCTCCTTCTATTGTTTTCATTGATGAAATTGATGCAGTCGGCACAAAGAGGCAAGTTATTGATTCCCCAACTTTGGAAAAATGATGTCTTGTATCACTTCTTGAGCTCAAGTTTTTTCCCTTTATTTATGAGCTTAGTTGTTGATATGCCTTACAGGTATGAGGCTAACTCGGGTGGAGAACGTGAAATTCAAAGGACTATGTTAGAATTGCTGAATCAGTTAGATGGTTTTGATTCAAGAGGAGATGTAAAAGTGATTCTGGCAACCAACAGAATTGAAAGTCTTGATCCAGCTTTGCTACGACCTGGTCGAATTGACAGGAAAATAGAATTTCCTCTTCCTGATATCAAAACAAGGAGACGGATTTTCCAGGTAGACATTAATTCTGCGAAAGCAACCTAATGATGTTTTTGTTGATTTTATGTGATATCTTAATATGCATATTCTGTTTGGTCAAACGACTAATGACCTCATACTTGAAATTAAGATACACACATCAAGGATGACACTAGCTGATGATGTCAATTTGGAAGAATTTGTTATGACCAAGGATGAATTCTCAGGAGCTGATATAAAGGCAATATGTACTGAAGCTGGCTTACTTGCTCTACGAGAACGCCGGATGAAGGTTTGAAGTTTATCTGCGTTTCTATTATTTATACAACATAATAATGCTGTTTGTAACTAAAAGTTGCAAGTTTTGAGAAGCTCATTTTAATATGACCCAAAAGATAAAAACTATAGCACAGGCGGATTTCTTGAGGTTCAAAAATTCCATAGTTTGGCAATCTACCTACACCGCTAGAGGGTTAGCAGGAGGAAAAAATTGATTTGGGTTGCGATGCTAAAAAAATTCTGGAGGAAATAGAAAATAATATTTCCTTGAGACTATCTCTATGAATTTAAAGAGTAAATTTTTTAAGAATGCCCCCGTCTGATGTATTAAACAGTTTGTTATGGATGTGTGGGTGTGGATGTATTAAACAGTTTGTTATGTTAAAAAAAGAGAGAAAAACAATTAATAAGAAAAAAAATTAAAGAAAAAGAGTTTCATAGTTTTTTCACACGTATCCCTCGATTCCAAACAACCAAAACTTGATATAGGAGTTCCTACTATTTTTCTCAAGAGAACAGTGTTTCATTGGCAGCTTGGCGTATATTCAGGTCAAATATTATACTCAATTGAATTAGTTCCTTTGTTTACATATCAATCTTCTGCTTGTTGCATACATTTGTCTGTATTGGTTTGTACCTTATATTATTTGAAGTTTGATACCCCCAATTTATGATCTTACTTTTTTATCTTGTTCAGGTGACTCATCCCGACTTTAAGAAGGCGAAGGATAAAGTGATGTTTAAGAAGAAGGAAGGAGTACCAGAAGGACTTTACATGTGATTTAACATATATTCTGTAATGCCTGATATTTCTTTTTATTTGGTCTTTCATGTTCGAACAAATGCCAATTTGCTTGCATTATGAAGCTGAACTTTATCCCATATGCAGTTGCGTAGGTAAAGTCAGTTGTGGGGGGATTAAAATCTCAACTATGATTCATTTTAGTTCATTATATATTTTCTTCATAGTTGTGGTCCTTCCCCCAGCCTTTCATTCATATTCGTAATCTTTATATGTTCCGCTGAATTGTTTATACTTCGTAGTACGATTGATAATCTCGGTTAAGAACGCGTTTCAAAGACAACGTAATCACAAATATGTTTACATCATGAAATCCTTTTTTGGTACATTGTATCAGCTAAACATGTAGACATCATATGAATGTGCCTTTTTTCTCCAATGTATCAGATATTATGTTGATACTTTTTTTTTTATAAAAGCAAATGTTATTTGTTGATTAGTTAGGGGAAGAAGAAAACTTAGTTTTTGGGATTTGAACATTGAACCTTTTGCATATACTCCTTCAGTGTTCATTTATATTTTTAGGACAACGGCGTTTTGATGAATGATGTTTTTTTTGGCTCACCAACAGAGCTTACCCGCAATTTCAATCCTCCAGTTTTTTCCCTCAATTTAAGTCTATCAAATTCACAATTTTAGTTACCATATTAAATTAAATTGCTATCTAATTTTTGACAAAAATGATAACATGGCAGTAAGGTGGTGACTTGACAGTTGCGTGCCGTGCATGAATACTCCAAAAATTCCAAATATGGGTTTTAAACTTAGGAATAAATGGCCAAAATGGGCACATTTACTACTAAACAAAGAAGATGAATTGTTAAAAATTGCAAAAAATCAATACTCAATGATTATGTCAGCATGATACTCGATTGCCACAACACCTTATCATCACAAATTGGATGTAATTTAAAGAGAAGACTAAAATTGTGGGGGAAAAAAGAGGGACTAAAATTATGGAACTGATAAAATAGAAAGACTAGAACTTCAATTAAGCCTTTCTTCCACCAACAATGGCGTTTTGATCAAAGTTAGTTTTCCAAACAATATCACCACAATTTTCATCTATGCAACTTGATAATCTTGGTAAAACAGTAACCAATTGTCAAACAACTTCTGCCATTTTCATTGACTTCAAAACATCAAATTACAACTAACATCAACACAATTAAATTCTACTATATTGTTTGTTAGTTTTTTAAAGAGTTAAAGCCAAAGCAACAATTGCAATTTCTGATACTCCTTAGTTCCCTTGCATTTTGGTCATCTTCACTTGCATTTCATTTATCTTTGTTTGGTCTTTATTCATATGACTTTTCATGACTTTCATATCCTTCTTGAATAGAAGACTTTTTCATTCTTCACACCTTAATTTCAAATCTTATAGAATTCAACCTACAAAAAATAGGAGCAAAATATAGGAGAAGTGCCGCTAGTTCTTTTGTAATTTGTCAACAAAAAGAAAGTTTATAAATCAGGACAATTATCTCACATTCAAGTTTAGGATTTCGTCACCTTAAAACCAAGGTATTGAAAGAACTCTCAATCCAAGTTTAGGATTTCATCACTCCCTATATATACTTTTTCTTTTTTTAGACCACTCTATATGGGTCTTGATAGTTGAATCACATAAGCTTACATCATGTCCAAAATAATACACAATATGGCTACTCATTTTTGTAGAAAAACTAGTGATGGGGGAGAGAACCAGTGAGTGAGGCAACAAAGGAGTGAAAATCGCAACAAGCCGCGACTAGGTTCTCCAGTAGTGAAGGTTCTCCTATCTAACACCGTACTCTCGTTAGCTAGACGAGATTAAGGTGTTTAGTCATAATTAAATATCAGCACAAAATTGCAAATATTTAAACATGGAATAGAACGTTTCAAGCAATCTCAAACAATTTCAACAAATACTACATACTAATTATATTCTAGCTTCATAAAATTGTACTTATCTTACAATTCAGCGGAAGTATAATTTTACAATCAAAATGAAATAAGATCGCGAAGAAATCTTCAGGCAAAGTTGGGTTTCTGCAACCTAAAACCTCTAAATCTTTCGTAAATCTTCCTGTACCTGAAGCAACGTTAGATAGGGTGAGATGTAAAATCTCAGGGAATTCTTACGACAACTTATACAATTCATGACTCCTCAAGAATGAAAAAAAACACGTAGTTGTATATTTAGTTGTTCTTAAACATGGAAATATTAAGTATACTAAACTTAATTTTAAACATTTTGAAAACATATGTCGATTATTATGGAGGGACACAGACAATCATATAATAGTGTTCTGCAGAGTATCTAGAGGGACACATATAGTCATGTCACGGTATTATGCTGAGTACCTAAGAGAGACAATCATATTGTAGTAAAACATCTTTTGTCTATCTTGGAGGGACACAGACACAGAGACACTCATGTCATGTAATGAAAGAACCTTAAACAGTCATGAATTACTTAATTCAATGGCTATTTGACTCATTGATGAAAAACTATAGTTTTGACATAAAGGTCACTTAACAAGCCTCAAGCGAATCTATGTTACATGAGCAAGGCGTTCTGGTCGCTAAGTGAGCATAAACATTCATAATAACTTTCGCAATGATCACATAACAGATTGAATATAACGGAAATTCTCACATCCATTTACATAAAAGAAACTAATGCCACAATACCTCTAATTAGGATAGCAATGCTCAATTTCTAATGTAATTAAGTGATTCCAAAGCCTAAATTGTAGAGTCTAGATTAAAATGACATTGACATAAATCCAAAAGAAAAGTCATTTCTTCACAATTAGCAAAATACCGCAGGAGATTCAATTTAAATGCATAATGTATACGGGCAAAGTAAGTCCACTTTTTTAATTCAAATCATAACTAAATTAGATGAAGTTAGGGTCTAAATCATTTGCCATTGAAAAGAAACTAAATCGGTAATACCAAATTCTAAGAGCTTGTTTCAACCCAAATAAAGTCTTTTTAAGTTTCACAACATGTTCAGAAAACACTTTTTACATCCATCTGATATAAAATTATTTTATTATGTGCAACAAAAGATAATACATATAACTTCTAACGTAGTAACATAAACAAGGCTTTCAGTGTAGTCAACGTCTACTTCTTGGAGGATCATTGAGCAGTGCAGCCATAAAACAGAACTTACAAAACTAATGATTAAGTCTGCTACTGTGAGTTCAATATTCATGTTCCACCTAATCAAAAATGGATCACTAGACAAAGAGCCAGAGAAGTTGCAGGGAAAATGACGTGTCTAATCTAATAGAGAGACTGGTAGGTACCAGAAGCCATTTCAATCCAAAAGAACAAATAACTGTGTAATATCGAAAATATAGGTGCTGAGTCTAACTGATATCAGCCCTCAAACACAAGAGGAATAATGGAAACAATAAAACAATGGAAATGGCAATCCAATTGCCAAGTCCCTAGCCCAAGCCAATCCCAAAAACCAGCCTCCCTTCTCTTACCTCAATTCTCCTATTTATTCCCCTCCCTCAGCAACTATGCGTGAGGTCCCCTACAGCCTCTCTCTGCCAACTCATCAAGTTGGTTACAAGATTCCCTCCACTACTTGGTAACATTTACCCTTCTACCATTTCTAGAATAGACCTTCCCAAACCTATTAGTTTCTCCAGGATTACTCATGCCTAGGTTCTCATCAGTTTCTCCAGGATTACTCATGCCCAGGTTCTCATCAGAGACATTTACCTTGTGTGCATCACGCAAAGGTGGATTCAAGCAAAACAAAAATCTGTTAACACCATGCTTTTAATAACTGGAAGGCAAATGCACATACATTTTACCTTGTCAGTTGTGTGCATCTGAATAACTGTCAGTATATTGATTGGCAATATCATGTGACGATACAAATCCATGTGGCCTTAAGAACTCGTAAACATGCCCACGCTTGCTTCTGTTCCAGTCACTGCATTACACAGAACATGAAGCTCGCACTATAAGGACATGTGATTCCAGAAGCAATAGTAATATCACAGGTAAATCAAACAATAAACTCACCCACAGAGTATAATAGGCATGGGTTTGAGCCTGTTTTCCTCTGATACAATTTCACATATTGCAACATTTGATAAACCTGCAAAAACACAAACGAACGCTGAGTTTTAGGATTGAAAAGCTTCAAAAATAATATATGAATGAATTAGAAGAAAGAACTATGTATTACAGGGAACTCACACACCTGTTACATTGCTAATTCACAAGATTTAAGCAATACAGTCACCACAATCATTGAAATTTTAGGATTGCACATGTAACGATCGAGCAATACAGTCACCACAATCATTGAAAAGCAACTCGTTATAATTCACAACATTTAAATTTTCTTCATGTATAGCAGCCAGCCAGCAGGCGCAGTTCACGACCGCAATTGAGAGTGAAGCACTCCAAAACACAACATTTGAGACTAACATCACATGATTCTCCACATAACAGGAACCACAATATAGAGTTAACAGAAAAAGAACACCTGTGGGTCAAGCCGTTTGTAAATTAGAGCAAGAATGTTGATAGTGGTAAATGAAACACATGAAGGGGTTTTAAATATCCACCTCTGTAGTTGATGACAAACACACACTTATGCTAATTCCGGAAAATTCTCTCTTATGCGTTGCACGAACTAATACTAGTAAGTACTCATAAAAGCTAAATCTACATCTAGGGTCAAGATTTTTTTGTGTATCGCTTTCTGATCTGAAAATACCACTAATGAATTCACATAGCAAGTCACAAATTTACGGTCAGGACTGAAATCTCGATTTTCACAGCCAAGTCATCTAGGCACAATACCATCATCGTGTTGTCATTACATTAAGGGTAAAGATTTGTACTTCAACTTATGAATAAATATTCATAAAAAAGTTGCACCTAGGGCATGAGTTCTTGTGCATGGTGTCCGGATTTCACAATACCAATAGCGAATTCATACAGCAAATCACATTCTTCGTAAGGATATAAAATTTGTTCACGAGAAACAATTCACTCCATCACCAAAGAGAAAGGAACAAATGAGAGGAATTGCTAACTGGAGCAGATAATAAAAGAGGATTCAGAAAGCAAGCAATCCAGAATCATTTCATTCCTCACTAACCAGAATTATCTGAAGTCACTGCCTAGGAGTTCCTAGTTCTGCTCAAAACAAAACACAACAAATTAAGAGCAAAGGACTCTAAAACACAGCAATTGAGACTAACATCACATGATTCTCCACATAACAGGAACCTGTGGGTCAAGCCGTTTGTAAATTGGATGAAGGATGTTGAAAGTGGTGAATGAAACACATGAGGGGTTTTTTAATATCCACCTCTACAACTGATGACAAACACCCACTTATGCTAATTCTGGAAAGTTCTCCACCCACTTTTGTTTCATTGTGAGAATAATTGTTCCCTCTTCTCAAAGAGAACTTAGAACCTGCAGCAACTACTACCAGATTTGAAATCCATTCAATATCAACATCTCAAATTAGTAACCATCATCCGAATCCTGACACGTGTATTTGGTAGTTTCATGTGGTTCTTTTTAAACTATTTCCTTCATAACCAGGCTGCTAGAGATTACTTTTGTAAGTTATTTGAGCACTACATAAATTTTTAACTTGCTTGAAGCAACACAAAGCTGCAATACACACATCATGGTTTAACTTCAACTCTCTGAGTATGTTTCACCTGTGTAGCTGTTTCAGTGCCTGATTATTTCCTGAGTTATATGGTTAAAGAATCATGTAACAATAAAATAAAATAAAGTTATACATGATAGAGAACATCAATAATAGTAATAGTACAACTCATGTAACTGGTTAAAATAAAAACCGGAGTTAGTTTTCTAACTAGTTTAGTTAGGTTAGTTAATTTCTACACTACTGCATGATTCTGTTTCAATAAATGAATTCATTCAGTTTCTTTAGTTTCAATTCTGTTCTCATTAATACTGTATAACTGAATTTATCAAAGACCAGCTCACTAATAGGTTAACAAATAATGTTTTCTCCCTATGCTGAGCACTCTTCTGATTTCAATAAAAGTACGTACTTTTACCAAGTTGCATTTTTTTGTTCTCAGTATTGCTTTCTAAAAAGTCTGAGAGCAACCATTCCCTTTGGCTGTCAAACCAGTAATTATACTTAAAAAGTTACGGGAACATAAAGCATATACCCATTACACAATGTACAACAAATAAACGGTCTCACAGACCAGTAATTTGTTTGCTCAGTTGGGCAAAATGAACTTAAATACACTAACCATTGTCAACACCAGTAAACATATACTGTGTGAGTGAGGGCATCCAACTCGAATCGAAACTACACCAGTGTAGCATTTCAGGAAAATGGAAAGACGCACTTCAAACATCTAGGGTCAAGATTTTTTGTACATAGTGTCCTTATCTGAAAATACCACTAATGAATTCACATAGCAAGTCACAAATTTACGGTTAGGACTGACATCTCGATTTTCACAGCCATGTCATCTAGGCACAATACCATCATTGTGTTGTCATTGCATTAAGGGGAAATATTTGTATTTCAACTTATGAATATTTATTCATAAAAAAGTTGCATCTAGGGCATGATTTCTTGTGCATAGCGTCCCGATTTCACAATACCAATAGTGAATTCATACAACAAATGACATTCTCTGTAAATAATCTATCTTGCTATTAAATTTTCACTCATCCAGACATAGCAACCCAATTTCAGAAAATGATTAAGGCATCCATATGAGAGCTTTTATTTTTAAGGGTCCAAATCAACCTTCAAGGCATAAAGGCTACCAATCTATACTTTTTTCAACAGCCAATACTCCAACCAAATCTAAATGAATTTCTACACAAATTTGTCCGCACGCGCACTGCATTCGATAAGTTACACCAAATCTACATAAATTTCTAGAAAACCAGATATCATTCCTAAGTTGGCATTGCAACAGCTCTTGCAACTATTAATAATAGAATAGAATAATAAGATAGTGACAATGACACTATATTAAAAATCAGTTGTATTTTTTTATAAAAAAAACAGCCATGCTGGTAGCATAGTACATCTCTTCCAAAGGTCATCATTGAAATAATCCAAGTTGTCGACCCCAATTCCCTTGTTGATTGCCTTTTTAAAACCATGAAAGTAGTTTAACTTCTTGAGTACAACAAATCAACCAACGAAGATGAAACTAGGCAAGACATAATAACACATCTCTATTTCTACATTCTCCTAAGTTTTATTTGAGAGAACTTACTTTAAAACTGTATACAAAGCAATCAAGTGGAAAATGTGTTTGGGGAATTCGATGCACCCCCACCTAGACAAGTAGGCCCACCTCTGATTGCATGAGAAGTTATGGCCTGATAATGAGATATGATATACTACTAAGTTACTTGTATCAAATTTTCTCTTGATTGTTCAACAACTTCAAGCAAAGTATAATGACAAAAGCACAATATTTCAAAGGGTCCCCATTTGTTTGAGAAAACATTGATAGCTATTTCAATCAACATTCATGTCCAGTCAAAAGATGTGATGAGACAAGTTTCTTACATGTCTTCTGCTGACATTTTTGTAAAGTCGATGGCAAGGGCATGCTGTTTTTCTTCAGCCGGGATATGTCGTATGCTGTAAGTTAACACAAATCCACATGAAAATGCTCATCCACTAGAAAATCCTCACTTTGTGTGTATCATCAATCTACAAAACATAATAGCAGTACCACCAGACGACATTCTGCTCCCACTTCCTCATCCAAGGCCCCTAGGAGATGCAAGACCATGACACATTATGTTTGCACACTAACTAATGGATGCAATTCCAAACATTCTATTGTTCCTACCACTCAATAAGTCGATAGTATGAGTTTAAAATTTCATTATAAGTAAGAGATTTGATATGAATCTAAAACACTTCAACATTATATGCATAAAATGAGTAAATAAAACACATCAATGAAGAAGTTCCTAACTCCTCACTGTAATAGAACTTCACACCCATCACTATGCTTGAGACAAAGATGCCAAAAAAGTAGAAATCACTGGCCCAATTGCCTTTGTGTCATTACAATCATCAGAACTTCACTTTTCTTCAACCTCTAGGCTTTGGTATTAACAGTACAACAGATAATGATGCCAAAAAAGTAGAAATCACTGGCCCAATTGCCTTTGTGTCATTACAATCATCAGAACTTCACTTTTCTTCAACCTCTAGGCTTTGGTATTAACAGTACAACAGATAATGATGCCAAAAAAGTAGAAATCACTGGCCCAATTGCCTTTGTGTCATTACAATCGTCAGAACTTCACTTTTCTTCAACCTCGTAGGCTTTGGTATTAACAGTACAACAGATAACGAATTAGAATTCAACTAATCAACATTTTTATTTATGCTTTGTACAATTTCTAGAAGAGTTCATCCATCATATTCAGGCTCAAAAAATACTGTCATCGAGGCTAAAATATAGCGACCACTCATTTTCTACAATGAATAAGATAGCAATCGCTAAAAATATAGCTACTGCTCAAAATACCGACAACGAATGAAGCAAACCAATTTTCGACAATGAATAAGACATCAAATATAACAACCATTCATTTTCGAAGGTCCAAACTCCAAACCAACCTTCAGGTCTTGAATCTTGAATCTTGAATAATATTCATATAAGAGTAATACTTAATTTTACGAAACAAAAAGTGAGATGCTCTGATTATAGCCGCAGTCCTCAAATGACTAATTAGTACTAACATGTTTGAGTAAGCATAAAACAGAACTTATAAAACTAATGATTAAGTCTGCTACTGTGAGTTCAATATTCATGTTCCACCTAATCAAAAATGGATCACTAGACAAAGAGCCAGAGAAGTTGTAGGGAAAATGACTTGTCTAATAGAGAGACATTTACCTTGTGTACATCACAGTATCACACAAAGGTGGATTCAAGCAAAATAAAAATCTGTTAACACCATGCTTCAACATTATATGCATAAAATGAGTAAATAAAACACATCAATGAAGAAGTTCCTAACTCCTCACTGTAATAGAACTTCATCCCGATTTCCGAAAACGAATAAGGCATCTCGATTTTCGACAACGAATAAGGCATCCCGATTTCCCACGACGAATAAGGCGAATTTCCGAATATGAATAAGGCATTCCAATTTCCAACAAGCATCCCGATTTTCCGAATATGAATAAGGCATCCCAATTTCCGAATATGAATAAGGCATCCTGATTTCCGACAACGAATAAGGCATCCCGATTTCCAAGAACGAATAAGGCATCCCGATTTCTGACAACGAATAAGGCATCCCGATTTCCGACAACGAATAAGGCATCCCGATATCCGAATCCCGATTTCGAAAACGAATAAGGCATATCGATTTCCTACAACGAATAAGGCATCTCGATTTCCGACAACGAATAAGGCATCCCGATTTCCCACGACGAATAAGGCGAATTTTCGAATATGAATAAGGCATTCCAATTTCCAACAATGAACAAGGCATCCCGATTTTCTGAATATTAATAAGGCATCCCGATTTCCGAATATGAATAAGGCATCCTGATTTCCGGTAACGAATAAGGTATCCCGATTTCCGACAACGAATAAGGCCGATATCCGAATAAGGCATCCCGATTTCCGAAAACGAATAAGGCATCTCGATTTCCGACAACGAACAAGGCATCCCGATTTCCCACGACGAATAAGGCGAATTTCCGAATATGAATAAGGCATTCCAATTTCCAACAATGAATAAGGCATCCCGATTTTCCGAATATGAATAAGGCATCTCGATTTCTGAATATGAATAAGGCATCCTGATTTCCGGCAACGAATAAGGCATCCTGATTTCCGACAATGAATAAGGCATCCCGATTTCCGACAACGAATAAGGCATCCCGATTTCCGACAACGAATAAAGCATCCCGATTTCTGACAACGAATAAGGCATCTCGATTTCTGACAACGAATAAGGCATCCCGATTTCCCAGAACGAATAAGGCATCCCGATTTCCGACAACGAATAAGGCTTCTCGATATCCGAATAAGGCATCCCGATTTCCGAAAACGAATAAGGCATCTCGATTTCCGACAACAAATAAGGCATCTCGATTTCCAACAATGAATAAGGCATCCCGATTTCCGACAACAAATAAGGCATCCCGATTTCCCACGACGAATAAGGCGAATTTCCGAATGTGAATAAGGCATTCCAATTTCCAACAATGAATAAGGCATCCCGATTTTCCGAATACGAATAAGGCATCCCGCAATTTCCGAAAAAGAATAAGGCATCCCGATTTCCGGCAACGAATAAGGTATCCCGTTTTCCGACAACGAATAAGGCATCCCGATTTCCAAGAACGAATAAGGCATCCCGATTTCCGACAACAAATAATAACGAATAAGGCATCCAATTTCTGACAACGAATAAGGCATCTCGATTTCCGACAATGAATAAGGCATCTCGATTTCCGACAATGAATAAGGCAACCCGATTTCCGATTTACGACAACGAATAAGGCATAACAAATAAGGCATCCAATTTCCGACAACGAATAAGACATCTCGATTTCCGACAATGAATAAGACATCTCGATTTCCGACAATGAATAAGGCAACCCGATTTCCGATTTACGACAACGAATAAGGCAACCCGATTTCCGACAACGAATAAAGCAACCCGATTTCCGACAACGAATAAAGCATCCCGATTTCCGACATCGCATCTCGATTTCCGACAACGAATAAGGCATTCCGATTTCCGACGATGAATAAGTCATCCAATTTTCGACAACTAATAAGGCATCTCGATTTCCCGATTTCCGACAATGAATAAGTCAGCAGTCATTTATTTGTTAGGGTACAAATCAGCCTTCTAGGCTTGATTGAATAAGCAAGATTCATCTTTTCGAAGGATCAAAAATGATATGCCAATGTTGCAAAGAAAACAATGCCCCCAAAACGACCGTATTCAATCAAGATTCATCTTTTCGAATGATCAAGAATGATACGTCAATGTTGCAAACAAAACACGTGCCCCAAAACGATCGTGCCAAAAACTGATTTTGGAGACCAAGTGTGTTTGCTTAGGGCAGACAAAATTCCAGCGAAATCGAAAATATGAAGAATGAAAAACGGAAAGGGAGAGAGGAAGCGGTCAATTACCAACATATACGATGTTAAATCAGAGAGAAGCATGAAATCTTTCTTCTGCCTTCAAGTCTCTGTCGTCTCTCTGTTCCGAATCGAATCCACCAGAGGCGGCAGAAACTTGAAAGCGACAGAAGCAATGCACGGCACTCTAATATGTACATCACGTTTGAACACCATCAGATTCTTGTACCCTTCTTCTCCAACGAGATTAGGGTTTTTCATGGTGGTTGGGTTCCTCCCACCAGAAAGCATAAATCAGCAACCTATGTGCCGGAAGCCATCCTTCAACTGCCATACGTAATCGAACCCACCGCCAGATCTACAACCCTTTGAGGCGGTAATAATATTTTATAAGGCTTTTTTATGTTACCGTTGCAATTGAAAAAAGAAAAAAAAATACCCAAATACGGTTTTGAGGCGGTGTGTCCACTATTGGGCTCTTTAAAGTAGGGGTTTTTTTTTTGGTACCCCCACCCCATCCCTTCCCACCCCCACCCACACTGAAAACCCCAAAATACCCTTCTGAAAACGTATTTTTTTTTTAAATTTTTTTACCAATCGTATATACACCGAGGGGTATATATATGACCTTTTTTCCCATCGTATATACACCCCTAAAGGCGTATATACGATTGCACACCCACCTTAATCGTATATATGCCTTGGGGGTGTATATCGACCTTTTTTTTGCCCATCGTATATACACCCCCAAGGCGTATATACGATTGACACACCCCATCTAAATCGTATATACGCCTTGGGGGTGTATATATACGATGGCAAAAAAAAAGAGTATATATACCCCCAGTGTATATATCGACCCCATTGTATTTTTAAAAATTTTTTAAGTTCAAATAAAAATTATATAAGTCCTGAAAATAGGTTTTGTGTGTAGTTCGTTAAAATGTGATTTATGTTATACGTCGAGCGAATAATTTAGGCTAAAAAATTAGTTTTGGTCAACATACTCCGATCGAAATGAAACCACGACCATTAGAAGCGAAAAAAATCAAGAATCAAGACTCCCTAGAAGGGGCTTCTTACGGGACTACGGCCTCAAAATCCCAAATTCCATCGTTTACTATTTTTTTTACGATTTTTTTATTTTTTATAGTCTCCAAAAATCTAAAAAAATTTGCATAGCCTTATTTTGGTTTTGTTAGATTTTTAGTGGTGTTTTTATAATTTTTTGGAGTAGTTTTGACTAGTTAACGAATTTTTAGTAGCCTTTTAGTAATAAAAATTAAAACAAATTATTAAAAAAAATAAAAAACCCATCGTATATACCCTTTTGAGTACGTATATACGATTGGACATAAAATAGCCATCGTATATACATACTCAAGGGGTATATACGATTTTCTTTTTTTTTAAAAAAAAAATTAAGTTTCAAAGGGCATTTTGGGGTTTTTGTTATTGGGTGGGGGTACCAAAAAAAAAACCCTTAAAGTAGTAATAGGTTGTTGATCAAAAAAAAAAGGCGTTTACTTTTCCCACACCCCCTCCTACTCTTTCACACCCCTTAACAAATTTTATTCCAAAAATAACCTCGCATGAAACGCTGAGTTCACGTGTTTAAAGACAGTTCGAACGACCTTGTTCGAACACGTTCGAATGACCTCGTTCGAACAGGTGAAATTATGCACAAAAGGGTGTGAAGTCAATATTTAACACACTCGAACGATGTCGTTCGAACGGGTTCGAACAAGGTGATGCGAACAGGTTCGAATGACTTCGTTCGAACAGGTGAAAAACGCCCAAAGAGAGTGTGAAGTCAAAATTTAACACACTCGAACGATGTCATTCGAACCTGTTCGAAGGCCCGTGTTCGAACAGGTGAAATTTCGTGAAAAAAAAGAGGTTTTGGCTGGCCTTTTGGTCTTTTCACACCCTTGTGGGGTGTGTTTTAAGTAGGAGGGGGTGTGGGAAAAGCAATAGCCAAAAAAAAAGTAGTAATAGGATATTTTCTATTCCTCTTATAATTATTTTTTGAGATTTGACCAAAAAAAATAATTATTATTATTATTATTATTATTTTTTGAGGTAATATCCTATTTGGTCCCTAACTTTTTAAAAAAGTTTAATTTGGCACCTCATTTTTCAAATATTTCAATTTAGTCTCCCACTTTTACGAATTTGTATCAATTTAGTCCCTTAGTCAACCATTGTTAGTTAATAATGTTAACAGAGCTGATGTGGCAAATCTGAAGGACCGAATTGATATTAAGTTACATAAGTTAGGGACCAAATTGAAACACAAAAAAAAAATTCCGCTCATATATTTACATCTCTTTCATCTTCCATTTCAGTTGTAAGTCTATACAATTTCTTATTTGGACCTAAAACTCCATGGTTTGCATTACACGAGTCAATCAATTCAAAATTCTAATATATATGTCATGTTGGAACTTTATCTCTCTCTTCTTATTATTTTTCCTCTTATTTGATATAAACCACAGAGAGACCTTAAACACATAATAATGTTTGTTCTTCATATTTTTAAAGAAGACATTCTTTCCAATGTTCAAATTTTTAAAAGATATATAGTGCCTAAACTCAAAAGCCATAACATCAAGTATTACCAGAGCAAGAACCAGATGTTTAAAAGATAAGCAAAATATTTCACTACAAAGATTTGATATTTTAAGGTACATCAGAGAGATAAGAAATGTAAAGCATTAAGAACGTCATGTAAATCATGAAGAACAAACATTAGTATGTGTTTAAGGTCTCTATATTGTTTAGATCAGTAGAGAAAAAATAACAATAAAAAAAGAAAGTTCCAATATGACATTTATATTAGAATTTTGAATTGATTGGCAAGTTGTTAAATATGATTACTGGTATTTTGTGGTCCAAAAAGCTAATTGATTAGACTTACAAATGAAATTGAAGATGAAAGATATGTAAATATATGAGTGGAAATTAAAATTTCTGGGTGTTTCAATTTGGTCCCTAACTTATATAATTTAATATCAATTTGGTCCTTGAGATTTGCCACATTTAACATTGTTAACTAACCATGGTTGACTGAGGGACTAAATTGATACACGTTTGTAAAAGTGAGAGACTAAATTGAAATATTTGAAAAGTCAAGGACCAAACTAATTTTTTTTAAAAGTGAGGGACTAAATAGGGTATTACCTCATTATTTTTTTGACAAATTCTTATAATAATAATAATTATTATTATTATTATTCTAGTAATAGAATAGAAAATCTTGCATTTGCATATATTTTTTTGACAACAGAATATCTTGCATATTGTATAAGGCTAAATTCATGAAATATAAAACTCGTTTTGTTTGTTTGATAATCCTACTGTTCTAATTATAACAGCATTTATGAAGATTTTTTAGTCCCATTTATAAATAAAAATTACAACTTTTATTGTTTAGATTACTTTTTTACTTTTAGTAAATAAGATTATTTTTTTAATCTCTTTTAAAATATGTGTGTCTTTAACATTAGTAGGTGTATTTAATTAATGTTTCGTTATTTTTCATAAGGGTATATATGAAAAAACATTCAAAATGACAAAACAATAAATAAGCTCAATAATTTTGATTTTTTGTATTTTTTATCTTATAATTGGAACCGAAGGGAGTAAGAAATTATTCATTAGATTCTGCTAGTTTCACCTAAAGGTTTAGGTTTTCGAGTGTCATTATACTTGGATTGGACATCAACTCGATCAAAGCAATTAGTTTTGCAAGTGTCATTTTACTTGTTTATCGATTATCTGCTTGTTCAAATTTTTATGAGTAGAAGGATAGTTTGGTCTGTGAGATATATCAGAAAATGATTTAGTCTCTAAGAGAAATAAAGGCCCGCCCGCAGTAATTATTGAGAACTCAAAACAAGACCCAACCGGTCCCTCCGTCCACTTCTATAACTTAACAAGGTGGCATAGAGTCAGCTTTTTTTTGTTGAAAAAATATACTCTTTTTGGGATAATTTAGTCCCTACACCAAAAAACTTCACCAATGTTTAAAAAAGTGACATATTAGTCTCATTCTAAAAGGGGACACTTTAGTCCCTTAGAAGTTAGTCGCTGAGTGTTCACTAAAAAGGACCAATTTAGTTCTCATCCCTCCATCTATCCACTACAACTTTCATTTCCTAAAACGCCCACGAACCCTAAGGGACAAAAACTAATAGCATTCTTGCAAACTAAACAAGGCGAGTCCATTTTGATTTCAAATCATTTCTCGTGGTTTCATGTTTATCATGCGATATTTGGGTTTGTTATTGTGTTTTACGGGTTTGCTCTATTCTGGTTTGTCGATGTATATACAATGGCCTTCTTCCCACAACAACATCTTGGATCATTCTGACTTATACAAGTGTTAACATTTGACGAGGATATGCTCACCTCATACCCAGAATGATGCATAGAAGATATAGACCTAACATGGCTACTCATCTCTACAAAAGTGAGGAGAAATGGGGGGGTTTGGACAGAATATATTCAAAAAATATAAATTGAAGGTTGGACAAAGATGGAGAAACTCGTATATTCTAAGAAAATGGGGGTATAGATAGAGATGGAGAAATGAATCATAAAGGCACATTAACAGCGAAGGGACCAAACTCATTTTATATTTAACGAACACTCAACCTATAATTTCTCAGGGTCTAAAGTGTCCCCTTTTAGATAGAAACTACTATGTTCATTTTGTAATCAAGGTTATCAAAACTAGACCGGACCGGGAACTGGGCCTTTATCCGGTCAGAAATAGGCTAAAAACCGCCTATCAAAAAACTAGATAAAAAACCAAAAACCGGATTAAAATCGTAAAAACCAGCGGTCGAGCGGTTTGAGCCGGTTGAATAAAAAAATTAATAACTGCATTTTTAAATCATGGTACACGTTGGCCAATGACCAAAATGAGCATCACCATTTCACTTTGTTGTCTACCCACCGATGTGGGACTAATCCTGCATAACATTAGCATCACCGTGTCTTGTTTTTGCCACTTACCATTATTGAAGCTCTCTTCCCACACACATTGAAGCGATTACAACTGTGAAACGAATGGAATATGTATATTATTATTTTTCTTTGAGAACCTCTAGTTAATCATATTAAACCTTGACAGGTATCACCAAACTGTTAGTTCAAGAGAAGGGAATGGAAGAGAAGCTCTCTGGAATATGCATATATTATAAAACTAGAAAGTGTTAAAAAACTGCCTTTTTAATTTTATATTTGTAGTGTGAAATTATGAATATTATGTCTTTTTTTTTGTTTTTTTATCCTTTATATATTATAATAAAAAAATAAAATAATATATTTAATTAAATCCGGTTGAACCCCGATTCAATCGGTTGAACCCTAAAAACCTTGAACTGCTGTCTCTTCCGGTTTATTGTCCGGTTCGGTTTTGATTACCTTGTTTTGTATACTTCATTGAAATTTTTGAAAGGACTAAATTGTCACAAAAGTGTATATATTATTATTATTATTATTATTATTACTAGGACACACGCCCGTGCTATGCACGGGGAGGTGATTAACAGGCCTACATATGTAGTTTCGAAAAAACATTAACATTATATAAGGGGGGCATAAAAATACGCAACCCACATATATAAGACGAAGAGGCAACAATAGCCCTTGGTGGGATGAGGCAACAATGTTGGTCTAAAAATATAGAGTGGGGGTATATTGGTAAACGGTGGGGTACAAAATGAGGGGTACATTTTGATAATAAAAAAAAGTGTTGGACAAATAAAAAATTTGTCAGGGGTATGTCGGTCCAAAAATATAGAGTGGGGGTATATTGGTAAATAGTGAGGTACAAAATGAGGGGTATATTGGTAAATGGTGGGGTACAAAATATAGAGTGGGGTATGTCGGTCCAAAAATATAGAGTAGAGGTATATTGGTAAACAGTGCGGTACAAATGAGGGGTATATTGGTAAATGGTGGGAATAAAATTTTCCCACCAAAAGTGGACAAAAAAAAGTGTTAGACCAAAAAAAAAAATTTAGGGGTATGTCGGTCAAAAAATATAGAGTGGGGGTATATTGGTAAACAGTGAGGTACAAAATGAGGGGTATATTGGTAAATGGTGGGGTACAAAATATAGAGTGTGGGTATGTCAGTCCAAAAATATAGAGTGGGGGTATATTGATAAACAGTGGGGTACAAAATAAGGGGTATATTGGTAAATGATGAGAATAAAATTTTCCCACCAAAAGTGGGGAAGTCAATGATTGTGTATTAATAGTTCTCGGATAGAGTGGGGATATATTGGTAAACAGTTGAGTACAAAATGAGGGGTACATTTTGATAATAACTAGCAGATTACCCGTGCATCCGCACGGGCTAATCGTGTTATGTGACATGATTATATTCAAATAGAAATGTTGATTTGAAAGGTCATTCTTATAACATCAGTTGCAAAATATAAGTATATAAAACCAATATTGGCTCTACAATGTGTTCTTGTCACACTTATAACATTAACGTAAAGTTGATACAAAGTCCAACAAATATGCTACAAATATTTATTTTAAGAAAAATATGCTACAAATATTTTTTTATATAAATATATCGAAAGTACACAAATATAAAAATATTTATATTGACAACATGCAATGGATACCCATAGAGATAGATAGCTCAAATTTTCTCTAATATATACAAATAAGTTTTTATGAACTAAATCATTGCATGTTTTCCGGTTGAGAGGTAAGAATGTAAGCAAAAATTATAGATAGTAGGTTTATAGTAGTCCTCAAAATTATAATTATCAAATGACAAATATTCATCCTGTGTTTTTATCTATCATTGTCTTGTGCTTATATATATATATATATATATATATATATATATATATATATATATATATATATATATATATATATATATATATATATATATATATATATAAGTAGATTGTAAAAGTTAGATAGTAATTAATTATCAATAAGAAATATCTGTTTTATATTAATTAGTAGTTTAAATAACCATTAAGTTTTTTTTTCCAGATAGTAGGTTTATACTTTATATTAGCTAGTCTTCAAAAATTATTAATGGCAAATATTAATCTTGTGTTTTTTATATATTATCGCAGTTATTCAGTGTTTTTATAGATCAATGTAGTTATCTCATAGTGTCAATTGATTATTTTAGTTGATTAGTATCTTATAGTAGATAGTAAAAGAGAGATAGTAGATTACCAATAAGAAATATGTGTATTAAATTTTAATCAGTAGTTTAAATAGTCATTAAATCTTCTTGTTTTTTAGATAGTAGGTTTATAGTAATCTTCAAAAAAATTAATTATAAATGAAAAATGTTAATCTTGTGTTTTTTATGTATCGGTCACGATTATCCTGTTTTTTTATATATCAGTGACAATTATTTGTCATTTTCTAGGTATTAATGACAGCTATTTGTCACATGTGTTTTAAATAGTAATTAAGCCTTCTTATCTTTTTAGATAGTAGTTTTATAGTAGTCTTCAAAAAAATTAATTATCTTTCGTCAAAAAAAATTCTAATTATCAATGGCAAATATTCATCCCGTGTTTATTTATATATCTTTGCAGTTATCCCTTGTTTTTTGTATATCAGTGCAGTTATCTCGTAGTTTCGATTGATTATTTTAGTTGATTAGTATATTATAGTAGATAGTAAAATATAGATAGTAGATTATCAATAAGAGTGTAAATGATTTGAAGAGAAAAAAGAGAAGATAATTTTAGTTTTAGTACTGTAGTGTTTGTATAAATTTAGAAATTTAGGTAAAAAAAACTAAAGTGAAGTGATAAGAGAAATAGAAGAATTGTTTATGTGAAAAATAAAAAGAAAAAAAAATGAAGAAAGAGAGTGTTTGAGAAAAGTGAAAAGGAGGAAAGAGAGTGTAAGAAGAAAGAGAAAAAAAGTAAGAAAGATGGTGTAAGAGAAAAGTGAAAAGGAGAAAAGAGAGTGTAAGAAGAGCAAATAAATTTACATTTTTGCCCTTAAAGATTTGAGGTGTCTTTTAGATAGGATGATGGTATTGGTAAAATCATAGGTGGTTTAGATGTATAAATATAGTGTAGATAAAAAAAAAGTGTTGGAGAAAAAAAAATTGTCAGGGGTATGTCGGTCCAAAAATATATAATGGGGGTATATTGGTAAACAGTGGGGTACAAAATGAGGGGTATATTGGTAAATGGTGGGGCACAAAATATAGAGTGAGGGTATGTTGGTCCAAAAATATAGAGTGTGGGTATATTGGTAAACAGTAGGGTACAAAATGAGGAGTATATTGGTAAATAGCGTGGAAAGAAATTTTTGCCGCCCAAAACGTGATTTTTCACGTTACTGCCTTAATAAAGAGGGGATTATTATTATTATTATTATCATAACTATACTAATTCACGAGTTGTACAAGTCAGCGTCCACGTAGGACCAATCAAAAAATGACACATACATCTACTGATAAATACGTGGCACGCCATCTGTCTCTTCACCAGTGACCATCTGATATCACATATAATCAAAATAAACGCACGGTTATTAAATGGTATTAATCACTAATAATGATTCTTTAATGTGACAGTTACACAGAATTTGAAGGGAGGTCATCTTAACGGCCAATAAATTATTAGCGAATAGTATAGAAAAACGAATGGCCAATATCGAAACATACATAGCTGATTCAAGTAATAATTGTTGCGAAATAAAGGGAAACGAATTTGATAACTGTTGTAAGTCAACAAATTTCATTCAATTTTAATTAACCCTTCCCTAAAATAGTGGATCCAACATAATGACCTACAACCAGCAAATCACAACCCACAAAAAAATTAAAAAATATTTTCTTCTACAACTCTCTCTGATATGAAGAGAACACCAAAAGAGAAGAAAGATTGAACGAGAAAGATTGAAGAAAGGGAGGCCGAAAATAAAGCTCTCAACAGACCCATCTTCCTTCTCTCTATTTCAATGTTAACTTCATGTTCTTCGAAAGTAAAGCTTTCTTTTTTCCCTCTCATTTTCGGTTTGCTCTCAGTCTTCCTGTTCCTTCAATTTCTTCAATTATTTTACTGTTAAACTGCAATTTTAAGTTTCAAATGTTAGGATTTTGCTTGGGTGTTGACTCCCATATTACTCATTTTAAGCTTGCAGATTATAGGCATGAACCAACCAAAAGGATTATAAGATTTTGCTATTCAGTTTTTTTAGCCAGGAACCATTTTCCAATTTTAGGGATTTTTTGGTTTGGAGATTTAACTTCGTATTTGTTGTATTCCAAATAGTTTATTTCTATCATTTATTTTTTAAAGGAAGTAGTAACCGAATAAATTCTTGAAAATTATCATGTTCATATTAACTAAATAAACATGCATATAGGATGGCAGAATGTTATTGTCTAGGCGTTTTGGGTTTTGTAGAAGGTCCTTATAGGATGGTAGAAGCAAATAATACTTGAAAATTACCATTGCAAGTTAAACCATGTCTTAAAAGGAGGAGGAGCAGTGGCTGGATGCTGCGATGGAAGCTGCGACGATGAGCGGCACAGCAGGCGCGCGATTGTCGTGGGGTGATAAAAAAGGTCATTTACAACTGTTTTTTAAGGTTTACTTTTATTTTTCAATTCACATTTAATAATGTTGAATATGAGACGAACAATCTTAAAAATAATTTTATTCTTACTTTTTGACATCCATTTTATATCTTTAGGCTGAATTCTTGCTGAGCATTATATGAATATACCTATTGTAATAAAAGTCATACCGTATATTCAGCTAGCGACCAAGATAATCAATGTTTAGTAACCATACTCATTATTGCGAACCACTTTTATTGATACAGATGACATCATCTACATTGGGTGAATTCTTTTTAATTAGAATGTTGAATAATACATGTTGAATTTTTAAATTGTTGAAATTATCTCAAATAATTTTGTTTCAAATAATACTTCTTATTATTTCTTTAATCCGATGAAATAATGGTGATTGAACAATGTTGGATATTTGATAGATATATAAATGATATACATGATAGGTAGATTTAAAAATCAAGATTGAGGCGACGGGGAAGTGGCGATAGGAGACACCGACGGGGTGGCAAAGATAAGCGGATACAAAGAGCGGTGATTGTGCATATAGAAGGTAATAACTGCATGGTGATTAAAACTTATCCTTCCATCTTTTTCTATCCCAACCATGCATGTCCTTTTATGCTAATGTAACAAGTTATAAATTTGGGACTGATTGCTTTGAAATTTGGCTATGAACATTGTCTCACTTTGACTTGCAACATTATTTTCATATCAGCAAACCAATTGCACATTCTTTTGTGATTAGTTATTTTACTCATTATTAATCATGCTTTTGTAGATCTTATCCAAAATTCCATTTTTCATGCTTATGTTTTCTTCTGCCACATTGGATAAGTGTTTTTTTATGAAGTTGTGTCATTGCTCATTTAGAGTGAAGTGCATTATGTGACTAACTGTTTTGCTCATGAATTGGGTTTATATTGGTGTCTTTTTCTTTACAAGCTTACATTTGAAGTGAATTTTTGTCAGGAAAGAAAATTGGGGCGCCAACAACAAGAGAAGACAAAACAAAAACACATGAAAAGCTTACGACCATTTGTGGTGTAGCTGTTATTAATTAGGATTCTTGCTCCAATAAAGAAGTTTGATTTCCCTTTATTCGTATAACCCAGATTGATGAATGTATACTACCAATTGGTACAATATTGAAGACATGAAAATGGAATTGTATGGAATGCTCAAGAAGATCAAGTAACCACTTGAAACTTTGTACACATGATTCTGTTAGGGTCAAACACTATGATAATTATATTTACATTCAATGTCACTTTGTTTGACTTTGTTTAACTTTATTGTGCTGGCTTTCTGATTTATTTTGTTTGCTTACTTTATTTCTTAAAGACTAGAGACTTTTGAACTAACTAATTGTTCAGCACTGTACATAGTGTTTGCAAGTACATGGCAATGCCATCATTATGGTTCTAAAACATTGAATCTGCTAATATGTGCATGTAAGGAAATAAAATTGGGTTTTTTATGGGAGTTATCCCGTTAGGTAATTAGTGAATTTCAACATTAAATCTGCTGATGTAAGGTGTTTAGTGAATTTAAGGAAATTTCAATTGGGTTATGTTTGATTTGTGCAGGTGTATGTAAAAAATGGGATTTTGTTTACTTCATTTTGTGCATTATATTTTAGTTACTCGCTCATCATTCCTTCTTTCTTGAGTGGGTTTGTTGTGCAACTATTAGAGATGGCACTAAAGGCCGAGTTACAACAAAGCTTGGAAATAACAACACACGCATAAGGTTAATTCACAACATCCTATGGGTTTTCTTACTTTCCTTCCTAAAGTAACAAATCTAGATGTGTTTTCATATTCAATTGTGGTACTTTTAAATTCTGAAAAAAGAAAATGTGATAACAACTATAAAAATGAGGTTTCAAACAAAACTAAAGCTTTTAGCCCTGACCATTTAGATTTATAACAAATTGCCAACATTCGTGTTGTATTTTAGCCCTGACCATTTAGATTTATAACCTCAGTGATTTTTAGTTGAATATTAACTTGATAGGTGCATTTCAATTTCCATTGATAATTATATTTAATTACAGGTGAGTTTCAGGTTATTTTACTTTGATAAAACATGCTTAGTTTTTATTTTGTTGAAATAATCTCAAATAATATAATAGTGATTCAAATATTACTTATTATTTTCTTAATCTGATAGAGTAATGATGATTGAACAATGTTGGATATTTAATAGATTTGTAAATGATTTACATGACTGATAAATTTTAAAATTAATATTGAGGCACGGAAAGAGACGACGGCGACGGAGTGAGTGGCGACGGGGACAACGATCGCGGTGATTGGGACAAGATTCACTTTAATGGTATGTTCCCGCTTTTTCTTAAAGTATCTACGCTTTTAAATTATTATTCTACAAAGGGTGAATTCTCTTTAAAAAATGTTGGATAATACATGTTGAGTTTTTGAATTGTTGAAATTATCTCAGATAATACTCATTCAAATAACACTTCTTATACATGTTGGGTTTTTGAATTCTCTTAAATCTGATGCATTTTAAAATCAAGATTGAGATGACGAAGCAGCGAACAGAAGCAAAGCGAGGCGGAAAGCGAGGAAGCGGCAATAGAAAGCCGCTATGACGGTGATTGCTACGGGGATTCACTTATATTTTTTTTAAATATTATGTATATTTCGAGTTAAACATTGAATTCTATATAAAGTACTTTTATCTGTCAATATAAAGTACTTTTTCGGTTTTGAAGGATTTTTGGCAGCTCTTATTAGTGTAGGAGCATATATGTTTCAAGACTGCATTTTTAGCGGTCTTTTTTAACAAGTTTTATTACTTTATTACTCCACATTTACTTACAAGTGTTGTTGTTATCTGCTTGGTCTTACGTTTAATGGTTACAAATTCTAATTTTCTAACACACTAGATCAATTGGATCAACCATGAAAGAAAATCGTTGACATGCCTAATTACTGAATTGTATATGGAAGTGATGTGGATGTACATGCCTTAAACGGCTAAAATTGTATGTCTTAAGAACCATTGGAAACCACACACCTTTGTTATATTAATTGGTACAGATGAGAATATATGTAGAGGATGTTGCCACGTCAAATGGAGCCACAAGTGATTTGTCTTAAACCAGGGATATATTCAAATGAATTTCGGAAGGCAAGTCTTCAAAATACCCATACCATTTATTTGAAAAACCAAAAATACCCTTTATGGAGATAAACCTATCTTTCTTTTATTGGGTGCTGCAAGGAATTCCTATCTTATCTTCATTATTATTAACCTATTGAGGTGCTAACTATTGATCTTATTGTTCTAAAAAATCTACAATATTTTAATATAGATATATTTTTTTGAGTGGGTAAAAAACTCAATTTGGGAAACAAAATAACTTTTTACAATGTAATTTGAATTATTTTACTATTAGCATTACAGTTGTTATAATTGGTAATCAATAGTAACTGCAATCAAGACTGCTTAAGACTGAGTTATTACGAACAAAAATACTTAATAGGAAATAAAAAATAACGGAAACCTGTAAATTACAATTTTAAGTCAAAAAAAATGAGTGAATTTTAAATATACAACTGCCACTTTTTAGGTCCAAATAAAACACATTTTAAGTTACAAGATAATATCTACCCGTGCTGGCACGGGTAATACAAACTAGTTATTATTATACATTAAAATTAAATAGCAAGCGCCACATCACATGCCATCTCTTCAGTACGTGAAGTCAGTCAGATAACGGGGGGGTCCCAAAAAGCGTGAAACAAGGAAGGCTAGTCGTCTTCTTCTCCCTCATCCATCCATCTATCGATTCCACTCCTTCACCTCCTTGTAAGTCTCTCTCTCTCTCTCTCTCTCTCTCTCTCTCTCTCATGCGCTTCATTCAATCCATCATCTATCGATTCCACTCCTTCACCTACACCTAATTTCAAAAACCAGAATTTTCCCCAATTCCCCTTCGCTGGTTCCCACTATTCGCGTCCGTCACTGCTCTGCTTCCCTGCGACGCTACTCCTCCGCTCGCGCTATCTCTTTACCGCGAAACTGCTGGGAGGTATTTTGCTGTTTTCGTTCTAAAAAACTAGCATCAGTTGTTGATAAAACTAGCGCTTTTTCCAATATGAGGACGAACATTATAGTAAGCATGTCTATTGTCATCCCTATAATTCCACTCACACTCTCTCCAATGTCTCTACATGAAACTAGTTGAATCCTATTTTCCCCACTCTACTCTTTTACTTAGTTGAGAAAATGGTTTTTTACTCTGTTGCTGTGATAGGGTTAAATGGTTGGTTGATAAACCCTATTTATGCTGCCCACCACTTTTGCTCACGGTGGTGCGTTTTGTACGTTGATTCTCTTTTATCTGCTGATAGTAATAATTTATAACATCACAAATTCTCAACGTACTTTCCCCACTCAATTTGTTGATTCTGTTGTGTTTGTTAGATCCTTGAGCATATATGTTTCTTTTTCACCAACCCTTTTGACCTTTTGGGTTCTGATGCACCTATACATGACTTTTGCTGCTGTATCTGTATCTGATACATATCCTTCCCAATACATCATGAGTACGTTTCTAAGGAGTATTGAATTATTTTTTTAGCTTTTTAATAAATAAAAGTCTCGATACGCCGTGAGGACGCCTTTGTACGTCATATAAACACGAGAGAGAAAAGCAGAACAAAGGTAACGTGAGTCATAATAGCGCGAGAGAAAACTACTTTCACGAGTCTCTTTGTTAATTCGTGCTAGCCCCTATTTCTTTGGGTCAATGTGTCTTTGTATTTACTATCATTTTGTGATTTATTATTATTTTTTATAAATGAATCCTTAGCGTATCATATCATATGTTTTTCAAGGAACGTTGTATTGCAGTATCAGATTTGTATCGTATCCGATAACTTAGTTCAAGTTCAATGGGTCCTCGACAATGTCAAGTCTGCAACGAAGCTCAGTCCAAGTACAAGTGCCCTTCATGTTACTTACCTTAGTAAGACAAACCCAAAGTTTCTTCCTCCAAGTTTGTTTTCTTTATTGCTGTTGTTATTTGATTTATCAAAATTGCTGTGTTCTCATTTGATGTTATTAATTTTTTTCTTGTAGCTGCTCTTTGGTCTGTTTCAAGAAACACAAAGGTATGGCACTTTTCTATTCCCTTTAACACTGTTCTTCTCGCATTATTTGTTTGCTCATTGTGTTTTTGATGTAATGCGTGCAAAAAGTAGATGCCCTGGATTTCTCAATGAAGGAACGGCTAATATTTTATACCTTTGTGCTGCTTGAGCATAAAATGCTTTCACGATTTGTTTACTATTGACTTTTACTTGGTCATACATATCAATATCCGGAGATTTTTCATATTTGCTTGTTCATTGGGCAATTGAAATTTGCACCATGGAGCCATGATGCTATAAGCCCATTATCATTGTCATTTGTCAAAATTTCTTACTCTGGTACTTGAATTGATCAGACTTACTTTAATTTTGCAGAATTTCCATGTGTCAAACAGACATCTTCAGATGCCAAAACAAGTAAGAGTTATTTTTTCACTTCCATACTACTTTGGCGAGGTAGTCTACATAATGTGATGTTTTTTCCTTGCCACTCCCTACCATTGAGGATATTAGAATTTCTAGTTTAATATTGCTGTGCACATACCTTACCTTTTCATGACACCATTTACTGTGAGGGTTCTCTTTTCTCCTATCTTCCATATCAGTTTTCATATGCAAGTTAAGGACATTCTCTTGCTGTAAAGCTCATCTTATCCGTGTGGTTTAGAAAAGGATTGAATCCAGTAGTAGACGAGTCTTATACTAGTTAGCCTTAATTTCGTATTTGCAATGGATTGATTCCACCATAATGTAACCTGTCATCTGCTAAAATATTCTGCCAAAGTTTAAGTCTTACATTTGGATGAGACTTTAGTGGCATGTACTTACCTTGTATAGCAGTTTTGCGTAAATATTCGCAGAATTATTATTTTTTGACACATGCAGTTAAAATATTCTGCCAAAAATTGAAGTTATACAGATGCAGTTTTGCGTTTCTTCCCTGTAGTTTGCTGACAAATTATTATTATTTTTTTCAAAAAACTTATGGTATACTCTCAAAAGCTCAATGTTTTTTGCTGCCAAACTGAAGCAATCAACATTGTTTCAAGTATGGGATAAACCTGAATATTTTCTAAACCAGTTTCCATCTGTTTATCAGTTGTTCTAGCACTTCAATGATCTGATAACATGTTCCTTTATTGTTCAACAGCTGCTGTTTTGGAATCACATGTAGAAAAACCGGTAGTTATTAATCAGTCAGGCGAGGTGTTGCAAAATTCCCAACTGGAGGCTATAGGTACTTCATGTCTGCACTGCACATAAGGATATAAGTACCAGAATTTGCGTAGTAAAAAGTTTTTTTAAGTGATTGTATTTCTGCTGCAGCCTCTTCCAGTGAGATTCGCAATGCTTTGAGTGATAAGGCCCTCCAGGAACTAATTTTTCATATTGATTGTTCTCCAAATGCAGAGAATGTAAGACAAACGGAGCTTTCTTTATTCTCACTCACCATCTCTTTTCATTTTCTTTTTACCTTTTTCATGTGTTAGCTATTCAGCTGATTGCCTAGCTGTCAAAAAAATGATATTTACTAATTACTTGTTTTTAATACTCAGCAAAAGTTATAGAAAAATTCCTTCAATATTTTTGTTACTCTGATTAGGAACTTGATAGAGCGATGGCGGACGAGACATTTCGGTTGTTCACAGACAAGGTAATGCTATCTTTATAGGGTTGCATACTATTGATAAAATCAAGTTGTTGAGTACCTTAAGCCTGTTCTTTTTGTTCCATTGGATTCCAGATTTTATCAACTATCAACCCCTAACTGCAAGCACATGTTGCTGCGAGAAGAGTTGGTGGGAGAAAATCAATTATGAAAGGAATAGCATATAAGCCTCAAAATTTTCAGGTTTTGGTTAATCGACATTTCTTTTTCCTCTGTAGTCTGTACAGCTCTACTCTTGATTCAGCGTTCGTAACTTCATTGAGTTGGTGTATTGCTATAAATTTGATTTCAATACACTTGGGTTTTGCGAGTATAATATAATCTCAAATTTGTGAATGCTGCCTTTTGCTCTCTTGATTATGACTTTGCATTTTGCTCTCTCTTGATTATAGCTTTAGGAAATTCTCATTTTTACTGGTCGAGAAGTAATGATATTTGTGTTGATAATGACACATGATGAATGAACCAACTTCGTTGTCCAACTATGGGAGATGGTGAAAAGGAAAAAATACGACTAGATGCCTGATGGGCCGCAAGTGCACGGTTCTATCGCGTAATAAAAAGTATCGATCTCACCGAGACTTTTGTGATTACCAATTTTATTTTCGGTGGTGATTAGCTAAAAGGAAACGATTTTTAGGAAAAATGAATAATTGTTTGATTTAATTTCAAAATAAAAAGGTGTCTTAGGATTATGGGACAAATCACAATGACAGAAATTTAACAATCCCTTAACTATCCTCTATCTTATGTTGAAATTGTTTTTAAGGACCATGTATTCTTTTGGTGTAATTCAAGTTTCCTCTCGAAATACAAGAATGTGTCTCGAAACAATGATCAAACCTATTCTCATGGTTGATCATCACAGAGACCCATTAAGCACAACCTTATTGTTTCAAGACGATCAAAGCTATTCTCATTCTTTAATATGCATTGTCTATCCTCATTTGTTCCAAATCAAACTTCACCTCTCGGTACTTCGTTTGATATTTGATTTATGAAATAAAAATGATGAGTCTAGATTAAAAATCAAGTTCTAATAAGATAGAGTTTAGTTTTAGAATTGTTTAGGGACTCATCATTGGATTGTTTCTCACAATCCCAAGACTAAAGAGGTCTACTCACACATGATCATAGTAGACAAGTGAGTAGAAGAGAATGACATAAAAGTAAATGACAGAATGTAAATGACAAGAATATAAACAAAGCAATAAAAAACTGAAATGTAAAGTGCTGGAAATGTAAAGAGCAGAAACTAAAATTGCAAGAAAGTAAATAACATGAAAATAAAATAACAAAAGCTTAAGAATAAAATGCAAGAACTTAGATTAAAGTTTAGAGTAATTTTGCAAGTGACATAACATGCCTAGCACTCAGAATTTCGTGTTTATTTATAGGTATTAGAGTCATAAAATCTGATTAAAATCAGTTACAACAAGTGAAGGAAGAAAAGTAACAACAATTGGAGGAAGTTGGAAAAACACGGTCATGTTTTATAACACTGGCGGCTGTGTTTTATTACACTGCCAGTTTTTTTCTGCAGAGTTAGATTTTGGCTTTTCAGCTTTCCAGCGAAACATGATCATGTTTTATAACACGATCAGTCGTGTTATGGCCTGTTTTTGGATAAGACTCCCTTTTTTCTTGCCTCTTGGTTCTTTTGGTACTCCTTTCCATCCATTTATTTGCCTTGGAATTTCATTCGTACTAGCAGTATACCCGTGCCTACGCACGAGTGGTGCCGTTTTCTTTTTATGTATGAATTCGATAAATTTAATAAGTTCGAACATTACCCCGTGAAAATCTTGACAAATTTAAAATAGACAAATCTAATTAGTCCGAACATTACCCCGTGTAAAAAAATGGAATAAAATTTTGTCAAAATTTGAAAAAATTAAAATAGTAAAGAGGAAAAATGAAAGAGACTTGTAAATGAAATTAAAGTAGGTTTATTATGAAAAATAGAGAAATGAGAGAATTAGAGGAAGAAAGAGAAGAAGAGAGTGAAAAGGTGAAAAAGTTTGGAAAAGTGAAATTACCAAAATATTCTCCAATTGTTTAGTTGGAAAAAAGAAAAAATTGGTATTTTGGTAATAGCTACTCCCTCCGGTCCCTATTATAAGAAGAAAATAGAAAAATCATCACTACCAATAAGTTCATTTAATTATTGTATTTTTTAAGTAAAGTCTCTAAAATACCCTCCACTTAACTTCATATGTGTAATAATTCCACTCAAGTCAGACTTATGTGCACTACTTTCACCCACCTTGAAAACTGAAAAGACAAATCATTCAATAAAGGTAAAATCGGTATTTAAGCTATAAATATACGTTAAAGATTGAAATTATCTGTAACTATTTTTTGGAGTGGTTAGAAATGTTCAGCAGCATAGGAGTGATTGCTGCTGCAATAGCGAGGGCAGTAGCAGAATATGTGAAGCTGGCTCGGTTTTTTGGATAACCAACTTAAGGTTCAAATGAAATGGCTTCTTATAAATCTATTTGATTATAATTATGCTGTCCAATACTCATTTTCATATGGAAGTAATGATAATGCTGCTACCATGTTGTTTTTGGTACGATTATTTAGCTAATTTAGGCTTCCAACAGATAAAAATGAGACATAGTATGTTTACAATGGATAAAAATGAGAAGCTCATTGACCACCAGTTAATTAGTTGATACACATACTTGGACGGGATACTTTTCTAAAGTAGTATACTTTTCTACAGCTGTGGGAACCATTCAGTTTGGGCGAACTATTTGAATTTGCATGGTGGAAGGATTAAAAAGTAGGTGTGGGTGTGAAAAAGCAGGAGGGCAGAATGGTAATTGTGTAGGTAGCTTAATAGCATCAATTTAAATACTCATTTTCATATGGAAGTAATGATAATGCTGCTACCATGTTGTTTTTGGTACGATTATTTAGCTAATTTAGGCTTCCAACAGATAAAAATGAGACATAGTATGTTTACAATGGATAAAAATGAGAAGTTCATTGACCACCAGTTAATTAGTTGATACACATACTTGGACGGGATACTTTTCTAAAGTAGTATACTTTTCTACAGCTGTGGGAACCATTCATTTAGGCGAACTATTTGAATTTGCATGGTGGAAGGATTAAAAGTAGGTGTGGGTGTGAAAAGCGGAGGCGTAATGGTAATTGTGTAGGTAGCTTAATAGCATCAATTTAAATACTCATTTTCATATGGAAGTAATGATAATGTTTGCTACCATGTTGTTTTTGGTACGATTATTTAGCTAATTTAGGCTTCCAACAGATAAAAATGAGACATAGTATGTTTACAATGGATAAAAATGAGAAGCTCATTGACCACCGAGTTAATTAGTTGATACACATACTTGGGCGGGATACTTTTCTAAAGTAGTATACTTTTCTCTGCAAATGTGGGAACCATTCATTTGGGCGAACTATTTGAATTTGCATGGTGGAAGGATTAAAAGTAGGTGTGGGTGTGAAAAGCGGGAGGCGAGAATGGTAATTGTGTAGGTAGCTTAATAGCATCAATTTAAATACTCATTTTCATATGGAAGTAATGATAATGTTTGCTACCATGTTGTTTTTGGTACGATTATTTAGCTAATTTAGGCTTCCAACAGATAAAAATGAGACATAGTATGTTTACAATGGATAAAAATGAGAAGCTCATTGACCACCAGTTAATTAGTTGATACACATACTTGGATGAGATACTTTTCTAAAGTAGTATACTTTTCTACAGCTGTGGGAACCATTCAGTTTGGGCGAACTATTTGAATTTGCATGGTGGAAGGATTAAAAAGTAGGTGTGGGTGTGAAAAAGCAGGAGGGCAGAATGGTAATTGTGTAGGTAGCTTAATAGCATCAATTTAAATACTCATTTTCATATGGAAGTAATGATAATGCTGCTACCATGTTGTTTTTGGTACGATTATTTAGCTAATTTAGGCTTCCAACAGATAAAAATGAGACATAGTATGTTTACAATGGATAAAAATGAGAAGCTCATTGACCACCAGTTAATTAGTTGATACACATACTTGGACGGGATACTTTTCTAAAGTAGTATACTTTTCTCACAATTTGTGGGAACCATTCATTTTAAAGTAACTATTTGAATTTGCATGGTGGAAGGATTAAAAAGTAGGTGTGGGTGTGAAAAAGCAGGAGGGCAGAATGGTAATTGTGTAGGTAGCTTAATAGCATCAATTTAAATACTCATTTTCATATGGAAGTAATGATAATGCTGCTACCATGTTTTTGGTACGATTATTTAGCTAATTTAGGCTTCCAACAGATAAAAATGAGACATAGTATGTTTACAATGGATAAAAATGAGAAGCTCATTGACCACCAGTTAATTAGTTGATACACATACTTGGACGGGATACTTTTCTAAAGTAGTATACTTTTCTACAGCTGTGGGAACCATTCAGTTTGGGCGAACTATTTGAATTTGCATGGTGGAAGGATTAAAAAGTAGGTGTGGGTGTGAAAAAGCAGGAGGGCAGAATGGTAATTGTGTAGGTAGCTTAATAGCATCAATTTATATAGTAGAAGTAGGTGCATTAGAAGCTTAAATTCTTTTGCTTTGCTCAACACTTGTCCTAAAAATAAAAAACGAAACAAAAGGTAATAAAATAGCTCTAGAATAGAACTAAAATACCAAACAACTTATTTAAAATAAGTACTAAAAAGACAACTAAAAATGGACTTATCAATGCCAATTATTTTAAAACGATAATCTAATTCAATTTTAACTTTTCAAATTGGAAAGCTTCTTAATCTTTTGTGATGCTGCCGCATTACACAATTTTATTCCAGATGTGAAAACATTTGATTTAACAGATCTACTTGTTGCATGAAGCAGTATTATAAACTCATTTCATCTTATTTCCTTACTTTAATTGATCCAACATGTAGGAAATTTGTTAATTTTACTTCTCAGACGCTGATGTACTTCAAAATAGTTTTTTTTTTGACGGGGATGTACTTCAAAATAGTTAATGTTATAAGATTCTGATTTCGCATCTGACACTTAAGTTTTTTTTTTTTTTGGATTTCAATAATTTGTATTTTTTTTGTAATAATAAAAATAATATACATTAAAATATTTATAATGTATAAAACTAATTTATTGAACAGCGTTTTTTCAAATTTTAGGATACTAATGTTTAATTTGATACTATGTTAATTATTATATCGTATCTTAACACGTAACCTGTCTCAATTTTTATAGGCTAAATTATTGTTTTGTTCCTTTATCTTTGATCTTAATTTCGTTTTGGTCCTTTATCTTATTTTTTTCTTGTTTTGGTCCCTCATGTTTCATTTTTGTGTCAATTTGGTCATTTTTTGTAATTTTCCATCCATCACCTTAACGGACACCACGTTGGCAGTTAACTGCTGATGTGTCGTCCATCTGACGTGTAATTATTAAATGACATGGCCAATGGAGGACCAAATTGAAACAAAAAAGAAACATAGGGGACCAAATTGAAACAAACACAAAACATCAATCACTCTCCATCTTCTTCCTCCTTCTTCATCTTCTTTTCCGGCAGCCACCACTACCTCCGGCGAGCCACCACCACCCACCGCCACCCTCCCTCCACCGCCACACCACCACCACAACACCAAAATAGAATCCTAAATCTCAATACTAATCCTAAATCCTTAAATCTCAAATCTCAAATCCCAAATCCAAGAGATAAACACCATGAAAATAGTTTTTTCTCCAATATTGAAAAGATAGCAAAATGTAGAACCAACCATTTTTTGTTGTTCAATCAAACTTTTTTTTACAGAGAGATTCATCAAGCTTTTTTTTGACAATACTTTCTTCAAACTTAATTAGTTATGTAATGGAGTTTTGACCAACTTCCTTACAAATGTTTTCGTTGCTAATTTTGTAGGGCCTTGTGAGATCAGATTGTTCTTTGTGTTACACAGCAACATTAATCACTGTTCTTTGTGTTTAATTGTTGCGCCCGAAAAAGTCCCCGAGGGGTTTTTCTTCGTTTACAACCTTTTAGAATAATGAAGTCGCCACCAATATTTTTTATAAGGAAAATATTGAAGAAAAACCTTTTTGGAAGGCGGATGACCTTTTGGAAAACCAGAAGATTTGGGTTCGGGGGTCGGTTAGCCATGGGGAAGGTATTAGCACCCCACATCTCTTTTCTACTGAAAGGGAACCTTTAATTAAACGTGTGGTTTTAAGTGTTGATTTGGAAAATACTTAAATTTGCCTCTTGATTGAAAAGACTTAATGAATTTTTTATTTGTGGCGCTTGACGAGAGTTAGCCGCTTTGGGTTTTTTTTGAAAGGAAAAATGTTTTTAGTTTGTTGTGTTTGACGGAGGGGATCCGCTCCTACGTATCTCCCGGTGCGATGGAGAATTCAAAGCTACGTAGTTCTGGGTATGTCTTTTTAACTTGTTTAGTTGTGAAAACTGAGCTTTCATGATGATCAATTGAGCGAAGACTCCAAGTGACCACCATTAGCACTCCATTGTTAACAATCATGCAAGCAAAAGCTTCGCAGGACCACTAACAAAGTTTTTCTGATTTATTGAAAGTTTTGAGAAAAGTTAGGCATTCATGATGATCAATTGAGCAAAGGCTCCAAGTGATCACCACTAGGTCCTCATTGTTAATAATCATGCAAGCAAAAGCTTCGCAGGACCACTAACAAAGTTTTTCTGATTTATCAAAAGTTTTGAGAAAAGTTAGGCGTTCATGATGATCAATTGAGCAAAGGCTCCAAGTGATCACCACTAGGTCCTCATTGCTAATGATCATGCAAGCAAAGGCTTCGCATGACCACTAACAAAGTTTTTGATTTAATGAAAAAATAAAATTATTTGGGTTAAAAGAATTAAAAACGAGAAAAAGGTGAAAAATTGCAAAATGGGGGTGTTATTAGCTGCAGGGGGTTGTGTAATCGAACAGGGTGTAAACAAAGAAGCCCAAGTTCGCATATGGGAGCCCAAAGATGGCCCAGGGCTTAAGTGAGGAGAGGGGGCGCATGAATTAGTGGGGTACAAGCGATGTCAAAAAATAAAAATAAATAATTTTGAAGACCCCTTAAAAGCCCAAACCCTAAATTGCAAAACCTAAAAACCTATTCCCCTTTCCCCTACCTCAGCTGCGCCGCGCGACTCCCTTCATTCCAGGGAGAGAGAGAGAAACGAAAAAATCAGGGAGGTGAGAGAGAGAGAGATACTCGCCGGATTTTTAGGAGAGAGAGAGAGAGGGAGTGCAGGCTACGGCCATGGGAGAGAGAATCAGCCAAAGCTCACGGTGGGGACTCGCGCCGGACTGATGAACATCGCGCCGGAGACGACGCCGGCGATGGGGACTCTCCGGTACCCTTCTCTCTGGACTGATGAACATCGCGCCAGAGACGACGCCGGCGATGGGGACTCTCCGGTACCCTTCTCTCTGGTTCGTTTCTTCACGTTTTCGTTTCTGGTCTGTTTTTTTTGTTTCGGTTCCTTCTCCTCTCCTTTCAAACCGATTCCCATCTCTCAAGATTTTTTTTTTTTGAGGCCAAACAGCAACATCTGATTCTTAACTGATGTTAACTTAATCCTAACTTCGTTTTTAATCTCTAATCTTCACTGTATTTTTTTTAAATCTCAGACCCACAGATTATTTGATATGCTCTGTCTTGTTTTACAACTAAAAAACAGTCTGGTTTATGTTTATCGGCCACATTAGAGCATGTTAATCATGAACAAACAACAACAAAAAAAACTTAATTAGAGATTCTGAGAGTTGCTTTACCAACCTGGATTTCGATCTACTATTACTCTGACGGTGGCTCTATTGTTGTTGTTTCGTTCTTTTCTCTTGACTGCTCAGATCTAAACAATCTGTTTAGGTGATTAGGGTTTCAGTGCAAAACTAATCTTTTTTTCGATATTTTTTTACCTCGAAATTCGTGTCCTTTTCCTGCTGCTGTTGACTGCTTTTTATATTAAAATTCTAGGTTTAGTAATTAATGACTATGAATGGACTTTGACTGTTCTTTAGGTTTGGAGTGGAGCGGACCAGGCCCAGCGACTTGGAGAGCAGCTGCTGGAACCCTAAATTTGTTGCTGCTGCCTTTTGCTATTTATTATTTTTTGTATTTTCGGATTTAATTATTTTTGTACATTTTGTGTTATTATTTTTTTGTATTTTTCTGACATTTAGACTCTCGTAAGTTGTAATAAAAATTAAATAGATTTTTTTTTTGACATTTTTGGATTATATATGCTCAAAATAAATTAAATGCACAAAGTAAGAATAATAATAATAAAAAGAGTCGGACCAAATACAAAGACGAGAACGGGCCAGACTAGACGAATACGCTAAAACGAGACCCAAATAGAAGAAATGGGCTCATTAACCAAAAACACTAAAATTAACTCAGAATTGCTTTCTTAAGCCTGAATTGAAAAGGCAAGCCAAATTTTTAGAAAAAATGACTTTTAGTAGACCTACTTATGTACGACTAAACCCAAATACGAAGATTAAATTGAAGAACGCACTAAAAGATCGATCATTCGCGTGCCTGCCTAATTTAAACAACGGTATTTCGATTTAGTTGAGCTGGATAATTGAAATTGGCTTAAGTTAAAAAGGACGGACAAATTTGGGGTATTACATTAATTAGCTACTCCCTCCGTATCAAAATAATAGTTCAATAAATTGACAAAGTAACATGGTAGCTTTACTATATTATCCCCATCAGTTAATAAATGCATGTTGATGATGTATTTGGTTAGTAAAAAGTTACAACAATAAATGAGGGTAAAATTTAATAGATTTAATAAATGATGCATTGGAATGACAAAACGACAATTAATTTGAAATTTTTTACTTTGCTTAAAAAGACTATTATTTTGATACAGAGGGAGTACATTATAAGGGGAATGAGAAGAATAAAGAAAAGGAAATGAGTTACTGTGTTACAGACCCACTGGAGAAATATGAAGTTGCTGGTTTTTCTTGGGTTTAAAACCAAATTTAATTGGGGATTTGAAACCAAATTTAGGGATTTGAAAATTGGGGATTTTGGGTTTTGAAGAGATGATTTTGTCTATGAAGAAAGAGTTAAAAAATGATTGATTTGTGGTGGTGGTTCGCCGGAGATAGTGGTGGCTCACTGGAGAAGAAAAAGATGAAGGAGGAAGAAGATGGAGAGTGATTTATTATGTTTTGTGTTTTGTTCAATTTGGTCCCTTATGTTTTTTATTAGTTTCAATTTGGTCCCCCATTGGTCATGTCATTTAATGAAGACACATCAGATTGGACAATTAGGACGCCACGTAAGCAGTTAACTGTCAGCGTGGTGTCCGTTAAAGTCATGGATGAAAAATTACAAAAAAGGACTAAATTGACACAAAAATGAAAGATGAGGGACCAAAAACGAGAAAAAAAAGATAAACGACTAAAACGAAATTAAGGCCAAAGATAAAGGACCAAACTAGTAATTTAGCCATTTTTATAATTCACTTCATTTGTGTATGTATATTGTGTGGCATAAGTTAGAGTAATGCAAGCATGCAATAACATCTTGCCATTAAAAAAAGGAAAATACTGTTTATTACGAAAAGAACAGCCAAAAATCAAACCAAACTCAGTATGGTTGATCAAAAACCTTCCTGTTTTCTACTAATTAAATGGCGGGTTAATTGTATCTCCACTCTTCCAAAAGTTTACATGTATGAATTCTTGCCTTTCATACAAAAATTTGTCGTTGTAGCATTACTCTAAAAAGTGGTAGTAAGTGAAGATCAGAAGCACAAATCCAAAGCAATTCTAAAACTCAACAGAGAGAACCTCCTCCACGTTTGGAGTAGACTGTATATATAATGTATACTTTCCATAACAAATGATGTGTGAGATTTTAAGACTCGAAGAAAGTGCAGGGCAAAAAGGAATGAACAAGTATACTACAAGGGCATGGTACGGTAATTTACATGTTAGCAGTGTATTATAGTCTAGATAATAGATTAGTTTGCTATTGAGAACTGCTAAAATGTTAGTTCTTGCACATCACACCACCATGGCAGCTATGGTTATTGATGCTGGAAAATCTAACCTGTAATGTACACAAGTCAATTGTTAATGATAGTTGTCCTTCTTTTGGGTAGCACCATTATAGGCTAACAGTTCACTAATGTAAGAGATACATACAGGTACCATACCAGCGATGAGATAGTGACCAGCACCACTGGATTGTCAATGGTTGATTGTAAATATCAACGGATCATGTTTCTTCTGAAATACAAATTGCTATGATTGGTTTACAACATCCAAAAAAATTAAGTAGAGAACAACCAGACCTTGTTCTGTGAGTAGTAGTGACACTAGAATACAGTGGGAAAATAAAATCAGAAACGCCCGCCCCACTAGCAATTTACCTGACTAATGCTTTTGTGGATTCTCTTGGCCCCCACTTGTACTTGGCTTGCTGAAATTTTGTTGGTTCATTGCCTGATTCCACATTTGTAAACGGACCTCATCAATGTTCACATCTTTGTGCCAAAAAATTTAAAAGAAATACTAAACAATAATACTACAAAACTGTTTTCCCTTACAGGGGGAGTTAAGAGTAACACCGGAATTTAACATATGAGATGTGTAGCAGTATGCAAAGTTAACAGTAACGCAGCAGAGTTTTCCGCCGGCCGCTGCATATACATCTCAAAAATGGTATTACCATAATGCACTTAAGATGATATCTTGATATGTAATGGTGGGAGGAATCTGATAGATCTTAGGTGCAACAAAAAGCCTCACAAGTTGTCCCCAAAAAATCATAAACAGGACAAATTTACCTGCATTAATTGCAACTGTTGAATTTGGTGGGGACTGAGGTACTGCTGATAAGGATCAGTGAAGTTTGGGTTTGGCATAAGCGATTGATCTGGAGGCAGGGTACTACCACCAAGTGAGTTATGCAAATTATCTGGCTGATTTGCTGCTTGCATTCTGGATGAATCATGGGGCATATTGAAAGGCGGCGTAGCGAACCTTGGTCCCAAATGAGCAGCTGCTGTTCCTGCTGGCAAAGCTGAACTTGCTAACATATTGGGAAATGGCATTACTGGTCTGTTCATTCCCATTCCCATTTCCATGCCCATCCCCATTCCCATTCCCATTCCCATTCCTGGCATATACTGCTGCATTCTTGGAAACATCATAGGTACCATGCCACATCCCATTGACATCATCTGCATAAAAGACATTGCACTATGTTCTTGTCACAAATGATAGTATATGATCAAGGAATGTAAGTACTCATGGTATATATGTAGTACATGCGAGAAATATAGAGAGGTACAGTTGTAGAACATGAGGTAAGAAAAATGAAGAATTTACCTGCACTTGTAACTGCAGTGACTTCAAGTATTCGATTGCTTCATCCAGCATTGAAGCTTTGTCAGACTAACAAATTCAGCAAAATGGTATCAAAATTAGAAAAAGCTATGAGGCAGGATGAAAAAAATACTTGTGATGAAGACAAAATAAGTACTGAAATGTAATGTGTGTTAACCTTGTTGCACCTAGGTATAAGTTCTTGCAAAGCTCTCATCTTTTCGTTAATTCTATCACGACGCTTCTGCATACAAATACAACTTTCAGATATGAGAAAATCATCATAGAAATGTGGAGTCAATTAAAATAATGTATGTATAGACTACAGACCCTCTCCGAGAGATTGTGGACCTCCGCAGCACGAGTTCTCTTCATAGATGCAGATCCACGAACTTGTTTTTTTGTTTCCAGAGATTCAAAATCAACATCCTTTTGGAGTGAGACAAATAGAGATAAGTGCATATAAGAAGCATTCAAGTTCAAAGCAAGGTATACTCTATTGTCAAGTAATATGTTTTCATGGGAAGTAACCGATATATAATGTTACCTTTAGTTTATCAGCAAAATAATAAATGTGATATCCTATTCATAATTCTTGTTTGTAGAAACAAAGTAAATGAAAAAGTTATAAATCTATCCAGAAAGATTGTACATGACGAGATCTCATCCTATCCCCAGTAATATCAAAATGATCTGCAATCATGGCACATATATCTAAAATGTTGGAAAAACTTATATATTCTTGTTCAGATTTTTAGTAGAAAGTTTCTTAATTTTTTAAGTAGACCACGTAGGTTGACATGGTATTATTAAAAAGACCATGAAAAATTCCCTCCGCTATGCCACTTTAAGTTACAACTGCATTAGTTTTGAAGCTGATATCATCGCAAGCAACCATGGACCAACCACATCAAGAAAAGTTGGGTAGCTTCAATTAAATATATTGCACTTATTTGATGGGTTAGATGTTTCTTTTACTCATACAAGTAAAAGTAAATGTTACTACTAATTGTAACACGTTAAGAAAATATCTAAATTATTTGCAAAACTGGTAGCTAGGGATAGTACACTTCGATCCAACCCAATCCACAAAATCCGGGTTGTTACTACTAATTGTTGTCTTTGAAATGTCAATGATTTCACTAACAATCAATATTTGAACTTCAATCCAAAACATGAAATGAATTATATGTATATCATTCCTCATTTCCTTAATGATAAATTAAGAATTAAATTAAAATTCTTAGCTTTGGTTCGACATATAAGCTTATTACGTTGATGTAAAAACAATAATTTTGATGTTAGTTTATTTCGATTGATTCAACTATTATTGTTTTTAGGTTTTTTTATTTACAAATAAACCCACTACCCAACTCAACCCATTTGAGGTTGAGTCAAGTAGTTTGTTAAAAATTTAGGTCTAATTTTATCGAACTTAGGTCTCATAAGTATTTGATTGAGTTGGGTCTTTCTATGAAAATTTGGGGGGAATGGATTCCCTCGTGTTGGAAAAAAACATGAGGGGATCATGTTTTTAATCTCCACCATTAGATTCTCTTGTTTCCATTTTTAATACTTTATATACACTTATTTTTTTTCTCTTGTACATATTAAATGAGTGGTTGAGATTGAACATGATAGAAAATAACATGAGAGAATCCTTTTCCAAATTGGAGTCTCATAAATATTTGATTAAGTTTGGTCTTTAAATGCCTCAAAACCCACTCAACCCACGCCACATCTAATCGTAGTGTATAATAATTCAACCACAACTTTTGAACATCCCAATATTAGAGAAATGCTATTTTGACAAAAAAAAATTTGACAAATCGACAAGTTACCAACATACAACACCAATTAACCAAGTTTTTTAGACTATTAGCCAAGCGATCAATTAACCAAGTTTTTAATCCACGCCTCGAAAACTGTGAAAAAGCAGGTTGGCTAATAGTTTAAAAAACTTGGTTAATTGGTGTTGTAGGTTGGTAACTTGTCGATTTGTCAAATTTTTTTTTTGTCAAAATAGCATTTTTGCAATATTATCAACACCTATTCAACACTTCATTTTTTCTAGAATAATGCTATTAAGCCCAATAAATTGACAAAACAACATACAGATATACAGATACTAATACGTATTATACTAGTTATAAACTAATTATTATAAACTGAGTATAATAAACTGATGGATACAGTCCGTATTATATGTTTTTTTGTCAAATTATTGAGCGTAATAACATTATTATTTTTTCTATATATCTCCCTTCTTATCGTATCACTCACCTATTACATCATACATTATTGATAATAATTAAATCAGGCCCCTATTAAACTGGTTTTCTTTTGGTTATTTGAACTTCTACCTTAATAAAAGTCAAGTCTTCAGAGTGCGTGGAGAAATGCCTCAAATTATAAGTCAGCTTAGACTCAAGCACAGCACAGCATAACTGTTTTTGTCTATGACCTCAATTCAAACACCTTCAAACGGCTTTGGATTACATCACTAAACCAAGTGTTTAGTGATGGTCACTAAATTAATGGTAGCCGTAGGATGATCAAATTTTTAAATAAATTGCATCTAATGGTTATAGTTTAATAGGGGTATTATGGTACTCTCATATATTTATTGTATTAATTAAATTAAATTAACAAATATTCTGATTCCTATTTTCAAGGGATAGTTTTAATTCACACTTAAATTGCTTTAATTATTGTTCCTATTATTTCTTCTTCTTCCTTTTTTTTCTCCTTCATTCGTTCATCCGCGTTGGTTCCGTTTTTTCTTCGTTCATCCACGTTCATCCACGTTCTTCCTTTTACCCAGTCTCCTTCTTCCTTTTTTTCTTCTTCCTTTTTTTCTCCTTCATTCGTTCATCCACGTTCTTAATATTGTTCCTATTATTTCTTCTTCTTCCTGTGTTCGTTCTATCATAGTGTTCCTCATTCTTCATACTCCCACAGTTCCATTTGTATATATATATATATATATATATATATATATATATATATATATATATATATATATATATATATATATATATATATATTCATACTCCAACAAAATTCTTATATTTATGGTATATTTATTTTTGTAAACAGAGAGTACCATAAGTGTATTATCGTTGATCATCATGCGTTCTTCTTTTTCCAAATTCTTACTTTTAAGGTATAAATATTTTAAGTAAGAATTTGGCTTCCTATATATTTAAAGTTAGCATTTCATTGGTTTTTTTAAACGTTGAACTGTTTCCATTGTTGAAGCAAGTCATCAAGCACGCTATTCGATTCTACGCATTGATGGCTCACTACGAGGTTGATGAACATGGGACCAATATCAGTTTTACACAATTACTTGTACATAAATCTTTTCTTTTCTCATTAATTGGTAACCATTGTTGTTCAATTTTGTGCTTATTAAACTCTATATAGACAACTAACCATTGTTGTTCAATTTTGTGGTTATTAAACTTTATAACGATCCGTTGCTTACTATATATGAATAACCAAAGTTCTGTAATTAGGCGGCTAGAAACAACTAACCAGAGCTGTTTGATTCTGTGGCTAGTGATAAACTAGCCACAATTAAGTGACTTAGTGGTTAGGTCATGGATTCATTCACCGCTTTCCTTTAGTAGTATGCAACATTGATTCATATCAATTCAATCTAACAATTTATTTTCTCAGTTTTTAGGTCATTATGTTTGTATTCATTTACCTATTGCCTTGCGTAGTATGCAAGATTGAAGTTTATGCTCTAGTCTGTATATTTGTTCTCTACTGAAAAAAATATGATAAATAGTAATCGCCCTGTTTGCAGTACAAATAATTAGAGATTGATAATTAACACTTTATATCACTTTAAAATTTTAAATCACCTCTACTTTGATCTTACTACTACTTTGATCAAATTAGAGACTTGTTTTTTGACGAACTGATTAATTAGAGACTTGTTTTTTGACGAACTGATTAACAAGATTTTGAGCGTGAAAGAAAAATATATATGACATTAAATATATAGAAAAAATTCATATAACCCGATTTTAATGTATAGAAAAAATTCGAATATATCCGATCAATTCCCTATTTGATATTAATATCCGAAGCCCTGTAATTTGATGGCTAGAGCAATCCAACCAAAATTGTTCAATTACGTAGCTAGTAGTAAACTAGCAGAAGTTAGATGACTTCGTGGTTAGAATTAAAACTAGCCGAAGTTATGTGACTTCGTGGTTAGAATAAACATCAGATTGTTTTGTATTGCTTTTTTTCTGCAGTTCAGGATGGTTAGGTCCAGGATGAAAATTAAAACGACATGATTGTTAACAGTGCTAAAAGTTCTACACATTGCATTTTATTTAATTTGAATAACATTTTTTGTCTTTGTTTTATATATATATTTCTCTGGGTTTTATACAATAAAGTGAATGTCTTTGTTTTATATATATATATATATATATATATATATATATATATATATATATATTTCTCTGATTAATATAAAATTTAAAACTTAGTTATGTCATTGGCTATATAGCTGGCTAATCGGAATCATCATGATCGAAAATCTGAAGAGAAATTCAAACATGAGCCAATTTCAAGAACACCAGTAACCATCTGAAAAGAAACGTTTTCAGCGTTTCAATTGTAGTGGTAACTCCTTCCTATTTTTGTGGCATAAATCAAGCACGTTTTTTTTTAATTGCAGTCAATATTTAATGGCTAATAACTAGGAAATCCAAAATTTATTTAATTTGTAAAATTATGTTTTTATTAATTGGTAGTTGCCCAATTTGCCCTTTTAGTGATGGTAACTAAATGGTCTATTTAGTTACCTAAACTATACTCCCTTCAAACACCACACTCTTCCCTCCCCGATTGCATGATCAACAAGTTTTGAATCTTCCCTATACACGTGGCATGCATAGTTGTGCGTTACCTCGTCCCGTTATAAAGGGTTTCAATGAAAAAGATATGACATTGTCGACACGCACCGAAAGTTGACCTTACAATTACTCACTCCAGTCCATAGATACATCGTCGCTGAATTAAATGCAGGGTAGTGGTTCCTCACGTCACTCTCCAGTGCACGATAGCCGAGACCATCGCAGTAAAAAAGAAAAAAAGGCAATAATAACGGTGAAAATTAAAGAATATTCTATACTCTCTGTGTTTCTCTTTACTTACCTCGCTTTGAAACTCCGATTCTTCCGGTTCACGGCCCTTTCTCTTGCGGTCCACCACCGGTTCTCTATGAACCGGTTCAGCACTCTCGCTTGAGCCTCCTGCCGATGACGTCACCGTCATATCATACGTCATCGCCTCTTTCCCACCGGAAGAATTCACCGTCGAGCTCCTAATAGTTTCCGATAGCTTGGAAGCCGCACCCGAGACTGCCTTCATTTTCACGATCGGCGTGTCGCAAGAATCCACCACCGTCGATTCCCGTGCCGCTGCAGCCTTTGAACTCGATGACGGCTGCTCCTCCATCCTCACATTACCGTGCTTCGAAAAGTGAGCAAAATTCTGTTTAGTATTTACCACCTGTTCCGGCCTCCTTGCCGGTGGCCTCGGTTGTTGACGAAACTCCGCCGCACGAACAGGTGCTTGCACGGCACCCCGATAATTCTGACCGCTACTAACTGCAGGCGGCGGGAAAAGCATGTCGGTGCAGAAATCGTTACGGTGGAAAGGAGGATCTTCGTCGACGGTTGTTGAATCTTGTAGCCACGAAACCATTTCGTCTTCTTGCATGAACAGATGTTGATTACTGTAGTTTTCTTGTTGAGAGGATCGAATCTCTCTCATCGGATTCACCACATCGCCTGTGTTGTTTGCCGGCGGCGGAAGTGGCGGTTTTCTAAATGGCCGTTGATTTTGACTTTGCATCACAACCTCACCGTTTTGCCACAATAATTCCATGATCTCATCGTTTTGCCCACTGCAGTTAGAATAAATAAAATAAAATAAAATAAAATAAAATAAAATAGATAGAGAGAAAGAAAGAGAGATTTACCTAGAAGGTTTCTTTGAGATGTGTATTGGATATTCATCATCTTCATTCATATGGATTTCGAAATCTGGAACACAGTGATTCATAGTAAAGAAAAAAGCAAACAACAACTTACTAGTAGCTGAAGATTTCTTTGCTTGGAATTACTTAATTTTTGTTGCTTGATTTATATGGAAATTTAACTAACTCTTTGAGGCTATGCTACGTAGGAATATTAGTAAAAAAGAAAAAGAATATAGATCTATTATATATATGAATAAAAGTTAGGGTTGCAGGGAAGAGAGAGTGGAAAGATAAGGTGTGTCTGTCTTCGAATAATAATGAATGATTTTATTTATTTATTTATTCTTCTTCATCCTTAATGTTTCCGTAAAAAGATAGATAGTCAATGATTTTCTTAAACAAACAACAGTCAATAATTAGTCTTTTAGTACGGTTATTAATCATTGTTTATGTTGACATCAGTACAACTATAGATTCCTTTTTAAATATTAGTAGTGGTTAATATAATCTTGTTATCGTCTTTTAACATAGATCTTCTTGTCCATGTAATCAGCTGAGTGCTTTTTTATTGCTTTGTTTCGAATGTTCCATTTACTATTTAAATATGTTAGATTATTGTGTGAGAGGTGATGTGGCCCTTTAAACCTTTTTTTTTACCCTACTTGTTGATAAAACATAAAATGATTTGATGCACATCCAATAAAATAAAGATAACGCGTGACAAACAATAAATAATTAGTGTCTTTTTTTTAAACAAATATAATATAAGGAGTGTCCAAGTAAACAAAAAAAACCAATAATGTACTCAATCCCTACTCAAATCCCTTTGATGTGCGACTAGAAACTCAAAGTTTATTTCTAAATCCTAATTTTCATGATGGGCTCCGTCCACATTAGGAGCTTACTCCCTCAAGAGTGCCTATGTGTGCCTTATAGGAACTGATAGTCATTTTTCCTTGATTCAAACGGTGAATTATATAGATGGCTAGTCTTAGGTTTGGAAATTGAGAATTCCAAAAAAATTGAAACATTTTGCGTGGCTTATCATGCACATGAGTCTTCCTACTAATTGGTTTTGGATTTATAGACATTACTCAAGATGGGTCTCGTCATCTCTGTGGGGCTGATAGAGAGGATATATTTACTTGTTGCGGGACTGCTCTAGAGCTCATAATGTTTGGAGGTTATTGTCTTTAAACACTGATGCCGGTGAGGTTAATGATGATCAACGTTGGTTTAAACATCTTGTTATTACTGGTCATGGTATTTTTTTTATATATGTTTTTGTTGGTTCCTCTGGATGACTCGAAATGATGAAATTTTCAATGTTGTCAAATGGGGAAATTGGAAAATTCATAATTAAACAGCTTTGCAACGATGTTTTTCAAATTTTGGCGGGTGTCTATTCGTCCTCCTAGTCTGGTTCATTGGTTTCCTCCTTTAGCAATTTTATTAAACTTAATGTTGATGGAAGTTCTAGTGGCAACCCATGTCGTAGTGGCTATGGTGGTTTACTTATGGATCATACAGGTAGTTGGCTCTTGGTTTCTGTTGTCATCGTCAAACGATTGTATCCTAGCCGTGGAATCGACTAGAGGGTTGGCTCTTGTTCATACGATATGTTAAATAAATTAAAGTGATGTAATAGAACTTTAAATGATTTTCAGTTCTTATCATAGGATTTTGTAAATTGACATAATTTCGCTTTAAGAGTTAGATTAGTTATTTTATAATTTCAAAGTGATCCAATATAACTTTGAAATGATATGACATAAAATTATACAAAAAAAAAAAAACTAAGCAGCTATCATGACAATGATATGTATGACAGAAAGAAATATAAAAGAAATATGATCAAGAATACAAAAATGATAAACTAAAGGAGCCAATTTAAAAACCTCCAAATCAAATGAATAAATAAATAGAAGGATTAAGAGGCAATGATAGCGATGAGTCCTCCCCACATGATAGCATGAGGTTGACATAATAGCAAAGGCAGTTAGAAAATAAAGAATAGGAGAGAATATTTTAGAGAAAAATCTAAGTCTCATATTGAATATCGTCTCAAAAAATTATATAATGAAAACGCAACTCTCACATTGCAAGCTGATTTTGTGGGGTTGAGTTAGGTCTAAACTACATTCTAAGATTGTATCAAAGTATATCCTAGATCTTTTGGGTCACACACGAAGCTCAATAGTGCCGGAAGTGAGGAGGTGTATTAAAGAAAATCTAAGTCCCACATTGACTAGAGATATGGTCTATAAACAACATTCTAAGATTGTATCAAAGTATATTCTAGATCATTCTGACCACCCAACTCCTCCAAAGAGTTTTAAAGGTTAGGTGTGAGAGGAGTGTGACTTGGATTATCTACTAAAACTAAGAAAACATAAATAAAAGCGATAAAGATAATAAGTAAATAAAAATTGTGTATTGATTGATGCGTGTTTATAAACTGTACAAGTGCTACTATATAGACACACACACACACACATGAGCCTTCGTAGGCCACTACTCGAGCCTACATCTGCCCACCGTTGGATTCATCATGATCAACGACTCTAATTACACTTAGCCCATATAAACTCGAAGTCCACTCCTCCACGACCTCGCTAGCACGATTAGTGGGTTAAACTTCTCAGTGCTCTGCCTTCCATGGGGTCTTATGTTCCTTGACTTTAACCGCTCCAACGTAACATGTCTACATGCATTGAATACTCGCGCTCCAAGCAAGTACTCCTTGCCTCGGCCATAGCCTTCCTCGTCCATGCTTTACTCACGGTCTTTGACCGTTGGTATCTCTGCTGAGTCCTTCCATGGTCGAGGCACCCTCCAACCGAGTTCTGTGGTTCCTCAGCGTCCTGTCTTCACTCCTTCAGGCTCTCAAACATCTTATCTTTACCTGCTCAGCCCGAAGATGCCATGGGTTGTGACAAATACTTCTCAGGCGCCCTATTGTTCTCACAGTCACCTCGGCACCCATTTTGCTCTTTTTCTCTTGGCCAACAACTCAATTTATTTTGGGTGTTAACAGTTTCTCAAGGAACTGTGGTATTGCTACAGTAACTTGAATGTTATTACTAAATGATTGGACTTACCTTGGTTCAACAGTTATAGTTCTATTACTTGTGAATTCGACTCAAAACCGCCTGTCTTTGATTTCTCATGAGATTGAAGTTACACCCATATGCTTTCACTACATCAAATTCCTTTCTCTTAAGGCTTGGGATCTAAACTTTTTTCACACACTTGTGAGGGCAACTCATATGTTGATTGTGCACCAAATTTGAAGCTAATATGAATTATAGAGAACATGTGTGGCCTCTTTGTTCTCCTACTGACTCGCCTCTCCTAATAGATGATATTATGGGGATCGAGCACGTTAGACACTAGTTTGTTTTTATTTTGTTGTTTTTTATTGCTTTTGATCTTTTGATAAAAAAAAACAAGAAAACCAGTAATATTGTTTTATTTTTTCAATATAACATTAGCTATCTACAATATTATCCGCACTCTCTATCTAACAAAATATAAACAAAATCGTGTTAACTTAATTTTAATAAAACATAAGCAAAAACTGGACATTTTTATTGTATTTAATGATAGTATCACAAAAATTCTTTTCATTTAATGCTAAACATTAAAAGTCGAAGGCATTTGTTGTAATATATGAGGAATATTTTAGGTACTAAAGCTGAACTTTTAACATGAATAATATGAGTTTTTATAATAATAATATTAATAACAATAATAATAATAATAATAATAATAATAATAATAATAACTTTTGTTTACCTTTTATTACGGAGAGTATTATGTAAAAATACGAGGAGTTTCACCAAATGATGACTCAGGCAACTCAATGGAGTTGGGACCCTGAATCACTTGCTCCACCTACCCCTGAGGAGGCCTCTATAGCGATGCAGAACTAGAAGAAGGTGGGAGGCAAGAAGAATAAGGGTTGCATGTATGGTGTGACCCTTTGCTCCCTTTATTCAGAGTGGGTCGATCACATCGACACCAACGGGGCTCCTTCCAATACTCGACCTTCTCCTTCGTAGAGTGCAGCCGAGGTGATGGAGTTGAGGGAGTGCAGACTCAAGATTAGACGATCGGGACCTTGCAGGAGAACATAGTGAGGATGCATTGTCAGTAGGCGAAGATGCTGCAGCTGAATAAGAGCATCCGTCAGAGAGCTCCACCGTCAGAGAGCTCCACAATCAGAGCAGCGATCTGAGTCCTCTAATTCTGTTGATGCTGCCTATTAGGTCTTTTTGTACTATTTTGGCATTTTGAATTATTTTATGACGTTTCAGATTATTTTATAACATTTTGAATTTTATTTAATTTTTTTCAGAATTTTTATATTAATTTGTTTTATTTATTTTACATTTTAGTATTCATTAATAATAATATAATAAGTATATATATATATATATATATATATATATATATATATATATATAAAAGCAGGTTGAATAAATGAATAATTAACCCACTAGTTGATTATCGATAGATTTGGTCGTCCGTCATCATTACGCGCGTGCGATGGTTTCGCGATTTGTTGGTCGTCGGCAATTAACGTCGGACAACACTACACGCTAATTACCTACGACTTAGCGACGAAAATGACCATCAGTAATTTGCGACGAATTTTCAACTTCTGTCATTACGCGTTTTCCACCAGCCTTTTGCGAGGGCTAATTTTTGTGATGTTCTATGAGCAATTTGATCTTTTGTCAAGCTTTTGTTGCAGAATATATAAGACAAACGCGGAGTGTCACTTTATTCCTCCTCTTCCTCTGTTATTATTAACGCCCTTGTTAGGGTGTTTTGAGTATGATTGGTTGCGATAAAAACAGGGACATGCATGTTATGACGGTTTTGTGATGTTACAGTCGAGGCTCAACTGTGAAATTCTAGTGGATCCATGGGTGGTAAGTTCGGGCTCTACAATGGAGGATACAATGGTTTATGTTAGAGAAAGTTGACAATGGTGTCTTAATACTTTTTCTCGAGTAGAGATCCTCTCAATTTCTTAAAAGAAATGGGCGGTTAATTACTAAAGTTTTGAGTCAATAAATACATGTATTAATCAAATATGTTACATATATCTTGCATTAATGTGCAATAATGGACCCAAAACTTTAGTAATTGACTATCCATTTCTTCAAAAAAATTAAGAGGATACTTACTCCTTTTTCTCAATGAATTTGTCAACCTTAGATTTTTATTTTTTTTGATAAGCAAATGTTTGTGGGGGTGGAGGAATATTAGTTTCTGGGGTTTGAACCACTGGACCTCCTTCTTGCAAATTGCAATTCCTTCATGTTCATTGCAAATAGATTTAGTGTATATTTGGTTCTGCGGCGAGTAGAATTGATTCTAACAGAATTGATTTTAGTTAAAAGTGAGTTGAACGTGACGTGATTTTTGTATGGATAACTTTAATAAAAAGTGATTTTTGTCAATCTTTATTGTTTGGATAGATTGAATTAGAATTGTTTTTACGTATGAAATTACCAAAAAGGGTGTCAACTTAAAATTACATTAGAATCTTAAAATTGATAAAAGAAATACTAAATAAGCATATAAAAGATCTAAATAAAATTAGAGAATATAATTAGACATAACAGAAATAAAATAATGTATAAAAAACAATAAATAAAAAACTAATTAATAATTTTATACTATATTTGGTCAAAAAAATAATTTTATACTATAGTCAATGATTTTCACGTTTTTTTTTTGGTCAAGTTGCGTTGATTAATAATGGGCAAAGGCACCAACCAAAACAACCAAAGGAAAGGCCACAAGCTAGCAAAACACAGGCACCAAACAACACATGGGCTCAAGTGAGCTAAACTTAGAAAGCCCAACCCGAGAAACAGAAAAGAACCTAAAACAACCCAAAGACTAAAGGGAAAGCAACAAACAAAATAACCTCAAAGAGGAACGAAAAAAACGAAACAAACAACACAGGATGAACGAAAAGCTCAAAAACCCTAGAAGAAGAAATCAACAACAATCTAATCCAGAGAACCACAGATAGCACAAATCTCCGATCAGGATGAACACTTCCTCCTATCATCAGAAACAACCTTGCGAAGAAGATCAGTAGGATTTAAAGTCCAATTTCCATGAAGCAAGCTTTTCGAAGCAAGCTTTTCGAAGCAAGATAAGCAATTTCACGCGCAACTCTATTCCCATCTCACCGTGTCCAGGTAAATTCACATTGAATGAAATTTTGTTTCATATCAATAATATCAGAGACAATCCCATTAATCTATGCATTTTCCTTCTTGTTTCTACAAATCTCAACAAGCAAAAGATTGTCTGATTCCAAAATTACATGCTGAAGACGAAGAGCTACACCAAGAGAGATGGCTTCACGAAGACCAAACGCTTCTGCAACTAGAGGAGAGATTGCAAAGATACGCTTATGAACAGCAGTAAGTATCACTCCATTGTTATCTCTGCATACTACACCAATATAGCATGTGCATGAAGCTTTGTCAAAGGCTGCATCACAATTAATCTTAGAACACAACCCCTGTGGAGGTTTCCAAACACAAGGAACACCTCCACCAGAACACTTACTAAGATTGGTACTAATAAAAGAGGTCTTAGAAGTAGCAGTTAGATATTCATTGCAAAGAGCATTGATTCTATGAAGAGTCTCAATAGGATTAGGAGATTTATCATTAAAATAAGCTTCATTTCTAGACTTCCAAACATTCCAAAGAGTAAACACCAATCTGGACATATCTTCGTAAGATCTCTGAAGGTAACTATTAGATAAACTCAACACCCAATTATGAAGATAAGAGGGTCCCATAGGAATAGGAGTAGGAACAAATTGAAGACCAAACCAAAGTGGTCTAGTCCGGGGGCAAAGGAGAAATAAATGCTCAACAGTTTCATGCTCAGTGATACAAAAAGGACATTTAGGAGAAGGAGCAATTTTCTTCCTGAATAGAGCTTCTCTAGTAGGAAGGTAGTTATGAATAGCTTTCCACATAAAATGCTTCGATTTAGAAGGGACTCTAGCACCCCAAATTAGATCCCAAATCTCAGTAGGAGTAGAAGAAGAGGAAGATGCTTTATTAACTCTTTGAGGAGAAGGATAGAGTAATTTATACCTGCATTAATGAATAAATTTCATTAACAGTATGAGGCCAAACAAGATTATCAGTAGGACAAGTCCAAGAAATTGGAGTTTTCAAAGCTTCTATTGCTGACAAAGGAGCAAGATTATTCCTAAGCTTATCTAAATCTCATTCATGATCGGACCCCACTAACTCAGAGACAAGAATAGCAGAAGCATCCTCCTTCAAAGTAACTCTACGACCAGAAGCAATCCAATTGTCCTCTCTAATCCTTATACCATTCCCAGGACCAATCTCCCATCTAGCTTCCTTCCGAATCAATTCTCTACCATGTAATAAACTTCTCCAAACCCAGCAAAGGACTACTCCCAACCTTAGCATCTTTGAACTCACATTTAGGGAAGTAAATGACCTTAAGAGTAGTTGCCCATAAAGCATTGGGATCCTATCAAAGCCTCCACACTTGCTTAAACAACAAAGATGAGTTCATAATTTGAAAATCTCTCAAAACCAAGACCACCAAGCTTCTTATGAGAGCATAATTCCTCAAACTTCCTCCAATGAATACCTCTATTTTTACCAGAAGATTGCCACTAGAATCTTGCAACTGCAGATGTTAAGGTAGCACAAAAAGTCTTTAGCAATGTAAGAATAGCCATTGTATAGCTAGGAATAGCTTGAACACAAGCCTTTATCATGATTTCCTTCCCAGCTGGATTTAACAAGTTACCTTTCCACCCATCCAGCTTAGCAAACACTTTATCTTTCAACCAAGCGAGACCTTGAATTTTGGAACTTCCCACTCAAAGAGAGTACCAAGGTATTTATCGGGGTGATCCCAAAGAGGAATATTGGTAATATTAGCTATAGCTAGCTTAATGTAATGTAATCAACTTTACTACCACAAATAATACCTGACTTGGCTAGATGAACCTTCTGACCCGAAGCTTTAGAAAAGATATTCAAGATATAAATGATTTGAAAAATATCAGCTTGAGAGTCCTTAGTGAAAATAATAGCATCATCAAGAAAAAAGTGTGAGAGAGGGTAGGGGCAGAGGCTGCTAACTTAATACCATGTAAAATATCCTCACTACAAGCCTTAGAAATCAATCTAGAAAGAACATCAAAAACTAAAATGAAAAGATAGGGAGAAAGAGGATCTCCTTGTCTCAAACCTCTCTTAGGGAAAACTGTTTTGGAAGCAAAACCATTGACTTGGTAAGAATATGAAACTGAAGAAACCATAGTCATAACTAGATTGACCCAAATAACAGAGAAACCATAAGCCAATAAAACTTTTCTGAGAAAATCCCAATTAACCCTATCATAAGCTTTATTCATGTCAAGTTTAAGGGCCACACCTTTACCACCCTTACCATGCTTCCTCTTCAAGAAGTGAAAAGCTTCATGAGCCATAACAAGATTATCTTGAATCATTCTCCCCCCAACAAAAGCACTTTGTTGAGGGGAAACAATATTAGACAGAAAAGGCTTCAATCTACCAACAAAAATCTTAGCAATCACTTTATAAATAAAAGTGCAAAGCTAACTAATAGGCCTTAATTGAGAGATAGATCCGTGGATGGGAACTTTGGGAATAAGAGCCACATTTGTAAAGTTGGTTTCATCACTTAACTTTCCTGAATTGAAGAAATGACAGACAGATTGAAAGACATCATCCTTTATAGCCTCCCAATTAGATTGGAAAAATAACCCATTCAAACCATCAGGACCAGGAGCTTTAAAAGCACCAAGCTCAAACACAGCATCCCTAACTTCTTTGAATATAACAGGTCTGATCAGAACATCATTCATAGCATCATCAATGCAATTAGGCACAACTCCAATACATTGTTCAATACACTCAGGTGTTTCATCAGAATAAGGTCATTATAAAATTTATAAACACCATTCATAACTTCAGATTGCCCTTCCAGCCAAACACCATCCCCATTTTGAATTCTAACAAGTTTGTTCCTATCCCTCCTTTGAATGGTAGAAGCATGAAAGAACTTAGTGTTTTTATCTCCATAATTTAACCACTTAAGCCTCGATCTCTGACCCCAATATTGCTCTTCCTGACTCCATAGCTTATCAATACTGCTCCTAAATAAAGCAACTTCAGCCCAGTTAATAGAACTCTTAGGAAGATTAAGAGCAAATGTGAGCTTCTTCTTGATAGAATGGATTTCAAAATCAGCATTTTTAAAAGTATCATTGTGCCATCCCACTAGATTCCCTTTGCAAACCTTGACTTTCGTGTTCCAGCAATCCCAAGGGTCACTAGTCAAGTCTGTATTCTGCCAAGCAGATGCTACAACTCTTTTGCAGTCAACATGATCATCCCAAAATACCTCATATTTGAAACTTTGACCACTAGACATAGAAGGCTTAGGCTTGAAAATAATAGGGGAATGATCTAAATTGATGATAAGGAGAGCAGTGGCCAAAGCATGAGGAAAATTTTCTCTCCAAACCCAATTAGCTAGCACCCTATCAATTTTCTGTCTAGTCACAACTCCATCTCTTGGATTGCTCATCCAAGTAAATCTATTACCTTGTAAGTTCAAATCCATTAGATCAAGATCACTAAGAAAGTTTTTAAACAAACCTTCATTCTAATAGGCTCAACATCATGAATGTCATCCTTGTCTAAATCACGCTTCATTTCATTAAAATCTCCCAGACAACACCAAGCACCATTAAACCTAGGCTTAAGATTAGCAAGCTTAGCCTGTAGATTCCTTCTAGCGAAAGGTAGGATTTCCATATACAAAAGTAAACTCAAAATGAAAACCGGATCTTCTTTCTTTGATGGTTGTATGAATGAAGTTAGAGCATGATTCAACAATTTGAATCTCATAGTAATCATTCCATATAAGGCAAATACCCCCTGATGTTCCAACAGATTCAACACAGAAAGAGTGTTGATAATGGAACTTCCTTCTAACTCTATTAACTCTTTCCTTATGGGCTCTAGTTTCCATAAGGAACACAATGGCTGGCTTATGATCTCTAAATGCACTAATAAGCTCCTCGCTTGTCATAGATGAAGCCAATCCACGACAATTCCAAGTGATGCAAGTCATTTGACCACTGGAGGCATGGGTAGGCCCGCCTCCTCAACCATTTCATATGTTTCTAAGACAATCTGACCATCAATAACAGCCACTATTGTAGCTCTTTTATTGACATTTTCAATGATACTTTCTTCCTCCCCATTAGTAAGACATAGAGTGATTTTCACGTTGAAAGTGGAAATATAATTTTCAAAAAAACAATTAAAATAACCAGCCCATTATTGCCTCTTACTGTTAAAAAAAACTCAGCCCATTATCTTTTAATAATGGCCCATGAAGCAAAACCTAAAATTGAATCATGCTCTCTTCTCCTAACTTCTTCGGCCGCACGCACAACTTTGCATCTTCTTCTTCCTCTCTTCTTCTTTTATTTTTTTTCCATCTCTGAATAGAAAAATTCTAGCCACGGGAAACAGCAAAGCTAGTCACTGGAAATTCGGATCTGGCCAAAAATCGCTAACTGAAAAAGGGGCAAAAGCGGAGCAATGAAGTGACACTCGATGTAAAATCGATTTAGGTCTGCGCAAAAAGCTTGAAATACCAAATTTCAATCGATTTTAGAGTCAAAATCAATTCTTCTTCAATGCATCCAAACAACAAAATAAAGAGCAAAATCACGAAAGACTACATAAAAAGCGATTCTATAACCTCCCACCGTCAATCCAAACGAGCACTTAATTTGTGAACCCACAAGTGTTTTCCAAGTCAATGTTTTAAGATAAAGGGAAATGAAAAAGATTACATGGCAAGGTCATGGAGCTTAAATGTTTGAAGGCTCAACATTTTGCAAACGCATGTAACAAAATGACTAAAACCTAAACAATGATATTTGCAGGTAGTTAAATAAAGCATATTTAAGCATTTTATTTTTTCATATCTCACATCGTTCCCAATAAATCATTTCTCATGCTCCAACAAAAAATATCATCGATGAAAGTTAAGGAAATTAATGTACTTAACTAATATGCAATAAAAAAAATTAATTACAATTAACCAAAATTCGTAATAAACATAAGTCTAAGAAATTTTGTTTATATAATGTTGTCCTTGGCTGGTGTGTTGAAGATTATAAGACATGTTCATATTTTTTAAAAGACAAATTTTAAAAACATCAAATTATTCATGTTATATATTACAGAAAATATTATGGTAAAGACGAGCCATATCGGGTCATGAGCAATAATATATATATATATATATATATATATATATATATATATATATATATATATATATATATATATATATAATCAAACTCTTTTGAAGAAGATATGAGAACATGATTATTTTTTTGACCAAATATGAGAACATGATTAAAAAAGCTAAATTGTACTTATCAACAAAACATACATTACTTTTGTCAAAAAAATAAAACATACATATTTTAAGCTAACTTGATTATTTGTTTTTATAATTGAGAGATTCAGGTAAAAGCAAAAATTTGTTGCTTTTGCATTTGGACTATTCCTATTGAGCCACAGAAGGACCAAAAATATTGCAAAACAATATGAAAAATTAAAAAAACCTTCGCGAAAACCATTTAATTCAATCAATAATGTTTGCTCAATGTAAATTACAAATTGCTCACTGCACTCCACCACCAGCACTCACCAAATCCGACATTCATCGGCAGGGAAAAAGGAAGACCAAAAATATAAGACAGGTGAGAAAAAAAACACACCGAAAACTCACCTAAACTTTCATGCACACAATATACAAAATACACAAAATTGAATAATAAAATATTCAAAACCCACAAATTTTCTTCCCAATGAACCAGCTAATCGAGAGCAGCATCAATTGATTTTCCTGTCCTTGCCTGTGAGATTCGATTTGCGTAAATGGTGACCAACTTCAACTGTGTGCTGTTAAGCCCTTCCAAATATGGCAAGAATGCTTTCCCGAGCATGATATAAATATCAACTAGACAGAAAACAACAGTCTGCTCCATCCACCAATAACATAAAATGAGAATAATGAAAGAAATTACCATCAGCAATGGATAAAAAGGATAGGCAAAATAGGCCAACAACTATAGCGATAGAAACAGAGACAGACACATTTATCATCCATTGGGTACACTATTTAGTCGATCCTCTTGAAAAACAAATAAAAGTTAATTTTTAAATACTTAAATCTAGGATTAGTTACAGTTTTGGCCTCCCTATTATGACCAACTCATTATTTTAGGCCCGAATTTTTTTGAATTCAGTCCCTCCATTTTCCCAATTTCTAAAATCAATGCCCCGCCTAATTTGGTCAAACACTTTGCTGACTTGGAATGACACGTAGGACTCCCATTTTATTTCATTTATAATAAAAATCCAACTCGTCAAAAAAAAAATCTAACTCGACAGTTCTGCGTGTCATTTCACGTAGGATTAAAGAGTGACAAGTCTGCAAAATGTTTGACCAAATTAGAGTGGGGCATTGATTTTAGAAAATGGGAAAATTAGGGGACTAAATTAAAAAAAAAAAAAGTTTGGGGACTAAAATTGTGAGTTGGTTATAATAGGAGACCAAAACTGTAATTGAGCCTTAAATCTAAAAGAACAAAGAGAACTGTTAACTGATCAGATTTGCCACATCAAAGGGGAGCTAAAATGCTTTTTGCTTGAATATAAGGTGAATGGAATGGTATAATCATTCGCATCATCATGCCAGCTATCCACATTGCAAGAATAAAACGAAAGTGAAGATGACAGCAGCAGCAGTGGTGCTTGTGGGGTAAAAGGTAGCTACGGTTGGTCAATAGTGGCAATTGCAGAGATGTCTGTTTCTGTGGAAGGGATGGCGGGATACAGCGGCAATGGGAAGTAGGGTAGGTACTGGTGGCAATGGGTCACGGAGGAATTTTTTTCAAGGCAAAGATATATTGGTAGCTAAATTAACCCTTGACTGAATGAAATGGGCATTTCCATCGAAGAGCAACACTTGCAAATAGCAACACATTTTTTGTCACTTTCTTCAACATTCATTATATACGGTGACGCTTATTGAAGGAGAAGGACCCATGCCTACTTGGAGGGACTTACTTGAATTATACCCAATAATATAGTATGCTAAACAGAGTATATCAATAAGTGTGTTGTTGATAACATTTCTCTTCTAAGTAATGACCATTGGGTTCAGGTTTCAGTAGAAACCACTACCTTCTAATTGAAGCTTTCACATTCCAATTCAAGAGAACCAATTATACCCAAGCATTTTTTCCAGTAATTTTCCCAATTTAGTTTTCCTTTTTCAAATATATCTAAAAGTCTGAAACTACTGAACCATTTGATAGAATTTCTAATGAAATGAACTATCCAAGATTATACAGCAACGAAGCTCTAAGAAATGATAGAAACAAGCAGTTGTGAGTTGTCCTGTATAGGTTAGCATTCAACGGTAATCGATATTCAGTGATTAATGAAAAGCAAAAAGAGGCATGGTTGCTTGGAGAAGTTCCAATTAGGTATGATATAGCAGATTAATATTTTAATTTAGTGAAAAAAATAAGCCTCGAGCATCTAGAGCATGTTCAATTTGGCATTTGAAATTCCTAAACCATGGTTTGGGAAAAAGCTATGACGGACAAGTTTTTCCTTAAACCATGGTCTCAAACCGAATATACCCCTAATCTCCCATTGTATGAATCTGTCAGAAATTACATACACCACTTCACATTGTTCTGACTGATAAGAAATATTTTATGACTTCATTTTAATTAAATCTATTTAGTGGGGGGTCCATTAACTAATGCATGCAAACAAAAGACACCAAGTACCTTACGAACATCCGCACTCTGGTTTCCAAAAGCTTCAAACAAAGCAGGCAGAAATGAGGGTAACTGAGCCATCAGTTCCTCCTGAGAGAGCCGACCCACAATCTGAAGAAAGGAATATTCAGTTAAACAAGCATATGTTTATGAACCAAATTTATATACAGACAAAAATGGGAAACTTTGTATGCGGTATAGTCACAAAAGATATTGACCTTACGTTAATCATTTGTAATCAAAGTTTGGCGCATATGACCTTTATGCTCCAAGGGGTGTGGGAATTATGCACATGTAAAATACAAAATAGTTGTTGATTTTTGTAATTAATTCCTAGTTGTTAGCCCTTGTAGATTTAGCATAACATTCCAATTGTACTGATGACTGTCCAGTACAGATTATAAATCTACATCTAAGAATTTGGGTTTGGGACTAACACAACCCCAAAAACTAACTTGTGGAGTGAGGTTTGCCCCTCACTTATAACCACTAATCAACTCGTCTTGTTCTTTCATGGGACACTTCCAACACACCCCCCCGCGCCCACGGCTGGATATCTGGAGCATTACCTGAGTGGTCATTAACGGGTAACCCAACAAGATCTATGATAGGCTTTGATACCATCTTAGAACTTGGATTTGGGCCTACATCAACCCCAAAAATTAACTTTTGGGGCGAGGATTGCCCCTCACTTATACCCACTAATCAGGTCATCTCATTCTTCCATGTGGGACTTCCAACAGTACACATGTAAACTAATTACGATTTACCAAATAGAAGTAAAACTGATGAAGGCTGGTCAAGACAATACCTTAGTCAAACAATTTACACAAGTGACAAGAGTTTTTTCATCCTCAGTAACCAGCAGAGGGATAATAACCTGAAACATTTTAAATTCCAAAAAATTAGCTAAAGTTAATAGTACAAACTCGCAATCCCTTTTTCTACTATAGATTTTACAAGGAAAGAGGGCCAAAAGTTAGTAAAAACAATTAACCAAGAAATTCATACACTTAAACATCTGAATGGATCATCCTGAGATAGAATGATTGTCAGGCAGTGTTCCGCTTCATTGGAGACCTGAAGAAGGGATGAACATTTTAGAGACCAGAAAAGAAAGAAACCATGTAAGACAAACTAGAACATGATTTAAACTACCTTTGGAACAATATCCTTTGTAACATTAAGCAGCTTTTCAATTACAATCTCTACTGAATTTTCCATGGCATCTTTCTGGAAATAAAAAACAATTATAAAAGAATGTCTTAGCATATCCTAATATGCCCAAGAAAGGAAAAAATTGTGCAATTTGCAAACACTGAAATGAGCAAGGGCATAGTCCAACATAAATAGGCACAAAAGGAGTGAGAACCTGGTTTTTAAGCATTTCAACTATCAATGAAAGAGCAAGCTCCCTGATTGAGGAATCTGAATCATCCAGCACCTCAAGCACAACAGTCAAAATCTGATTGAAGTACTGCAATTACACCTTATAAATGTGATTACAACAAGAAGACAAATCCAACTAAATTGTTCAATTGCGTTTTAGCACAAATTAGGGATCTTCTAACAAGCAGAACTTCTCTATTTACTGATCTCACAGCTCATAGCAATCAAAGAACCAGAAAAACTCACTATTATGAAACTAGAAATTTCTTTTTGGAAAGGGCATTACATATTGTTTATATCAAATCAAAAATATCTGTATGATAATAAGAAACGACATTTGCATGATTATGAAATTTGACATATCATCCATTTCAAGTACATCTGAAAATCGTAAAAATTGGAACAGGAAGGAAAGGGGTACTCATTAAATCAAATCAAACATGCCTGGGTCCAAACAGAATGATCATTTGCTGCAGAAGCTTCAACTAACTGTAGAAGTGCATCCCGCTTTCTTAAAACTGTGCTTCCATCACCCCCACTGCATATCTGCACAAGCAAATGCTATAACTATTAAATTAAGTTTAAAGAACGACTAATTAGAAGCACATAGGTCAAATAAAGTTGTCTCCGCTGAAAGCGATGAACTACAAAACTTAAAGTGGGGTACTTTCTATGTTTTTTGCTGTCTTTTTTCTGTTATTGAAGGATACTTCATCCTCTCCTATAACCTAACTGTTTTTCTTTTAAAGGAAATTTTTTTAATCCAAAAATAATAAAATTACAGACCCGATTCATCATTCATCCTCTTGTAGTTGCGTAACTCACCATATGAAGAATTTGAGGAATGCTGATTCCTGTGTCTGTTATGGAGTTGACCTTAACATCTTCAGCAGAGTGATGATTATGGTTCAACTCAGAAGGATGTTCTTTGTCATGTCCAAAGCCTTCAGCAATATTTAAATGGTCTAATGACATCCTACCATTCACATCCAGATCAGATGACAGACCTTCAAAGTTCATGCTACTGTCCGCATGTCCAAGTTGACCAGTTTGAAAGCCAAAGTTATGATCCATTGAATTGACTGTGTAAGCAAGATCTTTAGTTTTTGAACCAAGAATACCACTAATAGAATCAGTCTGAAGATTCTGATACAAATGTTCCTCAGTTTCATCCGAAGCAGGTTGGCCAAGACTGACCTTAATCGGGATGGAATCCTGGGAACTCCATTTCCTGCCACCATCACTATCTAGAGAACCAGCAGAATATCGTCCCATGTAATGAGCTTTTCTAGACATACCGGCATATCCTCATCAGAGGATGTTCCCACAACATCAGATGGATCATAGGAAGACTTAAAAACGCCGCTCTTTCTTGTTCTGCAGATAGTTCATTAAGTCTACTTCAATACGAGGGGTGCGCTGTTTAAGGGCTGCGTCTCAAAGAGTTTTGTTCATCAACAGACAAACTAAGAATAAAATTCAAAACTGCAGATGAATCAAGTGAGAGTATACTGATATAATGCATGTAATAGCAGCTTCTTTAAGCTTTGTATTTTTGTCATGAACCAATGGGGCTAACTTGGCAAGCCATAATTTTAGGATGCCGATATTAGCACCACCATCTGGATTCATTTCATGCTTGTTAAAGGAAGTGATTGCAAACTCAATAACAGCCAATTTAGCCTTTGGAGACCTTTGTTCATCTAGTGAGCGTAGCAATGCGGGCAAGAGAGAATCTATACTGTATGATTTGCTAACAACTTCCAAACTCATGCAGCATGCTTGCCTGACAGGCTCTTTGGGGTCAACTAATCGAGAAAACACATGGGGTAACATACGCCCATGTAACTCTCAAAGGGCTTTCGGCATGTACGAATAACATCTGCAAGTGTGGAGAGAGCAGCCTGTGCGACTTTATGATGGGGGTCATCCAAGTGCTGAAAAAATAACTTCATTACCTTCTCAAAATTCTGGACTACTTCTTGAATTCCCTTCTGACCTTGCTCCAATAAAGAGTGAAGATAATTAAAAGCAGAAACCCTTGCAGACCACTCAGAACCTGAACCAAGTCCTTCGCTCAGAGCTTCATGGAGAGATGCCGGTCCATCTGAATAATTTGACATCTCTCCAAGAGATAACTGGCTATCATCAAAACTCCTTCTCCTGCCAGCAGACACACGTACAGCTACATTCTTTCTCAATAGTGGCCTCTGGAAATTAGGCACATAACTATTTTGTGAATCCCTAAAATTGCCATCTCTATAAGGGGAATCCATATACTGCCTGTCTATATTGGCGTTCATATATCTCCTAGTATCGCGGATGTCCCGGTTTTCTTCAATAGAACTTCTTTCATGTACTTTTTCAGTAGCCTTTTTACTTGCGTATGATGAAAAAGCTGCTAAAGGCTCAACACCAACATTACTATTATATGATAACCTGCCAGAATTTTTGGAAGCTTGAATTTGGGTGATTATGTCAGACAAACCTAAACCACCATTTCGGTTACTACCTTTATTGGCACCCGAAGCAGTTGATTCTGTTGTTAAAGAGCTTGTCAGATGATTAGATGCTGAAATGGATGCAGGGAATGGGGGATCACGAGATGAGGGAGGGTCAACTCCTGCACTAGGAGCAATAAGAGATAAATTTAGCCGCTCACAAATAATTTTTAAACTGTACCACCAACATCATCAACCATTGAATGGCAAGAAGCACGAATTTTGAGTTAGAAATAAATATTTAACAGGTTAGCTTATTTGGTACCTAGATCCAAACTTGAAGATCGTAGAGCAGATGAATTACGCCTATCAGACAAATTCAAACCTCTAAGCATGCTTTCAATAGCTGTGACCTTCTGTTTGCTTGCATGAAGTACGCTTTCCAAACTACGCTCTGTACCTTTACCAAGTGACTTTGCTTGTGAAAGAAGAACACCAGAGGAGATAGAATTCCCTGATGACAAACTTGAACTTCTGTCCATTGCAACAATAGCAGAAGTTCCATAGCCAGTTAGATTAGACGGAGCAGAAGCTTGACTTGTGGATGACATTGGTGCACCTCTATCACGGATGGAAGGAGATGCATGTCGCCTATGTTTGCCTCCATCCTCTTCATTTATCAACTGTGATTTATATTCACTTTAAAAAATGACTTAAAACAATTAAATAAAAGGAGAACAACTTAAAATAAGCATATACCCTTTGAATAGAAGGGTCAAGGGATGAAAATAGGCGACGGGAACGCTCTGGCCAAGTTTTTGCAAACATTCTGTAGCACATCCTAGCAGTTGACCGTACCTATCAAGTTTAAAATTGTAATCATTTTCACACACTAGGCACACAATATGGCAACACATGAAAATGTCATGTCAACATCTCAACAAATATGCTGACACGCTACAGCTCTAAACCAACATAACCTTTGATAAATAAAAATAATAAGGTTTACTAGGAAAATAGTGAAAGATCACATAAGCAAAACTGCATAATGCAAGGGAAATTTTTTAAACATCTTAAGAAACACATTTACATGCAAAGAGCAATAAAAAAAATTATATCATTTGGACCCCTTCTTTTACAGATTAAAAATTAATAAAATTTTCATATCAAATGGTGTATTAACAGATGTACGTAAGTCACGTGATTTAAGCCACTGATCCTAAGACCATGAGAAACATGATGGCAGAATAGTGGTGAGTTTTTCACAACGCAACTCCCTCTAGGACACTTTCCTTTTACTCATGTTGGTAAATTGATCTTTAGTCAATGAGTTTACAAATGGGAAACAAAACACAGAACAAACTATTTGAAAGCATTAGAAAAACAGCTAATCATAAATATAAGGTTCACTTCTGCAGGAGTTTTACCGTGCTTGCACACACACAAATAAATACATAATGAGACACAAAGCCAACCAATAAATAAATTTGGTTATAGCTTTTTACAATTTCAGCATATATATTGCTTTTCACTAAAAAAGGTTTATACAACGAGAGCCACTTTCCTACAACTGCAGCTACAGTGCAACTACAAATGTGATGGACAATGAAGACCTAGTCAAAGTCGAAATATGATGCACAATCCATATATATCAAATAGCCTACAACTACAAGAAGCTACCTCGCTCATTGCATCTGAAACACAACACCTTATCATATCCTCATATAAATCAGCTGATCGCTGTATTTCTGGTTCATCAGGCCAATGTTCTAGTATCAAAAGTGCATAATCACAACACCTACAATACAATTTATACAAATGGTATCAACTCAAACCAAAACTCTCAAACATCTATCCCCAAATTTAGATGTTTCGTACCTTGCACGAAGTATTGCATTACGATCGTTTTTTGCACAATCAGCTATCCGAGGAAGTACACGAGCAACTTTGCAGTTGCGCAGCATCTGGAAAGTAGAGGACAGATGTGACAATACAATGTTGCAAAGGTATAAAACAGTGTAGAAAATCAATAAGCATATTAAATTACCGTTTTTATGCAGTTATCTGCAGACTCTGCAATTACAAGCACAGTAATCACAACCATCTTCAAAAGGACCTGATTATCAGATCAAGTATTAATAAAGATAAAGATATTAAAACATGTACATGTTCATAGATAAAAAATGTGGAACTTACTGGTATGAACATTTCAGCACATGCTTCAAAATCGCCCAAGAAGTCCTTTGACAAATAGCATAATAGATGGCATGCCTAGAACAAAGAAAATACCAAACACATAACATTCATGGGTTAGTAGTTTAATTTAATGATATGGAGAAATTGATTATCAACAATTATACTTCCTCCCAATTAAATGTTTCAACAACCTACCCTAAGTATAATCAAACATCAGACTGACTGACTGAGAAACAAAAGAAAATGCAACCAATATTTTGGCTGGACCTTTTTCTAGATGGGATTTTGCCAAAGGAAAACCTTCTAAGCTCCTCCCAAACTTCAATCAAGATCAAACATCACAAACTTGTTCATCCCCAAAAGAACTTGTTGTAAATAGAGCATAGCATAGTCACTGTAATTATTTATCTGGCCCATTTATCAGGCCAGATAGGTTTAGGTTTAGAATAGTCTATATGAATCCTTTAGCGCTTGTACTAATATTATTCAGAAATATTTTCCACAAAACTCATTCATGAAGATGTCCCGCTATCAAAAAGAACAAAAAAAAGAGACAAATAAATAAATCTTAGACTTTGAGCCTAAGGGGCCTAACTCAGCTTTGCAAAACTGGCTTACATGGTGAAGAGTGCTCAAACCTCAAACTTTTTTTAGGCTTTATCTCTAGTCAATGTGGGACTTGGTCTTTTCCCGATACACCCCACATGGAAAAGGCTATTGGACTTGGTGCGTAGATAATATGGTATTGATGAGTGGCCTAAATATGAATTTAGGATAGACTTTGATAAATTTTAGATTTAGGAAATCTAAGCATAAATGAAAATAAAAGCTTCATATGCTGAGACAAGACAAACAAAGGTATTAAAGATAGGATGTCCTCTGTCATGATCCAAATCAAAAGCTTAAATTTTTGGGTGAAGACCCACGAAAGATTTTATACTTTTATAACATCTCTAACATGCCCCTTTATGCAATAGAACTTTGACCTTAAAGCTTGAATAAGGTACAAGCCCATTTCACATGAGCTTAATTTCAAACATTTTAATTAACAAAAATAGGAATGGCAAAGACTGAATTCTAAAGCACTTGGTTGTAGAGGCTCTAATACTCTAGAACCACTTCAAAACTACAAACATACTACACCCAACTTAGCCCTTAAATCTTGCTCGACTTCCCAAGTCATTATAAGCAGTACTTTGCCCATGTATCTAGCCAAAGTGGGATTTTAACATCATGAAAATAATAGTGAAGTTCACTTTACGATGAAAAAAAGGTAAGAGTTTCCATCAGGGAATCTCCACAGACTGCGAAAACCAGGGGAAGTAAAACAGAAGACTATACTTGCAACTCAGCACAATACTATTACTATGTTTACAAATCCAAAAATAAAGAGAACTAAATAGAAGAAAATGTCAATACTATGTTTACAAATTCAAAAATAAAAAGAACAAATAGAAGAAAATAGAACAGAATGAAATGTCAATGCACCTGCTTCACAATGCTAGACCTTCGATCTGACAATTGTGCACTTAAAGGTCCAACAAGCTGTTTTAGGAGTCCAAAGAAAGATGGGTAATCAGCAGCACCTGAAAAGTAGAAGATTCAAAAGATACTGAGCATTCATGCCACAAACAAAAAAATGAAGTTGTGTTCAAGTTTAACTTCTCAATGAAAATTACAATAAAAAATTTAAAATTTGAAACTGCTAAAAAAATATATTTCAAAAAATTAAACAAAGCAGAGAATTCAAATAAACTGTAGAACCTAAAATATGCTGGCTTTGATCACTTACTACATTAAAATGCAACTAATGTTTGAGTCCCCTCTTCTTTGTACAAATAGAACCCCAAAAACCATACCTATATAAATAGACTCCCGTTTGGTTGAATGGTGTCCCTTAACACCCATAGAATATGGTTTATCGCCCTAACTAGCACTTACTTTTCCTCTTTATTTGATATCAGAGGCATATTCCTCTCAATTACTCTGTCATGCAATAGTTCAGTTAACCAAGACTTACATATTGAATCAATAGCTTCAAGCCTACAAGTAAAATCTCTAAAACCAAATCCACTTCTACTATCTATCAATATTCAATACAAACAACCCACTACCAAAATATCAATCTTACCCTTTTTCTAATTAAACAATTAAAGAATATTGAGGTAATTTCACTTTTTCAAACTTTTTCACTCTCTCTCACACACTTTTCAAACATTTCTCACTTTTTGACTCTCTCTCTCTCTCTCATCTTTCTTCTTAATTTTCTTTATGATTTTTCTCCTCCTATTTCTTCCTCTAATCTCTAATTTCTCTATTTTTTACTTATATATCTACTTTGATTTCATCTACACGTCTATTTCATTTTTCCTCTTTACTATTTTAAAAAATTTGACATTTTAATATTCAATTTTTTCTCTATCAATAAGTTTCTTTTTCCGTCTTTGGAAAAGTTGAAACTTTAATACAATTTTGTTTTTTAATCTCTACAGGAAATATTACATGTTGTTGGCATAGTATTATCATCTTAAAACGTATTTTTTTTCTAATTGAAAAAAGTCAAGTTTAGAGCCTAGCAGTGAAATATTGTATGCAGTATATTATTATTTGGAATTCATTACTACAAAGCAAGAACTGAAAAGATGATGTACCATTGTAACCTAATTTCTAATATAATATTAATATTCAGTTTTTTCTCTATCAACAATTTTTTTTCGTCTTTCGAAATTTTGAAACTTTAATACAATTTTGTTTTAGATTCTCCGGAAAAATATTACATGTTGCTGCCATAGTATTATCGTCTTAAAACGTAAAAAAAAATTCTTAATTGAAAAAAGTCAAGTTTAGAGCCCAGCAGTGAAATATTGTATGCATTATATTACTATTTGGAATTCATTGCTGTAAAGTAAGAACTCAAAAGATGATGTAGCATTGTTGCCTCATTTCTATTACTAATAACAAATTTGTATTTGAAACTCTGTTTTTATCTGCTTTAAATTTCTCTTGATTTTTAGACATAATTAAATTATTCATAAAAAGAACACGACAGCACATGTGTGTATGCACGAGTATACTGCTAGTTCATTAAGGTCACAACAAACATCCTTCACACCAACCTCAAAGTTAAATACAATGACAAATTCTTGCCTATATATGCTCAAAATAGGAAGGCTTAAGTGTATAAGATATGTAAAGTACTCCTAAAAAGGAGATGGGAAACACCAACCTCCCAAAACAAGAGCTTCAAATCTCTGCATGGCAGCAATACGAATTGACCAGTCCTTTTCCGGTACAAGGGTAGATGCAATCTTCTCAATTTCCCTGATTAACTCCTTCTCTGAATACACCTTGATGGGGTCTAAGCCCTTCTCTGTGGCATCGCCTTCTCCTGCTCATATTTAACAGGAAACCAGATACATATTTAATAAAGGACAACAATACACCAAAAATGTGGTTAACAAGGGAACCATAAGTGTGGATAGCATAATTGTCTGACTAGATACAGAAAGACAATAAATAAGGTGGAAATTTTTTCAAACATATGACCTTGGAGTTGGATATTACTTATATCTTTTAGTTATATCACTTTATCTTACTTGAATCACTTTACCTCACCAAAATCATCGGAGTTTTAGTTTAAATTTTAAATTTCTCTACATTATTGCTTTGTAACTATGTACACTTCTTCACCAATTTTACTTATAAAATATGACTTGCGTCGTGTATTCTTTTTGCTGAAGACATGCAAGTATTTTTACCTATGAAGTTTACTATTTTATTTATTTTTGTTAGTCATCCAATTCAACTGTGGGTTGAACCGGATTGAAATGAGATGGAGGTTTTGCCCAGTTCGATCTCCAGTTTGGTTTATGAAACATTGCACTAATCACGTGTCCACCTTGGTTTTAAGCAATATGTTCCAGAACTGTGCAGCTCATAAATAGTGGAAATGTAGTAATGATTAAAAAGTGAAAACAACGTATAGACTGGTAATCAAAACGAGAAACAAAAAGAAACAGATTTAAAAATATATGATAAAATATGAGACCTACTATTAAATTACATTAGTTAAAATAGAAACATTTGCAATCCAAAAATTGCATGTATTCTAACCTCCGAAAAGAGAGGCCTCCCTTGATGAACTTTTAGCCTTTGGACTAGTTTTCTTGGAATTAACATTCAAAGAATTAATTTCCCCAGCGACATAACCACTAGAAATACCATTTGAAGACTGAACTTTTGGCTGAATCCCCTCTAGCCTAGCATTAATAGCTTTCACCTAAAAAATGAATAGCTCTCAGTAGCTGTTGTGAAAATGTAAAATAACCTTTAAATATCCAAACTACATATGTAAAATGTGTATGCAGCATGAATAAAATCTTAATAAAGAAATCAGGAAATCGATTTTGTTTAATTTTTACCAAAGATGAAGGAAGGTTGTGGCGCTGAAGTTCATCACGAAATTGAGACCCCGCTTGTGCATACATTTCCTGTAAAAAGGGGTGTTAAAAGATTCATCTTTGTTTTAAAATCTTCAAAACACCGTCCTTAATTATGCATGTATCATTATTCAATCAGTCATTGCCCTTTGCATTATGATATCAATTATTAAAGAATTCAATATACAATTTAAGAAAAAGCCAGACCAATGAAACATAATCATGCCAAATTGAATAGGTTGCATTAAAATATAGCTTAAACTTTTCCAATAACTAGATTACATCAGTTCTTGAATTTAGAGCTATATTTCAAGTATGACAAGACATCGCCTTTGACTGTAAATTATAGTTTACAATCCACACTTGCCATGATTCAAACATCAAACCACACCCTCTAGGCCTCTACTAGAGCCACTCCCATTTTCCCATTCACTAATATTCACGTAAAATAGTTTGTTCAATGATATAGTCAGTCACATCAGCATAAATGTGTTCCTAAACATAGCTCCAAGCTAAAAACACAGACAATTTTAGCAATTCATTCTTCTTTATTTGGCCAAGAAATATTGATATGCAATAAATCCTTTTTGGGTAACTGCCATGAACATAACAATGTAAGCAGTCCGTAGTTAGTTCAAACAATACATGATGAGATAAGAGTAAGACACGCTTACCTCTATGCACAAAATAGCTGCTTCCCTAACAGCAGGATTTAAATCATTCAGCAATTGCAAAACCTGACATTGAACAATTTTTGAGTAAGATCATACTGAAATATATATATATATATATATAATATAATATAACAAATTAACAATTAAAAAAAATCTGAACTACTCATTTCTAAAAGTTGGTGAACATACAGGAGGAAGAATAGCCCGTTGAAGGGGAAGTTCAGTAGATGAAAATAGACCAATTGCAGACGTGACTGTACGTGCAAACTCCTCCCTGACTCTCCAGCTTTTGCATGTCCAAGCAAAGGACCCTGCTCTTTCAACAATTATTGTAGGAGATGAAACCTGCAGTAATAATAATAAAATGACAACAATAAGAAGAATAGAATTGAAAAATGAAAGGAAGTTGAAGGATACCCAGAAAATATTTTAAAACTGCAACGAATTATGCAGAGATGTGGAATGTCATTCCATGCGTTTTCCTTATCAGTAGAGAGATTCAGTACATTTAATGATTCTGCATGTATTTGATTGATGCCAAAAGTATACATAGAATCATCGAGAATGCACTGAAGCTTTTTAATGTTAGGAAAAATGCCCAGAATGGCATTCCAGAAGAAACAGTCAACATCGAATAACGGCATGGAAAATCGAACTCATAATTTATAGAGATTTGCCATGAAAAACACCACTTATTTGACGATATGTCACAGCCTAATGCCAACATCTACATTTTTGCAACAAACCAAGCACAGTGTGCAACACATATAGTATGGATCGACCCTAATAGCTTCCAGCATAACTTGTTATGAAATCCTCATTCCGAGGTATTTTTAGAAATGATATTCGGCCTATAACAGTTTATTTATGGGTACACAATTATTGTCAGAGAGTTGACAGAGTGCTCAACTATAAGTCTCAGTGTATATGAACAATGTTTCTTATCAAAAAGAATGGCTGCAATCAGGCTTCTGAGTGTTTGGTATGGCTCATAAACAAAATGATTGAGTACTCTCGATCTCATTTCAAGATTTTTGGTCAAGCCAACCTACTAGAATCTCGTGATGAAGCTATAATAATACCATAGCATTGCACTTAAACGATACTAAAACAGAATGCTATGGCTGCATGACAAACCCGAGAGAACTTCTGGTTATAGGTTAAGGCCACAATTCCCATTAAAAAACTTGTGATATGATCCACAATTAAGAAGCCTGATAAGAGTCAATAAACTACTGCTAACCTCAATCACTGATCATCAATCATCAGATTTTTCATTCGCCGGAAACCAAATAACTCAAAACGTCTGCTAAAGAAAAGCAAAAGAAACCACCAAACCTAGAAGAATAAGAGAGTATCGCGTACGCTATGATTTAAATAACATATAACTTCCTCTTCGTACACTCAAAGTTATATTCCTGATCTCACTTTTTCCGCCGACAACTACCTTTATCGGTTTTTCACTCTCATCTCTAGTCACTCAGAGACTTGCTTTTCACGTTCCTAACGCAGATTCCTGAGATTCTCTACTTTGGAAGAAGCTAATTTTTCTACTTTGGATTAACTTCCCTATAACACTGTTAACAAGTAACATAAAAGAGTTTCGCGCTCAAAGTTCACTAAATCGCAAAACAGATGTCAGAAAAGGAAGGTACCTCCATGAGAGTGAGCAAGAGCCTTCTAGCAGCATCGCGAACAGGCTGTTTGGCATCGCCTAAGCGATCGACGACAGCAGGAACAAGTGCGTTGAAGTGGAGTTTGAAATGATCGCCGGAGAGAACGGCGGCGGAGGCCAAAGCTTGAAGCGCTCCCTGAGAGACCCTAAAACTACTGTCCTTCAAGAGATCCAAACAACAATCGACGAGGGAAGTGACTTCGTTAGAACTGAGACTCCTTCTAGAAGCTTCCAGAACTTGATGGAGACGCTCCACACCCGCCATCCTCTCCTTGACGTCCTTGGCGCGCGCCAGCTCCAGTGCTTCTTCCATTGCAGCGGGTTTGGATCTGGTGCGCCGGGTTCAGATCTGGTCTAACTGTTTCCCGATTCAGCACGGCATGGAAACCGTTACTGCACAGAGAAATGTCAAAATGCAAATGCAAATCCAAATGCAAATGAGGAGTCGCACACGAAATAGTTACGGTGCTAAATTTAAAACAAGTGAGGGAGTGAAGTGAAGTGAAAGGGGAGTGTAGAGAGAGATAGAGATACTAAATTTAGCGGAGGCGTCAAATTTACTGCTCAGAGGGGAAGTTGTGATAGCAGAGAGAGAAGATAGTAGAAGACTAGAAGTAGAATCGACGGGGAAGAAGATGACGAACGACGCAGGGTAGAAAGGAAAGGGAAAGAAAATGATTTGAAAACAGCGTGTATGTTGTTGCGGTCGTTGAAAATTAACCATATACGTGCGTCTGATTTACGATCTACACCACTGTTGTGTTGCTTTATGTTTTTCCTTTTTCAAGAAACAATAAATAAAAGAAAATGTCTTATTGTTAAAAAAAAGATGTTTCTATTTTTGGCTTAAATATATTTTTAGTCCTTGTATATGAACAATGTTTCTTATCAAATGAATCTCTGCAAATGCAAACTTTTTTTTGTTAATCCTTCTCTCAATCACTCTGTTAGTCAATGGTGATGTGTCAAACAGAAATCCTACTTGGCCTTGCCAAGTCACTATTTTTCATTTTATTTTATATTAAAATGGTGACTTCAATCCCAAATGAAATTAGGGTTCTTCATCTTCTCCATCTTCAAAATCCTTCTTCTTCTTCCTCCATTTTCCATCTCCAGAATCCTTCTTCTTCCATTTCTTCAGCTCGTTCATTTTTTCCAACCTCGTCACCTCGGCTCTCAAAAACACAAAACACGTCATGAGTATCATTGTTCTTTTGCTTAATATGTTTCAAATCTCTCCATCACGTTGATTGAGAGGAAAGGATTCCTTGAATATTGTTATTTCTGTTACTTTCTGGCTCATGCTTGTTCTGTTCATCTAATGTATTTGGAATTTAATTTCAAGAATCTACGATTAAAAACATTAGAAGGGTCTTCATAATGCTTGCGGTTGAAACTTGAGGGAAAAACCACCCAAAAAAATCAATAATAAAAGTAATGGAAAAAGGCATACTTAGAGAAGAAAAAGAGAGCGATCGTGAAGAAGTATGTAGATCTCATTCTTTTTGGGCTTCTTCTCGGTTATAGAGGAGAGAGGAGGAAAGAGTAATGGTAATATTTGGTTAGATTAACGGAAGCATGGGATGCGACATGATAGAGCAGACGTTCGGGTTCTCATCACTGAACATGGTGATGTAAGAAGGGTCTTCATACCTTGCCTCAGTTGCAGTGGCTGAAATTTTGGTTGAGCAAGTGAGGAGATAAAGATGAAGAACATGAACCCTAATTTAATTTAGGAATTTATACAATTTTTAATTACACATAAGCAAACTAAAATAAATATGAATGAAATTAAATAGGTGGCAAAGTCAAGTAGGATTTCAGTTTGACACATCAACAATTAGCTAATGGATAATTTCAACATGTCTTCTACTGAACAATTAGCTAACAGAGTAATTAAGGGAAAGACTAAAATGAAAATGTTTGCATTTGCAGGGAATTATCTAAAAAAAATTGCAGGGACTAAAATCAAATAGCCACGTATTTGCAGGGAACAAAAACATATTTAAGCCTTTATTTTTTATACCCCCTCCAATCTACAATCTACTATTTCAGCAAATTGACAAAAGTAGACATTTTCTTCATTTGTCATTTGTCCAATTTTTGTAGTATTTCTGTCATTTAGCTGCAATCTACAATCTACTATAATAATATACTATTTTAGCAAATTGACAAAAGTAGACATCTTCTTCATTTGCCATTTGTCCAATTTTTGGGGTATTTTTGTCATTAGCCGCAAAAATATAAAAATATTTAAGTTTTTTTCAAAAAACGAGGTAGCATAAAAAAATGTTTGTTAAATTGATTGGTTTTAGTAGTTTTATTAGTATATGGAAGTAAATAGAAAATAGAGAGATAAGAAATATTTTTTATGCTACCTCGTTTTTTGGGAAGATAACGATACAACAAATATACAAAAGAAAAACATGTAGGGCTAAGATACATGTACAAGTCAAAAAATTTGGAAGATAAGGTAAAGTTCAATTTAAACATGTCACAAGCATATCAACTCAAATTATTTATTATCTTCTATTCTTTATTAATATCTTATTTTACAGACTATCTATGAGTATGTGTAATTACTATATGTTGACTCTGGCCATATCTTGATGCCATTGACGTCCCTGCTATACTTCGCTGACGCCACAATGGAGTCTGAGTGTTATAAGTCGATCCCTGCCTACAATTGATCAGAGTAATCTAAACCTAACATTACCCCATCCGGCTGGTAAATATAAACATGTAGACATAATGAATGAGAGATATCTTTACTGCATATGTAGGACATACAAGTGTCATAATGAATGAGAGATAATGAATGAGAGATATATAGAGATATATAGAGTAATCTAAACCTAACATTACCCCATTCGGCTCGGTACTTGACGTCGTGTGTCCCATAGCACACGACTGTGGACTTAAAATACATATGCACTCTATATATATCTCTCATTCATTATGACACTTTTATCTTAACCCATATGTATGAGTCTTTTTATCTAATCAGTACCTTATATTATCATTACTTCATAATTAAATGTTCCTTCCTCATTTCACATTCTTTCTTTTACTGTGGTGCTTTATATATATATATATATATATTAGTATGTATGACTCGTGTGCTGCACGAGTATACATGTCATTGTAATTTATAATTTTTAATTGATTTTGTGAGAAAAAATAGTCAGTTTTATATTTTAGTATCTTATCAGATTTAAAAATACCCTCTTGTACATCACGCCAAATAAACCTATTATGAATTATATTAATATATATAATATTAACACCAGAATGGATGGTATAGCGTAGGTTCATCAGAAGGGATGGTGAGGCTAAGATAAGAAAAAAATAACATGTGTGGTCGTAATTTGATATCTTTAGTGGCTACTTTCACTGCAAGAAAGTTGTTTTGCCGTAATTGAAGTATTGTAAAATCGAGTGTGTTATTGGGAAGTAAATTTATTGTGACAACATGTGTGGCCGTAATTTAATATCATTAGGACAATACATTTTAATTTTTTTTAAAAGTCAAATTAATCATTGTAAAATCACATTAACTATTTAATTAGAGGGGAAGTTTTAATAAATTCCAATGTCTAAATTTAAAAAACTATGAAGTCTTTAGCTAATAAAAAATATTGGGATTTTAAAAGTTTTGTTTGGGTTACTAAATAAAAAAGTTATTTAATGAACAATAAAATACCAAACACTTGGATGTAAAGTGACAAATCTGCAAGTGAGTATTCAGCGAGACAATACGATACTAAAAGATAGTTCATGAATATAGATACACTACACGAATAACCAAAAATATCCTGAATCACAAAAAGAAACTTGAAATGAAGGGCTAACAAATCTATTAGAAATTTAGACTCATTCTCTCCTATATTCTTACTTCTCATACTCTTATTCTTTCTCATACTCTTCAATCTCCATAAATTTTCCTAAATATCTCTCTTCTACATTTCCTCTTTCTTCTTTCTTCTCATTCATTCATATTTCTTCTACAGTTTTTCATCTTCATTCTCATTCTCTCCTATATTCTTACTTCTCATACTCTTCTTCTTTCTCATACTCTTCAATCTCCATAAATTTTCCTAAATATCTCTCTTCTACATTTCCTCTTTCTTCTTCCTTTTCATTCATTCATATTTCTTCTACACTTCTTCATCTTCATTCTCATTCTCTCCTATATTCTTACTTCTCATACTCTCATTCATTCTTATTCATTCATATTCTACTACATTTTTTTACTTACTTCTTAATAAATAAATAATTCGAATAATTTAAAAAAAATTAAAAAAGCTAATTCGAAAATAGTTTTTTTGTTGAAATAAAAATTAATTAAATTATTTAAATAAAACGATTTTTCAATTTTAAAAATATAAAAAAAAAATTCTAAAAAGATTTTTTTTAAATAAATAAAACAAATTACCGGCATAAATTAAGTGTTTACCGGCGGTTTTTAAAATTACCATTTTTTACATTAGCGACAGTTTTTTTTTTTAAATTTCCGGCGGAATTTCGTGTCTTTACCGGCGGCTTTTCCGTCGGTAATTACCGGCGGATATTTCCGCCGGTAAACATTACATACGACGTTTTTACCGGTGGAAAAAATCCGCCGGTAATGACATTTTTGCTGCGGCTTTTTGTTATTACCGGCGAATTTCGGCCGTCGGTAAATCGCAAATTTCTTGTAGTGAAAGAAATAAAAAAAAATTAGGGCATTACTTTTCCCACATCCCCTCCTACTCACCCCACACCCCTTAACTCCAAATATTCCAAAAAATACCCTTAAGTAGAGTGCGTGTTTTCACCGATTCGGACACAGACAGTTGAACCATTTCGGTTGGGGGCAACCGAACGAGTATTTTTTTAGGCACACCCTTTTTTTCCCCAATTTTAGAGGATTCAGAGCACCCCCACCGAATCTCCCTCATTCAGTGTTTAATTTGGGGCAACATCAACAAAATAGATGATTCAATTACATATCAATTTATTGGTGGTAAAAATAGCAATGAAGGATTCAATTCTGAGATTTTAAAAGTGATTATGAGTGAGGAACGGATAGAAGAAAATATGGAGAATGAATCTTCATTTGATAAAAAAGTTTCAGAATTGAGTGTTATGATGTTAATTCTGAAAATGGGTACATAGAAATAGAACCTTACATGAAGAAAAGTGAAGAAAAAGTTACTTGGAAGTAGTGCAGATTTAATAGAAAGAGCCATTATGGTAAAGGGAAAAGTATTAGTTCAGATTTAACAGAGACAGTGTCGTTCAGCTGTGCATGACTGATTTTTACACAATAGAGGTGTGTGTCAAAAATTACAACACTCTGACCGAAATGGTTCAAATGCCTGTCAAAACCGGTGATATTTTTTGAAAAGAAAGACACTTTAATTTTTTTCTTCAATCAATACTTTGACAATTTCATTAATGACCTTTTGATCTTTTCACACTTTTATATAGTGTATTTTAAGTAAGAGGAAAAGTGAAAAAAATAAAACCCAAAAATTATAACTGGATTTGGTGGGGTGCGCCAGGCCTATGCTTTAGTGCAACACATAAGCGACGCATGAGAAGCCCAATAGCAAGCTATTGTAGTGACCTCTCCCCCTCAAAAAAGTAATTTAATATCATGTGAGCCAATGACCCACATATCAGATATTAAACTGATAAGAACAGATACTACACTTGATCTTAGCCAAAAGGCCGAGAAAGGTATGAGTTTAACATGGGCTCGCTACGGCATTTATATCTATCATCTACTCTACTTCTTTATAGACTCACCGATGTGGGACTCTTTGGCACCAGCCTTCTACTACTTCAAATTCAATTCTTGCTATTCACTACTCACTCGCACAGAACAGACAGTAGAAGTGAGTGAAGAGGATAGTACGCTTTCTTCTTCTGCTCGCATCCATCATCGAGGAGAATGCTCTCTCTCACAAGAAAATCAATCGGTAATCATCGCTTGCTGAAGGAAGAAGATGGATGAAAAGGGAATCAAGTAACTGGGTGGTGGAATGGATAGTCGTCACTTAATTAAATTCAATCTTTCTCCTCCATCATCCTTATTCCAAACTCAGTTTCCAGTGGAACCAACCTTGTTTCCAATAATGCTTCGAGCAACCATGAATCGTACTACTATGTACTGCTCTGTTAATGTGTTTGTTTTGCAGGAATCTCGCCAACATTTATTTATTTAGGATAAATAAAAATATATAATATAATCATTGTCGTATATATAGCATACTATTATACACTATGCAGGTCATGCTTCATCATGCCCTTTACCAAATACTACAGCTTCAAACTTCAATTGTCTTACAATTTCATTTGTATTTATAATGTGACATTGGCCATATATGATGATTATGCTGTTTAGTTTTTCTTCTCTATTAATAATCTTTATCCATCCTTATCTTTTTAATTTACTAATTTACCGATTCTTCCGTAGATTTTCATAAATAAGGTTTTAGGTGGAGATGCTTGCTGCGTGACAACTTGTATCAATAATTGAAGCAAGCTAGTTGTTCTTGTTGTTGTACCACCGCCCATTTGTCTCTACTATATTAAGACACTAGTATTTTACCTATGCATCCGCACGGGTTACACTGTATTTGTTATAATTTTCTATGAACATATAAATTATTTGAAAATTGTATTGCAACTTAATAAAAGAAACTCGATAAAAAGATTATATTTCAACTTGCTCGTATTGCAAAAACTTTAAAAAAAAAAAGTCAACATCTTGTTCTAATTTTAATAATAGAGTAAAAATTAGAAAAAAAAAAGAAAAAAAAATGATATCTAATATAAGATATGCACTATCGTTCTGCAGCTCTTATTGCCACTCTTGCGCCTCCCGCTCCCTCTCCCGTTGTCACTCTTCCAAAATTGAGATCTAATACAAATCATTTTAATTAAATTATGAAATTATTTAAAAATATATATTTTTTGGAATTTAATTAAATTATTAAATTGTTGAGCATTGGTAGAAGTTGTCACTTCCGTTGATGCTCCCGTGGATGGCAATCACGCTACCATTCACTTGCTTTACTTAAATATATTAATATTTGAAGCCTATATAAAGGCATTAACTCAACTCATCACTTGACATTCCTCTCCATTTCTCTCGAAGGATGCCGTGACTCCATTCTAACTTTTGGCACCACACTTGACGCATCAACATTTTCCTTTCAACTCATTTTTCACCTCAACATCATAATTCATAACACTATGTGTTTTTAAATTCTCCAAACCCATTTTTGATAACAAAATACCCTTGAATCCTTCATTTCAAACCATCCACCATCAAACCGAAGCATTCGTAGCTTTGTGTTAGTGTTCAAGCACTTTTTAGCGTTACCAAAGCGAGTATTGCATTCATATTGTATTTCAGGTGGGGGAAAGATACCGTATTCAACCTAGAAATGTCCTTCACCTAAATATAAGTTACAGTCAAATTTTCACCAATTTCATTGATAAGTGTATGTTCTTCGATGTAGAAATGTCTTTCCTCATAATAGAGAGCTTAAAAAGCATAATATAAAATACCAATATAAACATAAAAATTAAATTATGATTACAATAGTGTTATTCTTCCCCTCTTTTGAACAATATGATAAGTAAACACCTTTTATTAAATGTGAGAGCCAATAGCCATCATGGTGCTAAGATTCATAGGGCTTATAAAATCAGTTGTTCCAAAAAACATGTCGTGGACGATGAACCCCAAGGCACGTTGAGATAGGTGATGAGGGTCCCAATATGCATAAGCATCACGGTTTTGGCATAATTTTGATAACTTGGTGCACAATCCCATCCCGTTAAAACGACCTTGACCACAACATGCTATCTTTGTTGTAACAAAACCTGCTCATAGTACCAACAATTAAATATAAGCATTGGTATTCCAAGTAGATAGCTCAGTTGGCGAACTAAAGGATACTGAAGGAGTGCACCAAATGAGTGCAAGAATGAGGTCTCGGGTTCAACTCCCGGAAACTAACATTTCCCCCACCCCCACTAACAATTGCCTATCTAAAAAAAATATAAGCATTGGTGGTTAACATTCACTACAAAAAGAAAATTAAACGAGGATTAATGAGGGAATAATCTGTCGCTAGCTGGGGTTTGCAAGGGAATTAGCGAATGACTGGTTCAGTCGCTAAATACCGACGCTAATTCCCTAGCAAGGGAAATTTGAATCAGCCGCTAATTTGTGTGGGATGATTCGCCGCTAATTAGCGAGGGATTCAAGTTTCCCTCGCTAAATCAGGGTGCCACACGCCTCATATTTGACTGCCACGTGTCACACTTCCCTCGCTAGTTCCCTCGTTAAAGATAATGAAATTAAGTAAATGTTGAAAATACCAAATCTTTCGGGGTTGGTAATGAAGTCCAGGTTCGACGTCGTAGTAGTAATAAAAACGTCGGACCCACATTGGTGTTGAGTTGTCTAGTCATTTGGATCAAAAGCGAGTCGAAAATTTGAGCAAACTTGTTGTATCTCGAGCACACACTCTCCATTTTTACTCCTCATAGCAAGCATGGAAGGAAGACAACCCAATGGGCCAACTCCGGTAACAACCACTCTTCTAGCTCCCAACTCAAACAACCTCTGCATTATGTACTAATATTAGTATGTGTAATGTGTAATTATCGTTCTTGAGTATGTATGCCTCAAGATCTGTAACTTTGAGGTCCTAATCTTTGGTTGAATCTACAATGCAATCGATCAAAAAATAAAGGCACGAAAAGGGAAAGGAAAAAGAAAGAATTACGTACCATTAGAATTTTTCGATACTCGGAGATAAGATAGTTGCAGAAATTGGGGACACTAAATTGGCGAGACCTGGTGAGGATAGAATCCTCAAAATAATTGCTTAATATAAAATAATTGTTGATCAAGTCGTTACCCCCAAGTGTTATGAGTACCAATGCACCATTCACGATTCTCTTTGCCTTCTCTTCCCCTACCTCTTCTCTCAATCGCTCTTGGTAATCCTCAAACAACATTAACTGCTCGAACATTCTTATTATCTCTCCCTGTACATGTAATATTAACAAACATGTATATGATTTTCTTCCAAAATATTAATTAAATGTAACTAAAGAGAAAGAAAATGTTAGTTAATTTACAAATTGAATTCCGGTGTCATTAAGGATTCCTACTCCAGCAGAAGCGAAATTGGCCCCATTTAAGAGCTTTTGTCCCTTAAAGTGAGGGCTCAAGTATGGCAATGCGGGTCTCAATCCAGCATATTGACCTACAACAATATTCCAATTCATCACACCTCACATTTAATAATAATAATAATAATAATAATAATAGTACATTATGTTGTAGAAAATTTAATAATAAAAACAGTGCGTGTTAACAACACTCTCTTTATTACTCTCCTAACAACCCTCACGATATGAGGGAGATTGTAAAAGAAAATGTTGTTAGCATATTCTTTGGTGGTGAACTTACTGATGAGATCAGGAAGGTTTAGGCCATTGGAGAAACGACCACTAGGACGACCGGTGGGATGGTCGATACCGTAAGGGTAAGAGTCTGCGCGTGCCGTGGTTAGCAAGTAGTTGTTGTTGCCACTGTCAACCATTGAGTCACCGAACACAAATAAAGCACGACCACCTTCTGTTTTCTTTGCAGAAACCAACATCATGATATCAATGATAATATTAGTGATGAGGAAACCTATTTTAGTTGACATTATGATCGATGGATTGATGATTAAGGTGAAGAAGAGGAACACTACTTCTAGTAGTATATATGGGCATGAACAAATGCATGCAAAGGAAAATGAAAGAGATTGAACATCAAATTTATTATGACAGGGAAACAATAAATATATAATAAATTTGGAAGTGCATGAACATGTTATTTAATGGCAGTGTGGAAAGTAGAAATTTAGATGGTCTCACGACACCTTCCGTCTCCACATTTTCAACCGGTAGATAGGTACTAGGTAGTGATGATTGATGATAGAATATATCCATTAATTAAAAACAGATAAGGAATTAACATCTTCAGATTGTTTGTTCACGTGTCTTTCCATGGCATTATTATACAATTTCTGTTAAGTGGGTTGTGAGAAGGGACTGCCTTTAGTTTAGTATTTTGGATGCTATGAAAAACAGTCACAAGAAGGAAAAAAATATCAGCTTCATGAAAAAACCTTGATCAACAACTCGATTTGGATTTTGGACTAACTTTGGATTATGTTATGTATGATCTTGCCAAAAAAAAATGTATATATGTATGACGTAATAATTTCGTTCAAAATTTTTTAAATAGATATTTGCGACAGAATTTAAATTCGGTCACGAGTCTGAGCCGGAAATAAAATTTTGTTTCTAAATTGTGCCGGAAAGACCATGTGCGTTCCAAATTGGTGACAAACACGTATATTCCGTCCCAGAGAAATAACAGAAACTACATTCCGTCCCAATACAATAAATAATTGTTCATAATATCATTTGTGACAGAAATGTGTCACAAAATATTCCGTCCCAATTAAATATGTTTGGGACAGAAATATTTTTCGTCCGAAAAATTCTGTCTTAATTTAATTCTTTTCTTGTAGTGTCGCGAAGAATTCCGCCACATTCGGCCATTCTACCACATTGGGAACCATCGCAATTGAGCTTCCAAGATCCGGGAGGGGTCCAGTAATTGAAAACGGTCTCCACAATTTGATTAGTTTGGGGCAAGATGGAGGATCGCCTTTCCAAGCAAGCAACAATCTCTTCAACGCGGTGGTGGTGTGGGTCTCGTTGGAGAAGACCAAGTCATTTCTACTACCATAAGCTAAGGCTAGCATGACAATCTCTGAATATATGAAGGAGAGTCTCATTTCCTCCCCACAGGCCGTACAAACAACTACGAGTGGGGGTTACTCCCTTTCTACTCCTTAACTGAAAGGAATAGAAAGAGTAACCCTCCCAACAGAGGAAGAGTCCTAGCCTTCCAGGTGTTAAGCATCTGATTAACTTTCTCGATGACAACTTAAGGTAATGATGCCAACTTTTTCGCGAAAGATAGACACCCCTAAATACTTGCCAAGATCGCCAGTTATTTGAAAACCCGCCACTTCATAAAGCTTCTGGGATCTAGACACATTCTTGGAGAGGAGAACTCTTATTTTTATCCTGTGTCACCTTTTGTCCAGAGGTGAGAGGTCAAACAAAAGTTATGGAGGATATTTTGGATCACATGGGCTTGATCCATGCTGGCCTCATACTCATTAACAATATATTAAGATGCAAATACTCATACTCACGTATTTAGAACAAAAAAATTTAAACCAAAAGATTATTTAGGTATGGACCTAAAATCTTAAGTAGATGATTTACTATAGGAGACATTAATTTTTCTTTGGCCAGGTATTGGTCTAAATAGATAGTTCAAAATAGTAGGTAAACACATGAAGGCATATAGTTTTTCTTGTCTCAAACCAAAAAATCTATGATGCACACCTACTACTCTGACCTGTGATGGACCTACTTGAAGTTTGCGGGGATACTTGCACCCCTAAAAAATAAAAATCTTCGCTTATCTCCTAGCTATATGATTTATATTTTGACCCAACAAAGTTTAACACCTTGCACCTAGATTCCATAACCAAAGACTAAAGTCTCAAATTAGTTCTCGAACTTACATCATTAGTTAGTTTTAGTGGACAGAGAAAGATAAATAGAGAGTGGGGCTGAGAAAGAGAAATAGATAGATAGAGTTGTTAGGTAAAAAAAGACAAGCTTGCAAATTTTGAATCAATGAAAATATTTACTAATTTATAAAAAAAATGAAAAAAACATTTACTCATGACAAATTCCTTCAATTTTTAAACTTAAGTTACAATATGTGACTTTCACCTATTTTATTGGTAGACTAGTCACAATATCACACACACATAGAAGTGATTTGTCACACACACACACACACATATATATATATATATATATATATATATATATATATATATATATATATATATATATATATATATATATATATATATAGTAGAAAGCTTAACAAGTATAATAGCAAAACACAAACCAATCATACAATTAAAAACACAATTCAAGAGTCACACTAAATGAACAATAATATTAAAACGAAAACTCTTTCATCAAATGTTGGAGTCCATGGCCATGATGGTGCTGAGATTCATAGGACTTATATAGTCAGTGGTTCCACTAAGGATGCCTTGAACAATAAACCCTAAAGCACGTTGAGTTGGGTGATAAGCATCCCAAAATGCATAGACATCGCGATTTGCACATAGGTTTGACAAAGCAGTGCACAATCCTACCCCATTGAAACGACCTTGACCACAACATGCTGTCTTTGATGTAATAAAACCTGCTCACACCAACAATATTTTAAGGTCGTTAGAAACAATTTACTCCACTTTATAAGAGACAATATAGTTTTTGGTTCTCACCGAATTTTTGAGGGTCGGTGATGAAGTTCATGTTCATTTGAAAAGCGTTTACGGCAATAAAAACATCGGAACCAACTTGAGTGTTGAGATCTCTAATCATTTGGATTAGAAGTGGATTATAAATTTGAGCAGCTTGTTGTAACTCAGGTATACACTCTCCATTTATACTCCTCGTAGCAAGTTGAGCAGGAACACAACCTAATGGGCCAGTTCCAGATACAAGCACTCTTCTAACCCCCAACTCAAACATTCTCTGCATTCAAATTTAGACATACCACTTAAAGTAAATTAACCAATTCAATATGAATTCACCACTTAAATTAAATGAACAGGTTCCCCGACGTAGATTAGTCACTGATAAAGTAGGTGGATACTGCGCACCAATAACACGGTACCAAAAAAATGAACCAATTCAATATGAATCCAACAAATGAAATCAGATAGACCAATTTTGTTATCACACAAAACAGGAGATTAAAAAAAAACTCACACTTTGAGTAGTTACATTTTTTTTTGGTATTCCCTTTTTTAAAATAATAATAAAACTATGACTTGAGTTCAATAACCTAATTTAAATGTCATAAGTTTGTTGTATGTAAACTGGTTTGATTTTTTTCCCTTGATAAGGATTATCACTCCCAAAAAAATGAGTTGTTGAATGAAAACTTATAACTACTAGATATATTGGTTTTACATTTCTATAGGTAAATAAATTTAGTAGTTTTTCTTTGGATATAGTTAAATGTAGTAACTTTAAAGATGGAAATTAACTAAGTAAAATGTATGCAGTAACTTTCAAGATTAAAAATTCCAAAAACTTGGTCATTCACGAGATTAGTTAATTAGGAGAGTCCAACTTTGATTTTCTCCTTCACACTCTCCCTACATTTCCCTTCATCCTCTCTATCTCTTTCTAATCACACTCTCTCGTAATTATTTTTCAATTTTTTTAACTATTTTTCTCTGCTCACACCTTTTATATTTTGTGATAGAGAAGAAGAAAGGAAGGAGAGGATCTAAACACAATTTTAGTGTTTTTAATAGTTCTATTCAATGTGAACGGACCCTCTGTTGTGCCAGCGGAGATCGTTAGATCTAAAGAGAGAAAACTTCTTTCTCTAGATCTATCAGTCCCCGCTAACACAGAACCATTCTACCGCAGCATGAGATTTGGATCCCTAGTCAATTCCTTCATGTGCTTGCTAATTAGGAACATCACAATTTTAGTGTTCTTAATATAGGATAGGATTCCTTGTCGTTGGAGTAAACCACAAAGTCCTGCATTTAGTTTTCAAATAGAGAGCACCCTCTCTACTTTGACCTTAAAAGATTCCCAAAAGGGGATGCAAAATGAAAGAAAGGCAAATAAAGAGAGAATTAATTAATTAATTACCATGAGAATATTTCGGTACTCAGAGATAAGGTAGCGGCAGAACTGTGGGACTGTGAATTGGTGAGACCTAGCAGTAATAGGAGTGAGAAAATAATTGTTGACGAAGTCATTACCACCAAGTGTTATCATTACCAAACCCCCTTTCACTATTCTCTCTGCCTCCCCTGCTCCTACTAGTCTACTCAAACGTTCCTTGTACTCCCCGAACAATGAAAACTGTTCGCACATTCTTAATATTCCCACCTGCATGCATGCATGTACATTAACTAGACACGAACAAAAGACACCAGACACGATATGGTTACAGACACACAGTCACGCAGACATGTGTTTTAATTTGAAAAATACAAATAAGTGAAGTGTCCGTATATGTACTAGCTAAAGAATTGGACACAAACAAAGAGAAAGCATAGGTTAGTTAACTTACAAATTGAAGGCCAGTGTCGTTAAGGATTCCTATTCCAGCTGAAGCGAAATTGGCCCCAACTAATAGCTTTTGTCCCGTCAATTCAGGACTCAAGTAAGGCAGTGTGGCTTCAGATCCAATATGCTGGCCTACAATAATACGTATTACACGTTATATATGCATGTTAAGTTAACTAGCATTTGTTATTATAGAGTATACTACTACTACTAAGATGTACTGCACAGTACTGTTTATATTAATTAAGGTACAAAAAATTAAGAAGTTAGTTACTGATGAGGTCAGGGAGGTTGAAGCCGTTGGAGAAGCGGCCGGTGGGATGACGAGTGGGATAATCGATGCCGTAAGGGGGAGAATCGGCGCGTGCAGTGGTCGGCAAGTAGTTGTTGTTGCCACTGTCAACAAGTGAGTCACCGAAAACAAAGAAAGCGCGAGGAGCACCTTCTGCTGTCTTTGGAGCAACCGTGAGGGTTAGTGTGATCATGATAATGAGGACAACTCTCATGCTTGACATTATATTATTTGATTTGATATGATGAGATAATATTATTATAAGAAGAGAACCACTGGATACACTCACTCTTTTGTTGTGTGTGTGTGCGCGCATTTCTATATCACTGGGATGCAGTGGCATTATTATATATATAAGCCTCTAATGCATTTGCTTAATTGCCCTTGTTTCTACTTTTTCTTCTGTCATAATTAGCCCAAGTTTTTGTTGGTTATTATTATGAGAGCTCAGAGGGTTGTTGGTTCTTGTGTGAGTGCATTACATTGTGTGCATATTTTCTTTCTCTATACAATACTACTTACTTGTGTTTTAATTACCACCACTATATTATATTCTTGAGAGAGTTAAAGAAAGTGAAAAAGACGGGTATCAAATTAACTTTTCACATGCATTTTGCTTGAAATTTATGGTTTGCTTGTTTTGCACTTGGAGTACTGCAACTGTTGCAGGGTAAATAATGGAAGGATTAATATCGAACTTACTGTATTTAGGTAATGAACTTATGCATACACCTATCCAAGATATTGATATTAATATTGAATCAATTATAAAAAGCTACTACTAGTATATATTTGTTTTGGTAACTGGCTTCTGCCTCTGACAGACTTGACTCTATCATGCATTGACATATAGGAACGAACTTATTATTCACCATCAGGTGCACTACTGTCAACCAAAACAAAACAGCTCAGTATTATTAATGCATCACAAGCACTTTTCAATTTTTCACATTCCTAACTTGTTAGTATTTGAAAATCCTAAGGTTAAGTGTGTAGTGGTAAACAGCTCAGACATTTTTAAGGTATTATAAGAGTTTTCTAAAAGATAAAATCTATACATTTCATAAATCTTTTGATATTTTTTAACACTGAACAAATCATGCGATTCAATTAGTGATCTACTACTTCGATCAATAACATTTGATTTGTTGACGTCCAAGAGACCAAGACAAACACAAATTGAGTGTGCATCATCATCAAATCATGCAAGTGTTTTTTATTAATTTGGTCGGTCGGTAGAAAAAGCCATATATGGAGTGGAGCACCATGTGTGTTACATAAATGATTGAGGCTAAGGTACTTCATGTTTTCAGCTTTTTGCAACCCCTCGAAAATTTTCACCCTTCTCCTTTCCCTTCAAGTTTGATGAAATGCCTAGGGAAAGCACAAAACTTTTTATGAAGTTAAGGTGGCGTTTCCACACGGAAATTCCCGAATTGGTATAACAAAGATTAAGGCTCTGTTTGGCAAACCACTAGTTTATAGCGTTTTTGAAATGCTACTTGAAGTAGCGTTTGAGCTTATAGCGTTTCATTTTTTCTACCACTTTTACCCTTATTATTTTAATTAAATAAATCATTTATTCACAATTAAATAATTCTTCTCTCTCATATTCAACATTAATTAAAAATGTCAATTTATGTCATTTGTATTTATAAGCTAGTTTAATCGCTAATTTTACCAAACACTTAAAATTCAATCCGCTAACTTATCCGCTATTAGCTCATCCGCTATAAGCTAGCTTATCCGCTATTGTTGTTCAAAAAGGTGTGCAAGTATACACAGTCTTTAACAAGTAATATAGTAGAAGTAGAGTATCGTTCCCACCAAGATTGAATTAATTTCCCAAGTTTAAATAGGTAACCAATTAGTGAGGAGTAACCAATAAATAATATGGTAGGTGTGTGCAAGAATGTAAACAAACAGAAAATAAACAATCAAGTTGTAAAATATGATGAGAAAATAGTTGGAATGTTGCCCATAATAACCCGTTCGGGGTTGTTTTCTGTTTTGAAATTTTCAAAAACCAAAACCAGTTTCTGTTTTGAGTTTTAAAAATTTTAAAAACCAAAACCAGTTTTTATTTAAGAAATTTTCAAAAATCAAAATCAGTTTCAAACATGAACATAAAAATAAAAATTCATTATAAACTTATTTTAATCAAAACAATATATAACATTAGGTTTGAAAAAATTAAAAGATTACAACTATACAGTCTATTTATTATTTAATAATACTAATAACAAAGGTTGAAAGTACTAATTATCGATAGACGCAGGTTAGAGTGGTAATCGGTAGTGGTCAGATTGGTGGTGATTTTCATAGTGATCGTAAAAGTGGTGTTTGACAGTGGTCAGAGTGGTGGGTGGCAGTGGCCAGAGAAGTAGTTGGTGGTCGCCAAAGGGGTAGTTACTGGTGTCCAGAGTGGTGGTAGGCGATGGTCAAAGTGGTGGTTGATGGTGGTCAAAGTGGTTGTTGACGGTGGCTTGAGTGGTGGCCGGTGGTTGTGGGTGGTGGTGGTGGTTGTTGGTGGTGGTCGGAGTGGTGGTTGACAGTGGCCAGAGTAGTGATTGATGGTGGTCAAAGTGGTAGTTGACGGTGACAGAAGTGATGGTCGGCGGTGGTTGGAGTGGTGGTTGGCAATCGTCAAAGTGGTAGTTGGTGGTGGTCAGAGTGGTGGTTGACGGTGGCCAGAGTGGTGCTGGGTGGTGGTGGTTGGCGGTGGTCGGAGTGGTGTTGGTGGTGGTAGACGGTGGTCAAAATGGTGGTTGATGGTGGTCAAAGTGGTGGTTGGCAGTGGTCAGAGTGGTAGTTGGTGGTGGTCAACGTGGTTGTTGACGGTGGTCGGAGTGGTGTTGGTGGTGGTCAAAGTGGTGGTTGACGGTGACTGGAGTGGTGGTCAAAGTGGTGGTTGGTGGTGGTGGTTGGTGTGGTCGGAGTGGTAGGTGGTGGTGGTCAGATATATTGATGATCAAAGGTGGATGAAACAAAAACAGAAACAAAAATTATAAAACCTATTTTTGTGGTTTTGCCATGGAAAACTGCTTTGAAATTAAGGAAAAAACCAACTTAAATTTCATTTTACACGAACACGTGTTTACGCTTTTGAAATTGACTTTTAAAACTAAAAACCAAAAACTCAGAACCACCCAGAATGTGCCCTAAGTAAATCACTTTTGATAGCATTATGTTATATATGATGCTCCTGCATTGGATGTTGTAGCAATTGATGCGTGCTTTTCCGCAACTAACGTCAGGGTTTCATTACAAGTCTTATGTCTAAGCTCTAAATAAGTTCACCTCTGTATATGAAGTACTCACAGTATCACCCTATGAACTATGCAATCCTATGTCTAGGTTTTAGCATGGAAATAACAAAGTTTCCACTATTAAACACTTATCCATATTAGTTATTGAGTTCCAATTATAAACCATGTCTGAATTTATAAATTGAATTCACTTTTAGATCATTACAAGTTAAAGCATCTCAACTAGAGAGGTTTAGCTCATGCTTAACATATTAATTTACTAGATCAAACTGAATTAGAGTTAGTTTTTCAGCTGCTGAATTTACTAGATCAAAATTCTAAATTTGGTTTTGTCGCTGTGATTTGGTGTTTACGGCGAAGGCGGAATGACTTGGTGTGGAACTTTATCGAGAAACCTATTAATTTGGCATCATGACGCAAGAATGGTGTTGCACGGGTGGCTTGCAGACAACAGCTCACGGACAACAGCAGATCAATAGGCTCACAGGGAGCAGCATTATATTCATGGAGAGCAGGTGCATCGAGGCAGATCAGATACGGTTGTGCAGCAGTGGCGTAAACCAACCCAGGCACGATTAAAGTGCAACATTGACGGTGTTTTGTTTCAGCAAAAGGCACACGTTGGTGTTGGTATTTGATTACAGGATCATCTTGGCTCGTTTATTTCAGCAAGGACCGAATGACTGAATGGTTTTGTGTCCCCCTAGAAATTGAAGTGGTTTGTTGGAAGCTCTCCGTTGAATATAATAGCTGGGCATTCAACAAGTGGACTTCGAGCTAGATTGTAAACATGTAATGGATGCCGTCAACAACAAACTCAAATTTGCAACAGAGTTTGGGGTGATTATTTCGAAATGCCAAGGCTTTTTTCATCAAATTAATAACTGTACTCTCAGTTTTATTTGAGCTGCTCATACTCTTACTAGGACGAGTGAATGTTTCGCTAGTCACCAATTTCATGTTTTAATTCCTAAACTGTATTGCTACTATTTTATTGAATGAAATGATTTGAGTTTGTTTTTTTTTTAAATCGATAAATCAGATCCTCATACAAGAATCGTAGCAAAGACTAATCCTCGAGTGGGAGACTATTGACCGATTGGCGTGGCAGCTCTCCTCAAGAGATTTAACATCATTGCACGCCTGGGTTGGATTCGATCCCGGGACTCTAGTTAAGTTCTGAAAAGACTCTTACCATCTCATCCAAGTGCTCTTGGGTTGATTTGAGTTTGTTTGCTTAAAAACTTAAATAAACCATTATTAATTAAATAAAAGCATGGAGATTATCGAAAGAAAATGAAATATGTAATAAGAAGATAATAAAATGTAGTAATTAGTTAGGGTGAGTGTTATAGATAGATTAGAGAGTGGTTAATGACATTCTGTCAAAACAAAAAAGAACAGTAATTGATGAGATCTGATTCTTCTGATCTTACTCGTTTGCAAATAAATCCAAATAGGAAAATCAGCTGCTAAGTTCAGGAACCCTAATTACTAACATGCGCCCCAATTGTTGCCACTTTTCCTTATCTTTCCTTCTCAAGTTTCTGAATTTTCTTCAAGCATTTGTTGGTGTTTCCATTCTTCTCTACTCAATATGGATGCTCAATCAATTCGACCATCACATTCCTCAACCACCTCTTCCCCATTCTTTTCTCTCTCTTCCTCGCGCCTTTTCCCTTCATCTCAATCTCAATTCCATCAACCTCCCTGCTCCTTGGTTCGTTCCTTCTTTTCTTTTCTCACTGTTAATTAATTAATTAATTGCATTTTCTATTTTTCGTTTTTATTTTATGTTTGGTAGCAAATTAATCAATGAAAGTAGTTGACTAGTTGTTTTGTTCTGGTTTGGGTATTGGGAGGTGTATTAGTAACTTATTAAATGCTTTAATATAATTGCTTTGCTTCTGTACTGGATGGATAGTGAATTGTTTTATTAAATGCTAGCAACTACTTTCATGAAGTGTAAGTTCTCATAAGGAAATTAACCTTTTATGCTTCTTTTTAATCCCCTCCTTTGTCTTATGTGAAATGGGATGGAGATCATAAAAGTACAATAAAATTATTGCCATTGCCAAACATTATAGCTTGGCTGATTAATCAGTGTCGCATGATTTGATTATAACAAGATTGCGAGGCACAGTTTGCGAGTTTGGAGGAGAGGGCTTTGAGCCAGTAGTTTTGTAGATAATGATAAGAAAATGCTTATGATTAATATATTTTTAATTTTAAGACTATTATAAAATGACGTAAATGATTTGAAGAAATTGCTCAAGCCCTCCCAAACCCTCCTCCAAATTGGGGGGATTTGGTTGTTTAGAGAAAAATAAACTTCCTCATTGAAGTTGATCCTTCCATTTGCCTTTCATCCTTCCTATTTTGTTCAAGCCCTCCCCTCCCCTCCCCTCCAAACTCGCAAACAGGCCCTTAGTGAAATGGTTTGTGGTTTCAATATGACTGTGGTTAATCTGCAATGCTTCTTTATGAATTTGTTTTGAATTTTTAAGGGTTGTTCATTTGGTGTATAAATTTTTGAACCTTTTTTAATTTGATGATTGACAGGTTCATCTACGCTTTCATGGGTGTAGGAATATTGGTCTGCTGTATTGCTTTCTTGGGCTGCATTGCAGCTGAGATTATTAATGGTTGTTGCTTGTGTTTTGTATCCACTTAAAACTTAGTTCTTTATTTTCATAGCCCAGTTTGCATAATTGATTATTCGGAGAGCAAATTCGTGTTGAATGGTTGGAAGTAATAATTCTTGTTTTACTTTTGATTTTTGATTATTTTTTCAATTTTCCTTTTCTATTCCTTAACCTTTAAAAATGCTAGTACACTCTACTCATCACGGTATTCGTTCTACTCGAAGCTGCTCTGGTGGGATTCATTGCAATTGATCGTCATTGGCAAGAGGTTCTTACTTACTTCACTTCTCTACTCTCTTTATAAATGTGGAAGCATTAGTAATTGCCCATTCCCCTTTCTAATGCCTATAGTATGATAATTGGTGCCTTTACAGGACCTTCCAGTTGATCCAACAGGTCAACTTGAGAGTCTTCGATCTTTCATTGAAGATAATCAAGATGTATGCAGTTGGGTTGGTATTGCTGTGCTTGTAATTCAGGTATGTTCATTTTTGTTGCTGTTTGGTGTTTGCTTTGCATCAGGCCTTTTTCTTTTGACCTCTCTGTAGTAAATTAATAAGTTATAGAATGTTGTCCAGACATGTTGATGTGCCAGTACAACATATGTTATCTTGTTTTTGTTGTCAATTAACTTGAACGGTGCAAGGAATTCGGATGTGTTTGTTGAGTCAACTCTAACTTAAAGGTTACCGTTCACTGGGGTCATGGCGTCAGTTGTACTGCTAACTTCACAGTACATCATAGATTGCCATCATAGTATCCCCTGGGTAATTTGGTTCAGTAATTTTTGTATTTTACCGAGCTATTTCTTAAAAAAAATAGGGTTAAATATGTTTTTGGTCTCTATAAATATAGCGATTTTGTTTTTAGTCCCTCTAAATTTTTTTGGGCACTTTTGGTCCGCATATTTTTCCCCATTAGCACTTTCGGTCCCTGCACGTGACCTTGCTCACGTGGCAGTATTTAATGTGCTGGCAGCTAGTTATCACTGCCATGTTGTCAGCTTAGGCCACATAAGCTCTGTGCTGGAAAATAAAAATTAAACTAAAAAACAAAAATTAAAAAAACAAAAACTTATAGAATCAGAATCCCTATTGCCAAAAACGCTAAGTCCCTAACTCCCCATTTCTCTTTCGTATTCATCTTCACCAGCAGGATCTGTCAATGGAATTTCGAAGCAACAAAACCCCACTTCTGAAAATTTATTTTTGCTTAACCTACACAAACTCTTTGATCCGAGAAAAAAAAACAGAGCTGAGATTATCATGAAGAGGAAATCAATTGAAGTCATAAAAGAGGGTGGGGGTTATAATTGTTAACACGTCAGTTTTATTCTCAAGACTCCAAGAGAACATTCCGAATAAAGTAACAAACAATATTATCATTCCACTCATATTTTAATTTTTTAGATTTTAAAGTTTTAACCAAACAACTGTAATTTATAAACATAACAACGATACTTTTGGTTGTGATCTTTTTATTATAAACAGTTTTAAAAAAAGAGGGTAAATTTGTTGAAAAAATAGAGGGTAAAGTTTCAAATTAAAGTATATATCATATCCACTGACTATCTTATATTCTTAGTGGCCCTTTTTACATAGTAGAGGCATCACTGATCAATGAGCCATGAATGTACATGGAAATATCTCCCAGAAAATTTGTTCATCTTTGCACTTCCCCATTTGGAAGGATATAGCGTACAGACAAATTAAATTTCAGGGGAGCTTAGACAGAAATAGAATATGATGCTCTGTATATTTTGTTAAGGTTGAAATAGGAAAACAGAACAAAAAACTACCCAGATTAGCACTGCCTGGCATATTTCATGTGTGTGTGTTTTGTTACATGTTACAAGGGCACCATGAAAATTGCTATGACTACTTGTTTTAAATTTCCAGCATATTGCTTGTATCATCACGAGAATAGTATTAAGTAACAACCTCAAGAATCATATAACCGCACTGCATGAGTGTAAAGCATTTTCTGGATTTGCTTTACTCTCCCTGCTTGTTATTACTTATTTTTCTTGTTTTCGACCTTAGGCGTTATCTCTACTGGTGGCATTAGTTTTGCGGGCCACAGTTTCTATTCGAAGAGCAGATTCTGATAATGAGGATGAATATGAAGCTAGGGGTAGAAGTTGGGAGCCCTTACTGAATCCTCAATCTAGCCAAACATCTGGATCAATCAAAGCTGATATCAGAGGAAATGAAATTTGGAGCTCACGGATGAGAGAGAAGGTATGCAACTCTGAGGTCTAAAGTATTGTTTCGTAGATAATCTTTAATGGAATTTATGTCTTTTGATAATAGGAATACAAATCGTAGTTTTGTCAAGTTTTGCAAAAGAGAGGCTGATCTTTTAATATCAACTAGCACAAGTTTCAAGCTGTTTTTTGCATCTACTATCTATGTCTCTTAATTTCATAATTGGCATATCGTTAGATTTAGTTAGGCAAACGAGCCACCCGTTCAGTTTTCTCTATTGTCGTTGCTGCAACTCTTGTTAAGTACAATTTATATTATTCATAAAAGAATGGATAGACAAATATGTTGCGCAGATCGGTGGAGTTTTTTTCCTTGTTCTGTTGGATTTGTTTAGAAATTTCAAGCCAATGCATTAATCAAAATGGTTGCAAGATCTCTTGATTTCTGCATTTTAAGTATTTTAGGGTCAACATTTGACAGCATATTTCGTTTTGCAACTTTTTATTATGAGACTATCCAAATGCTTGTTTGTCTATCATCTAAGGAGCCTAGTGTCTTGTCTTCTCTTCTATGCCTCATAGGCGATAACTTAGACCTCCATGAATTTAAATTTGTCAAATAGTTAAGTATTTAATGAATTATTCATGTAAATAGATTATTATTGAGTCTGCTCGTATATTGCGTCCTTAACATCAGTAATAAGGTAATATAATTTCATGTTTGCAGTACGGATTGAACAATGGCGATAAGCAAAGTTACCAAGTGTGAATTCCAGGCAATGAGTACTACTAGTCATCAACTAAGTGTTGTGTTGTGTTGATATCTGAGTACATATGTATATCTTTTGCGTTTAAGTTTTGTTTTGTTTCGTTTATTATTCTGGAAAATTTGTAAGGTGTGCTTTATAGTCATGGCCATGTATTTTTAACTAGTTGTTGAAACTTGAGAGTTTTGTACCTCATTAGCATAGCAAAAAAGAAATAAATAAAAATTAAAAAGTAAAACTAACAAACAAACAAAGGATGAAGGACCAAATGAGAAAATACATTTATGATAATTAATATAATAAAATTATAAGTATTATATAATGATAATAAAAAAGTTAAAAGTGTTAGAATAGACCTTTCTATTGAAAATAGATCAAAATTAAAAATAAACAAAATTTATGAAACAAAATGATTGAGCATATATGGCGAAGGCGTATCGACATCTCCGAACCCCGCCCCGTCCCTGGTCAAAGCGGGTTTTCCCCATCAAACTTAGGGCGGGGGCGAGTGGGTGCCCGCGGGTACGAGTTTTGTTGCCATGCCATGCACTATATTAGTTTATAATTTTGTTTTCGTTTTTGTAGAATCTTACGATTTTACTTGCGAAATTTACGAGTTACGATATTGCTACCCACCTCCCCGATCTTACGTAATTTCTTCAGCAGAATCTTACAATTCTACTTGCGATTTTACGAATTACGATCTTGCTACCCCCTCACAATCTTACTTAGAATCTCGATTTTGAGTTACTTGATATTCTGCCATGTTATGTTATTTTTAAATTGGATGCATAGAAAATTATCCGTATGACCATTTTATTGGATGAGATCGCATCTTGTATATATAAACCATAAACCATGACAAGCCATTGTGTAACATGCTTGGGATAAAAGAAATATATTTTAAAAAGGAATAATAAAAACATGCAAAATTCTGCATCTCCTTACAAACATATATACTTGGGAGAGTTCCGGCTGCAATTCAAGGATGGATTTAACTGAAGTCACTGCTCTTAAAATATTGTGTGAAACCCTTGTCATGTGGAACACGTTCCACACTGCTGTCACGACATTTTGGGACTGAGCTTCCATTTTTAAGTTGTAGTAGACTCACCATAATTTTGGCTTCTAGTCCATTTACAAATTTCATATCAAAACAAAACACCATTGGGAATATTCTCATCCTTTTACCAACAACTTGAATAGAATTTATCACTTTCAGGCTGCAAAACCCTTACCTGTCATGGCTTGTCTCATGTTATGAAACACCGACATAGACACAAACACGACAGACACACAAACCAATTTCATTTTGAAAAATACAAGTATTTGAAGTGTCGATTGTCGCTTATCGAGACATAATACGTGTCGAATACTGCACAACGTCTTCAACCGTAAGCCACGGTCTTCAGAGAGGATAAAAGATAAAGAAATTTGTAGTGTTGATTTCTTGGACCACAAATTTTTCATAGCTGACACCCCATGTGTGGTTGCAGAATCCCATAGCTGAATAAAATTAAAGCTCAAAATATAAAATACATACTTGTCATCTCCCACACCCTATAAAAGGATTGCAAAAATTATTTATTTTATGGTTTGATACTGTTAGGTTTCCTAGAAGCCACCATCATTAACTTGGCATTGTCCTGTATGATCCCTATTTTGTGACTTGTCATTCCAAATATCATGAATCCATCAAATTCATCATCATGATTTAATGGCACCCAACAACATTTTGCAAGAGGACGACATACTATGTGATTCTGGTGGTTGCATCCTGCATCTATGCTCCATACTAATTAGTACCACTTTTTGGTATAAACTGATATCATCTACGTGCAACTACAGAGACTAATCCCTCGAGTTGGGTAGAACAACAATGGGTAGCAAAACTCTCCCTCAAGAGATTTAACACTGCTGCATGCCCAAGGCTGAATCCGAACCCAAGACTGTGGCGCCCAAGACTGAATTCGAACCTAGGATCTTGATTAAGCTGAAAGTGATAATTAGTACCACTTGAATTAGTGTACCAACACAAATTTGACTACCCAATAATTATTTATATACCAATCACATACTCATTAATATCAAATCAATACAAATTTTTTTGGTAGCATCATTTAATAAATTAGGTAAGTAGGGCAATGTGGCCGATCAATGAAATACAAGTATAAGCAACAATAGTAAAGTTACAACATTTATTACATTCTTATTGAAAGTTATCAATAGACCGTTCCATTTTGATCGGACAGTCTAGACTCTCCGATCAAGATTAGACAGACAATATCTGATGCGTATGCACGAGTATACCGCTAGTTCATGCAATGAAATCTATGACAGCATTCTCCACAAGCTCTTGTATCAACATTCCTTCAATTTCCCTTCCCAAAATATCAATCTCCAACCTCATAAGCTCAACCCACCCAATCTGCATAACTTCTTTCCTAACAACATTTTCCACCACAATGCTGTGACTATCCCCACAATTCTCCCATCTCATCCCATTTGCTATTAATTCTTTCATTTGTGCCATAATGTGGTCCACCAAAAAGGGTGATGATAATGTACCCTTTTGAACTGAGCCCCTCTTGAAGTAATAATTCTCTGATCCATAACCAACTACTTCCAATAGTACATCATTAACACAATCAAACACAAGTTTTTGTTTTGATCTTATTTTCCTTCTTTTGGCTTCATTGTGAGGATGAATGTCCTTTTCATTCATGTTGGCATATGTGTCCCTTAAGGATGGGTCTAATGGGCTTTCAATGGAATACCATCTATTATTGTACTCTTCTTCATCATCAAGCCCAGCTGCTGATATTAGTTTTTGGACTAATATAAACCATTCTTTTTCTTCTATGTTGGTTGTAGTGTCTAATGAAGAAACCCTTTTGAGTTTTAATGGATAATGATTTGATACATCTTCACAAGAATCATCCCATGATAGTGTACGTGCTATTGATTCTATAGGAGGTGATTTGTCAATTAAATTGGACTTCAAAGCCACTCCTGAATGTGATCCTATACATATAGAAATAAGTGGCACTTAGGTACATTATTTAAGGTGTAACTAAATACTATCTCTAGTCTTACTTATAAGAGAAAAATGCAGTTTTAGGTTCACTGAATAACTTATATATCGGTCTGTAGATACATCAGTTATTCAATGAACCTGAAACTGCATTTTTCTGAAATGCAAGACGCTGATTAAGAAAGAGGAAAGGTTAGAGAATTACCCAAGTGAGTTGTATTATTATAATCTTCAAATGGAGATTCTAACACTGAGATTGAAATCTCTGGCATCACTGACTTTGATACAGGCTGTGAAAACATACAAAATGAAAGATTTTATTTATGTATGGTCCTATGATATATGAACTCAATTAATTATTTAATAATCTGTGATAAGTGATAACAAGAAATGATATCTTGAATAGTCATCAAGAAAGAAAATAAATTGCATAATGAACCAAAAAAAATTAATTAGTTGAAATTTGCAGAATGATAGTAGCTATTACCTCTGTTGTAATCATGTGTAGCTGTTGTCCATTGGACAGTGAATCTGATTCACAACATTCTTCGAAGCCGCCGACATTGAGGCCTTGAGAAACATCATTTGCTGGTTTAACTGATGTTTCTGTGACAGTAGATTGAAGTTCATCTTTAGATTGTGATGAACTAGATTTTTTCTTGGTTGATTTTTTATTCCTTGAAAACAAAAAACTTGCAACTTTCCCTTTAAATGATGATTTTGTACTCTTTGACTTTGCCAGAACCTTAGAGCCATGTGTTTTTTCATCAGTAGAAGATTCAGCTACAGAATTTCCATCATTAATGCTCATTTCTTCATTCAAAGAATGACTGCAAGAAACAGATTTACTTGGTTCTTGATCCTTAGTAGTACTCTCAACCTCAGATTTTACAGTTGAAGGTTTCTTTGCAAGGGAAAGAGAAAGCATTTCACCCAAAGTAGAGCTTCTCTTCAAATGCCTTTGTTCTTGATGATGACCCTTATCATTAGATGTAATCATGGTCCATCTTTCCGAAAGTCGCTTTCTTTGCTTCGATACAGACCGATGATTCGGGAGAACACGATGCACGGCCTAAAGAGAGTGTAGAATATGGACTCCTACAGCCATTGAGGCAATCCCATGAATGCCTTGTCAATGGTGACATAGCTTCTAAATCACTGAGTTTCTCAGCTGCATACTCATGATATGATGATTTGTCAAATGAGCTCTCATGATCACTTGAATATCCATTGGAAAATACTGAAGAATGTAATGTTTTATCCTTTTGATAGCTCCTTAGTCCTTCTTGCATTTGCCTTGTAATCTCTTTCGCCACTTTTATCGACTCCAATTCATCATCATCTTCAGTTCTCTGATAGAAACTTTGAGGTGATGGAATGGTTGGAGAAACCAAAGCCTTGATATCATGATTCCTCCCAGGACTAGGCTTCAATAAGACTATTCGAGTAGATTGAACCGAAAACTCGTCGAATTTCGGACTTTCTGAAGAGTATTCAGGAATTTTTCTGTTCTGCCATATAGTTTCTTGATCAGTATTTGTTGGTTTCTTAATGACTCTATCACTCTTCTTCCCTTTTGCAGCAGCATATTTGTCATTGTCAACCATCTTCAAAGGTTTAACAAGAGTAATTCGCTTCGACTCATCCGGTGAAGTAGAAGGAAGTTCATAAAGCTTTTGTGAATCCAAAAACCTTACCAAGAGATCACTATTTGAGCTCAAAACTTCCAAGGCATCTCCAAATTGCTTCGACTTTCGCAGTCTCTCATCCGTCGACAAACGTTTCGCTTCCATGAATTTCCGACGAATGAGAGCCATTTTCCCCTCATCAACATCTTTCTGAGATTGCAGCCACATTTCATATCCATCTTTGTAACTAATCTGTTCTCTTATGCTATTAGGCTCTCCTTTGGAAGGGTATCAAGCCCCATTAATTTAGCAACTACATTTATTGGCTTAGGCTTGGACATTTCTTGATCTATGCAAATACTGATGATGATTGCTCCATTGATTTTTCTAGCTTATCTAATTGACTTGTTGAATTGAAAGTGAAGAAGCTGCATGAAAAATAGGCACAATTTAGACAATAATATAATAACATTACTTGAACTATAGAAATCACAAGTACAACTGTTCCTGACAAGTTGGAAATAAACAAAAACTAATGACAATTCAGAAACCTCCAGCTTGGTAGCATGATGTTCCTTAGGACACAAAATCATACAGATCACCAAGAAAGAGAGAGAAAGAGATATGTGAATATCCTCATCCTTGTTCCTCTGTCCATGTCACTGCATTTGCTTATCTTTGTACTTTGAAGTTCTCCATCTATACTCTCTTTTCATCAAACTACCTTTTCATTCATCTCTTACTACCCTACTTGTTTTGGATGGAATTTGAGCTACAGGTTTCAAATGTGCATGATTGATAACAGAACTCAATCATTAAAGCCAAAACAAACAACTTGTTACACTTTTATAGGTAAACAACTAAGCAATCTTTAATGGAATAAAATATTCATTCACCTAATCTTGCCAATTAATACTATTAAGGAAAGATGACATAAATGTTGAGTGAATCATTATTTGATATTTCATATATAGAATGAAGACAATTGGTGAAAATATTTTTCATTATAGTAACACTTTTAAGATTTTATCTAGCTCTTTTAAAAAAATGAATGATTACCAACTATATAGTGTCATGTAGAAATGAGATCCTTTTAAAGCAGATACTTTAAAAAGGAGTAAAGATAAGAAGAAAGGTATATAAACAAGTAAACAGAGAGAGAGAAAGAAGCAAAATGGGTTGAGGTCCCACAAATTTTCCTCATTAAGTTAGCTTGACTTTGGAATGATTATGTGTTTGATCTACCTTTAATGTGAAAAAGGGCACACACAAAATTTGGGATTTATTAGGTGAGTAAAAACAAAAGATTTGTGTCATAGGGTAGCCTTTAATCTGGGGTAGAAAATATTGAATGGGTCACGCATCGTTTTCTATTTATGAGTAACGTACAAGTTGCACATGTAGCTGAAAATGACCCTTTAAATAGAACAACTTAATAGCAAAACCAAATCTCACTTATATTTGTGGTTTTTGTTAAAAGTAAAAAAAAATCATTACATTAGAAAAAGCATACAACAAATAAGGATTGGTTTGAGTGGTAGAACCACCAGATCCCCACCCAACGATCTTGAGTTTGAATATCGGGTATAATGACAGCGCTGTGTCGTGAGGAAAAACACGTGGGCGAAATGAAAAGTCGATACTGCGTGGCTAACTGGGTTTTTTAAGCGTAGATTACTCATCACAAAAACCAAGTAGATACTATGTACCAATAATACGGTAATTTTTTTAAAAAAAACATACAGTTATATCTACTTTAATAGTGTAATCATGTGCACCATACCCCACCATTGCCAAGCCCCCATGGGGGCACTGTGATTTGGGGACGGTCGTGCAACTTGCCTTCCTTCAAACACCACCATAGAGTAGTGCAGAAGAGCGTAACAAAATTGAAATCTTGAGTAGCATGAAGATCACTCCAAAAAGGATCCAGCAGAAAGGAGTTGGGTATAATTTTGAGTTCAAGTTTGTGGTTTACATAACATAACGTAAGGATTTTATACAAATTGCACGTGTAGCCCCTTTGATAAATGAGTGTGAGGCAGGTAAAACATTTTATAAAGGTGATGCCAGAAATTGGTTACATGAGATAGCATCATTCTTACATCATTCTTACGTGAAATATGCCAAAAATTAATACTTATTTCTTCTAGTGAATCACTGGAAAGCTTTTTAGATGTGTCAAAATTTTATACAATCACTTTTCTGTTACTGCTCTGAATTACCAAAGATCATATTCTAGGAACAATATTCCCAGAAACTGCAGCAGCTGATTGATGGACAAGTCACCTTGTAAACACATAACATAGCAACCCAAAATTAACCAAAAACATTTGATCAAATACCCATGAGAATGTTAGACTCTAGAGGAGCATCTCATGTGATTGCTCCCCCTCAGTGATGTTGTCACTGTCATTCAGAGAAAAAGGACATCCATTGTCTCTTTGCATGGACATATGAAGAAAAGAAGAGTTGTACATTTCAATAAAATCTTTACTAAAATGATAAATCACTTCCCCAGGATTTCCACCATCGATCTCCGGCTCGTAACTATTATCAATATGAAAAAGAGAAGACATGCTTTCTCTTTGGGGAAGCTGCAAAGTTCTAGAATCTGAAGGGGAACTGATTAAGCGCCTTTGACATTCATCTAGTGAAGATGGAAGCCAGGCATCTGTATGAGGATGGCGATCGTAGTCACTGGAAACTACTTTACTAAACCAATCCCGGAAAGGTGATAGGTACATGCTGTCTTTAACAAATGAAGTGTCAATCTTGCAATTATCTGACAATTTAAAGAAGTGCATATTGTTTGACAAGGACAATGCTATATGGTTAAAATTCATGTCGCTGTCCTCATAATCTTTGTAAACATATTTTCCAAACCGGAATTCTTGATATCTCAATAAACCAGAATCCAATTCTGAATTGAAGTCCTGTGGCTTGTCAAGTAATAAGGATGAGGGACTAAAGTGGTATTCACCTAATGCATTATTTGACATTTTCTCTTCACTGTGGCCTAAAATTGATAATGAAGCAGCCATATCGGGTTTTGCATACTTACAAGTGATAGGTAGCATCATCATCTCATCTTTTATGCAGTCAAAATCTTTTTCCAGAAGAAGAGGAATTGGTTCTCTCTTGAGCTTCCCCAGCTCTTCGAAATGATTCAATGTAAAGGTTTCATACTTTTGCTCATTACACAGAAATCCAGGAGTTACATCATTCTTGTCAACAAAACTTGGAATTCCATCAAATTTGCTTTCAGCTTCTGTTCTGAACACAGGTTGAAACTTGTGAGGATAAATAGGAAAGTCGGTGTGTGAAGTGATTAGCTCAACTGGTTTTAGGTGCATAGGAGACAACAAATGATCACTGAAGTGTGAACTTGATTCAAGTTCAAGGAGTTTCCTCCTGGGTATCTGATGGTGTTCTGTGATATGAACATCTAACTCTCGAGAATCATGTAAGTTATATCCAGTAGCATTTGCTACATCGTTAGACAGAGATTCAAGAGTTTCATCACCCGTGACAGAGGCACTGAAACTTGGAGTTTCACTGAGTTTGCACTTGGGTGCTGTTATACTGTACGGAGGTTGAAATTTGTGACTATGATAGGTTGAAAACTCGCCATCTTTTATGCAGTCAAAATCTTTTTCCAGAAGAGGAATCGGTTCTCTCTCGAGTTTCCCCAGCTCTACGAAATGATTCAATGCAAAGGTTTCATGCTTTTTCTCATTACACAGAAATCCATGAGTCACATCATTCTTGTCAACAAAACTTGGAATTCCATCAAATTTGCTTTCAGCTTCTGTCCTGAACACAGGTTGAAACTCGTGAGGATAAATAGGAAAATCGGCGTGTGAAGTAATTAGCTCAACTGGTTTTAGGTCCATAGGAGACAACAAATGATCACTGAAGTATGAGTTTGATTCAAGTTCAAGGAGTTTCCTCTTGGGTATCTGATGGTGTTCTGTGAAATGAACATCTAACTCTCGAGAATCATGTAAGCTATATCTGGTAGCATTTGATATTTGGTTAGACAGAGGTTCAAGACTTACGTCACCCTTGACAAAGGCACTAAAACTTGGAGTTCCACTGAGTTTGCACTCGGGTGCTGTTATACTGTATGGGGGCTGAAAACTGTGACGATCATAGGTTGGAAACTTGGCATGCTGAGTGGTTCTCTCATCTGATCTGAGAAACATAGGAGGAGGCAACAACTGATCATTGAAGTATGAGTCTGATTCAAGCTCAAGAAGTTTCCTCTTAGGTATCTGATATTGCTCCTTAAATTGAACTTTTGAATCTCGAGAATCAAGTAAATCATATCCGGTAGCACTTTCTACTTTTCCTGGATTTGAATCCTTGTATTTCTGGACAAAAAATCACTTTGTCAAGGAGAGCAAGTCATTGGAAGGATGTATAGCATCATAAAGGGCTTCTTAAACAACGTACATTTTTTACAGTGCCCATTGGTAACAGCCGATTAAGGAGCATGGAAACAATATCATGCCTGAAAAATTCTTATTAGATTCAAGTTTACTGGTAAGGACAAAAAATATTTAATATCAATAGCAAAATTGTGTCTAACCCTTTTGAACAGAGATTCTCCATATCAGGAAATACGGCATCTGCAACACACTGTCGTAACTTCTGTCTCTTTCTAGAGAAGATTTCTCCATGCACATACCGGTTTCCTGAAGTACCACAAAGTAAATTGTTTTGCACAAGCCGTGTCAACAGTCTCAAATATGAGAAGTAAATTGCAGTCGTCAGCTACATAGTATATATATAATTCCTACAAATATAAATTTAATATAGGAAGGTTAACGAATCAGTGGTACCCAGTCAAAGATTTTTGCTGAAGACCCGGTAAAATACACTACAAATGTTCAAACTGTTCTACGCTTTATTTTCCCCTACAATCTACTAGCACCTAAGCAAATCAATATGAAGAAAATCAAACCTTCATGTGAAAATGAATCTTGGGGTTTCAAGGTGCCACCGCAACTGTGAGAATTTCTCGGCATGCTGCTGCTGATAGAGTGCAGGTCTGCATACACCAAGAATAAAAGGATCTGTTGGTACTGGAATGTTGTTCAGCAAAAAATTTAAAACTGAAGCTGTGGGCGGCAGGGGGAGGAGGGGTGGACAGTTTCTAATATTTCAAATTCTTTTTTTTTTTTGGATAAGCATTTCAAATTCTTTTAGAGCACATGACTAAACTTAAAGTCCTTCTGATTCAATTGAAATATTGGTAAATAGAGATGGAAAGTAGGTTGAACCAACCAAGACTTTTCTTTTAAATAGATCTGGCTTGTTCTAAAAATTCAAGATCCAAGTCTAACCCATTACCTATCATAGTTTTTTTGGTTTGTTGGCCTATTTAATCTTCTGTTTGATAGTATTAAGGATTTTAAATAGATGAATTGAGTTATCTTTGAGTGGGTTAAAGCAGTGTAGTTAGTATCGTTAGTATCGTGCGATTCGAATCGCGATACGAGTCGGAATCCATGGCAAACGATGCAAATCGTAAGGCGACTCGTTTTTGTGTTTGAATCGTGGTCTGTATCGTCGGAATCGCGTCGGAATCGTTGGAATCGCGATTCGAAGGTCTATCGCACGATTCTTCAACAAATTGCAACCGGGTCGGAATCGTGACCCGTTTCAGCGCCGCTCTGGTGTTTTAGGGTTTCCTCACGAAGAAGACGAGTTTGGGAGAGAAGAAACGAAACGCAGCGTTTTGGGAATTGATGAAACACGGCGTTTAGGGGTGAAGGGTTAAATGAAACGCTGCGTTTGACTCGGTTGAAATGCGTTTTGAGCAAAAAAAAATGTGTTTTTTTGGCTGAAAATTAAACACTGCGTTTTGGCAAAAGGCTTCCACTACACGTTTTTATTCTCTCCACTCAGAATCAGAAACGTGTCACAACTCACAAGTCACAACCAAACGTCTTCTTCATTCCTTACAAGCATCGTCGTCTTCTTTCGCTTCGTTCCTTCCAACTCGCGTTCTTCTTCTTTAGCTCAACAGATAAGATTGTATTCCTCTGTTGCTTCTGTTTCCTTCCAACTCGTTTTCTTCTTCTATTTTGTTCCTTTACTCTGTTTTGTTCCTTTACTCTGTTTTTGCTTCAAAGTTGTCATTCTTACTCTGTTTTGTTCCTTTACAACAGCTTCAAACGCTATTATTCTTACTGATGTTTTTTGGAGGGGTTGAATGAAACACTTGTTATGTTTATTTATGACTTGAATTATTTTGAAGTTCATGTTTTTTTTTGCTAACTCTACTTGGATTTAGTCAAAAATGTTATATATATTTTTGTTCATGTATCTTACGATACGATACACGATACGATACACGATTCAAAAAATGGGCTTAACGATACACGATACGTATCCCGATTTGATAACACTGGGTTAAAGAACTACCAAGCCAACGAGGATAAACTCTATATATAATAAACTACAAACTATGAGAATTTAAACCAATATAATATTGTAATAGTAGCAAAAAAGGTACTATTCTAAACAGCTTTTTAAATGATCTAAAACCGACCTTTTTAGTCAACTAGGCTTTGAAAAAGCTTTGACCTGGGTTACTTAATGGATAAGTTTGGTCTGATTCGAGCATGATGTAGGCGCTAGGCCATAGGTCATTGTCGCGCGGCCCGACTTATTTCTACCCTTACCGGTAAGCTTGCATTTTACTACTTGACAAGTCCACTTTTCCTTGATATTGTGAAACTTTGTGATCATAGGTATCATGATATCTCAGTGGCAAGTGTAGTATGGAATTCTCTCATCTAATAAACTAATACACACCTGACACATTCCAAGCTCCAAGAGAAGGCGAGCGAAATGAGTCAGTCTTAAAAGTTGAAACGTCGTGAATGATCCTTGAAGAAGAGTTGTAGCCCTTCTTACCAATCCCAGCATTATTAGTTCTCTCTGCAGATGTAAAATAGAACCCTTTAGTTAAAAAAGCAAACATTTTAATCCTTGCCATCATTAGAAATCCATGAATTCCCAACTTATCATTAAGCAACACACCAACATTTAACAGATGCATGCAGAATTCAAGTTGAACAGTCAAATCATATACAAAATTCAAGTTGAACCAACCTTTGGAACAATCACCGGATTCAGGCTTCTTGGTTGATAGGGTTACATCCTTTTTTAGAGAACCTGAAGGAAATCTGAGATTTGCATCCTTCTTCAATTTCTTAAAGAAAGCATACTCAGAAGTTTTTGCATCACCTGAATTCCAAATCAAAATTCAGATGCTCAATTGCTTAACAAAATAATGGTAACAATAAGTTAAAAAAGAAACAAATTCCAGGTTATTTAGTTTTAATTCCAACAATTATCTTGAGATAATGTACAATGAATGCATTAGCACCTGTAAGGAAGAGATGGCAAAACCTAGTAACTTACATGTTGTAACATTTTCTCTCTCTGGTTGCATGTGAGAATAATCCCGTTCCAACCTGCAACTTGTTCTAGGGCTTTCTTTTCCCGAATCCGTGAATTTCACCTTTTTCTGGCGACCGATTTCTACACAGAACAAAATCCAAAATAGGTAAACGGTATATACAAAAAAAGGCAAAATTGAAGAAAATGCGAAAAGAAAAGGAAGAAGAAACCTTTAGTGAGGGGAGATTTGGGGAAATGGAATTGAGGGTTTGGAACTCTATTGGATGGTGGTCGTTGATCGTTAGGATGAATTCGGGAAATTTGTCTTTTCTTCATTGCACTGCAAAATAGTCTACACTGAAGGGAAAGAATCGCTTGCTCTGCTTCTATCCATGGCAGTTGTCAACACTGAACAGAGTTGGCGCCAAACAAACATCTATTTATGGGTGTGTTATGTTCAGGCTTTTTACAACTACACAGCAAGAACTACCAATAACAATGAAAAATGGATGTGATTATCAATTGACTAACTTCTGTTTAATTACATATTAATTTATAATTAAGAAATAGTGTAAAACACTTATACATTTATTGTGTATCTGAATTAAATCTTATTACAAAAGGATTTGTGATTGCCTAACTATGTAAAACATTTATACAACTGTTTTTTACTCAAAACATTTATACAACATAGGTGCATATAAATTAAGAGTTTAATTGTTACGCGTTGTTCGTAAATTATTTTTACACTATCATAACCTATCACAATTCAGAATATGGGTAAAATATAAGTTAGAGGTGTTAATTTTGACGCAACACAATGGATCGAGTCAAGTCGAGCTAAACGACCCAAATTGACATTAGACGATACCTCCTAGAGTAAATCAAATGTGATTCTAAATTGATACTTGAGTTTCTTAGTTTTTTACACTAGATGTTGTTCTAGATAGAAGTGGTGAAGTCATGAACATTTAGGATATGTTTGAGAGTTTGGAGGGGAAGGAAACATGCGCTTAAGACTAATACTATTAATTGATTGGTAGGAGTAGAAAAAAATATCTCTCAAGCTCCTCTCAATCGCTCTTCAAGTGTATTATTTTGAGTTTCTCATATTTGGTGTGTTTATTCTTTGCGGCTCTAATGTTTCTTATTTGAGACTCTTCAAATATCATATTCTCATTTGGGATGTTGAAATTGCAGAATGAGGGTCTTATTTCAGACCTAATGTGTTGGGCCAATGACTTAGTGTTTTGGGTTGCGCTCAACAAATAGAGGGTCATGACTTATCCCACTGCCCCTCCTACTTACCACACCCCCCCACCCCAATTTCAAAAATCCCAAAACTACCCCTCCTCAGAACTCCTTTCTTTCACACTCTTCCTCCCTCTTCTTCACTTCACATTCCCAACCACTTTCACCTTCTCGCTTCCTCTCACCACCACCACCAGCACTACCACCTCCCACTTACCAACACTACCATCTATTTCTCCCTCTCACCACCACCTTCTCCCTCTCACCACCACTACCACGGAAGCAGATCCTCTCCACTACTACCACCACCACCACCACCACCACTGCCACGAGAGCGGATCCTCTCCTTGATCCCCACCACCACCTTCTTTCTCTCACCACTACCACCTCCCTCTCACCACCTCCATCTCTTTTTTCTCTCTTTCACTATTACTCGTATTTTATATTTCTGAATTTAGGGAAGGTTCGGTACTATAGTAACCGTTTAAATTTTTTTGGAAAACACAGGTCTGACACTATAGTACCGAACCTGTACGGTTCTATAGTATCAGACCTTATTTTTCAATTTTTTTAATAACAAATTTAGTGAGTACTACACTATGATATCGTACCAGTTCGGCATCATAGTGTCGTACCTATTACAAATCCTGCAATGGGGGGGTGTTTAGCAAAAATTGTGCCACGACACCATGAAACCGTACCAGGTTCGGTACTATGGTATTTTGGGTATTTTGGTTATTATGCAAGGTTTGAGGGTGTGCGGTGAGTAGGAGTGAGAGTGGGAAAAGCATGGGTTAAAATAGAATTTTACAAAAAACTCGGTTATTGCTTTTCCCACACCCCCTCCTACTCATCGCACACCCCTAAATTTATTTTTTCCAAAAATGACCTCGCGTGGGACGCTCGTGCATCATGGTTTAAGTGACTGTTCGAGCGACGTTGTGCGAACAGATTCGAACGACGTTGTCCGTGTTAAGGAATTTTTGTTGTTCGAACGACATCGTTCGAACGTGTTCGCATAAACTCATGCGTGTTAAGGAATATTGTCAACTGATGGTGTGAGGGTGTGTTTATGCTGCCTCGAATGGCGTTATTCGAACCTGTTCGAATGGATGCGTGCGAACAGTCGTTCGAATGGTATCATTCGAACTAGTGTTATACAGAAACAGAAACTTAATAAACCAGAAACACAGTTTTGTAATTTCAAAAGTTGTCTACCAAGAGTCATATACAACGTTGTGTACCAAAATTATAAATCTAACTTAACATTGACTACCATCAGTATCTTTACTTGCATCCGGCCAATAAAAAGTGAGTCCCAACCCTTTGCTATGGGTGCCCTATTAGTATTCCATATCAAATCCGGCAGGGGCATTGGACTTCCAGGCTTCATAAAGACCTTCAAAAAGACAACAAAAAACATAATGTTATGTAATGTTTTGAAATGACTACATTGAATCTAAATAGAAGACACTTTACCTGTACAAAGTGTTTGTGTTATGGTACCAAAAGGATGTTGAACTGTCGGGCACTTCTGAATGGTGCAACATTGAAGGGAAAAATTGTGTAACAACAATTAGGTGACCAACAAGTCAGGACGACTTTGTACTTGTTATCGATTAGATACCCATATATCCGGTGTAGTCATCCAATTATCTTCAACATTATTCCCATGATGTGCCCTCAACAACGCCTCATCAAAATGTGACCTTACCAATACCACCATACACGATCAGTGTAGAAGTCATTGTATTGGTTAAGCTCCTCCATCGACGATTCGATCGATCGCCAAGCCTCCTCACCCTTCCAAGAAATGCTTTGCAATACACCTAATCCACGATTACCATCACCAACCATATTAACAATTTTTTCAACATAGGGGCGCATGTATGCGACATCCCTATTATGTATGTATTAAATACATCCATAATCTGCAAAGATCAATATCTCAGTAATAATAGGATTCGATGTAAGAGCAAGAGTTGGTGTCAAAGTAGGAACTCTTGAAACAATGAGCGATGCAGCGACTTTTGTAACAATAGGTGTGGGTGTTGGTTTCTTATGTAGTGGAGGAGTAGGGATTGTAGTGGCACTGTCAGCTTGAGTTCTCTTTTTGCTTAGTGATGGATTAGGTGCTTTGGACACGTTGACAAAGTAGGAGTAGGAGTTGAACCCGTAATCGTATGGGTTTGTAGGCGTTCCACTCCTACTTTGGGGGAGTAGGTCGCTTACTGAGACCGAGCAAAACATCCACTAGATGAACCACGGGGAGTCAAATTTGTCATCTACATGCTCCCAAAATGACTTGTCTCGCTTTGTTGAGTAATCAACATTCCCTTTCTTATCTTTTTTTGGTGCTCCCTTTGTAATGATCGTATTCGGGGGTGGACACATAGAAGTCGTGTCTGGGAATGCCAATTCACGTGCTTTCGCCTTAATCATAACTCTACCGGCGTGATCAGAGGCCTCAAACCTTCTTCCGATAGCTCCAAGTTCAATGTCTAGACTCAACTCATCATCCACTACCTCTGTCTGTATTTTGAAATTCAACCTCTACCAATGTTGGTGAATCAGGCTCAACGGAATTGGAGTGCAGTCCATCATAACCCTACAAAATAAGTGACGTTGATATAGTAACAACCCATCAAAACAAGTCGAGTTAGTAGACATAATAACAAGATAAGTGTACATCATACCTAGAAAGCTCACATGCACATGGTAGTTCATGTGTGGTCTTGAGCGCATCGACATAATGATGGGTTAAGTGAAAGCAGATCGATCTGCGATCTCTCACCCAAAATATGGTCTATAGCATTAGATGAAACTAAACCCTTAATTTCATCAAAAATCTTCTTCTTCAAGTGGTGAACTTTTCACTCTACTCAAACTATGCTCGAAGTATATTTTAAGGTCAGAATGTTGTATCCTAAGCATAGTCTGCATTCCATCCCAGCACTTGCACAAATCTCCCCTACTATCTCGTAATATTTGCTTCAAGTGAGAGTGTGCAGACTCAACTCTGTTGGTGGTAGTGTTGCCAAGGTGCATATGCTTATTTATCCATGCATCAATAAATTTTTCCTTGAAGGGGTCTAGCCAGGTGGTCTTCACATACTGTATGAAACTGGGATAAGGTCCTGCTAAGTCGTTAAACAGACCCAACTCATAATCATACTCTTTTGTAGTCTTCGCATGCACAACAGATTGAAATGCACCCATAATGTCATTAACAATAGCTTGGTCTTTCACAATGAGCCTTGCTTTGACCCTCACATTTTTCTTAATGTGAAATTGGCACAACAAGTTTGCGATGTTGGAAATATTGCTGCCAGAGCATTCATCATACCTGTGTCTCTGTCGATAAGAAGTATGACTTGTGGAAGTTCATATCGCTTCCTAAATAAACCCCTCAATTTCTCAAGAACCCATGCAAAGTTATCAATCCTCTCCCAATTGACATAAGCAAATGCAAAGCAGTAAGTCTCTCTCTGTTGATGTTACACCAACGATCTCAACAAACGGATGCACATGCTAGGTTTGTTTTATAGGTGGAATCAATCAACAAAACAACCGAAGGTATTTAGAAGCTCAATGGAATGCGGATGTGCCTAAAAGATGTCTTTCACAACATAGTTCCTCTGCAAGTCGAGTCCAAGAAACATAATTATCGCGTTGCAAATAAAACATCGCTTGTTGGAGCTCGATCCTACCTCACGCATAGCCGACCGTTGCCTTTGACGACAGTTGTATATTTGTTTCACAACCGTATAGTTATCATCAGGCTTCATCAATTTCAGTTCATTAAGGATCAATTTAGGCCGAGCATGATTCCTAGTCATTCTAGCCACTAGTTCCTTCTCTTCTGAAGTTAACCTACCAATGTACGGACGTCCATCATGATACGTAGCCATACCATGTTTATGAGTTCCATTCATAACCCTCAAAATCCATCCTCCAAGCTTCTTAATAAATTTCCCTTTCAGTCTAAACGGACAACAACATTTTCTAGTGTTTGTGCCTTCCTCAACATTTGTCTTATAAGATCTAGCTTTATCACAATTGAACATGCAATATTGTTTACCTGATCGTCGTCCGGTGTCAGATCTTCCTATAACTGTTATACCCCAATTTTGTCCGTCTTCTTTTTCTTGTTTTAGTAGTTTATTTTATTCGTATTTTGAAGTCACGCGATTCCGAGCTAATTTTTTAACACGCCCATTTCTTCTATTTTTGGTCTAGTCTTAGCGCACTTGTCAAGTCCGGTCCGGTCTCGTCTTTGTATTTGGCCTGACTCCTTTTTCTTATTGTTTTATTCGTATTTTGTTTATTTAACTTATTTAAGCATATATGCGATCCAAAAATTCTATTTTTCACTTAAAAGTGTTTAAGAGTCGAAAAATATCAAAAATAATTCTACTTAGTTAATTTACAAATTAGAAGCACTTAAGAGTCAAATAAGTCCAAAAATACAAAAATAAATAATACTAAAAATGCAAAAATACAAATCCAAAAATACATGAAAAAAGGGGAAACAAATGGCAAGAATAGCTAGGGTTTCCATCGACTTCTTTCCAAGCTACTGGGCACAGGTTGATCCGCTTCAAAACACGAAAAATAATTCAAAGCCCAGTCAAAAATAATTAATGCTCTGACCTAATTTTCAACTATAAATAAACAAACCAATCAAGCAATCAAAACACACACGAAAACCAAGGCGAAAAAACTATGCTAAAATCACCCAAAAAATAGGATTAGGGTTCAACATCCGAATCCTAATCCACCAAACCTAGTTTCAAAATTTACGAGTTAAGAAAAAGGAAGAGATAATCATCAACAATGAGCAAAAGCATCGTAATCACCAAAGTAGCAATAGTAATCACAAGTAGCACAAGCAATCTTAGAGAGTAATCTGAAGCTGGATTAGAGGTTGGTCCATAGTTCTTTTTCTTTTTCACGTAAACTTATATTTAGATCAGATAGGTTTTATCATCTAGAAGTAATTCAGTTTAAATGATAAACAACTTAAGTTAAAAAAAGGATCGATTAGGTGTTTTAAAGCTCAAATTTATGCTAGCCTTCTTTTCACAACCAGATCGAGCCTCTTGTATTTTAATGAAAATAGGGTAGCTTCTTAAAAAAAGACAACAACTTTATCGCTATGTATTTTTGTTTTAACTCAAACCAACTTTTTGATTAGAAAAAAAACTAAAACAACTTCCAGGATTACCCATGATGAACCAAAATCAAAGCCAAACAACAAAGTCCAAACCAAAATCAGAATAGAGTAGAATCAGATCAAAAGAATCATAAAAAAAAAAAACAAACAGAAGATAAAAAAAGGGAAGCCGAACCTAGGGTTGTACGTCGCCGCGCGAGATCATCTTCTCGTGAAAGCCAACGGCCTTCTCCTTCAAATCGGATGTACAACCTTCGCAATCACCACCTCACTCCAACCGAAGCCTCCTTCTCCCCAAAACGAACCAGTAGATACCACAGATCCACCCAAAAAATAACCGGGTCAGAAACTTGTCTTTTTAGCAACAAAGAAAGGAAGAGGAACGAAGGAGAGAGCGTGAGAAAACGAAAATACAGACCTATAGCTAGCCGCCGTGAGATTCGCCGAAAAACATGGCTCCGGCGTTCTCTCCTTCACCGAACTGGTCGCGCTGTTCAAGCCTCCCTCTCTCTCCCGACGGAATCGCGCTGCTCTCCCTCTCCTCCCGTGGAAACCGGCGAGTTTTTCTCCACAAAACTCTCACTCTCTCCTCTGGCAGCGGCGCAGCCGCATAAGTGGGAAAGGAGGGGGAATTTTTAGGGTTTCCATAAGTATAGTGTCTCCTTTTTTTTTTTAGTTTTTTTATTATTCAGATTGATATTCACACCCCCTTCGTTCATGCGCGCGTCTCACCCTCACTTAAGCCCAGTTTCGCATTCTGGGCTCCCACATGCGAACTGGGCTTCCTTTTTACACCCCCTATTAATTATACAGCCCCCTGCGACCAATAAAACCCCAATTTACAATTTGCACCCCCTGTTTCTCTTTTTAATTCTTTTCCAACTCAAACATAAATAATTTTTCTCTCGAAATCAAATAACGGCTAAGTCGGTTGTACAACCAAGGTTAGTATTTATTTTAAGACCAATGAGTCATCTGATTCAAGAACCACAAGACTTAATAAATACTGAACAAACTATTTTTCCTAAAAATAGGGGACTAAGCTCGGTTGTACAACCTGGGTTAGTCAGCGTTCTAGAACTAATGAGTCATCTGATTTCGGAGTTCTAGAATACCTATTCTAAAATGTACCCACCTCACACCAAATCAATTTCTTTAAAAACTCAAAAATTATTTTCAAAAAGTAGGGGACTAAGTCGGTTTGTACAATCCGGGTTAGTCGGCGCCCTAGAAATCGATGGTATCAGCAGTTCAAGGAATCCTAGGACCCCTACAAAAAACACCAACCAATAAACCTTTTTCGGGAAGAACTACGTGGCTTTGATTCCTCCATTGCATCTGGAGGTACGTAGGAGCAAGATTCAACTCTTGTCAAGCACTAAAAACCAAAAACATAAATAAGTCTTTTTTCTACAAATAAAAGGGTAATTATTAAATAAATCTTAAATTAATTAGACAATAGGATGTCGTGGGGTGCTAATACCTTCCCCACACATAACGACTCCCGAACCCTAACAACGCCTTATCTTAAAACTTAAAGGGATTTTCCGAATTTGCCCTTAAACTAAAATTTGGTGGCGGCTTCCTAAAGAACCTTTCGAAGGATCCCTTCCCGGATTTTTCGGTCGCTACAATAACAATCACCATCCCAAGAGATTTTCCAATCGCACACACCCAAGTCAGCAGCTCCTCACGAGTAGGCACTACAAGAAAAACTGAAAATCCAAGGCAAAACTTTCTGGCGGATTTTAATCCCCCACAAACTTTCCGGCGGATTTTTGACATTTGTGGGGGATTTAATCCACCGTAAAAGTTTTGGCGATTTTTGACATTTGTGGGGGATTTTTGACGTTTATGGCGGATTTTTAAAAAAAAAAAAAAAATTTGGGAAATTAGGGTATTTACGTGATTTCAAAAAAAAAAAAAAAAAAAAAATTGCGGAAAGTACTGGGAAATCCGCACGAAATTCCCAAAAAATCACGAAATGACTTAAAATCCGCGAAAATGCGTGGAAATTCACGGAAATACGTTGCCACCACCTTTTTATCGGCGGAAAAATCCACCAAAAACACTTGTATTTGCGGCGGATTTGGGTGTTTTTTGGCGGAAAAATCCGCCAAAAAAACCCATTTTTCTTGTAGTGAGGAAATAACTCAAATTCAATTACTAAGTGTCGCTTACATAATTTGAATAGTTCGCTAAAATTAAAACAACTAATTCATTCTTACCGTATCGGTTTTGAACGAACTAGTAAAGTCTTGGGATTCTACGACGTCAGTTGACATGTCAATCGCGATAGCTTGACATCTCAATCAAGCATACTGATTGACAACTCAATCGCCTCCGAGATGCACCCTCATTTTCATCCATTTAACCAACAAAACTCAAGACGTAACCTCGCAACTTATCGATTCTTTGTCATACGCTGCTTGAACGGCCTTTATGCGAACGAGAGTTCGAATGAAATTTGTTTCAACAAAGCAAATTCACATCCCATTTAACACCCGTTCGAACACGTTTATGCGAACATGTTCGAACGACCCTGTTCGAACTGAGCGCATTTGCAGAAAAAAATGGCGTCAAAAACTCAAAACAGAACCAAAATGAAAAAAGTTTGGTAGGGTTATTACTTTGAACTAATTGCCAATCTTGGATAGTTGAATGGGAGTGAATGATGAAGGTTAGGATGAGTGGGTTTTGGAGTGGAGAGAGGGGGAGGTTTGGGGTTTTAGAGGGAGTGTGGTGTGTTGTAGGAGAAGAAGAGGGAGAGGGGTAGAGGGGGGAATTCAATTGTAAGTGGGGTTAGTTTGGTAAATGTGTAGGGTGATGGGGGTGTGTTTTGAGTAGCAAGGGGTGTGGGAAAAGCAAAGCCCAAAAACTCTAGCTATTTTAGCCAGCCCAATTAGCCTATGGGCCCTACAAGGCCCACTTTTTATGTATTTTTGAACACTTGTTTCATTTGTTAAAAGTTGAGGGATTTGCTTTTCCCACTCCCCCTCCTACTCAAAACACACCCCATAAGGGTGTGAAATGACCAAAATGTCAGCCAAAATGTCTTTTTTTCCAAGAAATTTCACGTGTTCGAACACTGGCCTTCGAACCCGTTCGAACGACATCGTTCGCGTGAGTTAAATATGGACTTCAGACCCTCTTGTGCGTAATTTCACCTTTTCGAATGGGGTCACTCGAACATGTTTGCATAACCTTGTTCGAACACTCTATTTTATTTCGTTCGTATGCTGTTAACCGAGGCAACAATAATGGACCCTCACACCACATTCACTAATTTTATTGCGTTCGCATGCTGTTGTTCAAACGTGTTCGAACAAGGTCATTTGAACCGTCATTAAACATGTCCTCCACAGCGTTTCAAGCGAGGTTATTTTTGGAATAAAATTTGTTAAGAGGTGTGAAAGAGTAGGAGTGGGGAAGGTAATACCCAAAGTTGAACGATACCAATCCAGGTGTTTTGAGTAAATGTTTACAAAAACGTAATTTCATCCGCTTTTTTTTGGCGCAGTGGGTGAAATGCGCCATTTTAAGAGCTCTATTAAATCATAATCTCCATGAGTCAAAACTTTAGTGTGAAATTTATTAAGAGGTAAATCAATGAAATTTATCCTAGTTGAACTAATTAAGCAACTTTATTTATGTCTAACCATCATTTATTGTGTAAGCACCACTTTCTATTCGTAAAATAAAACATTATTCTAGTGTTATTAGATTAGTGCTCAATGATAACACATGTGATTTTTTTTTTTTTATAATAGATGGATGAGTTGCCACAACATTATCCAAAGGAATGAGATATAGTGCACAAATGGCAGTATCCTAGTGGAGGAAACGATTGACAGACGGTTTCTGGGGATGAGATAATTCTCAAAATAAACAACCAAACGCAGTTCACTCAAAAGCCTTTCACTCTTCAATCCACCCTTGTCCTTTTGCAACTCACTTCTAACTAAGATTAGCAACAAGAGAATCCAAGCTAGAGAGAAGAAGTGATCTCATGGCTAGCAGCAGCATGGCATCAGCAGCTTCTGGATTTGTGTTATCACTTAATGTTGCAGCTGGCACAACAACAACCTCTTCAGCTTCGAAGAGTACTATGTTGATGTTCCCTCTAAAGCAATACAACGGTTCTAGGTTTGTTGTCAGGGCATCTGATGAAGCTGCGGCCGCTGCACCCGCAACTGCCACCCCTCCAGCTGCTGAAGCAGCTCCAAAACCTGCCACCACCAATTGGCCCCAAGAGAGGTTCCAAGGTGAGTTTCCTATTTCATCTCAACTTTTCAGTAATCAGTATCAGTATGCAGTATGAAATATGAATAGATAGCTCTTGTATGTAGTTTGGAATTAGAAATTAGAATCACCTTAATCCCATCAACATGATCCTTGCGACAAGTAGACACTGGTTTTAATTTGAAAAATAAAAGTAATTGAATTATCCGACACAATATATGTTGGACAAGGAACACGTCTTCAACCTGAAGTATCAGTGCTACAAAGCTGTGTGCATAGCACCCTGATTATTTTCTATGTCAACCGTAAACTTTTATATATATATATATATATATATTGCATTTATGACCATATTTTTCCTAAGCAAATGTTAGAGAAGGAGTTGTTAGTGTCCACAAATTGGGTCTGGATCTTCGACTTAAACTCTTTTTATGTTACTTAGCTCGCTAACTGATTGATGGCCATACGAAGTATATCAAAGTAGTTTGAACTTGAATGAAGTTAAATTTTGAATTGAACTAGCTCTCTATATCAACAAAAGTTTAGCTTCTTCTGATATTTGTTTGGACTCAACAGGTGAAGATTCTTAGGAAGGAATCCTACTGGTACAAGGGCACTGGTTCTGTAGTTGCAGTTGATCAGGTTAGTGTGGCCTCCAACTCACTTTCATGTATAAGGCAATTCCTATCAGTTTTATTGATTTTCTATTTGTTGTGCAGGACCCTAAGACTCGTTACCCTGTTGTGGTTAGATTCAACAAAGTCAACTATGCCAATGTATCCACAAATAACTATGCTTTGGATGAGATTGAGGAAGTGGCATGAGTCAAATTTAATTGTAATTTTTGACTCTTGTCATGATATTATTGCAGTTACTAGTCTAAGTTTTTTTCATTTCAGAAAAGTGAATTTGTATCATATTCTCTCTTATATCTATCCATCCATTTATCTCTATAAACTACATTCAATGTGCAGTTTCTCATAATCTTCCACATCCCCTGCTTATTTTGTTGAAATTATTATTAGTTAGGCATGTTTGCGCGTCAATTTACGGCCACTGCAACAGAAATTGACCTAATAAAAAAGCAAATTTCTCCTTACTATTTTCAACAGAATGTAAGGCAGAATGAGTAGGGTTTTAAATAAAATCTGCAGCTGCAACATTGTGGTTTAGGTCGTATTAGCTTCATTTGATCGCTATTCTCTGCAATATCAAAAATTGAGATATGATTGCCGTGTAGGAAGTAAGGTACTTTTGATATGAGTAAAATGGGAGTTGAAGATGACCATAGCCCAACCTTCTGCTCCTTGTTTATTTATTTTTTGATAGAAAACGGAGATAAGCCCAAAAACGATTACACAGAAATTAAACGAGGAATTAATCGAGGAGTAGGAACTCCAATAACATTATCAGCAACATACTGCCTAACACTGTCAGGAGGAATATGCTTGCGGCTTATACGAAAGTAAAATTGCAGCTAAAAAATTATGAATGAAAAATTGGCAGCATAAATTTGTGAATTATCTAATGGTTAAGTGGTTTATTAACATTCGATCATCCTTTTATTTTATTTAGTCTATGGTTTTCAAGTACATTTGTGATTTAAGTTTAACCCCTTAAGGAGACAGGGAAACCAATTGTTCCATATTATGTCCACTTATTGCACAAACACCCGAACTATCATGGCAATCCTCTATTCCAAAAACTATGAATGGCTCTATGCTACTTGACACATACTGTTGTAAATAGTAGTTTTTTTTTGTAATTATTAGTAGTCTTTATACAGAAACATCAATAACTATCTTCCAAAACAAATAGAAGGCAAAAAGAAGAGTATTCATAGTTCTCATTTGAGCCAAAAGCCACTATAGATATCTAAACATTACCTTGAAAACAATTCAATGTATAAGAAGAACAAAGTGAAAAAATATATACAGACCAGATCATAAAAGTTTGATGGAATGTCCTCTATGGAGAGATAAAATAGGTAGAACAAAAAGAAAATAAACCGAAGGGCACACTCCTTGTTTCTAAACTCTACCATCCATGCCATCTAGTAAGCCAGTCCAAATTCCTTTTACTTCTGGTAGTTGTGCAACCAAAGCATTCCAAGGAGGATAACCAATGCCACTGCCACGAACACGACCGTCCATGCGTAGAGATAGATACCTGCACAAAATATATAAAGTTCTTATGCAATAATCAACATAAAACATCCTTAAACAGAAATGTTTTCCATTACAGGATCTGTCCTGCCAAATGAGTATGGTTCTATAATTCAAAACTATAACCTATGATTTTTTTGGTCTACTAGATGAAATGATAAATAAACACCACGCACACACACTACAACTCCTCACACCCGGGAGCCGATGTCCCCATGTCGCTGAAATTGCCAAGGCAACCAACAATGAGGGACAACTATAACCTATGATTGTAAAACTATATTTTAAAAGAAAAGAGTAATCAGTTAAGTGTATTTTCTTTAGCTGACAAATTAGACATCTATACATGTATCCATGTGATGTCAACACTAAAATGGATAGTACTTACACTGGAGACTCAGAGGATACACCAGCCATCTTCTTTTGCTCCTCTATCCATCTATTGACAATACGAAAAAAAAAAAGTTAAAACAATTAGAGAAACAAATTTAGCTGCAAATTTACTTTCTATCGTCATACACATACTCGGACCACTCGTTGATGTAAACCGGAGCCAATTGCCAGAGTCTTTTCCTTCTGTTGGCAAGCTGATTCTCCTCCTCGGTCTCTTCAAACTCCAAAGAAGGTGAATTTCCATCAGTTACAAAAGGAACAACAAGCACCCCTCTGTCCAAAAGACTTTTGGCGAAAGGTTCACTGCGCTTAAAAGACTCGGTTATGAAAGATGCTGGGCCAGCACAGATTACAAGTCGAGCAACCCCTCTCAATGAGCTAACAGGAATGATCTTCTTCTCGCTCACGCGAAGCTTAAGATTTGATAAGAATTCCTCCCTTGAGAGGCGGGCCTCTTGTGCATTCTTGGCTTTGTTGTCTCTTAAGTACAGGAAAGCAAATAAAGATACTGCTCCAATGTCAATGCCAAGACCTTGGAGAATTTCAGGGACTTGAGATGCTCTTGATGGATTAGCCAGTGCACCAATTAGTTGTGAAGTTGCTATGAGTGCCCCGAGCGAACCACTCGCAACGAAAGCAATATAAAAGAACATCCTAACAGTGCGAAAGGGAGAGAGAACCTCGCTCCTTATCTTGGCTGTAGAGCTGAAGAAGAAATATGATTAATGATTGATTGATGAAGCATCACTGGCAAATAGAACCTGATGAAAGAAGCATTGCATAAAGAGGAGAATCCATAAGAAAAGAAACTCATTTGGTTTGAGAGGTTTGTTTTGGCCCAAAAGCAGACAGGGAAAACTAAAATAACCATGCAAAATTGCAGTTAGAAATATTCATGATGTGATGCTCCTCATGGTGATGGTTATTTTGCCTTTCATTTTAGAATGTTATGTTACTTACAATTACTTCATACAAAATCTAAATCTTCTGGGGAGTCAGCAGGAAAAGATGAGTATAACAATGTTCAGACTTCACAGTAACATGTTGCTTGTCCTTCACTTCAGATGTAGGCACCATCTCTTTGATGCTGAACTGTGTTAACAATTTGTGTGTTTTGTGCCTACTGCATTAATTGTGTTTCGCATCCCTGACACCCACCCAGTCTTGGATAGCAACATTGATCCCGTGTCCAAAGCGCCGTGTCTTGGCGCCTAATCACAGAATCATCATGTGTGTCCTATCCTATGCACTTTGTTCAGGCATCTGATTCTATAATCAGTTGGGAGTGCTCGAGGCGCGGCGCCCGGTGTTGGCGCCTAATCATAACATTTCACATGATAAATTCATAGTTAGATTTTCCTCCAGTGCTGATCTTCTTCTACCTGTGCTGTTTGTGCATAGTGCAAATAGTTGTATCCTGATTACATTTTTTTCACATAAGCAAAAGTTTATTAATACAAACAAGGGTAAACAAACATCATCACAACTGGTTAATAGTAATACACACATCAGAATAAGTTGTTGAATATGAGCTAAACTATACTAATCGTATATGTTAATTCCAATTAAACTATTCAAAATAAACAAGAAACAAAAGTAAGCAAAAATAGAACATTTTGTAGTCAGTTGATATGAAGAAGTGAAAGAAAGAGAAAATGGGGGACCTGATTTGAGAGGAAGGAGATGGTTTATTGGAAGCAGAACATAGAATAGTAGCACGTTGGTGTGAAATTGAATAGAAGAGAGTGTGGCCACCAGAGTTGACACCTCGGGGAGTGAAGATAAAGGAAGTAGAGTGATTGTGATTGTGAGGCGGTGTTGTTGAGAGAGTGAGATACAAAGTGTTGTTGGTGTTAGCAGAAGAAGCGAACAACGCTAACGCCATGGTTAATTAAGCAAATGCTTCAGTTGTAGTTTGCCATGAATGGGTGGGGGTGAAACTTAACTAACTATCTATCTATCTCCTTATTTGGATGATTATGGTATTGCCACGCTTGCCTCCAACCACAATCCATCTATAATGAAAATAATCGTAACCATCATGGTACACCACAACTAATAGATACTTGGACTCTTTCACCATTTGGTCAATTCCTGGCCGTATAAAAAAATAATAAAGGAGAGATAAACCCTTTAAACAGATTTCAGTATTTTAAGGTATTAGTCTCTACAGTTGTTAACTAAACAAAAATAACCGTATAAAATGATTTTCCTCAAGTTAAAATTTAGAGTGAATTTGTAACAAAAAACACATTTTTTATACACATACGGGAAATGAAAAAAAAAACTTGGACACAGGTTTATTTTATACTTTATTACACAGAAATTGAGGTTTGATTTGCATTTGATACGTTACAATTTTTCAATTCCTTTGGCAGATGTAACATTTTTATCTGTTTATTATCATGGTCAGCCACACACAAATTAAAAAATGTACAGTACAAATAGTGTGAAAAATATGTGTTAAAATAATTAGAAAAATGAATAGTTTTGTAAGTTACTATGATATCAAAAGCCAGTATTTGTTATACGAAAGGTCATGACAATTAGTATTGAGAATACAGTTTCTAAGAAAATAGCACTAAGTATTTAGAATACTGCAATTATGTTTGATAGTCTAAGAGTCATTTTAACTAGTATAAGTAACCGATGATACTCATATAAAATGTGTCACATATCAGAAATTCCAGGAAAATGATTCAAAAAAATTTGAGATACTTAACATTACTATTGTAATTTTTTTCTTTGATCTTATCACTGATTCTGCATGAATCCACATATCACTGAAGTAAAATCTCCCCATGTCTATTTAAAAAGCAGCATGCTACATCATAAATGCCAAGATTTCACACAAAAGAATTCAATCTTTTGCACATGCATGCAAAAATTATCACGTTATATATTGCTATTACTCCAATCCTCCAAAGCAGATAGAGTAAACATGGAGAGAAAGAGAGAATATTCAAGTGCTTCTAGAATGAGCAGCTATCTTTTTGCACTAGTATTCATTTTGGCTTTTACCCTTCCAACCCTTTTGAGTGCTTCAAGTTTATTTGCAACTAAAAACAGCATTTTTCCTGAATTCATAAAGTGGCATATATCTGTTCTGAATGGAATGAGCAACAACCAGAATTTGCTGACTCATTGCAAATCTGCTGAAGATGATTTGGGCATTAACAACTTATCTCCAAATTCCAATCTCACTTGGAGTTTCAGGACAGATTTCTTTCAGTCGACGATGTTTTGGTGCCGCGTGAAAAATGAGAGTGCGACCACTTCTTTTCAGGTTTTCTGGCATGATGATCGTCTTTTTAATAAGTGTGATTGGAAGAGTTGCATTTGGGTTGTTAAAGATGATGGTGTTTATCTGAAAAATGTTGACGAGTTGTATTTTGGGTGGGATGCTGGATTGTGAATGTTTCTCCTTTCTTTATGTTTTACAATAAATCATATCATAGGAAACTATGTTTGATACAATTTAGACAGAATAGGCTATGAGGTTTGTTAGTGTTTCTTTGGTTTACATGTACTGATTGTTTGGTTTTAATTTATTCATGGTAAACCCTTGTTATGCTATTGTGATCATGTTACCCTGTTCTCATTGTCTTTCTTCCCAACCTCCTCTGACCCTCTCCCTCTTCTTTTCTACTGTTCTGTTTGTAGTTCATTTTCCCATTACATCTTTGGAAGGAAAAGTAAAGGGAATCTAATAAGACAACTACTTGAGGATGCCCATTATGGAACAAAGAAGTATCTAAAACAAAAACGGTCACAAGAATTATTACATAACGAAGTAGAAAAATACAAATGTGGATACTGGAAGTCCTCCAGGTACAAAAGTTGCTAATTTTAGTTCTATAGACCACCCAACAACAGATTTTTAATGGTATAAATAAACGTCAACCTATATGCTTACAAAGTAACAAATTGGTAACAGACCAGGTTCCCCTTAGGATGACACTAAATTTCTTAGCTCCCTGTGTTTTTAGCATTGGATTCCAATAGCAAAGGTTCAAGTTCTCCTTTCCGATGCAACTTAAGTGTATCTGCACAAGTAAAAACCAATGTGGGAAACAAGAATACATAAGGAAATTTCGCATCGTCAAATTTTGACTGAACTGTGTAACATTAGACGTTTCTGAAACTGATAGAAATCCAAATTCATGCATCCAAAGAATTTACATTTGTGGTAATAGACATTTTGAAGCAAAAGCAGAATGGTTGATAAGAATGAAAAGAAAAATGTTCAATCATAGGAAAAAATTGATGTTTTGAACTGCAGAGACATTCCACCCTCAGTTAGATAATCAACGGTACAAAAGGCAATAGCATAAAATATACCTGTACAGCCACCGATGTGTTTACCACCTGCAATACAGAACAACTTTAGGGTCGGATACAAATTCTTCCATTTGAAAAAATAAAATAAAATGCCCTGTAACAGACTTCAATCATTTTAGAAAATTATAGTAGGTATGCACAGAAAGTATTCATTATTTATATATAAAATGGATTATATATAAAGTATTCATTATATCAGGACTTGACTTTTGGCAGTTGTAAATAGTGAGTGTGGCCTAATTTTCAAGTTGGATTTTGAGAAAGCCTGTGATTGAATGTGTTAGGAGTTTACTCAGTAATGTTCTTGACAGAAATGGATTTGGAGTAAGATGAAAAAATAGATATCAGACTGCCTCTCGACCTGCATGCAAGTAGTAGGGATCACCTCGTTTGCTCCGAGATTTGTTGCAAACCTAGAGATGGACTGATGGAGGGGATTAGGTCTGGGAAATTGAATGTCTCAATATTAGCTTGGAAATTAAATGGCTATGACATTCCCCTAAATGGACTACTCCTTCCTTTGCGGCACCATGCTGTTTAGAGTTTAGACTAACTATGGTTTTAGATCAAAATGGATTAGACCCAGACCTTACTGATCAAGGAACCGATCCAGATATTTGCTAATGACATAACAATTTAATTGATTTGAGTCACTGACTGCTTGTCTGAGTATAATTAAGCAAGAGTAATGATCAAGAAAGAATACTGCAATAGAGATGGTACATACTACTTACCAATAAACACATTTGGCACAGTGTACTGTCCTGTGAGCTTTTCCAATCCTTTCTGCAACTGTGGCCCTTGTGGACCTAAAGAGAAATATAAAATCAAGATACGAACAAAATACACAAATGATAAGGTGAAGAAAAAAAAGTGTCGTACTGTTAGATCCCCAAGTAAATGCACTTTCAGATTTTAGCTTAGGAGGGAAAGGGGAATACACTGTAAGGGAATTAGTGATTAGAAGGCTATTATGTAATGCTGTTATTGTTAGTTAGTTTGGTAGTTTGTTGCTTTTGTATTTCTGTTAGTTAGTTGTTTTAGGTAGTTATCTTGTATCCCTCAACCCGAACCTCTATGTATTATAAATAGGGGGATTAGGAAGGGGCGGAGTATCTTTTAGAGACTGGGTGAAGCCAGTGAGGTGGGTTATGCCACCAGATTTCAATAGAATTCCCATCTGTTCCTACTCCATTTCTATTCCATAGCCCTTTGGCTATTGCAGTTATGCTAGGAATCCAACACAAACAGAAGGATTTTCCCCTTTATGTTCATGAGAGAAACAATATGAAGAACAAAAGGGGAGATAGTTAAGTAAATTTCTATCATGTGTGAAAATACACTCAATGTCCACTATAAATATAACCAACAGGAAGGAAAGTTATAATTATACTACAAAAATAATTTAACTGGACATTTTTTTTCTGGAAGACATAAAAGTGTACTGCATCTTACAAAAGGATTTGTGACCAATACTCGAGTTGTCGTAAATTTGTTGCCATTCATCGATACAACACCAGTATACAAATAATTTTAGTTATCCGACATCAATGAGGCAATTCAGGAATAGACATGCACAATGTTAGTGACTATTGGACTTAGTCAGATGACCCTTACCAAAAACATGTCAATATCTCGAATATCCTTAGTACATCAACACAAGTTCATCAAAATTAAAATTTTGAAGTCGAGACATCAAAGATGTGGATAGATATCCAGCTACATTTAATCGAACATCTAGAAATCCAGAAATCTCACATACATTAAAGGTATCCACACTCACAGTGATATCATACTAAATAAAAAAACACACAACAAATGAGTTTAACATAGCAGTCAGGCTTATAAAGAGGTTCATTTCACATATATGTCAAACTAAAGATAAACCAAAATTAGGACTATAATAGTTCTCATCCAAGAAAGAACTATAATAGTTCCCTAATCTCAGTATTGAGGATATATAAATAACAATAATATGAAAGAAGTTATATTTCTACAACAAAACATGATTGTAAGTTTGTAATTTTGATTTTGATCTATTAATTACTACCACTATCAGTAACCAACTTGATAGTTCCAAATCCAAACCAATTCTAGTCTCACAGTCACACACGTGAAAATTCTCAGTCGTGATTTCAGAGTATTCATAGAATGAATCGTTTGTTAGGGTAGAGTGAAAAATTACCCATTTCATCCAATTCGATGACTAATGGATCAGCACCAAGCTTCTTGAACAACGTTTTCACTTCAGACGAATAGGAGCACCAGGATTTGGAATAAACGACAACTGGATTATCGGCAATAGTCTTCTTGATGGTTTCTTCGAGACGAGAGCCAAAAGAGGGAGAAGATTCAGAATCAGAAGAAGACATTGCTCGAGGGAAAGTGAGTGTGCGCTTTGACGATAATGATACATTGATTGGATTGGGGGATTGGGTGGAAATGGAGAAATTGAAGAGTTTGGTGATTGAAGAATAGGAAGAAGAGGATAAAGTTGAAGAAGAAGGGTTCTTCAGGTTTAAGCGAGGAAGACTGAAAATGTTACCCAATGCTGCCATTTCTGTTATTCAATTTCACTTTCATCCAATCCCACAAAGGCACAAATACTATATATTGATGATCCCTTTGCTTTTGTTTTGTTTTGTTTCGTTTCTTTGAATTTCAAGCTACTTCTCTCTTAACCAATTTTTTTTTCTTTTCTAAGAGCTACCATTCTCTCTAATGAACTTAATTAATTGGATAGGAGAGACAACAATAGCTCTAGAAAGTGGTGCAATTACATGCATAGTTGTATGATCTAGAGAAAAAGTTTTTCTCTAGATTAAATGACTATGTAAATCGCGAAACAGTAATCTTTATCTTATTTTAGATGTATTCTTATAGAGAATCTATATCTTATTATCTTTTGTCGTGTAACACTACCGTGATTCACAAAGAGGCTGAATTGGCATGTAATATGTCGAATGATAGTCATTATGCTATTATATGTAACTTTCATCTCATAAGACCAAAATGTTCAAAAAGTAGAGAGATCATTTTGACTGAAAAATGAAATACAACTATTTATCTTGTGTTCTCTTTTTCCTTAAAGAAATGTTGTCGAAAACATAGGTTGAAGAAGTATATTACATAGGGAAAATTGGTTGGAGGTGGTTTTTCATTTGTGAAGTCAAAACAATACAAATCGATTAGAAGTTGATTGCTAGCTCGAGGGTTAATGAACATTAAAGCAAGAATTACAATGGATGTTTTCTGTAGCACGCACAACGAGAGAGCCAAACATTTAACTTGTAGGGAAAAATACCCATATATACACTGGGCTAAAAGTTTAGTGATGTCAATCATCGTATTATAGGTGTATACAGTGTAGATTGGAACTCTAAATTCTAATGCGGGAAGATGTCGCCTTTATCCACCACGTGGATACATCTTTGACTCTGGGAAAAGAGTAGTTGCATGAATCGCAAAAACATTTTCTAGAAATATACTTATAGAGATTGCCAAACGATACACAAGTAGCATTAACGATATTCCTCAAAAATGAAGAAGAATGTTGGTAAACGATGACAACGAGGGGCAAGATCAAGGTTGGAGGCAAGGGGTAGATGAAGGAAGGAGGAGGAGAGAATGAGGAAAAGAATGGAGCTTATGGTGAAAGGGTTAGAGGAGAGAGGTTTGAGCACATAAGTTACAATTTTTTTGGAAAAAATCATTTTAAGAACTTTTTCATCTGCTTATTACAACTTGTTTAACAAATAAGAATCTAAAAAATTCTTTTGATGAAAATCTGTTTTGAGTAGTTTCTCAAAAAAAAATTACAGTATAATTATTTTTAATAGAAGTAATTTTTATTATGTTACACCAACATAAATCATCTTTTATTTTTCTTAAAAATTTCTAAAAGCTAATATCTAAATTATTCAACGACAACATTACTTATTTTTTAACCTGTAATAAATGGGCCCAAAGAATTAGAGAAAAAGGGGGTGCGAATTTTGCATTACAATGAATAAGAATTTTGTACCATACATAAGTTAACTTCATGATGTAGGTTTTTGAAAAAAATATTAACATGTGGGTTGTATTATGAAAAAGTCGGTGCAAATAACACCCCAATATATAATTCTGATATAAAACCCAAATGTTGGAATTGGCCTGCATGTTATGGGTGAAAATAATACCCTTTTTTCTACCTACACCTACCCACTTTTTTGTTTGAAAGAAAAACTAAAATTCTCCTTCCTCTTCCCTTCCACAACCTCTTTCCCCTCTCTCTATCCAACACCCCCACCTCCCACACTGGGAAAATAAAAACTTTTTAAAAGACAAAAGTACCTTTAGTTGTCAACATCTTCCTCTCTTTTCCCTATATATCCATCTCTCTATCTCTCTCAATGAGTGTACAAAGGGTGAAATTTCCACTCAAACTTGAAGAAATTCACCAAAGATTTTTCCATAGCACCCTACTACACTACTTAATGAATATGTTCACATATGTTTTTAATTTACTTTTGAGCATATGTGAACTCAGTTCACTCAAACATATGTTTGAGTTCACATCTATCCATTACTTATTTTTGAACATATGTGAACTCATTTCACTCAAACATACGTGAACTGAATTCACATATGTAGATAAATTACTTTTAAGCCTATATGAGCACGATTCATATACGTGAGGTCAAATCACACAAAAGTTCATGTACGTGTAGTCAGTTTACACAAACATACATAAACTTATTTCACATATATGCATAACTTGATTTTAAGCATATGTGAACTAAGTTCACTCAAACATACACAAAATTGAGTTCACATATGTGCATTATTTATTTTTGATTGTAACGCAATTCACTCAAACATATGTGAACTGAGTTCACCTATGTGCATAAGTTATTTTTGAATGTGATGATGCTTAGAGCTCGGGGCTGAGCACAGTGACGCAAGCTGTGGCCATAACATAATGTGCGTGAACTCAACTCACATAAACGTAAATGTAAATGAACCCATTTCATGTATGATTCTGACACTAAAAAAGCAATTGAATGTTGAAAAGTTCACTAATTAGTGTAATGGAGTACTGATGGAGCTAAGTTTGATAAATTTCTTCAAGTTTAGGTGAAAATTTGACCCTTTGTACACCATCAAGAGAGATTGAGAGAGATGAAAGGGAAAGAAAGAGAGAATAGAAAGGAAAAGGGTATGAAAACTAGGGGTGTTTTTGTCTTTTAATTATTATTTTTTATTATGGGGTGTGATAATGGTGTTAATAGCCCTGGTCTATAAAAACTAGATAGTTTTGGAAATAAAAGTGAAAGAAAAAAAAAGAATAATTTAGTTTATATGTAAACTTTTGACCCAAAAGCTAAAGGTCATTCTTGTATGCAATGCATGCATCAGAACTCCAATTATTTCATTCATACGTCTCAATCCAATCTAATACTTCTTCCATCCTCATAGATATGCATTCATTCATTCATTCACCCACTTAAATGAGAATAATCTCAATGGGTCAGACTTGTATTGTCATTTCAAACGAGCTGGTATTTCACATGCTACTGTTAACCATAGAACAGATTAAAAGCAGTGAGTGACCAAGGTTCTTGTCCCCCATAATTGAAAAGAATTTCATGAATTTATTGGATTTAAATGTCAGTCTAAGTGTAGTTTTCAGCCAAGGCATCTATATCATATTATTACAACTAGTTAGTTTTGGATTGATTTTGTATCTTTGAATTTGATCAATAACTCTCACATTCTTAGTGGTCCACTTTTCTACAATTTCACTTGAGATAATAACACTTCAATTGTGTACTAGTGAACATGATCATGGAGTGACAACGAAATCTGCCTGATTAAAGGTGGCAGCCTTGGAATGAGGATTACTGCTGTTGTCTACCAAACATCCCATGATACCATGTCTTTGTTGTTTGTTGTTGATGATACTGTCTGATATTTAAGGATGTTTGGTATCTTGCTGCATAATTATGTTTACTAAGGATACTTCGTTTCATACTCTAGCTACTAACCAGTCTCATAAGTTGCTACATCAACTTACTTTTCCCTTGTAATGTACTTGGTAAAGAGCTACAAAGAATAGATTAGTATAAATTAATCATTCTAGCATGCTGCACTTGGCAGTAACTTGGTAGCAAGGTTTTAGAAAAGGTCCGCAAACGCAACCTGGCCTATGAAATAATCATAGAGGGGAAGGGGCAGGATTGAACCCTAAACCTTCTACTTGTACTCCTTTGATATTCCTTAGCTAGCCAACAAAGCTACCTACTTTGGATGAATCGCTTGCCGATTTAAAATCTTAGTAGTATTAATAAGACAAACGAATTTGGAATATTGTTGATTGCAAATTGACCTGTACCTGAACGTCCAAGGGATGGAGCGATCGAGGCTTGAGGTCGTTCTGCCAGTGTACCGGGAATGGAGCTTGAGCGGCTAGGACGAGTAGGTCGGGCGCAGAGCTCAGCCCGGTTGTACCGCAAAGGCACTCCGACGCCCAAGTCAGTGGGGTGAGAGTATAATGCAGGAATGACGTATGGGTCAGGAAAATGTACATTGTCAGTGATGGTGGACCCCTAGTACCAAGCGGTGGTTTGTGGTCATTGGAACATTTGGGTCGATCATGTGCATGTGAGCGCTGATCATCTTGCAGCCTTGCTGGTTTGGGCTAGCCGGAACACAAATCAAATAGTTGCATTGTTTTGGTAATTGAAAGTGGTATTCCAAAGATCCTCTTCCAAGTTCCAACCAAACTTATATGGTGCTTTGTGTTTCTTTGCAGCATACTGCATAGCTAATTGATTGTTTTTTTTTTCTCGTATGTATAAGTCTAACCGTTAGAATCTTACCCACAAAGGTATGTTATTGTGGATTTTCGTAGGTCCAAGTTGCTGAAAACAAAAACATGTGAAGAGAACAAGTTCTGTTTTGCACAGTAGTAGCTAGTGTAGTATAGTTTGAGTAAGTAGAAGAAGAATGGGCCCTTATGGTGAAGAAGAACAGTAGTCATCCCATGTGTGTATTTATCAGTGAATGTCTCCAATGAGAAGAGGTTGGAAATCAGATAATGAAGCCAAGAGAAATAAGACAAATTGAAGCTGTTAATTGCAGGATAAAGTAAAACTCAATGTTAACTAACTTTGAACTGTTGTGGTGAAAATTTTGAGATGGGCCATGGATTCATTCAGTCAAATACCTTTTCTATTGTATATATAGATTCTGAATCAGTCAGTATGGGTTGTTTCTACTTGCTATGTACTGTACTGTTTAAGAATGTGAATTTGGTCATATATATATATATCAGTACTACTAACAAGCTTCTACAATCTATATGCTGCAAAGATTCTCTCTATATGGAAGCTATTACTTGAACGTGAAAATGTCTCTCAACAATGGAAAACAGCTGTTACTCGAGGCCAATGTGGTGGGTGGTCTCAATGTTGGTTTTGATCATCAACATTTTAAATTGCGGTCGTGGTCATCGGTGATTCTTGATATTACACAGAATCGTGGTCAAATATAGTCTCAATTACAGTCGTGTAGACATCAAAAACCTTGATGTAGCGGCCAATATTAGAGTCGAGGAAGACATTTCTTTAGACCTTTTTTTTTGACACAAGATATTTGTTTAGACCTTGATTATTATTACCTATTCTAACAAGAACTCAATTAATTTAGGTTGTCTAGAATAATTTCAACCAAGGGTTTTTTTTGTCAGCTTGTGTGACAGAGATGTCAAGTGTACTCTTAAGCAGGGAGGGGCTGTGTGTCCTTGTGCTTGAAGCCAGGGGGGCACTAGACAAAATTGTGATTCAGATTTTTGTGTCAAGAGACCAATACAACCAGTACTTATGGAACTGCACATAAGTATTGCTCTATATATAATTAACTCTAAACATCTGAATCAAACACCCTATAATTTATATGATATTTTAGGGGTGTAAACATGCACTGCATTGGATCTATTTTTATGATCTTACCCATCTGATATAATTACTGTTTACGTCACACTTTTCTTGGTAAAATGCTGTTAATTTACTGCATAATACATGTTTTTCATGACCTGGCTAGTGAAACTGGCCGTAATCTTAGGCCTTAAAATCAAGACTCATTTTTCAATTTCATTTGGTTTTCCACAATTGACATAAGCTTATAATTATATCACGTGTGTGTTATTACATCAGAACCCATTTTCAACTATAATTTATCTGACCAAACTGCTCTTATTGAATTTGAAAGCAGAACCTTACCTAAAATTTAATTTAAATTAAACTCTTCCTTAATGAACATTGAGATTAATCATGATTCATATATTTATTTATTTTATTATTTTATTATAAACCTAAAAACAACTCACACAGTACTCTACCCAAGACTTAATAATTAGGCTCCAAGTTATGTGAACTGTATTCTAGCTAGCTAGGAATTATGCTTTGTTTGAATAATTTGAATGCAATTTACATCAAGAGCTTTGTTGCTCTCTAAGCTTAAAGCATGTGCAGTGCAACAGGTTATATGAACTAACCAGTTCTCTATGTGGGTCATACATATATATATATATATATATATATATATATATATATATATAGAGAGAGAGAGAGAGAGAGAGAGATGCAAGCTATGAAGCCCCGATATCTTCAAAATAGGCTTACGTGCCAGTGTCCGATCGTGTCCGATCTGCGATACGTGATCGGATACTTCTGATACGTATCCCGGGAGTATCCTAGAATTTATATTTATTTTTAAATAAAAAAAGACCGTATACTTACAGATACTTGTTTGATACTTACACTGATCGTATCCCAGGAGTATCCTAGATTTTATATTTATTTTAAATCAAAAACAATAAGATATTTACTCTTTTATTCATTATTTGAAGAGAAATAAAATGGATCCAAAAAGCACAAGTTATGTGCATACTAATCTTCGCTTTTTTCTAGAAAGATGAAGGATATGGCAAAGGAGGGACAAATATGTGGGGCGTTAGTGGAGATGCACACGATCCACTTGATGGTGTTGGAATTGAATTAGCAGAGAGATATCTCTTGATGAACCGAGAGAGTTGGAAGCTATGTTATTTTTTGATGATGGATATGGAGGAGAGGGTAATGACACAATTAGTGTTAAGTAGTTAATAGTAGACAATTCTATAAAGCTTAAACTTCTTTTGGATATGACTTATGGTGTTGTTTTTGCTATATTCTAATAGTAAATTGTATATCTTTTGTGACACGTTCGTAGGAGGAAAAATATATTTTAAAATGGGTGGGGAAAAACATTTAACTATGCTTACTTATTTTTGGGTTACCATGTCATTTGGTGCACACTTTACAGAGCTTTGTCGATGACAAATCTACACAGTGAAACTTGACCGCCACGAGTACTTTCGACTTTGCCTACTGTGTGTGTTCTCTCTCTCCCAATAGAGTTTTTGTCACACCCAAAATTTGAACTCGGGACCTTGAGTGGGATCCAAGTCTGAGTTACTCACTTGACCAACCTCGTTTGTGCACTTATCTTCTTATTTTGATCACAAGTATCTTTATGTTTTATATTTTTAAATTTTAATTAAATTTTTTATTGAAGTATCACTGCCGTATCGTATCTTGATTTTCAAAATTTTCCCTTATCCACGTATCGTGTCGTATCGTATCCCGTATCCGGGCTTCATGCGCAAGTTGTCAAAAACATTGAAAGTGTGGGCCATTAATAAGATATAACTTCACTACTATTTTGAGAAAAGACAATGTAAGTTACAAGATGTAGTTTTAATTTGTGTCAGATGAACAGGATAATCAACCTTACACATCACATGAATATCGAATGTTAGATACTACTCCTTAAAAGAAGAAGAAGAGATTTGCATCAATTAATTTGTTTCCTAGCTCCTTTAAATCTTCACCAACAGTTTCAGAAAGTCTATCATCAAAGATTCTTCAATTAGTCTTAGTCCAAAAGTCTAATCACTTGAAGCAACTGAAAAGAAAGAAAATGTCTCAAGAAATCTAAAATCAGTCCTAAAAATGGAAATCTGTTATTGACCTCTTTTTTCTCCCTTTTCTTTTCATCAAGTATTGGAATTTCCTTATTTGATCAAAAAATGTTGGCCACATATTATACTTGGGCTCAATTTGTCAACCGTACATTAATTCGTCCTTTACTAAAATAAAAATTTTGGATTCGAACTTGAGTAACTACCAGAAACATTCGGCCTAACAACATTGACTTTTACAATTGTGCTAGGCCTTACGAAAAATGTTCGGCCTAACAACATTGACTTTGGAAGTGACGTTCAAGCTGTATCATTTAACTTGATTACTGGAGTATGGTACATATATAAAATGTATAAATACAAGAAATATAAATAAATAAGAAAAAAGCCTCATCATCATTAAACATTCAAAAAAAAAGCCTCATCATCCATGGTTATGAAAACAAAAGGCCCAAAACAAAATTGAAAACTTGGGCTTGGGAGAGGGCTCTATCTCTATCTCTGTGCTATCTATCATATTTATGTGTATACTCTGTTTTTTTTTTTGCTCTGTATTTTTTACAAAGATATTGTTACTTTGTTTATACAACACTGTTTCTAAAACTGAGAAATGCATCTTCTATGACATGCAGTAGTGCGTTGTTTCTTTTGTTTGGTCTCTTGTTTCCAAACTTGTCCAATATCTTGAGCAATTTTAATAGCATCAGATGAAGCACCAGATAGCCCTCTCTTTGTAAACCCAACTGCATAAAGCCCATCTTTTCCTTTCCATCCATTTGGAAATGGTGATTTTGGAAATCCATTCTTGTTGAAAAATTCACCTTCCTATACAAAAATAAACCAAAATAAGCTTAGTTTCCAAAACACACAAAAAAAAAGGAAGCTTCTAAATAAATAAGGAAAATGCTAAATGTTACGAGAGATGTTTTTTCTCACCTGAAGCCAAGAAGGGACATTGCTACGGTAACCGGTTGCGAGAACAACTGCATCAACATCATGTTTTTCGCCATTAACAAGTTCAACAAAGCTACTAGTGAATTTCTTGATTCCAGTGACTATTTTTATGTGACCGGATTTAATTTTCTCCAATGTGCCAATATCCAAAACAGGGGTTTTTCCATTTGTGTTCTTCAACTCTAATGGACCTTCCATGGGCCTTTTAAGCCCATACTTTTCCATGCTACCAAGTACTAACCATGACAACAATAATAGAATCTTGTCAACCAACCAAACTGGTAACCATCGCATCATTAAAACCGCTAAATGAAATGTCGATTTCCCAAACACTTCTCTAGGTAACACATGAACCTGTTCAACAAAAACAACGTTAGTTCAGTGGTAAGAGTTTGACTGTGACAAATTAAATCTCGCATGAGAGAGACCGGTTGTAAAATGATCATTAGTGTCCATTTTAATTAATGAAATGTTAACTTACCGAGCTACGAACAACCATGGAAGGTGATGCATTGTGATTGCAAAGATCAAGAGAGAGTTCCATTCCAGAATTACCACAACCAACAACCAAAACTTTCTTCCCAGTAAAATTTTCACCTGATTTATATTCACTAGCGTGAACAATATCACCTTTGAATTCACCTAAACCTTCAATATCAGGCACAACACACTCAGCATTTTCACCGGTAGCAACAACGAGCCAACGACAAATATACTCAACCTCATCACGTGTTTCAGAAGAAACAGTCTTAACTCTCCACAATCCGCTAGTTTCATCGAACCTAGCGGATTGAACAGACTGATTAAAACAAGGATTAATTTCAAATTTCTTTGCATAGGATTCAAGGTAGTTAATGAACTGTTTCTTAGTTGGATATTCAGGAAAGTGTTGTGGAAATGGAAGATTAGGTAGTTGACAAAACTGTTTTGGAAGGTGAAGTTTTAACCTATCATAAGTTCTTTTTTGCCATAGTGAAGCTATACAATTTGCTCTTTCAAGAACCATGAAAGGTACACCTTGTTCTTTAAGACATGCTGCTGTTGCTAGTCCTGAAGGACCTGCACCTACAATTACAGGACCATTTACCCAAATGCAACGATTTGAGAATAATTCTTCATGATCACCAAATAAATTCTCCATTTGGGTTAGCTTAATTTGTTAAAAAGATTGTGTTTTTGGAATTTTTTTTGAATGAAAGTAGTTGAGTTGAGAGAAAGAAGGAGAGAGAAAGTGTGGTGAAGAGTTGAGAATGAATGGGAGAGAGAGGAAGGGAAGAAGGGACTTAAATAGAGGATTGGGGGCTATGATTAAGTGGGGGGAGAGTTAATGTGCTTTCTCCTTTGTTCTCGTATCAATAAAACTTTATTATTATTTTTTATTTGTCTAAGTTAATATTTTATGAATATTATATGTTGTGTTATTATTATATTCTCTTTTGACAAAGTGTTATTATTATATTAGATTCTACTACCTTGTGTTTAAAATATTGTTTTAGGATTAGCATATGAATATGATGATTTGGTGGCGGTTTATTCTTTTTCTTATAAAGTCTTCTTTCATCATCACAATTGCAATGAGATGAATATTAATCATTTTCCTTAAAGTATATATGCATTAGTTTAGAAATTAAAATAAGCTTTTTAAACGAAAATTATAGGTTTAGAAACTAGTAATATTAAATAACAATATTTTCAAAAAAAAAATCTTTTCATGTATTAATTTTTCAAGTAAGACCCTTACCACTGTCGGGTCTAGCGCAGATGGTCGGTACATAGAGGGTGTGAGTGTCATAAACTTCGAGGTGTACCGAGTTCTATTCTTACTAGTAATAAAAACAAGACCCTTAGTTAGACGCATACAATTAGGCTATATATTTGGTAACACCAAGAATCTAAGCTATTAGCTTATTAGGCTAGTAGCTTATAAATTTACTTGAAAGCATTAAGACTTAACACACACACAAACGAAAAAATAGGGCTCGACACTCTGAGAGATCGAAACCAACAACCGGATGTTCATAAACAACATTTTTGTCGTTGCAACGAATCAGCCTCGGACATCTTATAAATTTTTTTTTTGGTCTAGGGGTCTTTGACCCCACTCCGGTGTCCAGGGGAAAGGGGCCTTGAATAATCCGGAGTTCGGCCGGGAGGTAAGTAAAGCCTGGCTCCAATTTGTTCCATCCGGGGATCGAACTCGGGTACTAGCCGAATCCGCCCCTTTAGATGGAGTCCCTGCAATTCCATTTAAAAGGTACTTTTAGTCCCTGCAAATGTCAAGAAAATCCAGTTTAGTCCCTCCTTTGTTAAGAGTAAAAAGTATGAATGAGGACTAAAGTAGTAACGCTTACTAATAATTGCGGGACTATTTTAAAAATTTTGGAATTGCGAGGGACTAAACCTGATTTTCTTGACATTTCATATGACTAAAAGTGCACTTTTAAATTATCTTATTTTTATGAAACAACATAAAGAGGTATTGTTATTCCATTCCTTATTTTTTAATACTTTTTTTTATAGATAAATGTTAATTGTCAGTAAAAATTTTTTTGAAAAGGTTAATTGTTAGTAATTAGTTGGAATGTGGGAGAATGTTAGTTTCTAATATTTGAAATTTAATTAGATCTCTTTCTTGTAATTCATTCATGTTTCTTAGCTCGCCAACTGAGACACCTTTTAAATATATTTTGATTACAGAGTCAAACTTGGTATACTTCTACCTTCCGTAACTTTAACAAAAAATTTAACTATGAAATAATATTACATTATTTTGATAATCATATGTATGTAATACTTCTAGATAAACTATTGTAGGGGCACAATTTATATTTTAAATATCATACGATATGTTAAATAAAATAAAGTGATGTAATAGAACTTTAAATGATTTTCAGTTCTTATCATAGGATTTTGTAAATTGACATAATTTCGCTTTAAGAGTTAGATTAGTTATTTTATAATTTCAAAGTGATCCAATATAACTTTGAAATGATATGACATAAAATTATACAAAAAAAAAAAAACTAAGCAGCTATCATGACAATGATATGTATGACAGAAAGAAATATAAAAGAAATATGATCAAGAATACAAAAATGATAAACTAAAGGAGCCAATTTGAAAACCTCCAAATCAAATGAATAAATAAATAGAAGGATTAAGAGGCAATGATAGCGATGAGTCCTCCCCACATGATAGCATGAGGTTGACATAATAGCAAAGGCAGTTAGAAAATAAAGAATAGGAGAGAATATTTTAGAGAAAAATCCAAGTCTCATATCGAATATCGTCTCAAAAGATTATATAGTGAAAATGCAACTCTCACATTGCAAGTTGATTTTGTGGGTTGAGTTAGGTCTAAACCACATTCTAAGATTGTATCAAAGTCTATCCTAAATCTTTTGGGTCACGCACGAAGCTCAATAGTGCCGGAAGTGAGGAGGTGTATTAGAGAAAATCTAAGTCCCACATTGACTAGAGATATGGTCTATAAACAACATTCTAAGATTGTATCAAAGTATATTCTAGATCATTTTGACCACCCACCAAGCCCAATAGTGTTGGGTGTGAGGAGGTGTATTGAGAAAAACCTAAACTCCACATTGACTAGTGATATGGTCTCAAAAGAGTATATAATGATGAAACGACACCCCCCACTTTACAAGTCAGTTTTGTGAAATTGAATTAGACCTAAACCACATTCTAAGAGTATCCACAATAGTATTCCTTATAGTGTTTTTTTCTTATTAAGGATCATCCTTAATAAGGAAAACCACTGTGGGAAAAAACAATTGTTCGTTAAGTTGGTCCCATTTAAAAATTTGTGAGTTATTTATTGATAAAGTGATGATGTGTTGTTATTTGTGAGACCCATTTAAGAATTTTTTTGATGGTGTTGCATTGTGGGGGTTGAGTGCTTATTAGGTATTAGTATTAAAAATGTATAAAAGAGTGATGTGTCAGACATGTAGTCAGTTTTAAGCGACTAAACGAAGTCCTACATTATGGATGCTCTAATACATTGAAACACATTACACATGTCTCTATCTCTTTACCGTTTTTATGATGACATGGCAAGAGGAAGCTGACGTGGAAAATCTAAGCAAGTCAAGGTAGAAAGAGAAACAACTTTTTAAGTGAGTTTAAGGGCTGTTTCGGCCCAGAAGCCCATTCTGCCAACCCGATTTTCACACTGCATGCGCGAGGTAGTACAATGTGTTGGTCCCACATTGCCAACTAGTATATTTTTTCACTAACTTTCAACTTGTTCTCTACCTTCCAACAAATATATAAAACACAAAAATCTTCTCCAATCTCCTTTTATTAGAAAAACCTGACTTAGAGAGAAATCTACAAATATACTACAAAATCCTACATTTATTCATTATTACCAATAACAACAATGGTTTTCTGTCAAAAAAGGTAAATGTTTTTTAAAATTTACACTCACTAAATAATAATATATAGTTAATTTTGCATATAATATTCTCTCTATCTTATGTAATTAGTTACAAGATAGTTCTACTGCATTCCTGATCGAATCTACTTGTAGGCATGCGCGGTGTTAAATCTCTTGAGGGAGAGATTTGCCGCTCATTGGGATCCTACCCGACTCGAGGGATTAGTCTCTACAGTTGCGCGTAGAGGATACACGGTTTATAAAAAAAAAGTTACAAGATAGTTACTTTAGTTAGAATCACTATATAAAGCGTGTCCTTCACTTATTGTAATACAAATAATCTCTCTTTACCATTGAATGAGAATTGAATTTCTATCTCTATTCATTTCTTATATTGGAGGTTAAAATAGTTGTAATTAGTTACAACTTAATTAGTTTAGTTAAGATCACTGTATAATAAAGTGTATCATTCACTCATCGTAATACAAATAATCTCTCTTTAACATTGAATGATAATTGATTTTTTTTTTCTCTTCTCTTCCTTAATTTCTCATTTCTTCTAACATGTGGTATCAAAGAAAAAATGCTTCTGCTGCATTGTTGAGAAAATTTTCACTTCGATCCATCTTCTACATTCTTTATTTTTAATTTTATTTGTTCTGCAGCTCTATGATATTTCAGAACAATTTCATTCAATTTCATATCTTCACTTTATCTACAATTTGATCTTCGTAAGATTCAGATCATTGTATCTTGTAGAGGACAATCAAGAAAAAAAAAGGAAATGGATTTCCTTTGTGTAATGAAGACTAAATCCATACCGCTTTTAGAGAGAAATAAATCACCAAGAATCAAGATGATATTTTTCATTTAATTCACAAGGTTCCTGCTGTTGAATCTCTCTATGTCATAATCAAGCAAGTTTGGTTAATGACTAAGGAGTACAAATCAAGAACAATCAACCATCATTCTTCTTTGTTTATTGACATTTTAACTTTTGATCTAAAATGCTTATGGATAGTTAAGCAATCAAACATCATTCTTCTTAGTCCTTTAAATTTTTACCTTTTAGTTTGTCTCTGCGATGAATTGTCTTAGGGATCTTTTGTCGTAGCAAGTTAGGGGCTCCCGATTACTAATTTGATGTAATTTCTTTTCTTTCCAGCCAGATTTATCTGCAGTCCTCCTTCCTGTCTTTTTCCATTTTTAGTTCTTTTAATAGAATCAGGGGAAGTAATATTTTTCCTTCTTGATATATTTTCATCAGAGGGTTTTAACCTATGAAGCTCGGATACGAGATACGATACGGGATACGATACGACACGATACGTGGATACATATTTTTTTTGAAAATCAAGATACGATACGGCAGGGATACTTCAATAAAAAAATTAAATTAAAATTTAAAATATAAAACATAAAGATACTTGTAATCAAAATAAGTAAGCTAGTAGCGGATAACGGATAATTAAGCTAGTAGATAGTGGATAAGCTAGCTTATAGCGAATGAGGTGGCACATAGTGGATAAGCTAGCGGATTGAATTTAAAGTGTTTGGTAAAATGAAGTAGTTTTTAAAAATAAAATTACGTAAATAGTAATTAATGCTTAAAAGTGAGAGAAAAATTCATTTAATGAAGGATAAATGAGGAATTTAGTTAAAGTAATGAGGGTAAGATTGAGAGAAAAAATGAAACACTATAAGCTGTAAGTTCAAACGCTACTTCAAGTAGCGTTTCAAAAAACGCTATAAGCTAGTGAAAAACACTAAAAACTAATTGTGTCAAACACTTACAACTAGCGGATCAGCTATAACATAGCGGATGAGTACTACCAAATTGAGCCTAAGAAGGAAAAAGAAAACTTAACGAGGCTCCTAAATGTAAGAAGTTGGTGCACCCTTGTGCGTCCCTTAATACAAATTGTTTATCTAAAAAACCCTAATGCTACAACATAGGGTTCTTTAATTTGGACCAATATCTTTCCTACATGGTCAAGTTATATCTATCGTATAGCAAAATGCACGATCAGTTCACTTTCATGTACTTTCATTAGAATTGGATGTACCAAATGTTAATGTTATTTTGATTGATGTCGATTTCATTGATACGTGGGTGGCTGAAAAATGATTGAAGGATATCACTTTCGGTGCATTGTACACAATATTGATTAATTATATATTCAACATGCATCATTTAAAGGATATTAAATTAAGTAGGCTCGTCTTAATAGTATTCTTGAATGACTTTTTTTAGGGATTTTTTCTTTAGTGAGTTGATAGTACTTTTTAAGTGATGTATAACTCCCGAGAGACACACCAAAAGGCTTTATATAGTAACATAGCACAAGTGATTGATATTTTTGCTACCTCCTTAACCATTTGGTCAAGGGTTCGATCACTAGCCGGTGCGTATGAAAAAATACCTGGTGGGAGAGGTCAACCCCTTAAATGAATCTCAATACTTCGGGAGATTAGACTCTACGCGCAAGGGATACATTGGTTTAACAAAAAATGAAGCTGCATATAGTATATATAGTATATACATACAAACCTAAAAACACTTCAATGAGACGGTTTGAATCTCTTTCAGTTTAGTCAGAGGTTCTAAGTTTGAATGCAGTTCTGGGAATGCATGAACATTAAAACTCTTAAGAGAAAATTTATGCGGCTCAATGCGATTCTACCGAATTAGAGAAATTGTCTTTGCAAAGATGCACCTAAAAGATACCTGCTTTACACCATAAAAGTATACATACAATTACTATGATATTCGAGCATGCATATGAATATATTCTTGTTTGGAAAATCATGGTGTACCCCACTTCTCCACTTCTATATGTGGTTAAAGTTTCATGGGAAGCATGTGCGTTAGGCCTCAAGCTTATAGGAGTATCTCCTTTTCATGAAATAAAATTTGTAAGCTATGAGCTTGGCGTTTCTCTAAAGTTTTTATTATGTATATATATTATTGAATCATGATTTGGAATGGGTGAATGAAAGCCATTATCATTCAAGTCTTACTTCAGTAGTAGACTGTATCATTTAATTCAAAATGCTCCAAAAGCTAACCTCCAAATTGCTTATGTAAATGGGAGAGGAATAGACATAGATATATTAAGTTTCCTTTTAACTAGTAGTGTCCCATATTCATGATATAATTAATATGCATCATGCATGTAGTTTAGTTCTTATCTTGAACCTTCTTTCCTTACCAGCCTTGCACTGCTCCACAGCCAGCTTGGGAATGATCATCCCATATTGCCCAAGACCCTTTCTGCTTTTAAGAAGTGAATTCAATTTGTCCTTATTATAAGTAACATATAATCTGTAGGGCCTAGTTCAACTAGCAAATACCGAAATTGTTAGGCTAGATATATCATGTCCCAGGTTCGAACCCGAGACATCACAATTGTGTGTATGAGTTACTAGTGACAATTGTCACTTCGGCTACAAACCAAAAAAAAACTAACATAAATTAAATTTCTATTATTAGTACATTGTTTTTTTTTGACAAAATTATTAGTACATTGTTATTACTATTGTTATCATTGTTATATTATCTTACTTTTCTTTTAGTTTTACTTTTCCTCCACTATAGATATGAGAAGTATATGGTCTGCAGATCTTGTAATTTGAATCCCGTTGTGTTACGCCTCTCAGCTTGGACGCCTGATTTTGATCCTTCATCTGCAAGACAGACTACTGCACAATGTTGGGTTCGATTACATGGCATGTCTCGTGAGTATTGGAGACCTAAGATTTTGTTTGAAATTAGTGGCAGTTTAGGTGTCCCTATTGCATTGGATGAAGCTACCTCAAAAAGAACTTTTGGTCACTTTGCCAGAATTTTAAAGATATTGATCTTATTGCACAACTTCATGATCAACTTTTAGTTGAACGCGTAGAATATGTGTGTGTTCCTCTGTTATGCAAATCTTGTAAATGCCTTGGTCATTCGCCTCAGAACTGCAAGCATAGTAATTTGACTGATCAGATGGTCAAAAAAGCCGACATATTCCAGCCAAAGAATAAAGAAAGAAAGGAAGTACCGCAGAATCCACAACCTTTTGCTCGGCACAATCCCAAGATTGGCAAAAGGAAGCCCACTGTTGCCGAAGATACTATAGAGCACGAATCTGGATTTAAGGCTGGCACATCTATAGTTGCGCCTCAATCTAAGACATTACATGGTTCTGATGTTGTTATATCAGTGAGGGAAGATAATGATCCAAACCGATTTCGGGGTATCAACAATATTGTTGTATCTTCTCAAAAGGAAAAAGAAAACTCAAATCCTCTTATTGGTTTTGCGACAAATAAGGCTATTACAGGTAATGCCAAGGGTATTAATAACATTGTTTTATCACCTGAGGAGGTTGCAGAAAACCCAAACCCTCTTCTTGGAATAGCAAAAAAATTCCCTCTTTGTTGAGATGGAAGAAAATCTAAATCCTCTTCTTGGTGCGGCAAAAGTTATTGCTACTACAAATAATGATACTCAAACAGATCTGCCTCTATTGGTTGTGTTACGTGTCCCTCATGAGATATCTCCCTCCGTTGGTCATTCTCCAGTAAAGACTCATAGTTTGGACGAGCTGGTGACTCCTTTCTCACAAATAGGTCTTCAAATCAACGATTACATGTGGTCGATTTACATAAAGTATCGGCGGGGTCCGATGCTACATCCAACTCAGTGGTACCAGCTGACATGAGAAATTTAGGAAAGCTTTGGGGTGATGTGTTAGATAATGATGCTGAAAATAACTGGTGGTGCCCAAGTCTCAAAAGGAGAACAGTCTAGATCCGCTTAATACCTCAGAGTCGATTGCTACTTCTAATCCAGTAGTAACATCTGACATGAGAATATTAAGAAAGTTTTGGGGTGAGGTATCAGATGATGTTGGTGATTCTGTGGCTACCGATACCCAAAGAACTGTTGTGCGAGATGATAATTTAGGGGGAAGTACTCTTTTCCCTTCTTGATATTTCTTAACATGAGAAGGTTTTGATGAGGCTTCCCTCCTTCTATTCGCCTAAAAAACATAAATATTATATCTTACTTTTCTTGTAAAATTGAAATTTTTTGGTTTTAATTGTTTATTTATCAAATCGTCAAACAAATAAACAGTCAAATAATTGCAAACTCGACAAATCATATGGTAATCTATTTTTATCAATGGGCTTTATATATAGGGTTTTTGGTGTAAACTGTGTATTCTCTGTGCGCAGTTGCAGAGACTAATCATTCGAGCCGAGTAGGACCACAATGGGCAGTAAAACTCTCCTTCAAGAGATTCAACTCTACTGCATTCCCAAGACTGAATTCGAATTCATGACATTCGTTAAGCTGAAAGAGACTCAAATTTAAGGATGATTCCTAGTTCAATTCCTATTTCAATTCCTAGTACATTTGTAGAACTATTTTTTAGCTGCAACTATTAATTAGCAATTGAATTGTCTTATCAAAATGTGTGCACCTATTTTTTTGCTAGGAATTGAACTAGCAATTGAAAATATGACGGGTTTCGAATGACTTTCCACATTTTATTAACTTTTTTTTGACTGATATTTTACTAAAAATAATATGACAATTGGTTTTTCTCTATAAATTGAGTTATTATGTAGAAGATTAATGTATACTTAAATCCTAATCTTTTGTTCTAAAATTTCAATTTTATTTGTGTTTATGAAATGGATCCCAATCAATTTTATCAGTACATAAATTTTAATTATCAATTCCCTACGGGTGATAATTCTCAAAATGCTCAATTTTTTCCCATGTACCCATCACCACTAATCAATCCCAATAACCAACCTCAAATGTGTTACCACTGTGTAGTACCACACATCGGATCAATGTCTGCCTATCAAGTTCCTGAATATTCCATTGAAGTCGACGTGACATTAGGGTCGAAGAAGAAACAATAAATTCTAGTAAGAAAAAAGAAACTCGAAGCAGATATACACTAGAGGAGGTAAACTTCTTATTCAGTCATGGTTCAACATTTCCAAAGATTCGATTGTGGGTGATGGCCAAAAGGCAGATGGCTTGGTTAAGAATCAAGGAAAATTATAACCAATATCGTGGGGAGTTACGAGAAAGGAATATATCTCAAACAAATCTCTATGGCAACGCATAAATACAACTCTCTAAAAATTTGTCAAGATTTACAATTATCTGTGTTGAAAAATTCAAGCCAGTGTGAAGAATTGCCCCACATCTACAGAATGAAATTTATATGGGCGACATATAAGAGAGGGGACCCATATACCTAATACCTTAAGGTTTTGTAGAGAGATGTGGTGTCTCAGTTTCTCTTGCTGGTCTGCTCATTAGATAAATTTCTGCAATTCTCTCTCGTCTTTCACGACTTTCCTAACAATCTGGATTTACAATTATAAGTTCACCCAGATAATGAGCCCTTCAAATTTGAAACTGGCCTAAAAAGTTAAATTTTTGAGAGCAATTTATTTGTTCTCATTGAGATTTGATTTGAGATATATTCCTTTCTCGTAACTCAACACGATATTGGTTATAATTCTCTTTAATTCTTAACCAAAAGCCTTCCACTTTTTGGTCAACACCCACAATCCAGTATTAGGAAACGTTGAGTCATGACTGAATGAGTAGTTTACCTCCTCGATCTAGTGTATATCTGCTTTGAGTTTCTTTTTTCTTACTAGAACTTCTTGTTTCTTCTTCGATCGTATGTCTTCCACACCGACTTGTGTGAAAAATTCAAGAACTTGAGAGATAGACCTCGATTCGATCAGTGTGAGTGCTACACCGTGGTAACACATTGGAGGTTTGGTAATTGGGAATGATTAGTGGTGAGGGAAGCGCCGTCTCAAACAAATTGGGGGCCTGGGCAAATCTTAAAACTTAGACCCCAAATTTTTCTAAAAATCAAATAAATCACCAAAAACTATAAACTAATTATTAAATAAATTGTAAATAACATTTTGATATAATCTCAAAATAATATCAACCTTCTGATTACTTAAAAAGAGTCATCCTTCGAAAGCAGCCAAGAAATTCATCAACCAAGCCTCATATCAGATTGAGTGGTCACCAATAATTATAAAGATAATTAAACTTCAAACTATTTTAAGCTGCCGATAATTATGGGTTATGTGTTTGTTTTAATTTTTGGGGCCCTAATTTATTTATTTTTGAGGTTGGGCGCATGCAGAAGACGCCTTGCATACGTTGTTAGGCGCTACCGGGTGAGGATACATGAGAAAAAATTGAGGATTTAAGTATACATTCTTCTACATAATAACTCAATTTATAGAGAAAAAACCATCTGTCGTATTACTTTTAGTAAAATATCAGTCAAAAAAAGTTAGTAAAATATGGAAAGTCATATGGAATATGTCATATGTGCAAACAAAATTTTTCAATTGCTTGTTCAATTCCTAGCAAAAAAATAGGTGCACACAATTTAAAAAGACAATTTCAGTTGTTACTAAATAGTTGCAGCTAAAAAACAGTTCTACAAATTCAAAAGATTATAGTCATACTCTGCTCGAAGAATGAATCTTCGTAGTAGTGCACAGAGGATATCCGTTTTAAAAAAATACATATAACGGCTCTTCTGTATGATGAATGGAATATTTTCTGGTTTGTGCATCCGGTATTTAAGAGAAGGAATCTTAGTAAATATGATTGATATTAAAATATGTGATAAACTCTTCTTGGTTGGATTTGATTCTTTGGCGCAATCATTTTATTGCGGAGTCAACTTGGTCAAGATCAACGTATGTCAAGACAAACAAAACAAAGGCTAGTCTTCTAGTATTTGGTTTTAAATTAATAGGGTTATCTCATTAATTTTCTTTACTTGAAAGTCGACTAACCCTTTTAAAGTTTTTCAAATATTAATTTATTTTTTTTATAATAAGGAATTTATTGATACTACCTATACCAAACAGAAAATCTAAGGAGCACTTACAAATCATCTGTAAGTTTTTCAAAACTATGTTACTTTATTTTAAATTAAAGTAACATAGTTTTAAGATTAACAACAGCTTATATTAGTTTAAACTAAATAAACCTAACAACCCCTAAAAACACAATTAACGACGTCATAAAAGTTAAAAAAAATAATAATAAACGGTAACATGTGAGGCATGAGTTAGTCTATACTTTTGTTGTTAGTCATGATTTATAAGATGTAACATGTGAGGCATGAGTTAAGAACATGGCAAACGAGGTTATAGCATAGGTTTATTACATAGTCTTAGTCTATAAGCATTGATTGTATAAATTGTTTTTATCACACTTAATAAATCAAACACAAGTTTTTACATTTATCTTTCCTTATTGATTTATATCTTTTACTTTCACGCAACCTTAGTTTAATTGTTCAACCTTACACTAAATGTTTTCAGGAGTGAACTTGCAATTGAGAAATAAAGTCTATTTCTTAGCGATTACGCCTAATCAAAAGGAGTAATCACTCTCAGCAAACAACTGATAGCTAAGCAAATAACTAATTGACTAAACATAAATTTTGGATGACGCTCAATAACATATAAATATCAAACAGAGTGACATGGCTCTATTTGATAAAAATTAGTAATAGTGGATATGCTAGCTAATAGTAAAAAGCTAACCGTTTGAATTTAAAGTGTTTAATAAAATTAGCAGTTGAGCTAATTTAAATATAAATGACATAAATAGATATTTTAGCTAATGTTTAAAAATGAGATAAAATTCATTTAATGAGGGATAAATGAGGAATTTAATTAATAATAGTAAGCGGAAAAGGGAAAAAATGAAACGTTAAGCTGTAAGCTCTAACACTATATCAAATAGCATCTGGGAAACAACTATTATAAGATAGTGAAAAAATATTATAAACAAGTAATTACTATATACCTATTACAAGTTTATTCACTATAGACTATAATTAGCGGATTGACTTGCTAAACAGAGGGCTAATTATTTTAAGGTAGTCTGTTTCACAATACATGTTGTTTTTTAAGAATAATTTTGTTTCATTTTATTTGTGATTTTCAAAGTATAATGCAATATCAATTAATATTGTTTTGTCAATAATTAATACTCATAACTATTTATTGCAGAGAAAAAATAAACAAAATAAAAATAATTTTTTTTTCCTTTTTTATCTTTTTCGATAAGCAAAATATAGGCAAAAATAAAAAATAGTTAACGATATTCTAAAAATAAATAAATACTTACATTAAAAGTAACAAAATCTATTTATATATATATATATATATATATATATATATATATATATATATATATATATATATATATATATATATATATGTTTATATAGAACTATTAATCTTCTACCAATAAGGGTTGGTCTAAGTGGTGCGTAATCAGGGACGGATCCAGGAATTTCAATTTGTGGGGGCAAAATTATTTACTATGAATATTTTTGCGCTTATATTTTTTTTTTTAGATTTACAATAGTTCGGATTACCGTGGTCCGAACTAGTAAACAATGCACAGACACACCCCGTTTTCCTTCCAGTTATATTAGAAGAGGTTTAAATTAGCGTGCTCCGAACCAATTCGGATTAGCATGGTTCGAACCAGTAGACACACCCCTTTTTTCTTTCAGTTATATTAGAAGAGATTCAGATTAGCGTAGTCCTAACCAGTTTGGATTAGCGTGGTCTGAACCTATCCGCAGTTATATTAGAAGAGAGCTATTTTGGGAATTTTGAGAGTGATGGAGTATCCACTAAGTAACTTGAAAGTCGTATGAAGTATTGCCCCAAAGTAAAATAGCTTAACTTTTTTTTTATTGTGATTATGGTGTGGTTATTTTTTTTAGTTGAGTCATTATGTTTTTTGGTTGAGACATTGTGGTGTTCTGTTGTAGCTAGTGATTGGCGTAAAGGTTTTTAAGGAAATGAATAGGTATTATAAGGATAAACTTTTCATTTTCCACACAATAGTATTTCCTTTTCATCTACGTGGGGTCAACATAAAAATAAAGTGAGGTCACTATATTATAATATCCCTATTATTGGTAGAAAAAATAAAGAAAGAGTGGGGTCAAATGACCCCAATATGTTCTACATAGATCCGTGCCTGTGCGTAATTGGACATGGATCCCATCTCAATGTCTCGGGTTCGAATCTTGGGTGTGCAAAAAGTCTGTTGGGAGGAGAACCACCATACGGCGCAAAAGTGGTGTGATTGTGGTCACCCAAATTCGCCGACGTAAATTACTATCGAAAAACTCCCAGTGAAACCGCGCACCAAAAATATGGTAACAAAAAACTATTAATCTTCGTAATTATTAATCTTCTTATTTATAGGCAAAAACTAATGAGCCATGGGCTGCTGATATCTCATTTCTTTGTGACTTCATGCGTTGGATTGAAGCAATTTTGAAAGTTTGAATTGAATGAACACAAATCCCAACAGTAATGTTCCATATTGATGAAATCGAAACTACACCTAAGATTGAAGTCATGTCTCTATCTAAAGTACTATGTTAGGGGCATTGCACCTGGCACAACCATGGCTTTGCATGTGGCAGGCCATGCCCTTATTTTAAGCATGCAAAACTCCTCTCCTTAACTATAGCTAGCCGTGAATTGTGGTTAATTTTTTATTGGAATTCTTCTTCTTCTTTTCATCTTGTATTAGTTGTAGCAAAATCATCATGTTCTTGGCATTGAAATCTAAGGAGATTTCGTTTTTATTATAAAGTTCAATAATAATACCGTTAGTTAGTTGAATATGGTACACCTTTCATTCCTATCTTTTAACCAATTCACGTTCTTTGAGAGGGTTACTTATTTTAATTAAGGGTATGTTATAAAAAATAGTGAATAAGGAATGCAGTGACGAATCTAGAAATTTTTATTAGTAGATGCAAAAAAAATAGCCTATAATATTTTTGAAAAAATATTGTAAATTTTTATAAAATAAATAATTTCATTGTAAAAAAATCTTAAAATACCTAAGTTTCTACTAATTATATAACCAAAAAGAGAAAATTAGTACCAATTTATTTTCTTTTTATTTATCTCTTATGAATTTCTACATTTAATTTATCTTATAGGGGCAACCCTTATTTTTTTATGGGGGCAAAATAAATTTATTATATACATTTCCAACCAAAATAATTTTTCAAGTGGGGACAAATGCCCCCAATTAACTACAAGTAGATTCGTCCCTGAATGAATGAGTTTATAGCGAATAATAAGCTAACGGATAGTGGGTGAGTTTATAACGGATAACAGATAAGTTAGAGGATGAACTTATAGTGGCTAGCGGCTAACAGATAAGCTAGCAGATAACAAATAATGTGTTTGGTAAAACTAATGATTAAACTAACTGATAAATGTAAAATAACATAAAAAACATGTTTAATGAATATACAAATACGACAAAATATTTATAAATTATTATTGCTATAAATGTTTGCTATAAATGTGAAAAAAAACTCATTTAGAATTGGGTTTTTGAACACCCATGCGCTAAATGTGTAGCAAAATATATAATTTTCTACCTTCAATATGATGTTTAATGAGTCAGTGGGATGAAATGACTCAATGTCTTCACTTATCATATACTACCCATGTAGTTAAAGTTATATCATGATAATAGGCTAGTTTTTTAGCAAACAGAAGGAATGAAGTCTCGTTAAAACATTTTGATTCAAAAACATCAAGAAGAAAAAGTGTACATCCCACTGATTTTATTTAAAATGATAAAAAGAGCAAAAGGACAACAGCAAAATTAAAGGGTACTTCCCCCTGATTTTATTAAAAATGATAAAAAGAGTACATCCATGAATATATTACCGCGAAAGCCCTTAAGACAATCCTTAATAGATACAAACGAAAATGCGAAAAATTAAAAGACTAATTTACATTAGCCAAATCAAAAAGATATAGAGACGGAATTTGTCCTAGAATGGGTATTATATAGTTTCACTTTTTTGGACCAATTTCTTTTCTTATCGAAATTTTTTCTTTTGAGTCTTGGACACAATTAGTTCAAAATATTCTTCATGCGCAATTGTTTCTTGTGTATCAGTAGTCATAGGACCAACATCATCATCTAATACTTCACCCCAAAGTTTTTCTATTATTCTTATGTCAAATGCTACCACTGGGTTAGAACTTAGATGTAGCATTGGATCTTGAGGCATTTACGAGGCTAGCCTGGTAGTGGAAGGTTGAGTGGAGGATGAGTCGATGGAATCACTCCAAAAAAGACTAACAATATGTGTATCATTCACTACATTTACGTTAGAGTGAACAACATGAGTTTCAATATTACAATCACCAAAAGGGACAATTTGAAAAAAGTTGCCTTGAGCTGCTCTCTATGTGCCAGAGGTAGTACCAGTAGCCAACTCTTGAATGAAGTTCAGATATGTCTTTTGCATTTGCATAACCGCATGCGGCACTTGCTTACCCTCATGCGAAGTGAGAGAGAGTCTAGACAAATATGAGAGAATTTGATCCTTCATTAGTGTTGTGTAAAATGTGGTATAGTGCAAGTGTACACTGCCAACAAGTAATATAGAGTAAGTGAGATCGTTCCCACGAGGAATTTAGGTCTAATTTAATTTGAAAGTTTAATTTGGTTAACAAATTAGTGATAAAGTAAATGACACACAAGTTTTTAACATAAACAGTAGTAAAAGCAAAGGGTAATGGAAATCAGTGATGAGAACAAGCTGAGATGCATTCACTACAGTAGCTTCATTAAAATGCAATTAAGGGTACGTTCAAGGCTGCACCAATAAGACATATTTTCTCAAATACTTCACACTAGATTTTCCTCGCAAGAGTTTATCTCTAAACCCTATAGGAGTACCTCCTAGGCTGCTTGGGCACTGATAGTATTCACCTTATGGAATTTGCCCTCCTATCTCTAGGGTTTAAGCAAGGAACATTAAAATCTCTTTTAATGAAACAGTCCATATTATCTTGTGAGATAAATTTACAAACCATCTCTGAATTTATAAATTCTATTTAGACTAGACGGCCAATCCTAATCTAAAATGGAAATATTATCACACACAAGATAAAATGCATAACATTGAACGTACTTCATTAATCACATAGTAAACTAGCTACATCAAATTCAGCATCTCAACTATGAGTATTTAGCTCATATTGAGCTTACAAAACACGGAAAATAACTTAAACAAAAGAGTAGAAGTCATATTACAAAATTCAAGGTAAGAATGTATACTAATAATGGTGAACAGTAGGAGAACTCCAAAGATAACAATGGAGGACTGATCCAGCTCGTCCATAGGTAGAATCCACCAAGAAAATGTAATTCCAGTGATGCTGCAGCAATAGTCTCAGCAATGAAACAATACTACTAATGTTGCACGCAAAGAGGGGAAGCTATCTCTATACTTCCTTCATGACGGCATAGCATACAAATGAAGAAGGTAAAATGCCTTTATATAGTGTCTTAGGCACACAAACCTAGAAATGACCTAATGGAGGTACATTTCCCTAAGGTAAAGGCTAAACTTGGAACATTCTAATGAGGTCACTCCATTCCGTGTTTCCTCAGCTCTGGCAGCTGTCCTTGCCTCAATTTCTGTGTCCCTTCAATCTTTCTCTCTCATCTTTCGCATTTCCAATTGCGACGGCACCTGGTGCTGCAGCACTAAACCAAAACGCAATTAAACGCACAAGGGCATCGGATTGCCCAATTAAAACCAATTCAAGCCTGCACAATTATTTCTAACCTAAACACTTAATTACAAAAGAAATTACACAACATGCTTGATAATTCACACAAAAATAAGCCTAAAGGATAAGTAATAACCATCATAAATGATAGTTATCAATTAGATTGCAAGATCGCGTCTCTATTCTCATTTGATGAAGTTTCCTCTTTCTATCTATCTGAACCAGAATGTTGTTGCATGTTCATATGTAAATCTAATTGTCGAGCATTAGAAAACATAGTAAATCCTTATTGAAAAATTGATTCCCAAAGTACAACACACTGGCGCAGTTATTGGATGGAATTGGCGTCAATGTATCACATGCGAGTGGAACTTCTACAACCTACAGAATGTCTGTGGCGTAGTGGTTGTCTCCCTCATGACCGCGACACGCCAATGGGCCGTGTGTAAGTCACCCATTCTCTGATTGGGAAAGGAAGGTTTGCTTGACTCCACTCTCTCAGATCCGAGTTTGGAACCCGACAACAAGATCTGCAGTCAGCAGGTCGTCTGGCGGCGTGCAAGCCGCATTAGCCATATGCAGTGCAGGGAAATGTTCACTTAAACCCTAGGAGAACTCCTTTTTTCAATTCCAAACCTCTAATAATAGGCTAGGTTAGAAACAAATCAGATGGAATAATAAATTATTTTTCACCTTCAAACTTACAAAATTTAAAATCTAACAAAATATAAATTATTTAAATTAAAAAGAAGGTTATAAAAATTCAATATAAAATAGTATAAAACATAAACTTCATTGATTTGACAATGATATGCATTTTTTCAAAACAATCATTTGTTTTTATTTTATGTAATACAAGAATAAAATTATTTAAAAAGTAATTTAAAATATAAAATAGTAAATTAATAATCCTATTTTGAGAACAATCTATTACTTTAAATAAACGCATTTTACTCTAATTACTTCCCGTGTAAGTTATTTTATATAATCCTATTTTGAGAACAATCTTACACGGGAAGTAATTAGAGTAAAATGCATTTATTTGTATCACCATCAAAACAAAAACAAAAATTCAAACACTATGTGCTGTCAAAAAAAATTCAAACACCATGTGAGTTGCAGACACAAATACTAAAAAAACTACAAATCAGTTATACACCTCTATTTATTCAAATAATTGAATAATTACTACAAGAAAAAATAAATAAAAATTCAAGTTGCAAACACCGAATTACATGAGCTCATCACCGTATAATATTCAAATATAAAACACAAATCATTATTCCTTTTCAAAATGAATACAATTATTAATTTAAATATTAAACCTATTGAAAACAATTAAATATCATTGATTAATTTTTTCTATGTTTTTTTTCACCACCAGATAAAAATTCCATAAAACAATATTCAATGTCAAAATTCACATATAAAAACATGACAAAATTCACCACCAGATAAAAATTCCATTAAACCTTTTGTTATTTTATAAATCATATACTGGTATTTTATTCAATTAAGTTTTGTCACTAGGTATACAATTTCGCAATGAATCTTATATTCTTGGTCACTTTGTGAGTATTTTTGAAGTTGTTTTCTCTCAAATGTTGTCGTGTGGATGGGATGGATCCTTCTTTTTTACTCAACCCAAAAGCAGGATCATATATCAAATGGAAAAATAGGTTTGGTTCTTTTGAACCAAGATTTCCACACAACACAAACAAAACACAATACATTATTTCATTCACTTTTCTTTATTTCTTTTACTGTTTGCAGAGACAATAGGTGTTGGATGAAGCTTGATGAGACTCGCCACAAGGGACACAATGACAGAGAGCCATTAGGAAAAGTTGTGTATAATATATTTTACTACATGCTTCTTCTGAATAGTTGGTTAGGATTACTTATGTCAATTGTTTAATAGTTAGGTAGTTAATTTTCAATCATGATAAGCATTGTATAACTAGCTAGGAGGAAACTAAACAAATTATCTAAAGATTTGTTGTTTAGAACTAGACTAGAATGTTGAATTTTGCTAAGTATATCAAAGATTGTTTAATTTAGTTTGTAGCGAAAAGAGAGTTGTAATTTTGTATTGTATGCTCTATTTTATATGTTTGTTCTTGAGTTTTAAATGAGATGATTTTTATGCATAAATATGTGTGACTGTTAACACCTATTTGGCGCGCCTTTGAATACTTTGTGTGACTATTATTCTTCTATCGATAGTTTTCATTGCAATTTTCAACTAATTATAATTTAAATGTTGTTCTACTTAATTTACTGTCAAATTGTTTATTTTTATGTATCTTATGATTTTTTTCCCACAATCACAAAACAATTTCACAAAAAAATCAAGTTATTTCATTATACTAACTCATTTGTTAACTACCATACCAGTGTAGCGCAAAACAAAAGTAATTTGCTATATTTAAATTATGAAAGATACATAGTATTTTAAATTATAATTCATCACAACTAATAGTGACTGTCATCTATTGTCAAAAAAACATTTAAAATAAATAGTTACAAGTTGCAATATAATTATTTTAATTTTTTGTCGTTAAATTACCATATTAAATCACTGGTATGACATTAGGAATAGTCTACAAAAACATTAACAAACTATAAAAAATCGGTATTAATACTAATTTTTTGGCTTACAACATAAACAACTAACCATATTGTATTTTAACAATTTACATATAATCAATATTACATTTTTCATTCGGCCATCTATTTATTTTCTCTAGAATTTTTGTTTAATTTTGGTATTTTAAAGCGAATTGTTCCCCGTGTATCATGCACGGGTTACATACTAGTATATATATATATATATATATATATATATATATATATATATATATATATATATATATATTTAACAATAATAAGTTGACTCCACATAGGAATGCAACTATAATTAATAGGATGGAATTAAATAGTATATATATATATGGAGTCAACTTATTATTGTTAAATATATATATATATATATATATATATATATATATATATATATATATATATATATATATATATATATATATATATATATATACTAGTATAACGGCAAATATAATAAATAAACAATCAAGCTAAGCTACTATAGAAAAGATTTTTTTCTGTTATTGTTCAATTTTTCAACTAGCTAGGTAGAAGGGAATATATAATATGTTTAGAACATGACCAGCCGTTCGCCAAAAGAAAACGAAGAATATTTTTTTTAAGATAGACAATTGTTAGTTGGGGTGGGGGAAATATATTAGTTTACGGGACTTGAACTTGAGACTCTCTTCAGACTCATTTAGTGCACTCTTTTGATATCCATTACCGCTAACCCATTACCTACTTGAGATGAATACAAAAAACATGATTTATAGGATTAGATGCTCCTGATTCATCATTAATTTCACCATATGAAACCGGTTTGACTATATATATATATATATATATATATATATATATATATATATATATATATATAAGAGAAAAATATAATACCTAAAACAAATATAACCACCAAAGAGGAGAGATGTGGACTCCTGGAAGAAACACATGAGACCACGTGGAAAGGCTTATTGAATTACAAATTGGAATATTTAGACTTTAAGTGAGTGTCCTTAATTTTTTAATTATATATCTGAACTTTGGCTAATTACAAATTAATGAGTTTAAAATTTGACGTACATACCGAACTTACATGTGCTGTAGATATTTCTAACAATCATAAAGTATTCGTTCAAAAAAAACAATCATAAAGTATTTGACTACCTATGATATGATACTTCAATTACTATATGTCCCATTGTGAAGTATTTGTTGTGTCGAGTAGGTCAAAAAGAGTGTCGACATATAAAAAAGGATAATAACAATTATTATATTAATTATTATTTTTTGTATGCGTCACTCTCTTTCTTCCTTAACACAATATACTTGAAACAATAAACTCATTTGTTATGGGTTAGTGACCAATTTATGGCTTCACCTAACTCTTGATCACTTAATACAATCATGAAACCTCTTTGTTATTCAGTGAAAGAGAATTTTATGAAGAAAAAAACACACAATAAGAAGAAAAAAACACACAAATTAACAAGGTTTCAAATTATGGTGGTTCCAACCGTAACGTGGTCAATTCCAAAATTGTTAGGTTGTATATAATCTTTTGAGTTCGAACTCAAGACCTTAAAGTTCTGTCTGTAGGTTTCAAGTGGTACTTATCACTTCGTATACAGACCAAAAAAATTGTGGTTCCCAACTGCAATCGCAATTGCTTATAAAAAAATTAAGGGTTTTTGAAGCATCTATCCATCACTTTATTCACTACAAAAAAAGCTTGTTTTAGCCACCAGCAATTGCCACGGAGCTTATTCCGTCAGTAATTTGCCACGGATTTGCGACGGAATGCGTAAAAAATAAGGGCGCGAAATTTTCCGCTGGTGTTTGCCACGGACATGTGAAAGGACAGAAATTTGCCACGGAGATTCCGTGGCAAGTCCGTGGCAAACCCATTAATCTAAATAAAATGAGCCCGATCCCTCCTATCCTAAAAACAGAACTTCACGCTCTCTCCTCCTCACCCTCTCGCTCTCTCCTCCTCACCCTCTCGCTCTCTCCTCCTCACCTACAATCCGCCTCCCACGGCTCTGTCACCCACGACTCTCTCTCACGCACGAAGCTCTGTCACCCACGGATCTCTCTCACGCACGAATCTCACGAAACCCTACGTTTTCATAACGGCGCTCTCTCGCTCTCTCACGCGTCGCTTTAAGCAAGCTTGCTTTAAATCTTCCCTTCGCCTCGAGAACAACCTTCTTCTCTTCGTTGCTCATGGTTTGTTTTCTTCTCTGATTTGATTACTTGCTTTTCTTAGGGTTTTGCTGATTTAGGGCTTTGCTGAAATAGGGATTTATCGGTTGTTGTTTGCTGATTTTGGGCTTTAACTGAATAAGGATTCATCGGTTGTTGTTGTTGCTGGATTTATAAGTTGTTGTTGTTGTTTACAGAATTTAGGACTTTGCTTAAAATAGGGTTTTACTTTAGATTAGTGTTGATTTTACTATTCCATAGTTATCAATTCTAACATCAGATCCGTAACTTTCTGCACTTTCTCAATTTTTGCTTCATTAGTTCTCTGGAAATGCATACGGATTTTTAATTGTTTGATTCCACTTTTTAATCCGTAACTTTGCTGAAGGAAAAGAATGTAATGGCTCCAGAACCTGGAAATATTATTGGTTTTGAAAATGAAAATTTGCGCATGGATGATAAAGTGATTGAGATTCATGAAGACCGAGGTGCGCGTGTCGACTTCGCTGATGTGGCTTTGGGTGTTGTATCCAATGAAGATGCTCAATCGCCAGCTTGTTCAACCTCTGAATGAGAATGCTTGATAACCATGAAGATACATTGCCCGAATTATTTAAGCCTTCAAATACAAATAGTGCTTTTGAAATAAAAACGTCTCGAACAAAATGTTGGATCGCAAGCGCAGGACAAAGGGAGTTACCGGAAAAATCACAGAGTGTAAGTGATGAATATATATGAGAAAACAAAGAAATTGGATGTTCTCTTAGCTTGTTATCCATGAGCATAATTACTTATTGATTTCATTTGATCTACTTTTTGAAAATTTTGGTGAGAGTGAGATCAAAAAGTTGGGAGTTGTTATGGTCAAGGGTTGTTCTTGCGTTAAAAATGGTGAACTAGAAGTATGATTTCTGCTTTTCATTACCTGTTATGTAGCACTTGCGATAAATATATAGATAAAATATCTCTCCTCCCTTTCTTTTGAGATTAAATCTCCTCTTTTCATCAGAAAGAAAAGCGGAAAATTCAAAATTGCTAAATCTTAGCGAAATAGATTTGTTTTTGTGCGCTTCATTATATAATTGTGATCTTTTGTTCTTATATATGTTTGCATTTTGACAGGGATTAGGAACCATTCAGATACTTGCAGATGCTTTGCCAAAAATTGTTCCTTATGTCTTGATCAATCATCGTGAGGTTTGCTTCTCTATTAATATATTTCATTTGTTCTCAATCACGCGAATGCTGCTTAAAATTTGTTTGGTTGTAGGAGCTCCTTCCTCTAATAATGTGTGCTATCGAGCGCCACCCAGATAGTAGCACTCGAGATTCTTTGACCCACACTTTGTTTAATTTAATCAAGCGTCGGATGAACAACGAGAGACGGATAATAATGGATGTATGTTGTGTTGTTTTCTTTCTTCTAATGAATGTTTCGATTAATGTTTCTTTACTTCTTATATTCCACTTGTCATCATTTTAGGCATGTGTCAACCTTGCAAAGAATGCTCGGAGAGATGAGAACAGAAAATGCAATTGCTTCCACAATCTTTGGGAACAAGTATATTTTTGCCTCTTTCAACTCTCTCTTCGTCTTTATGATATTGGGACCAGTTTTCGCTTTATTGGTGTTATGATTATTAGATCACCACATGTACGAGGAGCGAAGATTGCTTGTTGCTCAATCATGTGGAGAGCTTGCGAGAATTTGTGCGGCCCGAGATTCGCGATTCTCTTATTTTATCTCATGTGCAAAGAACTAATAGAAAGATTCTCGCCAGTGTTGTTCGAGAAGCGGCGGCTCATAATCGCTATGTCTGCTTCCACTTTTTCCGGATATGGATAAATATTTCAAGGTCACTCACTATATTTGCTTCGGGCAATCATGGAGAAGGTTTCGAGTTGAGACTTGGCTACAATCTAAGCTATAGAACGGGCTAATAAAACATGGTCTAGGGAATCGAGATTTTAGGGTTACCATAATGTGACAACTTTTGGAGAAAATATAATAATAAAAAGTTAAGATTTCCATCAATTTTTTTTTCTTCTTATTGATAGGTGGAGGAGTTGATGTTCCAACTAGTATGTGACCCGTCAGAATGGTGGTGGAAACCGCTCTCAAGAAATTGACTCTGCAGCTTATAAAGTGGGGAAACAAATTAGATCATGTTTTGAGAGCTTTACTTTCTCATATTTGAAACTCTACTGCAGTATTTGTTTTCCTTTGTACTATCAATTCTCCTTTTACAATTTCATTGTCGGTTGAAATTATTTTTCCGAGTTTAACTTTTTGCCCCAATTCGCAGCGTTGCCCACCTCTTTCTCGGGTTGAAGGGTCTTTAGAGTCACATCTCCGTGTCTTGGGTGAAAGAGAGTCTTTGGAATGTAGATGTTTTGTTGAAAATGCCGATGGAATTGCTTTCTTTTGTGCACCGTAGTAATTGATACACGCCTTTCTTGTCAACCACTCAAACCGACTAAGCCGTGTTATCAAAATCATTGCTTGAATTGTATGCTAGGTAAGCTTAGAATAGTTGAATTTGAATAATACAGCTTAGGATATGTGAAAGAGTGAATCTTTGCAGCGATCTTGACGCCACATCCACCGAGTCTTGTTAATTCATGTTATAATGTTTGTAAATTCTAAACGTACATTTTTGCATACACTAAAAGACAAATCAGTGCATGAATGTCGCATCAAAGTCAGCTGCGATCTTTAATGGTTTCCATTTTGCTAGGGGACAAGTTGAATGGGATGCATTTGAATGGATGCATGTCGAGTGCTTTCCAAATTTGATAAGGCTAGCCTGCTTGTTACCACGAAAGAAGATAATTTACTGAGCCGAATTTCAAAGGTCACTTGCCTTACCTTTGAAGTTTTTTCAATTGTTTGGTATGACTTCCGACCAAAGTTATTTCCAAGTTTTTTCTGATATAACCTATGTAAATGCGCTTCATATTCCATTCTTTGAATGTTTTGGGGATTCCTACATGACATGCATAATGCTACCAAAGATTTCTAACAAAGCATGAGGGGATGATGCCGATTTTACTTTTTGGGCGAGTTGCATTGTTAGAATATCTATACCTATGAAAGTTGCAAACGAGATGTTGCCATGTCCACATAAATATTTCAATTCTGCTGACAATGAATCAAGTAAGGATCAAGAGGAACATCATAGGAAACTTGTGTCATATGAACGTAGGTATATTTCATCATAGGAAACTTGAGAAGACTCGTTAATGTATATTTCTTGGATTTGATTTATAAATAAAGTATTTTGATTATATAGTTATTCTACTTGTAAGTTAAGGCTGTTGTTACTCCATTGAAGTATGCTGACTTGTAATCTATATCTATATACTTGTTATAACACACGTTTTGGTGCTTTTGAAACATATGCTGACTTGTAATTTATATCTATATACTTGTTATAATTTATAATTGTTAGCTTGATTTTATAATTAACCCAATTTGTGAAGAAGTTGGAGTAGTAGGAAACTACTGCTCCATTTATTTTTTTAATTTTTTTTTAAAAATTTGCGACGGATTTGCCACGGACTTGCGATTTAAAATTTGCCACTGGACTTCGCGGCGAAAATTTGCCACGGACTTGGCGATTTACAATTTGCCACGGATTTGCGACGGAAAAATTTGCCACGGATTTGCGACGGAAACATTTGCCACGGAAATTCCGTGGCAAACGATTTGCGACGAGCGTTTTTGCCACCAATTTTTGTCCGTGGCAAATCCGTGGCAAATGTTGTTTTGCCACGGAAATTTGTGCATTTGCCACGGAAATGTCCGTGGCAAATGAACGATTTTCTTGTAGTGATTGTGGCCATAAATACAATCTTATTTATTTGTTACGTACTTTTTGCAATATCAAAAATTACAACGTGTAACTGCAATTGCAATCACAAGACCCTAGGCTGATAAGCTTGTTGGTCATGAAACTAATTTAAGTTTATTTTGGTGGGATCTTATTCCAAGTTTTATTGCTGAGAATTTTTACAGAAATATGTTAGGTTTGTCTAGCTATAAATTTTCCTAATTTCTTTCTTGGCATTAGTGTTATTCCTTTTTTGATGCATTGGGTTTTTCTATTTTGGGTGTGCTGCAAATGATTGTTGATGACTTTAGTGGCAACCGGATTGAGGCGATAGTGATCATTATAGTGATGTTTTGCATACCCATATAGGATTGCTTTTATTTCCTTTTTGTTTATGTTCATTGGTATTGACCTAATCCCCCATGCTTTTTGTTTACTTTTTCATCAATAAAATTTAGGGGAAGCAGTGGCAGATCCAGGACCCTAGGCTAGGGGGTACAAATTTTTTAAACACACATCGCTAAAAATATAATACAAATAAGACTTTTACAGGTTCACAACTTGTGTTGAATTAAACCAACACAAATGATATAACACTAACAAGTTTCTAAATACAAATCGAATAACATTAAGAGAACCAACATATTCACAAAATACAGATTCTAAATAGCATTAGAGTAGTGCAAAACCAAGAACTTTGGTGCAAAACTAAAGACTTGAATGCAAAAGATATTTTTTAGGGGTTACAAAAACATTTTTTTCTAAAGTATTAGTGCTAATTTTACTTTTTCAGGGGGTTCCGTTGAACCCTGAAACACACATAGATCCGCTACTGATAAGAAGTACTTTTTTTCCTTCTTGATATTTTTTCTCTAAGGAAGAATTTACAACAAAAAGTTTTAACAATACTCCATATATTTTTGTTTACTAAAAAAAATTGCAATCGCGAACCGCAACTTAAATTAAAACCCTGCATTTTTTTTAATATTAAATAGCCATTTGATAGACATAGGAAAACCTACATATTAGATTTCTTTATTTGGTTAATTACTCACAGTTTTGGTCCTTGGTGGAGGAGGTATATACATATAGGAGTGTATATACATATGTTTGACTTTTTGGGATTCATTATTATAAAGGTTAAGTGGTTGAACCCTTAAATTTTGTATTGTTAAATGAGAAATGATTATTTGGGACTTAGTTCTAATTCAATAATTGCAATGTTGGTAAGATAAAAAAGCAGCAAGCACAAACGCATGCATCGATCGAAATGAATGGCAGCTGAAGAGAAGGGAAATTTGAATTTGAATTTGAACAGATACATTGCATGATTTGCCTACTTTGATCGATGCTTAAGCTTTCTTCATCAAACTAATTACCTCAACTCAAGTCTCAACATGTGTGATTCATATTTCTTACTGGATCAATACTGTCAGGGTGTGCTGAATACAATTAATCAAAAGCTTATCCATGGAGAGCAAATAGAACAGAATAATGCAATTTGGCTTAAAAATTAATAATATAATTGACCTCGATTATTGATCTGCCACATTCATATTATACATTAATGGTAATATTGGATTGACTAATAAACAACTTATTTGGATTTATCTATTTAATAGCATTTGCTAGAATATTTCAGATAGCTTAAATATACAAATAATTTATGACAAGTCCATAAGATAAACCAATTTATTAGGGAGGTTTAGGGAGACTTTTCTCTATATCGTCGCAGAAGGATGGTTGAGATGGGGTGTGACCACCACTAGAAAAAGATGAAATAGCAACCAAAATTTAGAGATGAAAAAAATGACAAAGTTGTCTATAAAAATAAATGTTAACGATGGTAAATTAAGAGATAAATTTTATTTTTTCCATTTCTAATTTTCGTTGCTATTTCATCTTTTCATTTTTTTATAATCGATTTTATCTTTTTCTTGTAGTGGTTGAATGATATATGGGAATATGGGATCTCAGAAGATAACTAATTTCATAGGAGGAGGGGCTAATTGCTAAACTTTCCCAATTGCTGATTTCCATTCTCATTTTAATCACGAGTGGGTTTGGGTGACTAACATTGGTGGTGTCCTCTCAACTCACACTCTTCTGATGGCTTGGATCTCACTCCAAGACGAGGGTCACGATTAGGGCACCTGATCTTGGACAAGCAATGGGGGTGGAGCGATCTCCCCCTTTAATGGTCATTGTGTTCTCTTTGCAACTTCTTCGAAAAAGACTTCCCACATGCAAAGTCGATTTAGGAGAGGCGTCATCGATGAGTCGGCAATACTTCTTATATATTTTTTTAAATAATCTTAAGGAGATTAGACTTTGTTTGTTCAGACATTGTGGGTTTATCAAATGTAGACACAATTTTGTATGAAGTGCTCTATTTTGTTTTAGCTAGGAAATTGTGCCCAATTTTTGGCCACTCTCGTCTAGTTTTGGTTTTGGTGAATGGTATTATTGTGACGCCTGAGGCCGACGTGATCGCCGGTGCAAAGCATGGACAATGAGCAACTCCAAAGACGCTTTTAGGCGAATGGACACGTGGAGTGGATGAATCAATACGCACTGGAATGAGAGGGGTCCTGAGGATGGCGGGTATGAGGCTCTACAATTGAAGAAAGACTTAGAATAATTGATTTAGGCCCCATACAAACAAATGCATTATCTTTTCGGGAGCCCTAAACATAAGAACTTCATAATTAAGCATGCTTGAGTTAGAGCAATTTTGAGATGACTGACCTTCTGAGAAGTTTTCCGGAAAGCGTGTGAGTGAGGAAAAAACACACTGAAAAGACTTTAGTTGGTTTGTGTGGACAATCAACAATTCTAACAGTAGTTTTGAGCGCTACAAATGGTATACAAGCATACCTCTTCCAGTACGGTGTGGTTCGGAAACACCAGGAGAAAGTTGGTGGGCATGTAACGCCTGAGGCCGACAAGGACATGGAGTGATGCAGAGCATGCACAATAAGCGGCTCCTGGCACGCTTCAAGTAAGAAGACATATGTCCCCCTTCCTTCGATTCCCGAGTTGGGGTATGTACCCCTATTAATTAATTATTTTTTGTTGTTCAAAAAAAAGTTACAACAACTTTGTGCATTTTTTATGACAATGATACTTATAGTAAAAATCATAGTTATTAAACGCGGACCGACCTGGTCGTTGGTCAAACTGAGACTAGGTTTCATGTCTAGTTTGAGTCACTCATTGAATTGTATGTGCATCAAACCCAATGCAACTCGACCAGTTTAGTGGATAGCCCGGTGATTTGATCAATTTGACCCGGCTTTAATTTGACTCGATCCAACTTGTTTTTTGCTTAATTAAATATTGCAAAGGAACTTAAAAAAACTTTTGCAGGGATCAAAGTCCTCTCCATGGGATGCAGAATGAATTTTTAACCAATAAACCCCGAGGCTTATCAAAAGCCTTTTATGTATCTAATTATATAACATCTAATATTTTATATCAATTCCATAAACATTAGATTCTATATATTTATTATTTAGAATACTAATGAAAATGAATAATTATTTGTTTTAAAATATATTTTTAATTTCCAATTAATTTATATTTTAAAATATTGACTTATATAATTGTCATATATTTTTCTGATTTTCATATTACTTTCGTATACATTTTATTTATATTGGGTCATGTGGTTCGATTAGTGATCACTCTTCGGTTCGACAATTGACCTACTGGATCAATATCCTAACTAGGCCGATGACCAATTCGAGAAGTGAAGTTGGGGACAAGAGGTATTCAACTCGCAAAAAAGACCCAAGGAGATCCAAAGAGGCAACACTATTCCAACTACGTACCAACAACAATATAGGAAGATAAATTAAGACTATCTCCAAAAAAGAAAATACACTAATATGGTAGGTAGACCATACAAAATGGAGAGTTACTTCTGCTCAAAAACCATCTCTAAAATAATGATATGATAATGTCAGTCTACTCTCTATCAACCCAAATCAAAAATAAAATACAGTTTTAGACATAAAATACAACTTTGCTCATTATAAATGTAGTTATAGGTACATTGTTACTTTCCTTTTTTTTGACAAATAGCTACATGGTACTTGGAACTGGTTTATGTATGAATATATAACATATTAAAGTTTTAATTATTTATAAGTTGATATAACAAACATCTACATGCATAAAAATATCAAAAACTGAAATGAAACGGTGCCGTCAAAATCATTGTTCTAAGTTTAGAAAATGGTGCAGCTAGTCGACGACTCATGACATGCATGTATGTGATGATAAAAGAAGAAAAATGAATCAGCCAAATAATAAATTTGATAACAATGTCTACCAGTTCTTCAAATTTGAGCAGGCCCCATTGAGATTCCTCTTTCATTTCTACCCTCACTCAATATGGAAATATATTCACTACCCATTTCTCAACCCTAAGCCACAAGTTTATAATTAGATAGGGATATACATGCATATCTATATCTATACGGGAAAGGGACTCATTCTTTTTTAAATCGGGTATCATCTACGCGCAACTGCGGAAACTAATTCTTCGACCTAATTAGTAGGACCACAATGAACGATAAAACTCTCCCTCAATAGTTTTAACTAACTCATACCCAGCAACGCTGCCCATCGACTTTGAACGCGCTAGCCTTACCCAGCGGTTTTTAAGAAATGCTGCCCATCGCCTATAAATGCGCTAGCCATACCCAGCGTTTTTTTTAAAAATGCTGCCTATCGCCTTTAAACGTGCTAGCCATACCCGGCGCTTTTTAAAAAACGCTGCCCATCGCTACACCCATTCTCCCAATACCCAGCGCTTCTTAAAAACGCTGAGTATAGCTACACCCGTTCTCCCAATACCCAGCGCTTTTAAAAAGTGATACTTATCACTTTATTAGTATATTTTTTCATTTCCTCTATATATTTCGTGAACAGCAACGCAACTCCTCTTCCTTCTCTCCATCTCACCAAACTTGTTCCCTCTCTCACTCACAATAGGTATACACATTTCCTCTCATTTTATTTTCTCTATATTTTTTTCCTCTCATTTTTCTTCCTCCATTAGGTTCATTTTTGTTGCCTCCCCATTAGCTCCTATCTTATGAAAAATGAAATGTTGACACCCCATTGTCATTCCTATCTTTCACAAAGGTTAGTAGCATTGCTTTTTGTTCTAGTTATTTTAATGGCATTGGAACATTAGGTTAGATGAGAGGGTGACGTGTTTGTGTAAACTTGAGGTGAAATATTGTAGGTGAAGTGTTTGTTGAAATGTCCAAATGAAATGTTTGTTGATTTAGTAAATTTGGGGCTGATTTATTGTTGATTTTTTAGTCCATGAAACTAGTGTTTGATGAAATTACCTAGTGAAATGTTTGTTAATTGAATATTATTCTAGGTTAAGGAATACTTGTGATGTATTTCTAAACATGAGAAATTGAGGATTGTTATTGAATATGTGAATTGTTTGTTAGGTTTTGGGAGTTTGTTTTGCCGGAGCTTTGGGTTTGTTGTCTGAGTTCGTGTTGGTTGGAGAGTTCCTTGTTCGTTTGTGTTCATTGTTGCTTCCACTTGTTCAGGTACTTTTATTGTTCTTTTGTTTTTTTAATATCAAGAATTAATGAATATATGGAAGACATCAAAGTCTTTAATTTATTTAGTTGAAACTACTAACTAGTTGAATGTCTTAACTTCAATAAAATTGTAAATTGTGTGTTTTTCACCTATATATAATAGGTTTAAGTTCTCTTATCAGAAATTTATTATAGATATTGGGACATTATGGATAGAAAGTGGATGTCTGTCAATCGTCTGTCTAAGGAATATAGAGATGGAGTGGATTATTTATAACTTACCATGGCTTTGCATGAAATGCAAATATATGATGTATTTCCCTAGAAAGTTGACATCATTTCAAAGAGAAGTTACTGTCACTTTGTGTGAGCTTGAGATGTATTTCTCACCTTCGTTTTTTGACATAATGATTCATCTGATTAGAGAGACGCAATTAATGGTCAAATGGTTACCAATAATTGTAAGTTTGTAACTTATACATTTAATTACATTATTTTGTCAAAAAAATGTATCAATTAAATTTAAGAATTAACTAATCTTTTGTTTTGTAGTGTCCTAAACAATTCAATAATATTAATTGTGTGTATTACGTCATGAAATATATGAAGGATATTATTACCCACAAGAAAAGGACTATCCCCCGTCAGGTATCGATCTACTTACAATATATTTTAATATGATTTTAATTTAATAGTAGTTATTTCCATTTAACCATTTCAATTCTAATTTTATTTATTTATATAATTAAAATATTTTCCGATTGTCGATGTAGACGTATATACTGCATTGACTAGCTTGCTGAGCTTAGGGGAGAGTGGTGCGGTTATGTCTCTCGTTTTTTTAGAGTTTGATTTGGATACATATAAGTTAGCTAGCTAGTTTTGGTTCATATTATAAGTTGATAGTTAGTTTTAGACACATATGAATTAGATAATATAAATTGTTAGCTATTTTGTTTTGGTTCATCTTATGTTGACATATTGGTGCATTTGTATATAGAGAGCTTGTTTCGGTTATGTATTGTAATTTGTTAGCTAATTATATATATATATATATATCTGTGTGTGTTTAAGTATACATATATGAATTTGATTGAATTGGATTGTATTGGTTGTATATGACCAGGTAAATTGTAAATATAAAAAGGAAAATACACAAAACTGAAAAAAAATTAAAAAAAAAATTAGACAATGGGCAGCGCTTTTAATGAACTTCCTATAGTGGGACAGGTTTGGGCAATAGCCAGCGCTTTCAAGGGAGTGCTGCGTATCTGAGGAAACGTTTGGGCAATGGGTAGCGCTTTTTAGGAAGCGCTGCCTATCTGAGGACGCATTTGGCAATGGGTAGCGTTTTTTAGGGAGCGCTGCCTATCTGAGGACGCGTTTGGCAATGGGTAGAGCTTTTAAGGGAGCGCTGCCCATTGTTAGACAGGCCTATCAGAGCAGCGCCAAGTTCTGCAGCGCTCAAAAGCGCTGCCCATGGATGAAAAAAAATGTTGTCCATCCCCTAAATCTGTTGTAGTGTTTAACGCTGCTATATTCTCAAAACTAGATTCGAACTTAATGATCTTAGTTAAGCTGGAACAAACCTGAATCATCTCATTCAAACGCTTTTTATGGGAAAAAACTCATTTTTCTGTAATATTGAAAGTAACCACCATTTTGGAATTTTCCCTTGAGGTCATTATCATATTAATATTATAAATAAGACAAAGTTAAGAGTATATAGATGGAATATTGGTTATAACTGTTGTGACAAGGAATTTGATGAAAAGGATTGCTTACGCTACCTAGTTAGTTGCCTATATCATAAGTAATATAATGGCTGGCATGATTGAGATTCATGGATTAATGTATCTTTTGATTGAATTAGTGTTTAATTAGAACATAATTTATGTATATGCAGTTTAAGTTTCTATATTTATATGAACAAACTTTTTGGCTTGAAGTCAGTTACTTACTCGATTAATTAACTATCAAAATATTAAGTCCATAGTTGTTGTCTATTCTATTCTTCTTAACATTTCTGTTTTACGTCTTTATTAATTTGTAATTTCAACGCCTTTGATGGTCCATCATATTCATAGCATAGGTGATTGTGGAAAAAATTGTGTTGTACTACATAGCTATAGAAAACGTCGGCCTTCCTAGTTGTCTTTGCCGACTTAACCCGTAGCAACTATCTGGGTAATAGTTGCTATTGGTTAAGATTCTAATTCCCTGCGAACGGGCGGCCTACATTTCTCTTAGTAGTTTTTGCTTTTACTTTTGATTTGTTTGTTGGTCTGCAAATATAGTAAGAAACATCGTCCATAAACTCACACGCACAGTAAGGACTAAGGGTTCAAACTCAAGATAACCATGCAAAATTCCATTCTAATAGTGTCGGATTTACTGAGCTAGGCCTTACAGACTTTAGTTTATTTCTATAAAGTGGATATGTAAAATTTGTGAGTATCGATGAAATTGTTTGTTATTTCAAATAAAAAAATCAGTACTTATCGTTCTCAAAATTCATATAAACTAGCCAAAATATAATTTTTCAATTTAATCGAAATGATAAATAAATCGGCATCCACGTGTCGCTGAAATTGTCAATGCAATTTGCAACTAGCAGAGATGACTGCTAAAATTTGATTTATTTCAAGCATGCATGGACCAACAATAAGGGTGACTTTCAGGTGGCCGTAATGCTTTCTACTGCATTGCATGGACCAGAAATATTAGGCCCATACTTCTTACCCACCACCCACTACTCAGTGCACACCCCCAACACCCCAATATCCCCAAAATGCCCTCTTTTTTTCTTCTGAAACTTTGAATGGTTCGGAGTCAAAGTTATGATCTTTAGTGGGGATCTACCGAACCTGGTAAGTTCAATATTAAGGGGTGTGCCTCACAAGATAACGTCTCGGTATTTAGCCACCAAACTGGTTTGGTGCTAATCTACCAAACCCTCCTTATCCCCCAAAAAATTAAAATGCACACATTTCATTAAGGGTAGTTTTGCCATTTCACGCGTTTAGGAGGTGTGCAGTGAGTAGCTTCGAGTGTGTAAGAAGCATGGGCCAAATATTATAACTTTGAAATAGACACTCTTTTCGTTATCCATATCTAAATCCAAATCCATAACATGTTGAATTCAATTCAATTTGGGTTTTTTCTTTTGTACCCCCACCCCATCCCCATAAACCCCCACCCACACTGAAAACCCCAAAATGCCCTTCTGAAAACGTATTTTTTTTTACAAATTTTTGACCAATCGTATATACACCTGGGGGGTATATATACGACCCTATGCATTTAGGCATCGTATATACACCCCCCAAGGCGTATATACGATTGGCAAACCCCCACCATAATCGTATATACGCCTTGGGAGGTGTATATACGATGCCTAAATGCATAGGGTCGTATATATACCCCCCAGGTGTATATACGACCCCCATTGTATTTTTTAAATTTTTTTTAAGTCAAATAAAAATTATATGAGTCCTGAAAATAGGTTTTGTGTGTAGTTCGTTAAAACGTGACGATGTTATACGTCGAACGAATAATTTAGGCTAAAAAATCGGTTTTCGGGCAACATACTCCGATCGTAATGAAACCACAGCCATTAGAAGCGAAAAAAATCAAGAATCAAGACTCCCTAGAAGGACTTCTTACGGGACTACGGCCTCAAAATCCCAAATTTCATCAAGTTTATTTTTTTTACGATTTTTTTAATTTTTCATAGTCTCCAAAAATCTAAAAAATTTGTATAGCCTTATTTTGGTTTTGTTAGATTTTTAGTGGTGTTTTTATAATTTTTTGGAGTAGTTTTGACTATTTAACGAATTTTTAGTAGCCTTTTAGTAATAAAAATTAAAACAAATTATTAAAAAAAATAAAAAGTGCATCGTATATACCCTCGAGTGCGTATATACGATTGGACAAAATAGCCATCGTATATACGCACTCCAAAGGGGTATATACGATTTATTTATTTTTTTTTTAAAAAAATTAAGTTTCAAAGGGCATTTTGGGGTTTTTGGTATTGGGTGGAGGTGGGAGGGGATGGAGTGGAGGTACAAAAGAAAAAACCCATTCAATTTTGATAACAATTGTCAAGTTGCACATTTTCAACTCATCTCTAACAAATTCAAATGTAATTAGCTAGTGGGATTACAATTGTCATGGCAATAAATTTAGCTATAGCCAATAGGATTAGGATGGTCCAATAGAGTAGCAGACTAGCAGAACCAATAGGGGTGTGGATTTTGGTCCCAAACCATATGCTTGGGGATGGGGAGTGATAGCCATGTCAATTGCAAGACTTTCTCATTTTCAATGTGTTTGTCAAAGGCAATTTAATGTAGCAAATTAAGAACGTCCACAACTATAACATCGCAAGAGTTTGATATTTATTGGTCAATATATTTGAAATTTTAGGGTGAGGTGATGATACCCCAGCTTAAAGCGGGAAAAATTTCAAACTATTTAACCAGTTTCGAACCCAAAACCTCCTAGAGACGAATCTTGTCATGCTAGACCACAAAATTCTGACACAGTAGGTCAACACCGTATGAAAATACACCTAACACAATAGTCGGTGTGATTAGAATTGATAAATAATAAAATAAAATAAAAAAACTAAGCCGTGTCATTATAGGGTACGATGTTGGACAACATTTTTTTTGTCAAAATATCATTTTCTTTTTATTTACATTCATATAACAGAAAGTCATGCACTATTGCACTTGTATCTAATAATGATAGGCACTTCACTAAAATGATTTGATTAGTAACAAATACATAGATTAAGCATTTGGCGTGTTTGCAAAGTGATTAATACCACACAAATGTAAAGGGTTAATTAAAGTATACATTGTAGTCCCTGTAAATATATTTTGTTTATCTAAAGAACAGATGTAATTCGTCTTAACATATTAGAATACAAATACTTCATCAGCAGTGTGTTTGTTTTTTTTTCTTTTCTAAACAAGTTTAAATCTAAGACTTGATTTTTATTTTTATTTTTATTAGCATTGGAATTCAAAAATTGAATTAATATTTTAAAACCTTCACTGCAATCCAATCGGAGAGGGCCATAATATTGATAGGCTCGTGCTTTTCCCAATCCCCCTCTCACTCATCACACACCCCTAAACTATGCAAAATGATCAAAATACCATCAATGAACCTAGCATCTCCGTATTTTTTTTCAAAATTTGAGTTGGTTCGACTATAGGCAACCGAACGGGTACGGCTAACCCCAACCGTACTTGTAATATATTGACACACACCCCTTTTTTGCACTTGTGAAGGTTCGGAGGCGCCTAACTGAATGGTCCAGCTGCCCTCCATCGTACCTATAAACAAGCATTTTTAAAATTTTGTTGGTTCAACTGTGCGTAGCCAAACCCGTTCGGGAGCCCATAGTCGTACCCATCAAAACTTCGTCGTCCCCAAAATGGTTCGGTTGCCTGCAACAGAACCGTGCAAAAGTGTAGAAAAAAACGCAATGCAATGGCATAAGACGAAGAAATTGAAGAATAGGAGAGGGATAGTGAGTTGAGAGGGAGTGTGAGGTGAGAGTGAAACGTTGAAGGAGAATGGGGTGGGTGAGAGTGTTAGGGATGGAGAGTGAGAGGTGGAGTGTTTTTAAGTGAGGGGTATTTTTGGGATTTAGGGTTTAGGGGGTGTGTGTTGAGTAGAGAGAGGGTTGGGAAATGTCATGGCCTTTTGATAATAGAAGAGGGATGTTATTTGACCCAAAAAAAAGAGGGATGATATTTGCACTCCCTTTTTCAAATATCTTAACTTTTATAAGGCTAATTGGCCAAAAGCAACACAAAAGCACCATTATGCTATACGTATTATACGTACCAATACGATTTAAATGACAAAAAAAAAACTACTGGCAATTTTGTAGTTTTGCTAAAAAAATGAGGGCAAATATTTTGTGAAAAAAACAAAAATATATAATGACATTTTTGTAGTTTTGATAACAAAAAGAGGGCAAACATTTTCTGTAAAAGGCAAAAAAAGTAATGCATTTTTGTAGTTTTGATAAAAAATGAGAGCAATCATTTCGGAAAAAAAGACAAACGTATGTAATCACATTTTTGTAGTTTTGATAAAAAGAATGAGGGCAATCATTTCCAGAAAAAGATAAAAAAAAAGTAATGACGTTTTTGTTGTTTTGATAAAAAAAAATGAGGGTAATTATTTACGGAAAAAAGTAAAACTATGTAATAGCATTTTTGTAGTTTTGATAAAAAATGAGGCCAATATTTTTGGGAAAAAAGACAAAAAAATGTAATGGTATTTCGATGTTTTGATAAAAAAAAATGAAGATAATTATTTCGAAAAAAACAACAAAAGCTGGTGGCATTTTCGACATTTTGGTACAAACTTGAGAACAATTATTTATGGATAAAGACAAATACACGGATAGTGTTTTAGAAATTTTATTAAAAACACGAGGACAAATATTTCAGGATAAACACATAGATAGCCGTTGACATTTTCGAAACGTTGGTAACAACATAAGAGCAAATATTCTAGATTTGTGTTGCTTCTCTGCATTTTTTTTGTTTTTTAATATATTAAAGAAAATAACTAAATCCTTCCTTTTATAAGGCTATAGGGTCAAACCAAGGCAAAAATTTAGTCAAACATACGTATTGTGTATTTTGTATACCATATCAATTAACTTCATCTATGATTGAGACATCTGTCACCAAATTAAGACCAACGTTCCTCTGATTGCGACACGTGTCAACAAATATTATTATAACTAATGGCAAATTTATAGTTTTGCTAAAAAATGAGGACAAACATATAACAAAAAAGACAAAAGCATGAATGACATTTTTATAGTTTTAACAACAAAAAGAGGATAAACATTTTCGATAAAAGACAAAAAAAAGTAATGGCACTTTTGTAGTTTTGATAAAAACAAAGGGCAATTATTTTGAGAAAAAGACAAGACCATTTTGAGAAAAAATAATGGCAATTTTGTAGTTTTACTAAAAAATAAAGGTAAACATTTAGCCAAAAAGACAAAAATATGAATGACATTTTTGTAGTTTGTCAACAAAAAGATACCAGTCCGTGGGCGTGCATCCGTGTTAAATCTCTTGAGGGCGAGTTTTGCCACCCATTATGATCCTACCCGACTCGAGAAATTTGTTTTTACAGTTGCGCGCAGAAAATACCCAATTTATATCAACAGAAAAAAAGAAAAAAGATCCGTGCAGAGCACGAGCGATAGTCTAGTACCACTTAAGGCTCTAACTTATTCTTTACAAAGCATCCTATCCGAAAGTTCACTTACAAAAGTTTTTGTAAACAAAAAAAATGAAATCTCTGATAAACTTCACTTTAAATGGTTTTCTGGCAAGATTAACCAGCACAGCGAAAACGGACATACAAGGCAACCTCACTAATCTTAATATCCCTGACCCCTCTTTAAAAATGAAGATTTTACAATTGAATGCTAAGAAAAGAATGAAAAAATAACTTTACATCAGAGTGGTGGCGATTCAGGGACAGGGATATGATAAACACGATACAAGATGGTAAAACAAAAAATATGTAAACAAAAAAAAGAAAAATGAAAATAGAAATGAATTTACAACCACTATGGCAAGGACCAACAACTATATTTCGTTGCTTTCCTTAACAACTGGATTTATTTTTGTAGAATTCTCAAGAAGTTAAGCTGCATCTATTTTTCATATGTCAAAAAACAAACAAATTAAATCTAAAAACTTTTTTTACAATGTCAGATAATATTCCAAATCTTGATTATAAAGATCAAAATGATGATATTAAGACATTAGTCGGCATTCAATAAAAACAGGCACTCTCACCTGGAACTATCAGCCAACAAGAAAGAATCACTCTGTGCAATATTAGAGTCCTCAGCCATAAGTACCCTCATGCTTGAAAGTAAGATTGTGCATGGTTTTTAGGTAACCGGCCATTTTAGTGAACTAGACCGCACTGCAACACCGAAAAAACCAGACCATACTATATGGTGCATGGACTGATCTGGAGATTAAAAATAATCCAGCTACCCGAACTTGAATGCTTTAACCCGAATCTGAAGGGTAGAGCCGTCAATTGACACTTTGCTTTCTCATAATTCGAAGAACCCTAGTTTCCAAATTGGAGAACTCTAGCCCCCAAATTGAAGAACCTCATATCGCTGTTGGCGCCTCTTCTCCAAATCGCGAGTCGGTTCAACTTCTTCAAACCTTGCTTCATTCTTGTTTTCCTTCAAGTTTGTTTCTATTTCTTGCATATTTCACATTTTAATGTTCATTTTCGTTCTGATGTTCATGCTTCTTCCATATTTCTACGGTTTGGTTGCTTCGACTATGGCAGCATGACAATGGAGGTCGAGAGATTCGAGCGGGTTTGTAAGTTTTTTCAGCTTTGTTTTAATGGAGTTTTGTGATAGAGAAAAGCAGACGAGAGAGTGTTAGGAACCCCACATTGAACAAATAGCAAGGCTCAAAGTGGTACTTAAGTCATGAGGCTCTCCCCATATAGACTAGTCTTTTGGGTTGGGCTCTCCTCATGTGCTTGAGTCCTAACAATTGGTGTTTTCATTGAGAGTTATCTGCGGAAAGGGCTACCACCGGATCAATGCCGATAGAGTGAAAGTTGTCGGGGACGTTGAGCAAATAACAAGGCTCAATGTGGTACTTAAGTCACGAGGCTCTCCCACCTAATGGACTAAACTTTTGGATTGGGCTCTCTTCATGTGCTTACGTCCTAACAGAGAGAGGGAGAAGATGAGTGTAGAAGTCGAGCCTAAAAAAATGAGTGAGAAAATATCATTTATTTGTTAAATAAATGATAGAACAATACAGCAAAAGTGAGTGAAAATTAGTTCTGCTAACGCAGCAGAACTGTTGTATTGATTATATGAGTATAAACGAGAATTCAGTGTGAATTCTACTGTAATTACAATGATAAACTGGGAAACAGAAAATAAAATGGTAGGCACTTAAAGAGGCCTTATCTCTCCCAATACAGTTAACCAAAAATGAATTACTTACCTCCTCCTTTGCTTGGCAGCACCAAAGCTCCAATTCTGCTAAACCAGCCTTCACAATTCACATATTCTCCATTGCTGAATGTGCAACAGTCACGCCACAGGAGAAAACTAACAATCATTTATTAAGATAAAAATACAAAGACACAAAATTTTCCTTTATGTCAAAGGATGTTATCACAAACTACTGACCTATTGAAGAGTTGGACATTAATATATGAAAATGTTTGAGTGAAGATCTTTTGGATAAGGACAGGAGGCAACTGAAAGCCAAACCAATATATCATGCCTAAGCAATTTTTATAAATAGCATAAACAGGAACAGAAAAAAGGTAATTACTTAATACAAAAAAAGTTAACATGCCATAATTTTTCTTTCAGAGTACAGAGAAGGGTGTTTAGGGATTCAATAATACTCTGCCAGTGACCCATGGGAGAATCTTAACCAAATGAACGGCCAGATCGTAATACTACCTTTGATGCTCTTGGTATGTCAGCAATATGATTTGCATGAGAAACCGTACTAAAAAACCACCTGATTAGAAACAGTATCGAGCCTTAGAATCCTTTTAGAAACAGTTCTGTTATTTGAATACTTGAAATTGCTCCATTAATTTATTTTAAAATACATGAAAAGAACCATAATTAAAGATTTCACGTAAAAAGCTAGAATCATATAAGTTAACAACACAGAAGTGATAAATAATTTATCGTTCAAACAAATGTTATAAACTCCTTCAAGAAAAATTACTGGAGTAACTATAACAGTTGAACCAGGAAAATACGAGGGGCAAAAGCAACATTTACATTTGCAATTCATTTACTTTACACTTAATTTGAAATAGAAACATATCAACGCAATGAAAATCAAACCTAACACACAAACACGCAAACGCAAATCCTACGTTAATACAGCAACTATAAAATGATAATGAGCACTACACTCCACTAGACAACATATTCATAATATTAGAATGTTTATTTTGGAAAATTTAGAATCATTGGTGTCATTTTGACATGGAGAGCAGCAAGAATCGATCTCCCGAGGCTCTAATATCATTCCAGGGATCAACTTTCCTAAAGCTTAAGTTATTAGGTGAAGGTTCAATAATTGTCTTATATTTTTATATCTCTGGATAACAAAAATTATCTCAATTGCAGAACCAATCATCTGTATAAGGCGATCAAATACACTTGTTTTTTCAGCTTCAAATGATTTCCAGTGGAGAAGACAATTGTAAATGGTGAATGCAGCAACGGCCTTTCCATGTTGGAAACCAATTTTTTTCATAACACAATTGACAATGGCATAAACATTTTCCTACACGCAAGTTGGCGTTCAATGTAGGATCTCCTCAACTTGCTGTCAGCTTCTGTACCAAACTTTTTCACGGGTGTGACACTGTTTCCTGCAAAGGCAACTGATAGGCCCTTGAAACATGTTTATAGAAGGGGTAAAATAGGAACCGGAAATGACGAGATAGGAGGAAACCACGGGAGGTTAGTAGTGGAGGGAAAAGTGAAATAACCAAGCACACGTGGCAGTATGGGATTGGTGGCTGACATTGAAAGAATCAGAGGAGAGAGAGAGAGAGAGAGAGAGGAGAATATGCTTAAAGGGGACCTCACCTCACGGTTGAGGAGAGGGGCAGCCTGATTTTGAGTAAGGAAAGGTACTGAGTAGTGAGAGTCTTTCTCAACTCAGTAGCGGGAATCCCATTGGGAGTCTCATTTATCTTTCTGTTTAATTTCCATTTCTGCAGGGGAATCCTTCCTAGCCATTGTATTGTTTAGTGTTTGTTCAATTCCCAGTAGGTTTTCTCTTTTGTGAATCACTTTAGTATACTTGCCTTTTGTTGAATTTTCCTATTGTGTTTGGATTATATTAGCAACTCACTTTAGATCCCATTTAACAAAAAAGCTACCATGTTATGGAAAGAAACATTGGAAAAAAAAGTAGAAAGCAATGTACTTACAGAAGCTTTCTGATCTTCTGCCATATGGTGACCATTTTCTAATTTCTGCAAATAAAAATATCAATGGTCCAAAAGATTCACATTTCCAGCGAATGAAGAACTACATACTTAAACACAGTTTACCTAATATACATGGGTAGAAAGATGCTCTGACATTGTTTTGATGTATGAGTTTAGCAAAGACTGTTGCCGCAGAACCTGGTTTTCGGATTCCTTATCTAAGTTTCGCTTCAAGCCTTTCAATATTTTTTGAAGTAAAAAAGGGTCACAATGTGTTAAAGGATACACATCGCTCTCAGCAACTATCTATATATAGTTCTGGAGCTCTCTCTCTCTCTCTCTCTCAAAATATCAAATAACAGAATTCAACACAATGGTACAGATCTTGTAATTTAAATATTCTGTGAGTAATAGCTATGAAGCTTTAAGCACAAATCAAAACCTTTGCATGGTAGTTTTTCAACTGGATTATTTTCGACTCAGCATCCAAAGCTTGCTTCAACCTTTCTTCATTAATTTTATTAGCCTCCTCATACCTCTTCTATGTTTTGTCAACTTTCTTCTCCAGTGAAGTCACCAATGGCTACCTGTCTTTTCTAAAACATGAGAAAATTGAAAGTATAAAAAATACTCTGTTTCATTGCAGAAGAGATACTAATGGCCATAATCAGCTCACCTTGAGTTTCTCATTTTCACAAATGAGATTCTCCACCAATGCATGGTCAACAACAGGAATCTCCTGTACGTCAGGCACTCTCTCTGCTTCTCTTTTTGCAACCTCACACTCCTTTTGAAGCAACAACTTAGTTTCTTTGAACTGAAGCTGCATCTCTTACAAAGCTTGCCCTCCTGGTGGATACTGAGTTGAAACATTTTAGCTATGATATGATATGTAGTGAACATGGGCCATAACTAGAGCCCTGCCACTAATTTCCTCCACCCTCCTCCTGTTTGAGGAGCTACATTTGCTTTATTTACCTGATTGTGTTGCTTCGTTTTCCCATAATTATAGGAGACAAATGTATGTGCAGATTGTCTCACAAATCTAACCAATGATAGTTCCTTCTCTAGGATAATTTTTGAATTGTTTAGGGTGTTGCACCCTTATCCTTTGTGATATATGTTTATATACTTCAACTTTATTGATTTTTTTGATAGTAATAATTAATCTTAGCAGTTAAGTTTTTTTTTAGAACAACTTCAGTAATACTTCAAACCAAAAAGAATTGATACAGCACAATCCAACTCCTGCATCATTCCTCTTTCGGAATCAACCAATGCAGAAGCTTATAAAGGTTACAATAAAAGGCATGAAATACTGTAAAATTGGTGAATAATATAAAGACCCAAACAAAGCTTATAATCAAAAAAATTAAGACCTCTTCTTCTCTAACTAGAGAAGCCTAAGGTGCGTGGTCTCGTTCATCTTTTTTATCTGCCAACCCGCTCTCAGAGAATGCTGCAACACAGTCACTGAAGAGTCATCTATGCAGAACTTGTGTGACATCTGTGGGCTACATCCAAGAATACCAGTAAGGAGACACTTGATTGGCACTGAATGAGTAAACAGTCCTATACATGAAGCAGATGGCGAAAAGCTGCTAAAAATAGAAGTTTGGTGGTTTCCATTGCTTGAAGGAATTTCGTCTTCAACTTCATCTCCAGTTGTTGTCACAAATTGTAGCCTGCTCTTCCCAGATTTCTTCCTTGAGAATGCGGGTCGATGCCTGTTAACCGAATCCCATTGATTTGAATGGAGAGAATGTCCATCTTGGTCATGAATCGAGTTATTCAAAGCATGGGAATTGTGCAGGGCAAATGGCTGGTTGTCATTTTGATGTGATGATAAAACTGATCTCAATTTTTCATGTAATCCAAGCACGTTCTCATTTAAAAACCGAATCATCCGAAATTCTACTTCTCGAAGCGATTCTCCAGAAGGAGCAGTAAAATCTGGCTGAAACCTATCAATGTAGTTCATAACTTCAGGTGTGTATGTTTCTGATCGAAGGCATCCTTCCCAATTTCCTTGGCTAATCTCACTAAGAGCTTCTGAGGATTGAATTTGTTCCTCAGAAAAATTAACTTCCTTACACACTGAAACTGCAGTTGATCTTGCCCGATCCAACGGTGACGAATACACAGCGTTGAACCGAACCCCCTGAGATTTGAGAAACACAGCCAAGGCCCTAGCCTGTCGCTTCCCATTCGGCGTAAGCACCGCGGCGGGGCACCTTCCAGAAACCAAATCCGGAGCCAAATTCAACTCACACTCTCCATGGCTGATCAAGAAAACCTCGGTAACCTCATCATCGGTAACCACACCACTCGCCGACGAGAAACTTCGCGAGAACATCGCCGGTGGCGGCGTTGGAGGTGCGAGGACATTGTAAGGATCCCAGACCTTGATGGAAGGTCCAAGACGCGGTGTACCGAGTGAAGAAAGCTGTGGAGAAAGCGGAGAAGCCGACGCGTGGCAAGGAAGCATCTCTGGTTCTTGTTCTAGAACCTTCTTCACAACTAACTGGTTACCTAACTGTGCACCACCTATGTGGCCGTTCATGTTTCTTTCGTCTTCTTCTCCTTCTTCATGTTCTTCTTCTTCTTCTTCTTCTTCTCATCGCTTTCCTCTACCCCTTGCGCTGAATGATTCGCACCCATTTTTTTATTGTTTGCTATGAAACGACGTCGTCGTCGTCGCAGATCCTTTCAGAATTGCTCAGATTTGTAGTCAGCAGAAGTCTTCTTCTACAGCGATCTCTTCTACAGCAAAAATATTAGATTAATCAAATGGTTGAGATTAGATAAAAATAATAATAAAACGGAATTTTCAACTTGAATTGAATCGTGGTCCTAATTTCTAACATGAAGAATCTATCTGATGAAGATAAGAAAATAGGTGTAAAATGATTTACCGAGAAAGAGCAAGAGTGTGAAATCAAATAGCGGCGAGTAGTGTCTGTAACGAGCGTGATTGGAAAAACGATGAATTGAAAGGGCAAACCCGGGAAGGTGCGGAAAGTATGGAATTTTTTTTTTTAAGCAAACGCGTTTTTTATTTTACTCGTAATCTCAACCATTTGATTGAGGCTTAAATATATTTTTACCCTTTCAAATATGGAGTGTTTTGCTTTTACCCCGACAATTTTTTTTTTAAAAAACCCTTTGCAAAATTAACTTTTTTGGTTTTAGTCCTTCTGTTAGATGGACGTTACAAAAAACGTCTTTGTGGCATTTTTAAATACGTTTTTACCCCCTGCAAATAGGAAGTGTTTTGCTTTTACCCCTTGCAAAATTTTTCATTATCCTCTCCCCTACCTCATCTCATCTCTATCTCTCACTTCTTATCACTTTATTCTTCTCCATTCAACTCTTACTTCCACAATCAAATCCCTAATATTCAACAAAACAAAATGGTCCAAACTTCAAACTTCATCTCTCTCTCTCTCGTCTTCACCACCATTATTTCTTCTCGTTCTAAATCTCAAACTATAACTCATCTTCTCTTTCTCACAGAACCAGCACACAGTTTAATTAAACCACACACATTTATTAAACCCATAAAACCTTGATTTTGAGATGAAGAACAATCCATAAAACTTGAAACAAACCCTAAAATCATAATCACAATAAAAGTTAATTACATGTTGTGCTCATGGTTTGTTGGTTTTGTGTGAGAGAGAGAGAGAGAGACGAAGAAGATGAGAAGATGAGTTCTGGTTTGATATGAAAACGTTGGTTTGTGTTGAGATGGAAAAATTGATATGAGGTTGGATGGGTGCTGAGGAAGAAGAAGGGATTTAGTTTTTTTTGTATGGGGTAAAAGCAAAACACCCCCTATTTACAGGGGGTAAAAACGTATTTAAAAATGCTACATAGACGTTTTTTGTAACGTCCATCTAATAGAAGAACTAAAACCAAAAAAATTGATTTTGTAAGGGTTTTTAAAAAAAAAATTGCAGGGGGTAAAAGCAAAACACCCCATATTTCTTGGGGGTAAAAATATATTTAAGCCAATATTTGTTTACTAACTAAAAATCTATAAGGATAACCTAATATTTACTAACTAAAAATCTATAAGGATAACCTAATACTTTTAAAAATTTAGAAGATACTAAGACTCTCTCACCCATGCTCTGTACGGGGTCTCAATTATTTTCATAAAATACCATTACATATTTTTGCATTTTTCTCAAAATGATTTACATCTTTTTTTATAAAAACTACAAAAATGTCATTACATATTTTTGTTTTTTTGTTTTTCGGTAAATGATTTGCCGCATATTCTATAAAAACTTCAATAATATCATTACTTTCTTTTGGTCTTTTTCCGGATATGATTGCCCTTATTATTTTATCAAAACTACAAGAGTGTAATTTGTCTTTTTCTCAAAATGATTGTCTTCATTTGTTATCAAAACTATAAAAATGTTATTACTTTTTATTTTTATTTTTACCGAATATGATTACTCTCATTTTTTTATCAAAACCACAAAAATGTCATTACATACGTTTGTCTTTTCCCAAAATAATTGTCTCAACTTTTTATCAAAACCACTAAAATGCCGTTAGTTTTGTTTTTTTTTTACTGGAAATATTAGATTGATTATTTTAGTTTATTAGTAGATTTGATTTGATTTAAATTTCAAAACTTGAAAAAAAAAGGAGGAACTTAAAATAAAAATGGGAATGAGAAGAAAATGCATTTGGAGGAAAAATTTGAAAAAGAATGTGATAGTAAATTACAATGTTGTCTTAGTTAGATGAGTTGTCAAATAAATTGGGAAACTTGTTTGAGTAATTTAAGTATGGTTTGTTTGTTTAAATATATATTAGATTAGATTAGTAGATAGTGAGTAAAGAAAGTTGGTGAGTTTGATTTAAATTTTGAGTTTTGAAAAAAAAAAGTAAGAGAAAGTAGGAAAAAAGTGGGAGTGAGAAGAAAATGCATTGAGAGAAGAAATTTGATAAAAGTATGATAGTAGATTACAATGTTGTCATTAATTAGGTGAATTGTCAAGTAAATAGAGTGACTTGTTTGAGTAATTCAAATGTGGTTTGTTTGTATAAATAGATATTAGGTTAGATAGTAAATATGAGTAAATTGTTGATTATTTAATATTAATTTAATTATATTAAATTATATAGTGGATTAAAAAAATTGGAAAAATAAATATTTTTAAATAAATAGTGTGGATGCCACTAATAATAGATGTATAAGAAGTAAGAAATGTTGGGAAATGTGAGATTGAAAAAGAGAGTGTGAAATGAAGAGAAAATAGAATTAAAAAATGATAAATAAAATAAAAGTGGTGATGTGTCAAATAAATAAGATGTCTAAAATTGTAATTTTGTAAGTTGTTTATTTGTATAGATAGATATTAGATTAGATTAGATTAGATTATTACATAAAGAAAAAAGAAATAAAGATATATCATTTTCAAAAAAAATACAAATTATTAAAATATAGAGAAAGAAAAGATAAGCCGTAAGCGCGGCGAGGGTTTCTTCTTCTTCTCACATATTAGTGAATCAGCGGCGAGGAGTTTGGCCATGTTGCACTTAACTTAAGGACTGAGGGCCAAGAAAAAAGTAAAGAGAAACGATGCCAAGAAAAGCTAGAATTCAGACCACAGAATATGAACATCATCCATGTCATTAAAAAGAAATTACCCAATTAGTAATCACTTGATGTGTTATCCCTACCATGTGTTGTGATTGGTGGATAGTATAATAAGCTTTACAGAGATTGTGTATACTAGTTAAACTCTCATCCTTATCCATATACACAGTAATAATAAAAAATAATAAAAATGGAAAGTGAGCTTGGACCCCAAACAAAATTATAAGCAGCTCTGCTTCACTTTATGGTTTTCTGGACATACAAGGCAACCTCACTAATCTTAACATCCCTGCTCCCTCTTAAAAAATAAGATTTTACAATTGAATGCTAAGAAAAGAATGAAAAAATAACTTTACATCGGAGCGGTGACGATTCAGGGACAGGGATGTGATAAACACGATACAAGATGGTAAAACAAAAACAAAAATTATGTAAACAAAAAGAGAAAAAGAATGAGAATAGAAATGAATTTACAACCACTATGGCAACTGTATTTCGTTGCTATCCTTAACGACTAGAATAATTGTATACTACCTAGCTTCCCTTGCAGCCTACTCATTCAAAAATTGGAAGGCAGGATTCTCAAGAAGCTCATCTGCTGGTTTCATGTCGGAAAAATCTTTCTCTTGCAGTGATGTAGAGAAGTCATCAACTGAGAATGGGATGCTGTAGAAAGAAGTAAAAGTTAGTTAGCAAACATGTAACCAATTTGAATAGCATCTTCTTTTTTTTAATTAATCTCAATTAAATAAAAACTCGTGATCAAAGAATTGAGTTATAAATCTGATAGATAATCAATAGTACACAGGAAAGGCAAGTTCAGCAGCATCTATTTTTCACGTGTCAAAAAACAAACAAATTAAATTTACAAACTTTTTCTACAATGGCAGATAATAATATTTCATTCTAAAGATCAAAATGATGTTATTAGTACATTAGTTGGCATTCCCTAAACAAGCACTCTCACCTAGAGCTATCATCCAACAAGAAAGAATCACTTTGTGCATTATTAGAGTCCTCAGCCATAAGTACCCTCATGCTTGAAAGGACCTGAACGGAGATTTGAGTGTGTTAATTGTCTGCCGTTATTGGAGAAAACATAGAAGGGGAACAAAACTTACATCTGGAGATACACTTCGAGTATTGTAGTTAGCATCCCAGTAAAGTGTGCATATTCTGTACAGCTGCTGGACACTCATGATCTGATGCAGAAACATTGTGGGAATAAGTAAAAGGCACACGACGAAAGACGTAGTTATGCAGAGCATGAATGGAAGAGCAAGAGATTATGCATTTCCTATAATGCCATATATCAACTTCCTTGATCTCCTTCCAACCCATGCTTAGTACTAAATGCAGACATAAATTAGTGGCCTCATGCAACCTCGTCTAGGCAATCATCTCAATTGCTACTTAAAAGAATCGTAATGAATCATTACAGTTCCCTAGCGAAAAATAAAAAGAAACCAAACCAAACACTCATTTCAAGACCTCGTCACCTCATCAAAGATAGGGTTAGTTGTTGTGTCAGTGGCCATCATTAATACTAACAAATAAATGAGACTCATGCCCCATACTGTTTACACAGAAAGCTTGAGATGGATAGACACTTACAGGGCACAAATCATTGATGATTTCATCATAGGAAATCCTGTATTTCTGATGAATAACCTGTTTAAGAAAATGACAATAGTTGTGTCAAAAAAAACCTGCTTAAGAAAATGATAATAGTTAAACCAATAAATGTAATTAGACACTGAATTTCGATCACATCAAATAAAAATAATATAAAATAAATCTTCATAAGACTCATATTCAGACTCTGTTTGGCAAAAAAGAGCGGATAACGGATAAACTAGCTTATAGCGGATAGCTGATGGCGGATAAGCTAGCGGATTCAATTTAAAGTGTTTGGTAAAATTAGCGGTTGAACTAGCTTATAAATATAAAATGACATAAATGAACATTTGTAATTAATGCTAAAAGATGAGAGAGAAGATTCATTTAATGGAGGATAAATGAGGAATTTAATTAAAATAATAAGGGTAAAAATTGAAGAAAAAATAAAATAATAAGGATGCTTGTCAGCATAATTGTTCTCAAGTAAATCATCTAAGGTAGATTCTATAACTAAGATAATTCTATCAGGCAAACCTGGACTACTGTAAAAGATGCATATTTACTAACCAACACAAATCATGAAGGTTTTAAGTTATCTAGAAAAATAAACTGCTAATACTATTATCTTCTACGTTGGGAGACTAAAATATCACCCATCATAAAGAAAGACTTTATGTTTAGTTTTTCAAATAATATACTGGATGCAGTTTCTTATTCATTTTCAATTTTCCATTGCCCAATCTAATGAGGCAAATTGCATATTTGAGAATTATCAAAGAAGGCTTAATCATTGAGTCTCCAAAACCCATTTCACTGTTATCCATGTTTCCAGTAAGTTGGGTATCTGTTTAAGTTTAAAGTATGATCTAAAAAGTCTCACACCAATTTGTTTCAGCGGAATCTTTCTCCTAGAAGTATTTTGATAGTTAACAATTGTTAATGTGGCATACACGTGGGGGTTCTGTTTGCTGATGTGGTTAGTCTCTTAAGGTGATTTGGTCAAGGTGGAGTTGATGTGGAGCTGAGGTGGAGATTTTGGAATGCTGTTATCAATAACAGATTCTGTTACAATCTGTTATTGTTGGCTTAACAGCTCGGTTTCTTGTCCAGCAAGCAACCCGATAATCACTCTTAGATTCATGCATCTATAAAAGCCTTGTAATCACAATTGTAGAGTAGGTTGTAATCTTCATTTTCTCTTTTGTAATTGGGGTGTGTGAGAGTATACACGGGACTCAAGGGATCAAGGGAAGTGAGGGGTTAAACACAAAGGGTATTCACATTGTAAACATTGAATTCTCAATTCTTGATGATATGAAAGTGGATTCAAGCTTTAGCTTGATCCCCCAGATGTAGGTGACTAATTGTCACTGAACTGGGTGAACAATTGCTTTGTGTGTTTGCTTAATTTTGTCAATTTCAGAATTCGGTAATTAGGGTTCTTGAATTGGGGTTTTTCTAAATTCAATCAATTCGCGATTAATTCTTGTGCAATTGTGCTCCATTATTGTGTCTAAACTCAACAACAATATTCAATTACAAACAGTACAACACCTTCACCAAATGGGTGCTTAGACAGGATTCATCCTGTTATAAAACCTCCTAATCATGAAACTATCAGTTTAATTAATTACAGTAAGTGGAAACAAAACATCATGTATGGTAAACCATGTTGATTATCAAAAAATTTAAACATCAATAAGATAAATGATGACATATTATCAAATAAGAGACACTTACCAAGAATCCAACGGCCTGTCTTATGTGCTTAAGCTCATCCCAAGACGACCCAGCATACTGCAAAGACAAGGCAATTGGGTTAAACCTTTTGAAGACACGGGCACCAACCCAAAAGCCATACAGAGCAGCCATATAGGTCATTACCATATTTTATTACAGCCCAAGTCGTATCTGCAATACTCAAAAATCTAAAACAATACAGTCAACTAAAAATGAATTACTTACCTCCTCCTTTGCTTGGCAGCACCAAAGCTCCAATTCTGCTAAACCAGCCTTCACATATTCCCCATTGCTGAATGTGCAACAGTCACGCCGCAGGAGAAGACTAACAATCATTTATTAAAAAATACTGTTAAGCTTTAAGATAAAAACACCAACACACAATTTTTCTTTATGTCAAAAGATGTAATCACAAAATACTAACCTATTGAAGAGTTGAACATTAATATATGAAAATGTTTGAGTGAAGATCTTTTGGATAAGGACAGGAGGCACCTGAAAGCCAAACCAATATATCATTCATAAGCAATATTTATAAGTAGCATAAACAGGAGCAGAAAAAAGGTAGTTACTTAATATGCAAACAATTAATATGCCATAAATATTTTCTTACGAAGTTCTCTTTCAGAGTACAGAGAAAGGTGTTTAGGGATTCAATAATACTCTGCCAGTGACCCATGGGAGAATCTTTACCAAATGATCGGCCAGATCGTAATACTCCCTTTGATGCTCTTGGTGCCTGTATATCAGCAATATGATTTGCATGAGAAACATTACTAAAAAAACCACGTGACTAGAAACAGTATGGAGCCTTAGTATCCCTTTAGAAACAGTTTTTTTTATTTGAATACTTGAAATTCGCCACAGCTGACCGTGTTTTTACACACCATATTTGTTATGGTTTCGAGTTTCGACGTGGTTAATGGGTACAACTTGCATCAGTATAACCGTTAACCACCTACCAAATTGCAGTAACCATGATTTTAAATTGATTTAACTAGTTGTCGTAGGGGTCGGAAATTTTTGTTGCACAAATATCTTTTCTCTTTTAGAAATTTCTGGAAACTAGAAAGTGTCTCCAAAAGGCAGATAGTATAAAGGGACAAGCTTCGAGAGTTGTGTGGGATTTAAGACTTGTATAAAACTTTACCCATCCCATTCAGATTCCGTTAAAAATGTGACCTGCATTTCAGCATACCTGGAGACATGATGAAATAAACGATGCCAACTCTTTCTTCAAGTTGTCCCGCAGGATACCGTATATTTTCTCCACATAGGCTGTGAGCTGTTGCTTGAAAAGCAAAGCAGGATACTTAGCCTCTACCTTGCGTATAACCTCTAATGCTGGGGTAGGAAGGTTGGCAGAAGAAGGAGATGATCGAAAACCCTGCAATTGAGCCATCAAATAAATTAGTGATACTTCTTAAGTATGAAAGGGTTATTAGGTTACAAACACTTGAAACTGAATTATTCAACACAAACAATGCAAGGAAGATTATTACCATAGTCATTCTTCCAAAGAGGGATGTTGGATTTGGTGGTTTTCTTGCTGGGGTTGCATCATTTGCACCACCAGATTTCAAACTTTGTTGGAGCAAAAACAATAGTGCAGACGTATTTGACAGCCAATAGGCCATAAGATCATTGTCATCTTGATTCTGAAAGTTATTTAAGAAGAAAAAAGTTATATAGGATAACTGCTCCATTAATTTATTTTACAATACATGAAAGAACCATAATTATATACTTTCACGTAAAAATTAGAATCATATGATTTAACAACACAGAAGTGATAAATAATTTATTGTTCAAACAGACATTATAAACTACTTCAAGACAAATTACTGGAGAGTTACTACAACAGTTGAACCATGAAATTACCAGGGGCAAAAGAAACATTTTACAATTGCATTCATTTACTTTACACATAATTTGAAATAGAAACATATCAACGCAATGAAAACCAAACTTTACACAAAAATGCAGATCCTTACTCAATACGGCAACTATAAACTGATAATGAGCACTGCACTCCACTAGACAACATGTTCATTATATTAGAATATTTATTTTAGAAATTTAGAATCATCGGTGCAATTATGACATGGGGAGCAGCAATAATTGATCTCTTGAGGCTCTAATATAGTAATATCACTCCAGGGATCAACTTTCCTAAAGCTTAAGTTATTAGGTGAAGGTTCAATAATTAGCTTATAATTTTATATCTCTGAATAACAAAAATTACCTCAATTGCAGAACCAATCATCTGGATAAGGCGATCAAATACACTTGTCCTTTCAGCTTCAAATGATTTCCAGTGGAGAAGACATTTGTAAATGGTGAATGCAGCAACGGGCTTTCCATGATGGAAACCAATATTTTTCATAACACAATTGACAAGGGCATCAACATTTTCCTACGGTGAAAGAAGAGTTAAAAAAGCTGAACATAATGGCCTAAAGAACTGACATACTAAATGTCTTAAGCACACACATGTTGACGTTCAATGTAGGATCTCCTCAACTTGCTATCAGCTTCTGTACCGAACTTTTTCACAGGTGTGACATTCTGTGCTTCCTGCAAAGCAACTCACTTTAGATTCCATTTAACAAAAAATCTACCATGTTATGAAAAGAAACACAGGTAAAAAGAGTAGAAAGCAATATACTTACAGAAGCTTTCTGATCTTCTGCAATATGGTGACCATTTTCTAATTTCTGCAAATAAAAATATTAATGGTCCAAAAGATTCACAATTCCAAAAATGAGGAACTACATACTTAAGCACAGTTTACCTCATATACGTGGGTAGAAATGTGTTCTGACATTGTTTTCACGGGTGAGTTTAGCAAAAACTGTTGCCGAAGAACCTGGTTTTCAGATTCCATATCTAAGAATTTCTCTTCAAGCCTATCAATATTTTTTGAAATAAAAAAAAGGGTCACAATGGTACAGATCTTGTAATTTAAATATTCTGTGAGTAATAGCTACTTCCAAGACTTGAGCCATGCAATCGTATGAAATACCAATGAAGCTTTAAGCACAAATCAAAACCTTTGCATGGTAGTTTTCAACTGGATTATTTTCGACTCAGCATCCAAAGCTTGCTTCAACCTTTCTTCACTAATTTTATTAGCCTCCTCATACCTTTTCTCTGTTTCATCAATTTTCTTCTCCAGTGAACTCACCAAGGTCTGAAATGAAATCCAGGAAGCACAAGATTAATAATAAGAAATGGCTACCTGTCTATTCGAAAACATGAGAAAACTGAAAGTATAAAAAATACTATGTTTCATTGCAAAGAAGATATTAATGGCCATAATCAGCTAACCTTGAGTGTCTCATTTTCATTAGTGAGCTTCTCCATCAAAGCATGGTCAACAACAGGAATTTCCTGTATGACAGGTACTCTCTCTGCTTCTCTTTTTGCAGCCTCACGCTCCTTTTGAAGCAATAACTTGGTTTCTTTGAACTGAAGTTGCATCTCTTGCAAAGCAGACTGTAATTTTTCGTTTTCTTGTTTTTTTGCATCTTCAATGTCAACCTACATTTGTTCAAAGAGATTTAAGAAGCTTTTCATGGGAAGATGATATTTCACAGGGTAGTGTACGTGTGTCTGGAAATCTGTTTTTCATTTAATAATCAAGTTAACACTACCAACTAAAGTTTCCAAAATAAGTATTGTCACAGAGCTAACGGATCTTACTGCAACACTAAACATAATTTTTTTTGATGTTCTTAACATAGATAAGGAGAATTGCCAGTTCAGTACTGGAAAAGAAATAGTCATTTACCCTCAGGCGTTTTTCCAGCTGCAACCTCAATGTAAGGTCTTCAACTTGTTTTTCAAGCTTATTTTTGGCAGCTTGGAGAGCTCCAGTTTCTCTTGCAGCCTATATAAAATAAAAGTTTCAATCACTGAATAACGTATTGAATATGTGGATTGCTAGCATCCATAACAACACATTTAAAATGAATTCCCTTTCCAACCAACATGTGTAAGCCCTTAATTCTGACAAAAGTGCATAGATAGTTATAAGGTTCAATGCAGTGTTCTTAAAAACAGACCAGATCGGTCATTGAGCCGAGAATCGACCATGTCCGCCATTCATTGGACGCGTTGAGCTGCAGGGATGATAGAATCCCCATTGAACTGGGTTCAACCCCATCGAACTCGACCAAGACTACAAGTTTCCTTTTTCCCCACTTTTTCCACATTTTATATTTATTTATTAGTCATCCAGTTTTCTGGAAGAAATGGGTGTGTTCTCCGGAGAGCCTCTTGTTCTTCAACATTGTCCGCTTTGTCTTAGGAGTACTTTGTTATAGGATGCCTATTGGGTTTCTTTTCCTAGCGTGTAACATTTTTGTCAGTTTTTTTTATCTTTTTTTAGCAGTTGTAACAAAAATTAGCCATCGAGTTGAATCTTGGTTGAGCGGATGAACCAATAGAACCATGCTCCGAGGTATCGTTGGTTTTATCTCTGGTTCGGTTTTTAAGATAGTTGTACTCCTATTGTACTTTTTCGTGAGTAATGCTATACTCTCATAAACTAGAAGTGTACAACTGATACTGCTGGGATATGCAATCTGGTGCAAATTTTTATTAGATGTGAGGATATGAAGTGATGGACAAAAGATGAGAAAAAAGGTCTAATTTATATTGGGTGAAGCAAGCAAGGACCGGACAAGGAAAAGAAAAATATTAGAGTTGAAGAATTCAGTATTAATTAGTTTCACACTTTTAACTAAACACCAAAAACTAGAAAAATGCATAGAATACAAAACTGGCAGACAAAGACCTGTCAACTAAGCAACAAATTTGACAGAATAGTTTTCACAATGTAGCTTGTGGTAAAACACTTTTTTAGTTATTTATTCCTTAATGATGGAGGTAGAGGTGACCGATCCAATATCACAAAACCAATCCAACATCACAAGTATAATGGATTAAATATCAATGAATGGGATAGTGTTAATTATTCCAAGACCAAATAGCACATGGGTTAATATATTATATATAAATAGTTTTTGTTAAGTAATTCAAAAGAAAATATCGCATCTCACAAGAACATTACAACATGGTATTTGTTCACTGTCAAAATGTTGCCAACTGCAATTGATATTTATGCAAACTAACGATGTATAGGTGGTGATTCGTCCCGTGCTACAATGAGTATGGGGGTGAGCTTGGAATAGGGAGGAGAAAGGTGTTGCTGGGTATCTAAACTTTGAAATTGTTTTCTCCTAACAATGACCAAAAGTGAATTTACTATAAATAACAACCATCTCGAGTCTTATCTAAAAAGTTTAAACATTTCACTGATAGATTACAAAAAAAATTAATTACCATCTTCAGCTGTCGTAGTTCTTGCCGAGCAACTTTTCCTCTCCACGCACATTGGGTTGCAATTGCTGCTTTCTTTAAGTTCATAAAATGATGTTGTGCCAAGTATTTCCGGCAGTGGCTCTGCAATACACAAAATCTCAATGGCAAGAACAAACTAATATAACCCAAAATTATAAAATTAAATCCAAGCTTAGCAACAATGGCTGCGTAGGATGTGTGGACCTTGAACAAAAACAAAATTGTCCTATAATGATGGATTTTCAAATGTTCTCTACCTGAATGACAATAGCTGCACTGGTCTGCTTCCTAAATCGCAGTTCACAACGAGCAGCCATCCCCCGCATGCCAGTTTGAATAGAAATGACCGAGCTGCACAATTCTTTGTATGCCTTCCTAGCAGTATGCATGCGGACATTCCTTTGAATCACCAGACTAGAAGCCTCCCGCCGTAATCCCTCATAAATTTGCCGAGCAAGTTGTCCTGTGATCAGCATATAAAAAATCCTAAGTTCAAGTTTTTACCTAAATACAACTAGTGAGATAATATTTCAAGAAACTTAGCAGATACCTCTGCACACAGCTTGTATCTGTACAACAGATAGGCGAATCGAGACAAAACTTCGACGGGCCAAAAAGGAACGAACTTTCCTCTGAATAATGCTGGCTGACTTTCCTAAGATCTCACTTCTATAAGTATCTAGTTCTGCCATTTGACCAGCTCTAAGAAACACTTTTGTTTTACCAATCTGCAGCAATAAAGAGAACCATTAAAATAATTCAGAAGACAACATATATCTACAGTTACCTGACAGGCACAAATAGCAAATTGAGTTTATTACACAGGCATAAAACAGTTCTCATTCCTAAACCTATTTATACTGCAAGGTCTACAGCCCATGGAATGGTCGTGTAACATGGAAGAACAAAGGAAATGAAACAATAAAGCAGAATCTCCAAAACATTAACCAAATAAACCAAAATGAGTTATCTGCTATTTGTTCCCAAGAAGTAAAACATTATTCGAACTTAAAAGAATGTAGTTTGGAGAGTTTTGTAAAACTCAGGTCAAAGAAGATTTCTGAATAATACATAGCAATTTTCTTATCCAAGTGATTCTTAGTTAACTGATTGCAAAGTGTTAGCCCCATTTTAAAAACAAGCATATCCTAGACTATGTTGATAAAATTCATTAACAATAATAAGTCTTTCAATGAATTGTTACCTGATATCCTTTAAGTCCAATCTTCTCCAGAATTCTCTGGCAAGCACTGACCTCATCAGAACTAAAATAATTACACAAAGTAAATCAGGATTTTTAGAATAACAAAGCTAACAGACTTGAGAAGGAAGATTAACCGCTTAGATACCTTCCATCCAAAGCTTCAGGTGCAAGAAGCCCAAATCGATCCACGAATTCATCAAACGTTTTTCTGGTGGGATACCCAGCACAGCTTATCCTAATTGCCTCCATGACTCCTGCAATCAGACATACTGTGCAATAAGAACAAACTCACAAGCCACAATTCAAACTCAGTTATAGTATTAACTGTTTGGTCAAGAACCAGGACAGAAGAGCAAGCACACTTACCCCACAACGCAGTTGCTGCAAAACATTTTTGTTCTCAAAAATTCCTGGCTTAAGAAGATTATTGGGTTTAACACACCGAATGTAGTGTGGCTCGGTTGAACTAAGAGTTTCAAGTAGTGACTGCAGTTGTTGCTGAAAGACATATGAACGACGATATCAAAACTGCAGAAAGATCGAAATCAATTCATGGTTCATTGACCAAAGAAAAAAAAACAACCTTAAACCGGGAACCTATTGAAGAGAATTTTGACTTATTGGATGACTCCTCGGGTGAGGGGGGAAATAAACCCGATACAAAGGGACATGTGGAAGCATACAGAAGTGCCTGGTGTTCTGCAACAACATAATCTTTGTTCTTGTCCAGGAATAAATCAGTTTGATATGTGACCTAAAGTTTACACAGATTAGACATGAGTTTTCCAAATTAGAAATAAATCACATCTAGCATTCTGCTCCTATATTCCATCAAGTAACTACCCTACTTATTATAATTATCTATCTGGAAGTATGCACCAACTATTCCCAACTTACATCACCAGCATAATGGCAAATTGTGAAGTCACTACGTGACAATTTGGGCTTGTTGAACCTTTTATGATTTTTGAATGTCTGATACAGCTTTTGCGCAAACGTTTCATGTGTTGATCTAGGAAACATACTGCAAAACACGTACACATACAGCTATCTAAGATTGACAAAAACAGTTAAAAACTAAAGCAGAATAAATGAATGAATGAATTAAGCCAGAGGTAGAGAGATATTAAGAACCAAAATACTGATACCAAATTACTAATTTAAAGATACAGTACCAAGTATACATACCAAGCTTCATCGAGAAGAGCAATAATGCCGCCGGGTTTCTGAAAATGAATATATAAAACAAAAATTTGACAAATGAATAAAAACACGAATGACGACAATTGTACAAACACAATTATGTTATCAGCCATTAAAGAATAATGGCAAAATCATTAACAACACCTTGACAGTATCATGTCAATTTGTCTTCCCTCAACATGTAAATATAATTTTAAGGTAGTCATGTTTTCCTTCATCATTCTCATTTTGAGCCAAAAAGAGAAATAAATATGATGCTATTGTTACTATTATTTGATATTAGGCCGAAATCAACGGCTTTTAAGCTTGGATGATCAGAAAAATCAACTGTGGTTTTTGAAAACTTCCTCCCTTTTAAAATAACAAATCCATTTTGAAAAGGGACTGCATTTTTTTTGACAAAAAGGGACTGTATTTAGTGAGTGGAAATATAAGTATTTAAAAATATGTTTTTGTCAGTGGGTAATTAATTTAAATTTTGTATCACTCTTTTTCCTAAGTATTAAAAAACTTATAGGCATGCTAATGCATGCATAGACATAGTATTTCTGGTAAAATTGATGCTACAAAATCATTAAGTCACCATCCAGGATGATGTTCTTCATACCACACCACCCCTCTTCAACAAGCTAGTCCTACTGATAGGAACCCAAATCAAGATGAAATAGAAAACTGTTTTATTGACGGTAAGAAGGAAAATGTATTACAAGAGAATCTCTCATGTAATGATACCCCCTCAGAGAAGAGTCCCCCCCTCTCACACAAAACCTCTAAGGTCAAAAATATAAAGATGGTGAATGATACCCTCTCCCTCCCCCCCCCCTCTCTCCCCCTCTATCCTCTTTTAACAGTATTGACTATTGATCACACAATCAGCTCACCTCTGCTTTCCTATTTTTCCTAACATCACTCTCCACATAGTGGGCTTGGTAGCTGATGAGCTAATTGCCTATATGGGCTCACACTCTGATTAGGGTCCTAACATCTACAGCCACGCATTACTAAAGTACCCTGCCAAATTTGTAAACATCGCCATTTAATGCATATAACAGAAATGAGCATCTAACACACGCTTGGTAAGAAACAAAGCCAACCAACAGAATGCTTATAGAGATAGAAGGAAAAACCTTTTCAATGAGGTCCAAAATGTCTTGGTTGTCCACAAATTCTATGTAACTCCAATCAATCTCCTCTTTTTTGTATTCTTCTTGCTCCATTTTGAAAACATGCTGCAGATCAAATATTCAAACATTGCAAAAACACATGTAAAATGAGTAGAAATAAGTATCCTTATGTCTGTGTTCTGAATATACAAACTAGAGATGGCAACTATTATCAAAAATAAATCGCTCTCTCACAAACAAACCTGATTAAAATGCTGTTGAAGCTTTTCATTGGTCAAATTAATACAAAATTGCTCAAAACTGCAATGTACACAGAACAACTAGGCATTAAATACGAAATCTACAGCTCTACCATTATATCCATTAGAGATGTAAACTACCAATACTGATTACAAGGTAATAAATTTCTTCAGAAGTTAGTTTAATTGGCAATATGCTTAGGATTATTGAAGGGGATAAAAGTGGAGTAACTCATGTTGGAGTGATTTAGAATAGAGTGGATTGGAATCGTAAAGAATGCCCTCTACATTGTTTGGTAGTCTCAATGGTAGTTAATGAAGTTGAGTGGAGTGGGTTACAAATTTAATTTCCACTAGTACCCTTTCTTGGATGTTCACTTGAAGAAATCATCCCATATTAACTACAGAACAAAAGGGTCCCATGAAGGTAGCTCAGTTAGCGAGCTAAGGGACATGAAGGAGTTGCAATTTGCAAGAAGGAGGTCCCGGGTTCAAACCCCGGAAACTAACATTCCCCCACCCCCACTAACATTTGCTTATCAAAAAAAAAAACTACAGAACAAAAGGAGTAGCAATAATGCACCTGTTGGTCTTGAAACTCTCAAAACCATAAATATCCAGCACGCCAATTAAGGACTTCGAGTCAGGATCTTGACCAATTGAATTATTAATTTTATCAACCAGCCTGCAAAAGATGGCAAAAATTTAATTTACAGATACGGAACTTAAAAGAAATTGACCAATTTGCCAGTAACTCTATCCAATGTTCAAGCTATATCTTAAAGCAATCTGTTCAAAGACTTACCAGTCAAATAACCTCGTGTACACAATCTTAGCTAAAGCATCTCGGCTCAGTGCAGCTGCTTCTGGATCCAACATTTTTATAATATTTTCATCACGAGTTACGATTACACGCTTGCAAAGAGAATCTTCAAGTGCCTTTGTATCACACCTGGATAAAATTTATAAACCAAGGACTTCACATGGAGAGAATATGAAATGCAAACCATAAAGAGACTATAATCAATGCAAGCATTCAAGTTTTGCCTACATGAAAAGCTCAGCAGCAGTCTGTAAATGAAATCGAGATTTTTCATCTTTGGGCATAGACGAGTCCATTTCCGTTCCTTTTGTAAATTCAATGTTTCCAAGATGCAAAATTGCAGCAACGACTCGAAATATTGCTTCCTGAACCAGGATTGGAAGGTGGGACAGAAAAGGAAAAAAAAAACATTGAAGCACAGATCATACATCAAGAACTGCATTATGAACTTACAGAAGCTCCCTATAAAATACCTGCTCCTCAGAACTTATTCCAACAACATCCATTGCTCTCCTTGTATCACAATATTCTTTATACTCATCAACCCCTTCCAACTCATAGCAGTTTGTTTGATTTAGATAATGAAATGTTCTTGGGTTTCCTAATTTGTACTTCTCACGAACCTGCCAAAAAAAGAAAGATCAAGAAAAATGAAGAAAATAGAATCGTAAGTTATAAACAAACTCAATTCTAACAGGTACAACAGCATGCATAATTATAATTAAGCAATAAAAAAATATGTCTTACAACAAACAATAAGTTTTTGACATAATATATAAAAATGATGAAAGGAAAAGAAACCAACTCTTGTTTTCTACGAAACCTTTATATAGGTCCATTGCCAGACAGTTCACTCTGATAGTCAGTTACTCAACTCATGATTCAATCCAGAAACCAATTAATGTTCACAACCTCTACATTTACAAATCAGTTCTTTCCAATCTTTCTGTCACCTTACTTTTGATTCAATGCACAAGAATTTCAATTACCTCTGGAGGCGCAGCACAAAGCATATAGAAACAGTGATAATTCCTCTCTGGATCTGACAGCTGGCAAACACGTGATCTTTCCAACAGATAAGTTCTGATAGCAGCTCCAGAAATTCTTCCCTTTTGGTCAAATTGAATCTCCACAAACTTACCAAAACGACTGCAGAAGTCACAAGTGAAAAACAGTACAATTAAAACAGAAGCATAAAATTTGCACTACAGAAATAAAAAGGAGAAAAAGCTCACAAAAACTTCCTACCTAGAATTATTGTTTCTAACAGTCTTTGCATTGCCAAAGGCTTCTAGAACAGGATTGGACTGAAAGTAAATGGAAAAGGAAAAAAAGATGAGGCCACTTGCGTGGATATGATGTAATGCTTCCACAAATTTAGATACTGGAAAAGATTAAAAACAGCATAAATAAACTTGTGGTAGCAAACAGCTTGCCAGAAACCAAATTTATGAAGGAATGTTATATTACCTCCAGGACTTTCTGCTCAACAGTTCTCCCTTCAGCAGCAGTAGCAGTTCTTCCTCCCATGTAAGCAAGATAGCGCATAAGTAACTTGGTGCTTTCTGTTTTACCAGCCCCACTTTCACCACTGACCAATATGGACTGGCTGATTCCCTCATTGATCATAAGCCTATATCCACAGTAATTTATACAGTCATACAACCAACAACCGAAGCTTTTCCCTACTAAATGGATGGTCAGAATAGTAAACTAATTAATTTAATCAGCACGGAAGATATGAAACTACCTATATGCTGCATCTGCAACAGCAAAAGGATGTGGGCTTAGCTCACCAAAACCTGCTCCTTTATATTGCGCCATCATATGGCTATCGTATAAATGAGGAAGCCTTATGAAAGGGTTCACAGCAATTAATATACTCCCAGTGTAAGTCTGGAAGAAAAATCCCGTTTAACCTCAAGTCAAGTAAGTATAAAAACATTAAGATACAAGGGAGACAAAATTTCGAGAGTTGGTGTCTGGAATACACACATATATTTCATTGATATCATATCTTGATCTCAGGTTATCTAGGACACCAGGTTCATGCAGATAGGCAAGCTTTGTCATATCATCCACTCCACATGGTGGGGCTTCTGTATCTTTATGATAAACACTGGAAGCTTTAACAACAACCTGCAAATTATAAGACAAAAAAGAGATGAGCAGGATTCACGATTTTGACACATCAGAATGTTCTGAATTGACTTCAAAAATTCATATCTAGCTTTCTGTACTCCAAATAAACTAGAGGACACGCAAGCATTAAGTTAAGCTACCCTATCATTCATTGCTATGCTACTCTTCAAAAATTTCAACTAGTCATTCTTTTTTAAGAATTTACAGCACTCAAAGCAAAACTGAAAGTTTCAAAGAACAAGAAAAATAAATTGCTGAAAACAAAAAGGAATTTTAATACATGATATAAAAAGCATCCTCACCGTCTTTCCTGAAGTGCAAAGGACTTTTATTTCTTCCCCTTTAACCTCCAAGACCTCGCCATCTATCCAAGCTACATCAGAATCCTCCACCCAAACTTGGGAACCAACAACAGGATTGGCAGTGGCAGCCTACAATGCAGAGTGTCAGAACTTAAATAAACTTGAATAAACCAACAGAACCCATTCCCATTTCTAATAAAATGGATGCATGATCAATTAAGAAACTGGAGTGAAATTCATAAAATGAAAATGGTAGCTTGTGGCCGTATGTGAGATATTCTCATGCTAGCTTGTATCAACCAAGCTTAAATCGCTCTCCCCGTGTATGCTCGAGACCCTCAATAAGTAGGGTCTATCAAAGCAAACAAGGGGGGATGCAAAGGATAATAAGCCTTTGAACTAGTTCGGGGACTGATGTATGCAAAAAGGATGCCTAACCAACAGAGTACTGTTATAATTAGTTAAATAATTAGCTGAAGGACTAACTAGGGAATGGTTAGGAGAGGATTGGGTGTTGATTATTGAATTGTATTGATGGGGAAATTGTAGGAAACCTGGATCTCTCAAAAAACCAGGGAATCCATATTCTTTCTGTACATTCCTTCCTATTGTCAGTGCTCTATGTAACCGCATTTGGGCAGGATTACGATTAGGGTTTTTCAATAAAATACACATTTTTAAACTTGTAATCTGAGCCAGTTCTATCATATGCACACTAGGAAAGCAGTAAAATGTGATTTCTTATATTTTACAGAAACTGTGTCTTTAATTAAAGATCGGCTTAGGTAGTACGCTGTAAATTCCACAAGTTTCATGGGGTTGAAGGCATCAATGGATGCCTCATAATCACAAAATGGTTGATGTTAAACAGAACTTTTTTTTTTATTTAGACTCAGTATCCCAAAAGTCACATTGGACCCCAACAAATAGGTTGAACTAAATGGATCGGCCCTTCATTGATAATTGAGAGCCATCGGTTTAGTCTTTTAGGAACCAATTTGATGTCATTCTAAGGACTAATTTGATGGCATAAATTGACATTTAGTAAAGAACAACTTCATATGCTTATAAATGGAGGACAAAATAATGATACATGTGTGTGAAGGACCAAAATGGATGTATACTACCTAAAGGAAAATATCAAACATAAGCAATGGAAATATGATGCAAAGACTAATTCCTCAAAATTATTTTATGAAAGAAAATTATATACAAAAAAATTCTGACAAAGAAGGGTTACTGAGCAATTAAGTGCCACACATAGTCACAAAATCACGGTGAAGAAGAATTAAATCCGTCCTCTTCATGCGCATAAAATTCACATATACACATTAACTATGTTTCAGCACCAGCATTTTAAGAAGTTAGGCCTGATTTTTTCCCTTTTGGTATTAGGCTTGACCTTTTATATTAAACTTACATTAGAGAGAGAGAGAAAAATATTGCTTAATGCTCCATTATATTCTGAACCATGGAAGCCATAAAAACAGATTATTTGCACTCGAATCATTGAAAATTAATCTAAATCAATTGGTGACGCAATAACATAAACAAAAAATATGAATTTGTAATCAGCGGTCCATAGCCTAAGGTTCCTATTTCAAGTAAAGCCCTATAGATTTGTATACAGGTCAATGGCATATTCACTCAATATTCTATTGACAGTTGAACCAATTTCTCCACCCCTTGCAAAAATAATAATAATAATGAAGAAGAAACCGAAAAAAAAAACTAAAAACCAAAAAACAAGAACATGAGAAAAAAATTGACGGCAGAACAGCAAAAATAGTGTTCGAAAATTTGAACTTTCTGATTGTTCAAACAGCTCAGGCACTATCCGCTTAAATCGTACTCCTACAATGTCGCCCGGAAAGAACAAATAATCACCGCCCAAATCGGAATAGATATATATCAAAAAGATAAACCAATTCTGAGACAGTAGAAAGATCTCAATTCTGTTTCTATGCAATAACAGATCAGCTCCCAACACCAAAAATAAAAATAATCAACAACTCCGTATCTAAAAGAATCAAATCTTCAACAAAGTGAAATTCCATACACAAGACAAGACTTGCGATTGACTCAACCGTGAGTCCATGACCACAACAGAGAGAGAAAGAGAAGAAATGAATACCATTATGTGATGAATTGATTGATCCGATCAAAATAATCTCGTGTTGATTCCTGATCTAGCTTCAACGGCGACAGTTCCAGTTCAAAAAATGAAAGATCTTCGAAATTCCGAATGATGAAAAAGAAAGGTGTAGAAATGTGTCTATCTATCGAGTGAAAAGAATATTGTGTATATACTGATGAAATTGAATGGATTTGGAAGAGCTTAAACCCTTCGACAACACCAAAATTTATGAAGAAGAGTTTAAGCACTTCGTAATTCGTATGGTGGTTTATGGATTAGGTCTCTTTATTGTTCTTCTTCTTCAACTTCTTTTCTCTCCGTTTCTTTCTCTTTTTCTTCTTTCACCATCTCCGTCTCCTGGTCTAAGAGTCTATTTCTCGTTATTATTATTATTATTATTAGAGTAAAGTAAATTATTAAATAAGTAATTAGTGTAAGAATAATAATAATAAATAAAGTGATTATAAATGAAACGTCTCTTGTGGAGAAATATGTAAGTGGAATTCCCGAAGTACCCCTCTCGTCGGAATAAAGACGGGGGACCTTGTCCTTATTTACTAGCGTATCTATGAAGTACGAACAGTTAGCACAGTTTGTTCACACCCACACCCGAGCGTCACGTGAAAACCGGGTTTTTTTAAGAGGGTCCGAATTTTAATTTAAATAAATAAATACACTTGGCAGATATATTTTGTGAGGCAAGAAATAAACTAAACCTGACAATTTTTGTTTTTCCTTTTTTGAGAAGGAAAATGTATATTATCGATATGCAGAGAAAAATAAGATAAAAGCTATCAACAGAAAAATATAAAACATAGAGTTGATTATGTTTTTATTCTCCTAGGAAATATTGGGTTTTGGTCTTTAAACTTTTTTAAGTAGGATATTGCTTTTCCCACTCCTCCTCCTATTCTTTCATACTCCTTAACAAATTTTATTCTAAAAATAACCTCGCATGAAAACATTTGTGAGGGCGTGTTTAATGCATGATTCGAGCGACGCTTGTTCGAACAACAACATACAAACGCAATAAAATAGGTGAATGTGGTGTGAGGTCCATTGTTGTCTCGCTAACGGTGATACTGAACGAAATAAAATAGGGTGTTTGAACGAGGTTATGCGAACATGTTCGAGTAACCCCATTCAAACAGTGAAATTACGCGCAAGAGGTGTGAACTCAATATTTTACTCACGCGAACGATGTCATTCGAATGGGTTGAAGGCGTGTTCGAACACGTGAAATTTCTTGAAAAAAATACGTTTTGGCTGGCCTTTTGGTCATTTCACACCCTTATGAGAGTGTGTTTTGAGTAGGGAGGAGTAGGAAAAGCAAAACCCTTTAAAGTATTGTATTTGTTCACAAATGTAAACCCTAAAGAGGTGTTATCTAAGTAGAGTTTGTTAAAATGAGCTCAATTGGAGTTATTGAACTCGCCTAATAAAAAAATTGATTGGAGTCGACAAATAGGTTGAAACTTTTTATTCAAGAAGATTATTTTAATCATTTCGCAGAGGTCCGAGAGAGTGTTTTGTGATTGTGATTAGGAGAGATAGTGTAAGTATATAGCTTCAAAGAATTTGGCACAACCCAACTCAACTCAAAAACGTATTAACTCGACATGGGTCAGTATTAACTTGTTGACCCAATATTTTTAAAATTGGCACTTGTGCATTTCAGTTTTTTAAATTGGTTGGTTTCTACATGAGTTAAACTCGACAATTCATTTCACTGACACATTGAAGCTTAACATGATTTGCATTAAAGGCTCATAAGAATAAAGGAAGAGTTTAAAGTTGATTTAGCTTGACGAACTAGAATAAAGATATGGTGCTTTTTAAGTTTCTTTTGTTTTAAAACTTAAACACACATATCGTCATTTTAAGTTTCTTTTGTTTTGTTTGTAAAAAAAAAGTTTCTTTTGTTTTATAATAAGAATATTTTTTATACAAATAGCTCTTATGTTATTTTGTAATAAGATCGACAAAAACCGTTGTACTTAAAAATCCATGATTTTTTTAGTTAGTTATTAGCTTTGAGATGAGATCGTATATTCTTTGTGATAAGTTATTTCATATATGTTCTTTAAATATAATATTTATAGACCAATTCACTCCAAATGCTAATATGTATTTAGTATAATTTTGAACAACGTGGTTTGTTATGAGCGTCCAAAATGAAATCTTTCAAGCACATATTTTTGACCTATTAATCGGTCCATTTGGCTTATCGACCGGCCCATTTGGAATGGGATGGACAGTAAATTAGTGGCCCAAAATAATTCTAGTCCATACCAACTCGATTAAAATTGTCTTCAGCAGCTTCAGCTTGAATGGACTGGCCAACATCGACACCTTTATATCTAAATTCTAAGGTAGTAAAAAAGAGTCCTCCAAAATTACATGAGAGAAGGATCATGTATAGGAACTTTGGGGCCTTAGACAAAATTGAAAGAGACTTTATAAAGTATCAATCTTTTAGTCTTTTAGGTGCATTTTTATATCATATATAGTCAAGTAGCTCTAAAGGCCTTGAGATTAATATCAAGCTTGAAAGTTGAAAGAGATCCTCCACACTAATCACTATGGTTATGTAGACAAAAGAGACATATATGAAGTTTACCTCAGAAGTTGACTAATGATTTTACCTCTGGTACACAAGCAGAAGCTCAAGATAACATTGTTCAGATTTTCCATGCTACAAATACTATTAATGGTGGTATTATTGAGTCCTCCACTCAACCTCCCACTACAAGACTAGATTCTCTAAATGTCTCTGTGTTTGACGCTACTTCAAATCCAGTGGTAGCATCTGACATGAGAATATTAGGAAAGTCTTGGGGTGATGTGTCAGATGATAATGTTGATCCTATGCTAAATGTCTTAGAGTCCGCTGCTACTTCTAACTCAGTAGTAGCATCGGATATGAGATTATTAAGAAAACTTTGGGGTGGTGTGTCAGATGACGTTGGTGATCCCGTGACTGACCGATACTTTCGAACCAATTGTGTTCAAGACCCAAAAGAAAAAATTGCGGCAAAAAAAGAATTTGACTGTTGGATATAATACTCGTTCAAGGCAAATTCAGTCTCTGTCTCCTTTTGATCGGGTTATTGTACTTTAGGCTCTGTTTGGGAAAAAGTAGCGGATAGCGGATAAGATAGCGGATAGCAGATGAGCGGATAGCGGATAGCGGATGAGCTAGCTGATAGTAATTGATGTGTTTGGTAAAACTAGCGGTTGAACTAGCTGATAAATGTAAAATGACATAAAAAGATATATTCATTTAATTCATGATTACAAGGGGTAAAAATAACAAGGGAAAAAATGCCAAAAAAAATGAAACGCTATCCGCTAGCGTTTTTTGAAACGCTACTAGAAGTAGCGTTTAAAAAAACGCTAAACGCTACCCGAAAAACGCTAAACGCTAGTGCTTACCAAACACTTGCACTCTTCACCCGCTAGCGGATGGGACACGCCAAACAGAGCCTTAGTCATTTAAATAGTCTTATCCTTTGTCTTTAGGATGGATTGTTTTAGGGATCTTCAATATTCTCTATTATTGTTTTGACTTTGTTTTCCTCTCCCGTTAAGGGCATTGGTTTAGTCCCCCTTGACTCTCTTGCTTTTTTCTCTTTTTTTTAATAAATTCAAATGGAATTACTCTTTTCCTTGTTGATGTTATAACATTGGAAGGTTTTAACGATGCTTCATTCATTTTTTGATAAAAAAAAACCACACTATTAACTGACCCACATAAAGATAAAGATTTTTTAAAAGGCAAAAAAATCGACTCTACAACACGGGACAGCTCGTCATACACGGTTTCACGAGCTCCCTCCAACTAAACACATTATAAAATTTTCATTTTCTCATTTATATTTTATTTCAAGGTGATTGTTGCACGATCCATTTTATTTATTTATTTAATCATTTATAATAAAAGAGATTCATTGATGTATCATTATTTGAGGTAAGAAATTTGTAGAATTATTAAAATTTAAAACTTTTTAGCTATGCAAAAAGTGCTTTCCCCCTGTGAATACGATGAAGAATGAGCAATTGTCGGAACTAAAGTATGCTTTTTGTGGGACACAATGGCTGGCTTATCACCGCCTTGATTGACGGTGCGCATTAGGATATTTGGGTTTCTCCTATTTTTTGTAAGGCTATTGCTTTTCCCACACCCCCTCTACTCTTTCACACCCCTAACAAATTTTATTCCAAAATAACCTCGCGCGTGAAACAGCTGAGTTCACGTGTTTAAAGATCGCTCAACGACTGTTCGAACACGTTCGAACGACCGCGTTCGAACGGTGAAATTACGCACAAGAGGGTGTGAAGTCAATATTTAACACACTCGAGCGATGTCGTTCGAGCGGGTTCGAACAAGGTTATGCGAACACGTTCGAATGACCTCGTTCGACAGTGCAGTGAAATTATGCACGAGGGGTGTGAAGTCAATATTTAACACACACGAATGATGTCATTCGAACCCGTTCGAGGCTGCGTGTTCGAACAGGTGAAATTTCGTAAAAAAAGAGAGTTTTGGCTGGCTTTTTTTTCTTTTCACACCCTTGTGGTGTGTGTGTTTAGAGTAGGAGGAGTGTGGGAAAAGCAATAGCCTTTTGTAATTACTTATTTACAATAGGCCTACATGTCATTTGAGTTCTAGTTGGTGATAAAATAAACTTTTACTTATCCATCATCCCCAATTGGATTTGCATCTTCTCAAAGGATAATGAGTCATTATGAATGACATGCCCGTAACTAACAAATGGATGAAACTTTTACAACACGTAACGCAGAGCAATTTATGTAAGTAACTGCACGACTTTGTCGTACACTCCTAACCCTCATATTGAATTAGAATAATCAACCCTAATTTTATCTCATTCATAACCAAATTTTACAAACAAAATTTACTATATGTGTTAACTCTCATGCATGGAAATAGTTACAACAATTTGATGTGGGCACCCAATAAATTCCTATATACTCCTACAAACCAAGTTTATTGGTCAACGGTATGGAGGCATGGAGCTAGCTAGATGCCCGTAAATATATAAGCATATAAGTACTCCCTCCGTTACAGAATATAAATAAAAATGGATCAACGAAAATTGATGTATCCTAAACTAGATACATATTTTATTGAATGAATCTAAAAAGTAAATTTTCTCTTATAAAATGGACCAGAAGTAGTATTATTGTGTCACTGATTCGGCTGGCATACAATCAAATTGCCAACTTATCAATTTTGCTTCTTGATTGGGTTTATTTTCGGACCAGAAGTCTCTTCATTCAAAATTCCCCACTTTCACTTGCATTTAAGCTAAATTGAAGGAAATTTAAGTCTTTATCTGACTCACCAACTCTCTTTACATGTTCTTTCTCACCATAATTTAGCATAAATGAAGTTTAATACTTGTGAATGTAGGAAACTTTAAATTTAAATTCGTTATATTCAATTTAGTATTTGATGATCAAAATTGATTTTTATGTGGGTCAACTCGGTGATCCAATGCATCCATTGCAACAAAATCGTGGTGATTCTGGTGAACCAAGATCCTATGGGTCCCATCAGCCAGAATGGGGGGCTACATCATTCAAGAGTCAAGACAAACCTCTCTCACCTCTTTATTATTTGCGCTTTTAGAATTATGAAATAAACTAAATATATCCAAATTATAATGATATCAAAACTAAGTATATCTTAAAAAAAAAAGTCAACCATATAAAGATGAATGGAATTTATTATTCTGCCATTGTTATTCCTAATAATTTTTCTCAATTCAGGTGCTTTATTTAGTCCCGTAGAAAAAAGTTCTTCAGTTTAGTTTTTGAACTTTTATTATCAATTAAAATAAAAATAGACTGTAAGTCTTGTCCAAATTATTCCAGTATTACTTTTTTTTTTCGTTTTCTCCCATGAAAAAGGTACACAAATGCTACAACAATCATGGACTTCAATGTGATCCATGATGGGAACTCAACAATTGAAAGCAAAGCAAAAATCAAAAGCAGATAACATCCACCCATATCTCACTTAAACTGAGAAGCCAATAGCTTTAACCGGATGCTAAGTGGTTGTTTGGAGCTACGGTAACGGCAGATAGACGCGCGCCCAATTAGAAGCTTGAAGAGAGACAAGTGATTTGAATCAAATCCAAACACACGCTAAATGCCCAAGATCATTAACTGTAATAAAACAATCATCGAATAGCTTACTGATGAGAAACATCTCTTATATACTGTCTCAATGCACGATCACTGAAAAATCTACTGAATAAATGATGCTAAGAGTGGATCTGCACGGTATGGAAGACCACTTCGTGCTCCTAGATCTCTGCACTTGGCACCTGCCTGAAATCCACATTAAAGTGCATAAGCCTCTTGTACCTAACTCGTCCCTCAACGAGTTACATACCATACAAAACGCTAGGATTGGAATAATATTCAAAGACTTGTATAGTTGGCATAGGAACATATATGTTCAAGCTTTATTGCTATTGCCATTATTGTACACCAAAAAAAATAGCACATGCCAATAGCATTGGTTGAGAAATCAAAATTAGAACACTTTTTTATTAGAAATTATAGCTTTTGACATTGATACACCAAATGCTGCCATTTCCAATAAAAATATACTGAAAATACTGGTTAGCAAGATCCCAAAAAATATATTTAATATACAACTATATATAGGTAATCAAGATTGGAAGTTAGTTAAGAGGTCATGCAATCATTTAGAAGTCGTAAGATATGTTCAAATTTCAACCATTCATGCAAGATTTATTCATCTCACTCATATTCATGTAAGTAGCATTACTTTTTGAGTACAAAACCACATACCACGCTAGTAGCAAAGGATAGCATTTTCTCTGGTGGAAACTTCAAACAGATAGCTGAAAGCAAATCAAACACAGAACATATAACACAAGAAAATAAAGATGGTGACTATTAAGTTTGAAACATTTGGCACATAAAAGCTTTTGGAACGACATGCAATTTGATATAATGATACCATGGCCTTTCAAAGACTGTATAAGGTAAAAAAGGAAGAGAGTATATAAGGTAAATGCAATTTGATATAATGATACCATGGCATTACCATAGATGACAGCTCCAATAAATGCATCTCCAGCACCAGTGGTATCAACAAGCTCTGATGGTGGAATGCTCTCGGCCGTTCCAACGTATAACTTTCCACTAACTGTTCCTATTCCTTCTGCCTTCAACTTTGCCACTGACTGGGAAATGGGAAAATGATGTGACTAAAAGGTTGAACATAAACCCAAATAAGCGTGTAATCTGGTTTTAGTTACAATCTCTGTTTCTAGAACTTCAGCCACCCAAGTCATTCAATATGTTACTATCTTTCTCTATAACACTCTCATCGTAAGTTTAGTTTTTTCTCTTAGAGTATCTCATAGGATTAATTTTCATATTACTTAGTTCTTATCATGATTTGTTTCCTAAGTTTCCTATTTAATTAGGATTAGAAGTCTTGTATCTCTTAGTATTTAGTCTTTTCAGAATCCCTTACAAAATACACTATTCTAAACGGTTTTACTAAAAAATGGGTGTTTGAAATAGCCTGACAATGTCAATTGATCTAAGTAGGCCCATCCCACATAGTGGCATAAGGCGTGGTGTTCGACTTCACTTCAGTAATAGCACACTAGAGAAAAAGAGTCATGAGTTTCATTTGCATTACTGATGATATGCATGTCGGAATGGATACACTCGTATCTTTTTTTGCCTCCAGTGATTCCAATAAGCTGTCTATATCCACTTCTTCCCCAGAAGGACTCGCTGCAAGACAAGACATAATAAAGAGAACCTGTTAGAATTAAAAACAGATACATCAGACAATGATTATGCCAACTATCATCCATACATACCAGTAACATTTCTGTCGAGCATTATACAACCGTCTTTTCCCAAAGTTACAATCACAAATTTAACATTGGGCAGCCTTAAAAGCATAGAAACAAGTGCTTGTGAAACCGTTGAAGCCTCTGTCCATGTCTGTCAGCAAAGAAAGGTACATCAAGCATGTGTTTATGATGCTTAAACGAAACTCAACCCCACAGAACAAAGTAAAATCAAATTATCAGTAAAATAAATGAACAAATATTTATATGAAATTTAAAATGTTTTAGCTACCACTGCCAGAAAAGTATATGATATATGCCATTGGTATTAGAAAACCAATATCCCTTATGCACCACAAAAAGAATATAACTTAAAGATAATTGAAATAACATCTGTACACGTAGGGATATTCTAAAGTTGGCCACAAGAAAAGTATAGTATTTTCTTTAGATGCTAAGACACTCAAGACAGCATATACTTTACTCAGTAAATGGTACTTTTACTGTGAGTGGTAAAGCAGAAAAGTAGACCGTTAAAATCAATTCAACATTTTGGCACAATTGCACATGTTCAAACAAATTTTATGAGAGAACTATGGTATTATATATTTCTTACAATACTTCTAAAGAAAACAGCACACTTACCTTTGGAAACTTTGCCGAGCATACGACATAATCAGCTAATGTCAGGAGATCATCCAGCCCTTCCCTTGGCCTTTCTGCATCAATTAATATGGGTACATTCTTCCTAACTGCCTGCACTGGAAAATTAATAATTTTGTTTACTTTGCTTCAGATGAAGCTCTCTTCTCCAATTCCCAACATCTATTACAAGCAGAAGAAAACCGAAAAAAGGAAGGTGTGAAAGACACTGTTTTTGGATAAGCCCTTATATTTTGCATCAAAATTGCAAGTAAAATATATAGGTGATAACCTCATGGGCAACAACCAGAGCAGTTTCATGCAACCTGCCATCAAAATATACAATGCTTGCTCCATCCAATGCAGATAACAAACTTGATTCCGAGAGATCTTGTGGTATCATTGGAGGATATCCAGGGGTATGTATACAAGTACGGGTCTTCCTGAAAAATCACGTTTTGAATGAGTGAAGGGCAACTTTGTGCTTTAAAGCTTCTGCCATAGTTATTAGTGGGTTGGTGCAGATTCAGTTGATTTCATGATAAAAAGACAATTACTATCTACTAATTTATGTTCAAAACCATAGATATGACAGAGACCAGAATCTCAACTAGATCCACCTAACTCATGCACCGGAACTTAGAATGAAAATAATCGTTGAAAAAGTCGAGATTGTGAAACCGTATGTATAAGACAATGACCATTACGTTTCGTTGTCCACAATAATATAAGTAAATGGTGAAGTTCCCTCCTCAGACACCTGCAAAAAACAGCGAAAACAGGGAACATAACAACACAAAATAAATGTATTAAAAAAATTGTTGGTGTCATTGGAACTCCCAATTGTAAACTCAGAATCCCCACAGACTACTATTAATTGCAACATCCAAATTACCCTAGAACAAATAAATTGTTATTCATATAAAGCTTTGTTAGGGAGTATATTTGTATTTGCTTGCCATTATAATTGAGGACACCTAGGGAAATTATAATTTTAAGTAGTTAGTAGTGGGGGAGTGTAACAGAATATTGAGAATGCAAAAGCATTGATTTGAACTTAAAAACTGCGTATATAAACAAACAAACACAATTAGGGGAAGAGTTAGAAAAATGATAGACCATTGACCACATCCTTTCATCATGGGATTATAATGTTGCTCATAACTAAAAGGCAAAAGTAACAAAATTTAAATCTCATGTTATGAGCCATACCAAAAAAAATGTCAAAATTGAGATATCAAACTTGATGAAGATTACTATTTTAGACAAAAATTATCTTAAAAAATTACCACAATAAAGGATGTATCTACACCATCAGCCTGCAGCTCATCTAATATGCCCCTGCCTTGACTGTCATCCGCAACCTAATGAGTGCCAAACAGGTATGTAATGTAACACACACAATTGTTTCACTATCAAGTTTAAACCGCTATTAACTAAGGGACGCCGAAAGAGTTTAAAACACAGACTAGAGTTCGAATCCTGAAAACTAACACCTCTCCTAACTGATTAACCACTATTATTTGCCTATAAAAAAAATAAATACAAAACCTTAGAGATGAGCCTTGGGTTTAGGCCCAATCGAGCAAGACAGGTCAAAGCATTGCCCGCATTGCCACCTCCTTGAACCTTAAAATTACAATGCATAAAGCCAATGTTAAATCAATGAGTAATTTCCATTTAATTAAAGACAACTGATATTTTTTTTTAAAAAAAAAAAAGACTTTCACCTTTAAGGCGGTGCTTCTGATTTTGTCATCTGGTTTAGGGTAAGTAGCAACGGTAGCCAAGAAATCAACGGAAACCGCTCCACAACCCACCTGCATTTCGCGCCACATGTAAAGAAAGTGAAACACTCAAAATTTGGCGGCAATGCTTCAAATAGAACTATGGACAGATAGGGAACTTACAACGACGGTGTTTTGAGGAAGGGAAGAGCACATTTTGACACTCAAATTTCTGCAGCGAGGTTTCCTTGTTGACTGAAACTAAAAACAAATACAAATAAAAATAAATTAGTAAAAATACAAAGAATTAGACGGTTATTGAAGAGAGATGGAGAGGGAATGCGTTACATTGAAGAATTTGAGAGGTAGTGAGTAAGGTTGAAGGTTGAATAGGAAGGTCGAAGAAGAAATAGTGCCGCAGAGGTTCCACATGGCTTCGAGGTTTTTAGCTACAGATTAGAATAGAGATTGAAAATCCATTTATTATTATTTTTGGCAAAATTATATTAGAGTTTTTAAGTTATTTAATTGTAACAAGTTGATTTTTAAGTTTTTTTCGTACCATTTAGGTCATTTAAGTTATTTAATCAGAATAAATTTGGCCTCTTTAAGTTTCGAACATCATTAGTCATTTTTTCAAAGAAAAACACCCAGCACTAACAAAATGCGACGTGGCGGTCATGGGGCCTACATGCCATCTTTCTTATAACGATTTTGACATTTAAGACTACCATCATGTAACAATTTGGTCCTTTTAACTTAAATGAAAAAGAAGATGAACCATCTTTTTTAAAAAAACATTTAAGTTGAAAGCTCCAAATTATTACATGACAGTAGTCTTAAAGAACTAAATTCTTATAAGATAGATGATAGGTAGCCTCCACCGTCACGGCCACATCAACTTTGTTAGTGCGAATTGAGTTTTTTAATAAAAATGAAAAAAGGACTAACGATGTATACATTATGTAACTTAAAGAACTTAAGTGTTACGAAAAAACTTAAAGAACCAACTTGTTACGATTAAATAACTTAAAGGACTATCGGTGTAATTTACTAATTTTCCCTTATTTTTTCATATGAATTATGATTGGTCATTAATCAGCAGTGAAGGTAAACATCAGCATGCGGGGATAGCTCAGTTGGGAGAGCGTCAGACTGAAGATCTGAAGGTCGCGTGTTCGATCCACGCTCACCGCATTTAACTTTTGGTCGCTTTCCTCCATCATGTGGCGTGATCCATATCTTTTTTGTTGTTGTTAACTTTATGGTTTTGTTTTTGTGGTTTTTTATTTTATTTTTAGTATCGATTCAAATGTCTCATTCATTTGTGAAACTGTTATAATGATTATTTTGTTCAAACTGTTTTTTTTAAGCAAATTTTGTTCAAACTGTTATAAAATCTTTATTTTATTTACAAATAAGCATATAATTTATTCTTGTCACAAAAAGCATATAATTTATTTTAAGAATGTTTTGTATAGTATAATTTATGTTTTATTTAAAATATATTTTCAATTACTTGTCTAATAATTATACTGTTTAAATATTATAATTTGAATGATATGCGATTAATTTATAAACATTATCTACAATTTACGAGTTGATAACTTTATTACAATATCACTTTGAGACTACTTTGTGAAAATAGCACATGCATTAGCTACCCGTGTGCACGGGCATTTTTTTATAATAACAAAGTGATACTTTGAATTTAACTAACATAACTATGATATAAAAAACATATCATCAAACCTTTAAAATAAACACACACACTAAGCAAATTAAATGGTACACAACCTTACAAGTTTATTACACTAAATATTTAACATTTAATTTAGAAAATAGGACATTTTTTTATAATCATATTAAATAGGAGCTAGAAACATAGAAATAGAAGCATTTTGCATGATGAAGCCTTATGATGATTGGATTGGGGCTTTATTATTACTTAGTAAAGGATGCCAAGTATGGATCAGTGCGATATGGAAGACCACTCCTAGCTCCAAGAGCTCTACATTTAGCAGCTGCCTGTAATTACCATCACATGCAAACAACAAATCCATTAATGTCACAATCTTTTGTATTGATCATAAATCCAATTAAATTATGTCATTTTCTTTCTATTTGGTAATTCTTGCATCTTATGCAGCTTACCACATGAGAAGCAAATGGCAACATTTTCTCTGCTGAGAAGTTGGCACAGATGGCTGCAAAAAAATTTAAAGGCTCTGTAAATTTAATAACCAAAATTCTGACGTGTTGTTCAATGGAAGAATATTAAAATTCAGCTAACATTGAACATATATACCGTATAAAACAGCTCCAACAAATGCATCTCCAGCACCAGTTGTATCAATTAGTTCAGATGGTGGAATGTTTTCAGATGTCCCAAAATATAACTTCCCACACACTGATCCTATCCCTTCTGCTTTAAACTTTGTAACAGACTGGAAGGAAAGATTAAGCAAAATGATCAATCTAAGTAGAATTCAATTTACCTAGAGATAATGCATGCATAATAATATTACTGATGATGTACAAGCTTTATTACCGAGGCAATGCATGTTGGCTTGGTTATGCTATCGTCCTTTCGCATTGTTAATGATTTTAAAGAGATGTCCACATCCATTTCTTCCAAGTGAGAACCCTCTGTTGAAAACCAAATTGCAACTTTATGTTAGAAAATTAAATGACATATGCTACAGTTTCTGCTCATTCATGCATGCATATGAATTCATCTTGACAAAGGGGGGGAAGAGGTGCTTTACCATCCGCACATCTCTCAAGCATTATGCAGCCATCTTTTCCCAAAGTTACAATCACAAATTTAAGTCTTGGCAGCCTTAAAATAATTGAAACTAGTGCTCTTGGAATAGATGGTGCCTCTGTCCAGGCCTGTCAAATGTGCCATAATCACTAAAGTCACAAATCTTAAATAGCAAATCATTCATGTTGATGAATTTTCACAAAGAAGCAGTTCAACCAAGCCAAGAAAATGCCTAGAGACTTGGAAGAAAACTGTTAAATGCTATGTGCGAGTCTCCAACATGTGCTGCTATTGGACACCGACACATGTGATTATATTCAATCACTTTCATTTTCTAAAATTACTATTGATGTCTATGTGCGAGTGCCACTATCGTGTCCAGTGTCTGTGTGTTGCTTCATAGGTTAAATGTCAAGTGGTCAATCAAGTCATACAGCTGGTTAGTTAACCATTGTCCGGATTCACTAGTATTAATTAGTTACCTTTGGAAAATTTTCTGAGCATACAACATAATCAGCCATGTCTAAAAGGTCATTCAACCCTTCCCTTGGCTTTTCAGCATCAACAAGTATGGGTATATTCTGGTGAAATGCCTGCAAGACCAAAATATAATTACAATATTGGCTTACTTTTCATCTCACATGCCTATCTCTTCTTAAATATCAAATGAAATAACCGTCCTAGGAATTAGGCAGAAATCCCTAGCTCTTTCTATTCTGGCAAAATGACTCAATCTATGTTAAACTTACAACTAATTAATACTATGAAATTACCTGTCGAGCGATGAGAAGAGCAGTTGCAGGCATCCTAACATCAAAATAGACCAGTTTAGCTCCATCCAATGCAGATAACAAATTGTCTCGTGAAAGATCTTCTGGTATCATTGCAGGAGATCCTTCTGTGAATATACAAGTGCGTGTCTTCCTGAATATTGTTCAAAGTTCTAGGATTATTTCCTGAACAATTCAGGTAGTAACTGAAAACATTCAAGTAAGCTAGGGAACTAGCTAAAATCAACACAAATAATGTGCAAAAATCATTTAAGCAATGGTACATACGTCTGGCAGTCAATAATAATGTAGCTAAATGGTGTAGTCCCTTCCTTTGAGACCTGCAACAAATGGAAAATGGAAATTTTCAATTTTATAGCTCAACTAGTCCCTGAAGTATGAATAATTAGTAATTACATACCACTAAAAAAGAAGTATTGACCCCCTCATCTTGTAGCTCATCCAGCAAAGCCTTGCCTTGAGGGTCATTTGCAACCTAGTGATTATTATTATTCATCAGAAATTAGCAGCAAGTAATAGAAACGATGGCATTATAATAATAATAGTCAAGAAGAAACCTTGGAAATTATTCTTGGCTTTAAGCCCAGACGAGCAGCACAAGTCATGGCATTTCCTGTATTTCCACCACCTTGTACCTATCAAGGATCACAAACAAACATTCATTAGATTTAGTTTAGACCACCTAGTGCTTTGGAAACCAGTCAGTATGTCAGGTTTGTTCACCCTATTCAAATCATATTTTCACTGAACCGTTCAGAGAAATCAGGTTGAACCAAAATTAAATTATCAATCAATTGACTTGAGTTTAAAATCTTTTTTTTTTTTTGGTTATAAACGGCGTATTTTCTGCACAACCGCATATGATCCTTTTTATTTAGGGCTTTTTCAAATATTAGTACTTTTTTTTTGGTGTGTGCTTTTCCCACTCCTCCTCCTACTCAAAACACACCCCATAAGGGTTGGAAAAGACCAAAATGTCATTAATGAAATGACAATGCGTCTTTTTTTTCAAAAAAATTCACCGATTCGGACAAGGGCATCCGAACCAGTTCGGTCAGGAGCAACCGAACAGGTGTTTTTTTGAGACACACCTCTAAAATTGTGATTTTAACCCGTTCGGACAGTATCATCCGAACAGATTCGGACTACGTCAACCGAACATGAGCAATCTATATATTTTCTCATTGAAAATTCTAAAGAAAGTGCAGAGAAGGAATTGGGCCAATCAGATAATGTGTTCATTGATAATGTGAACCGATAACGTGAACAAGTTATAATTACTTTTCCTTTTACTGAAAAGTATGCCTAGGAGAAAGTGAAACAATTATAGTAGTAATTACTTTTCTCTCTTTAAATATTACACAACCACCTACTACACCCTCCATTTTCATCAAACGATACATAGAAAGTTGAACCATTATAATTATTTTATTATTTTTTTACATTTACTTTCTGAACTCTTCACTTCATCTTTTTCATGCGTCTCTTTGATAAAAAAATAAGACTGAAATTGAAGATTTCCATGTGTGCATACAGTGTTCGGACATGCCCATCCGAACGGGTTCGGTGGGTGTGAGCCGAACGGATAAAAAACACTGTGTGTGGAGAGGTTTCCATTTGAGGGTAATTTGGGAATATTTAAGGTTTGGGGGTGTGTTTAAGTAGGAGGGGATGTGGGAAAAGTAATACCCTTTTTTTTTGACAAAAACATATTAGTTCATTTTTTTATTTGTTTATTAAATATTGCTTTTCCCACACCCCTCCCTAATCACCACACACCCCCAAACCCTCTAAATCCCTAAAATACCCTTCAATTAAAACCATTTCATCTCTCACTCTCCCTCCCAAATACTCTCACACCCCCTCCCAACTCTCCCTTCGATTTCTCACCCTCTCGCATTTTACGCGTCATGTACTCCCTCCTTCACTCACCTCTCTGTCCATTTCAGTGTTTTAATGGATTGTTACTGCGTTTTCTTTTTACGCACCTGCGACGCGCATTCGGTTCTTTCCCTCGTTCACGTTTGGGTAAGCCACGGCGAATCTGTCGGGGCTTGTGTTTCAACATATTATACGTTTGGTTGGGTCTGGCCAAACCTGTTCCGTTGCCCGCGTTCGAACTATCGTAAATTTTAGAAGAAAAAAAACGGAGCGCTGATTTCATTAATGGCATTTTGGTCATTTCGCAGGGTTATGGGGTGTGTGGTAAGTAGAGAGGGGTGTGGGAAAAGCAGTAGCCTTATTAAATTAGTATTTGTTGCTGTTGGTAAAATATAATTGCTAAATACACCCCATACATTTTGTTAACTACGTCCCCACAACAATGCGTTGACTTATTAAGTTAAGAGATGAGATTGGGCATTAGGGAGAGAAAGAGTGAGAAAAAAAACGAACCTTGAATTGAGTGGTTCTGTTCTTGGAGTCTGGCTTTGGAAAGGATTTCACTTCAGCCAAAAGATCAACACCAACCCCACCAAACCCAACCTGCAAAACAAAACAAAACAATGAAAAAGTTGAAAGGGAGAGTGAAAAATGAGATTGAGAAAAGAATAACAGAAGGCAGGGTCAGTACAATGACGGGATTTTCAGGGAGAGGAAGAACGGAATCGGAAGACATTATTCTTTTCGTTATGATTCTGCAGCTGCCAGCACCAGGGAAACAACACAGCAGTAATTTTGGGGAAGAAGAAGAATGCAGCGTGAAGAAGGGAGAAAGCAAACCAGGTAAGGTGGAGTGGAGAAGGGGTTTTCGGTTTTGTTTAGGAAGCTGTCTGTCTGTCTGTCTGTCTGTCTTTCTTTGCATAAATAGTATTATAATCAGTTGTTAGTTAGTGCTGCTGCGTGCTGCCTGGGTCAATCGTCAATGGTTAATCGTTAATCAATTCAATTAACAATATTCATTGGTTGACCTGACCTGACCTGACCATAAAAAATCAAGCTTTACTTCTTGCCCTTCCGATACGCCCAGGGCTTAGCGCCATTTTGTCTCACCAAACCTCAAAAATTTGATTCTTTTCGTTATTATACGTAGGAGTAGAGTGGGGATAGGATTTGAGCATCCACCTCCAACAATAATTATATGGGTAATTTTTTTTACAACCCCCCCCCCCACCCCCCCACCACAACCTCATGAAAAGACTGAATTCGAGTTTTTTTTGTTGAGATTCAACGGGGTTTGAGAACCCAAAAAGAAACTACACGAAAATCAATCGAGGAGTAGACACTTCAAATACATCAGCATCAACTAGAGGTTTAACTATAGTAGGGAGAGTATCAAAAATGGAAGACCCATCAGGATAAGAGCATCTCAAATTAGCTAGAGCATCCGCAACCTTGTTTGCCTCCTAATAAGTGTGAATGATACACACGTTTTAATCGAAACAGAAGCTTGTTATTAATAAGTAATTCTGGTGTGAAAAAATTTCACAATGAAATTATCATTTTAAAGGTAATTTCGTAGTTATAGTTGTCGTCGGAATTATCTTTTAAAACGATAATTTCGTCGTTGAAATTTTTCAAACCGGAATTACCTATTAATAACATAAATCCGTTTTGATAAAAAAAAATAACGGAACAGATTTATAAAAAATCTCATTCACAACGGATTTATGTGTTAACATGTTAATTCGGTAGTTAAAAAAAAAATAAACCGTAGGCCTTAAATGTTTAAAGAATTTTGTCAAAAAAAAATGTTTAAAGAATTATATGAAACAACTTTAAACACATAAATATATAAATAGGACTTTTTTTTTGGTCAAGAATATATAAATAGAACTAAACAAAAATATATGAAAGACAAAGACCAGCACTCCTGTTTTTTTTTTGAAGGGTTGTATTTTTTATACCCACCATTATGTCCCAAACCCCCTCATAGTGAAATACTAAAAATACCCCCACAAAAATCATTTATCTCTATTTTACGTATTTTAAATATAAAAATGGATTTATATATTTTTAAGATAAATCCATTTTGCAAAAAAAAAAATTGAAAACGGATTTATCTATTAAATAGATAATTTTGTTTTTCAAAATAAAATAGATAAACCTCTTAAAAAATTGCAATTAATTTTTTATAAAAAAATAAATAAAATAGATATGGATATCTATGATTTTTTGATTTTGTTCAATGTGTAGATATTCGTTACACGTGACAATATTGTACCCTAGTTAGATAATCTAGACTAAAAAGTCAGTTTTCAAGCAACCTACTTCGATTGTTCAAAAACCACAAGCATTAAATCCAAAAAAAAAAAAATCAGGGACCATAACTCCTTAAGAAGAGACTTCAATTAGGTCTGCGGGTCTCAAAATCTGAAATTTCATCGTTTACTATTTTTTATTAATTTTTGGAATGTTTCATAATCTCCAAAAAATCTTAAAAAAAATTGTATAACCTTCTTTTGATTTTATTAGATTTTTAATGGTGTTTTTATAATTTTTAGATTAGTTTTGATTCTTTAATGAATTTTTAGTAGTGTTTTTATAACATTTTTTTAAACAATTAAATATATAAATTATTAATTTTTAGAACAATGGATTTATCTATTTTTTAGATAAATCTGTTATGAAAATCAAAACAGATTTATCTAATAAAAAGATAAATCCATTTTGTTAATTAATTTATAATAACCGATTTATCTATTTATCACATAAATTCGTTGTACAATTTTCTTGTAAGCGTATTTACCTAATAAAAACATAAATCGGGTTTTAATTTTTTCCAAAACGGATTTATCTTGTAATTAGATAAATCTGTTTCATCAATTTGATAGGGGTAATATGGGAATATGGGAATAAAAAAAATATTACGGTGGGGGTATATGGGAATAAAAAATGGTGGGGGTATAGAATATTACGGTTGGTGTATAAAAATGCAGCCCTTTTTTGAACGACTGAATAGATCTTCCCCTGCTCACACCCTGTCATATTTAACAGGACCAGAACAAAAAGTTACTTCTTGAATCATAACGTAGGCTCTAACCAACATCCAAACCGCGGTTTGGAAGTTCTAGACTAATTAAGCATCAAAGTAAGCTAACGTCTTTTATGCACCTTAAGTAGTGTAGTGTAAAAAGCTAATGTACTTGGAGAGAGTTGTTAAATGGGTACTTGTGTTTAAATAAATGAGTAGTTAATAAAATTACTCAGGAGAGGACGGGTAATGAGATACATGTACTTGTGGGTACCCGTACCTACTAAAATTACTCAATAATTTTTTTAGTTAATGCATAGTTACAAATATTTAAGTGTTTTTCATTTTCTTTCATCAACTAATATAAATCATCAAACATTTAATATGATAAATTCCTAATCTTATTAAAATAAATAGTAAAAATAATATAAAAAACGTCAATTTTGTTTGCAACATTGATTTTAATTTTATAGAAAATCATTTCTAAGTAAATTTAATAAATCAATATTGTTGGCCTAGTGGCTTAATCTATCCTAGAATACGAAGGTCGGCCTTGTGCTCCCAGGTTCAATTCCCGCAATTAACAAACTCAGTGTTGCCCAGTGCGAAATTTGATCTTGAGCACGAGCGGAGATTAGTCTTTCGTTGAAAGTGATGGGACACTCTGTGGGTTGCCAGCAATGGACCGAAACAAAAAAAATAAATCTCCTTGAGTGATTGTGAACATACATTACTCGCAAAAAACCGTACCCGCCCAAGTATGGGGTGGGTACAGGGGCATTTTAACCTAACGGGGTGGGTAGTGAGAGACTATTACATGTGCCCGTCACGCATCATTGACATCCTTAAAGGTACTCCTAAGGGGTAAAAACTTCACGTGGGTTTCAAAGAATTTGATAATTTTAGGGCTTTAAGGAGTGACATTATCACTGTCAATCTAGGGATGAAATATGAGGTTTCTAAGGTAGAAGGTTGGGTGCATGGTCTTTTTCTTCTTGCAAGTGGGATATGATGAATGTGTGGTTGAAGTTGGATCTTCTTGCTCAATGGGTGGCTCAATGGGTTGAGTTGTTGCTCAGAGAGACTAAAATCAACGACGGAATAAGATCGCGCTCTCTCAATTCAATAATATGTCCTGTCACTACAGTCAAATTAATCCACACCATAGAAATGATCTAACGCTCTACATTGCCTTATTTTTAAATATAAACATTGAAATCATTTTGATATTGCTTTTATTTTGAAGTTGGCAGATTTGGGCTAAAAATGACAATTATTACAACACCTAGTATTGGAATGAAATTTGATAGCATAGATGAAGCTTGACAATTTTTGGCGGAATACGTTAGAAAACCTAGTTTTTGAGTTAGAAAACAATGCTTGAACAAAAAGAGATGACTCTACAAAATCATGTAGATTTGTTTTGTTGCAAGGAGAGTCGTCGAGTGGTGGATAAGAGATCCTTTCTGCAAATGACATAAGGAAAGTGAAAAAGATCTAGGTTTACATCTTCATTTTTGTGTGTTTTCAAGTTTCATTTTTGCACATTTTCTAGATGCGAACTAGTGTGTTATAACAATAGTCATTTCACTACAAGTAGAGAGAGAAAGTCACAATAGACAAATACAATTATTAGTTTGAGTTGGTTTGAATTTTAAGTTTTTTCTCCAAACTTCAAGCCAAACCAATTCGACATTAGACAAGTTGGTTCATATTGGTCTCACGGGTCACGCAACAAGACGGTAAATATAAAAAGTTACAAATTTTTGTAATATTACAACAATTCTAATCCATAGTATTAAATCTTACAATTTGATCAAAAAAAATTTAAGGTAAAAACTTTAAGAAAACAACATATTCTGCTTTTAAAATTACAAAATTACTATTAGTTGGTTCAAGTTTGTGGATTTGTTTCTTAAAATTTGTTGCTCAAACCAAACTACTATGGGTTGGTATGAATTTAGCCCAGGCACAAAAAATACACGATCCAAACATATCGATTTAGATTAAATTTTGATTGGTTTGGATTTTCTCGAACAATCAAAAACCCCAATTGCAATTGTAAATTGGAATTTGGTTGATGAAGGGTGATTAGGTGTGGAAGGTGCACTATATTACCATGGTATAGCAATTAATCTCATGACTACAAATAGTCATGCACCGCAGGGACATGGGCGTGTCTCATGCTAGAAGCCGCCAGTAAAAAAAGTTAGGATCATCTCAAATACTTGTGTCAAGTAGGAGAGAGAGTGACACAAACAAAAGATAATAACATTTATTGTATTTGTTAATTTATTGCATGTTCACTTTCTCTCCTATTTGAGATGATGTTAACTCAAGTAAAACCTAGTTCTCGTTAATAGACACAAGTTGAACTACAATTAAGAGCATTTACATAGTTTTTTGATAAAATAGGGCATATACCTTTGGCAATGCGAAGGACTGTTCATGTTACATTTACTCCCTGTATAATATAAATCCATCTTTTAAAATTAGAAGTCAATATCCTTTCTATCTCCAATCTCAACTAGAAAACTATAGGATTTTTTTGGGACCAAAAACACTAGAGTTGAGACACCTAACCAGCTAACCTATGAATCAGTCACCCAATCAACAGTTTGGATCCAAGTTGAAACTGTACAATTTAAAAACGCCAGAAGAAACCTCAAACATTTAAGCTCAGTAATCATCATTCCAAACACGCTTGGAAGGAAGTACTGCATGTTCACTCCGACTTCTGGTAAACCTATAAAAGGATAGCTTACTTCGCGGGCTGTTCTCAAGGGACCTGATCTATTTCCAAGCCTAATTGGTAAAGATATTTCATCTCTCATCAAGCTTGAAGCCGAAAAAGATCTGTTTTCCAGTCCTTCAAGAGGACCAGAACTGTATTCCATTGTGAGGAAGGAAGATGGTTGCCCATAAGCTGCTAATCGAGGGGTTAACCCTTCAGCATTCCACCAACTGCTATCAGAAAATTCAAGGTCACCTCCAAAATTAGACTCCTGAGCAGAAGATTCCTTCCGACTATAGCAATCCATACCGGTCTCATCTTTGTTATTGTATATCAACTTAAGAGCCTGCACAACTTCACCCATAAAAGGTCTCTGAGAGACCTCACTGTGTACACACATTGAAGCAATAGCAGCAACGTTTGCCATGTCATCAAAATCATAACTTCCAGCCAATGACGGATCTACCAGATGTTCTAAACCCTCTCTGCTTTTTAAGAGCGGCCGTGCCCATGTTACAAGATTCTCCTGTCCAAGAGGTTGAGACATGTCCACTGGCTTTTTGCCAGTCAGAAGTTCAAGCAGCACAACACCATAACTATATACATCACTTTTAACGAGTAAATGGCCAGTCATTGCATATTCCGGGTCAACATACCTGCAAAATCGAACATATATGATGGCATATTCTTGAAGGCCGGAAATTTACAATGGCAACACAAACTGGTGGCAATCATTCACAACATATAAGTAACAGGAGTTACAATTTATGCAGAGTGACTGTCAAAATATGTTTGGTGAACTGTTCTCATTCACGACTTCAGGAAACAAAAATCAGTGTTTTTGAAGAAGTAAAGAGGCCCTCAACTTAGGTACCATATTTAGTAGAGAAGAAAAGACAACCTTAATATCTCTAATGAGGGGTTAATACTTAAATGATTGGCTAACTGACGGAAATATTCATCACGATGAGGAAAAGTAGACTTGACTTATACATTATACATAGAAAAATTAAAAGAAGTTGAAAATATTCATCATGATGACACTCAATAATGTCTACGAAGTGAAAAAGCTATACCTCCTGTGTGCGTACCAGGCACACAGGATCCACCCCCACCTGTTATACATGTTGGATTAACACCCATGCTGTCTAGGGTAACTCTAAAGAAATAATTAAATGCTGCAGACAAAAATCTCGTACTTACCCAAAAGTACCCATGACCCTTGTAGAAACATGGTGACTTCCCTCAGTTGCTTCTTTTGCTAATCCAAAATCAGAAACTTTGGGGGTAAAATCTCCTTCTAACAACACATTGCTAGCTTTAAAGTCTCGGTGAATTACACGAGGATTAGAATCCTCATGAAGATAGGCCAATCCTCTTGCAGCTCCAAGGGCAATTTTTATCCGTGCTTCCCAATCTAGAGGACTACTTCTCTTGTCAACACCTGCAAGGATAAATCACAAGTATTAAGTTTAATTTATGGCAATGCAACCAACATTGGACTAAAGGTGCATACGGAGAGCCAAAGAACATATGTTACCAATTACCATGCAAATGGGACTCAACACTGCCATTGCGAATAAGTTCATACACCAAGCATCGCCTGCGCCCTTCTATGCATATACCTATGAGTTTTACAAGATTACGATGATGCAAACGGCTTAGCATCTCAACTTCCGCAGTAAATTCACGTTCTCCACTTTGAGTCTCCCTTGTTAGAAGCTTGACTGCAACATCAGTTCCATCATCCAATGTCCCACGGTAAACACGCCCAAATCCCCCAACTCCTAATAGTCTTTGTGAACTGAACCTATCTGTTGCTTTCTCAAGCTCAGAAAGGGAAAATGTTTTAACAGAGAAAGCAGAAGTAGCCTTGGTGGACACAAGGGACACTGATCTTGAGCTTGTACGTCTGCTTGACAGCACAGACTCCATGGCTGCATTACAAGAATTCGTCCATTTATATTTAATTTCAATTATGAAACAATTTACAGAATAGGATAGATATGCAAAGCGTCCAAAAGAAGCTAAATTTTTAAAATTAATGCAAGGGACTATATACTATATCTGCAACAACTTGCGCATCCGTATAAGCAACAGAAGTTCACAAACTAGAGGAAGTTGAATTTTCCATCATAAATGAGAAAATTTTTAAGTTTACTACTATGTTTGAATCAACACTTATCAATAACCAGTTAAAGCAGAGGTAAGGTAATATCGCTAATCTTATTAGTATTGTAGATAGCAACACCACTATCATTTTGGTTGAAAAGAATATTAGACTAAAGGCCCAAATTGGTCCCTTGGTCCTTGACAATTTCCTTGCGGGACAAATTCGTCCCTGACAATTTTTTCGGGATACATTAATCCCAAAACGGAACACGTTAGTCCCTCCGTCCATCAAATGTTAAACACGCCAAATTATACGAGTATTTGATGTTGAATCACTCAAACTTACTTCATGACCAGAATAAAATTAAGTAGCTTGAGATCCATGACTGCTCATTCTTGTAAAATATAAACACCAAACAACAATGAACATACAGAAATCAAAAAAGGAAATGCAAATAAAATAGAAATCAAAAACAAATATGGATCCAAATTAAAAAATGGGTTTCACCTTGCTGCTCCCTCCATCTCCTTCTGGGTTTGGAAATGGTGAAGTCGTTTCTGGTTTTCAGAAACAGGACATTTGAAGAAGACGTTCAAGGACTAATTTGTCCCAAAACGTGCAGGGACCAATATGTCCCTTTTTTAAAAATTTCAGAATATGTCAAGCCAATGACCAATTTGGGATGAAATAACACATTACGTGTCAGTTAACGTGACAAGTTGGCAGATAATGTGCCACGTAGGAGGCGTTAGCTGAAGTGTTTAACACTTGATGGACCGAGGGACTAACGTGTCTCGTTTTGAAAAAGTGAGGGACTAATGTGTCCCAAAAAATTGTCAGGGATGAATTTGTCCCGCGAAGAAATTTTCAGAGACCAATTTGGGCCTTTAGTCATAATATTAAGGATGGCATGCCCAAAATCCCAAAGGATAGACAAGGGCCCACCCAAAAGATTGCCTTTAAGGAAAAACCTAGTATCTATTGGTTGAAAAACCTATTCAAGTAACCCTTAAACACTAGGTGATATATTTATCCCCCTAGCAACACTAGTATCTATTGGTGGAAAAAACTTACTAATAATTATCATAAGTATACAAAAAAAACACATACATATAAATCACATAAACCTAATTGAAGTGTGGCACAAAATTAACATTAGATGATCAAATGACACTAGGCAAACAATAAATACAGAGATCAACACAGAGTTTGTAAAAGTGTAGAAAAAAACTTTTACAACTACTTCTACGAGAAATAGAATAGAATATATAACAAACATAATCTTTGGCACATGGTAATGGAAACATAATAAACCGATAGAAAAAAAATGCAATAAGAACCATGCTCAACCAAAGGAATAATATTTAAGCAGCAACCAAGTCAAGAATAATTGACAATAAAGTGCTTCAAAAGAGTACTTCAAATTCTATGTAAGCACTTGAAAAATATTATACAAAACAAACACGCACACACACAAGTTTGAAACTATACCGGATCTCTTGTTTAGAGGCGAGCGAATGCAGGGCCAATTGCACTTGATCGTCTCCTAGTTTTTCTCCATTTAAGAAAGATGTATAATGCTCCAACCAAAACCAGCAAGAGTAAAATGGAAGATAAAGCGATGATGATTATGCTTCTAAGATTCATTTTCTCGTCCTTGCTGGTAAAGTTAGCAGTGAATGGGAGAATACCCTCAACACTTTCACCGGGATAGGGACCACTCCCAACTAAGGTTCCATGCGGCGGTGGTGATGGCATCCCTGATACTAACTGCTTCAGTCTCAACAATATAACATAACAAGAACGAAGTAAAATGTTATTATTCGGAGAAGCAAAACAACTACCTGGATAAGTGATGTCCACAACTGTATAATCACCAAAAGACTCCTATTTAGAGAAACTTTCTTGTGCCAAAATCTTTCATATGTCAAAACTGCAGTGGTATTGTCAAATCTCTCACCAAGAGGAACCAAGTAAATATCAACTATGCTTCTTCCCTGATTTTGAATGTCAGCACTAACACCCATTATCTTCACTTGGCTTTGCTTCAAATATGTTCCGGATGCAATTTCAATCTCTAACTCATTAATTTCTTGAAAAACAAACAAAGAAGCTGCATCCAGTATAAGTCTGATTTTCATAGGAAATACACACCCACAAGGTGAACCAATGGGAGTTGCTGTCAGTGGGTCTGTACAGATTTGGCCACAAGCTGCATAATTTTTTAAATAAAAGCAGTGCATGGTTACTATGGTTGATGGAGAATGAAATGAGATGCAATACGACGTGTAGTGTATGTATCTATGATACTAGGGAACAAGAGAGAATGGAAAAACGCTATGTCATAGAATTACATGTATTTTAATCAGGAAAAGAATTCATCGTACTGCAAATTAAACATTGAATTCCCATCATACCACTCCACTCTATTAATTGAACCCATTAGGCCCTGTCATAAATTATGGAAGCCGAGAATAACTTAAAAAAACCGAAGCCAACTTCAGTGTTCAAACAAGATTTAGAGGCAAATGTAGTTTAAAAGGATTTCTTTTCCACGTATAACACTTTTACCTTAGTAAACTAGGTAGCAAAATAGTAAATAAATTGACTTTTCATGCATAAAAACAGTTTAAGTCTAAAGCATAATCTAATTAAATTCAAAAGATTCTTTCAAATAATTCTGTTTTTGACAGTAGGCCTATTGATAGCACTTAGGATTATAGAAAATACTAAAAGAATTAATTACGATAGGTGGATCATAAAATTCAGAGTATTAGGTTACAATTTACAAAGAATCCGTTGATGATTCCCTTGAGCAACTTACATCACCAAACAGAGACTACTCATAGAAACGTATGAAAGGAAAAAAAGGTAACTGCTATATTGAATGACCAAAAACATATGCCAAGATAAAATAACAACCCCACCCCCTGCCAAAAGTAGAAGCCGGAGAAAGGTGTCTAACTTCCAGAAATTACCTTGATCTTCTGAAGGGGACGGAGCCGCAGCATAAGGTTCCACACTGTCATGATGACGGCGATGACGAGGATGCTCTGGTCTTGGAGTCGCACTAGGACCTAAAAAAGGAGAACATTAATTTTTAGGCTTGTAGAAAACATAAAACGTAACAGAAAGTTATAAAATAAATATGATAATATACCTTGATAAGATGGAGATGGCACAGGAGCAGAAAATGACCCAGAAGAAGCTTTACCTAACCACACTTTTGCTCGTTCAGATGAAGCAAATGACATACTCATAGAGATCAACCTCGCTGCAGGAAAATAAGCTAATGTGTCATGCATAATAGCATAGTACTAATATGTAGAGAAGATCCTAAAAGGAATGTATAAAGGTAAATAAATAAAAACATAAATCATAATCCTTTTCATGTAGTTGATTCCACATAGTGAGAAGAGACTTTGTTGTTATGTAATCCTTTTCATTAATTGCAAACTATGTGATCTAATATGGACTGGAGCACAATCACAAATAGGTATGGCCTTAGATTCATTCAGAAAAACTTATCAAATATTGGAACATTTTCTACAACCATCTTATAAGATTTACTTGTGCGTCCAATTTTGCTTTTATAATCATCTTAAATCCTTTCTAATATAAATATAATCAGGTATAAAATCTCTAATTATCTGATAGATGACCCTTTGACACAGTGAATGATTAAAAAAAATGCATCTATGCAAAGAAAATGAATAAATAACTAGACGGCTAAGCTGGCATTCTCAGAGAAACTTGATGGAGAGAACGCCAACCACTTTTTAAGTAACTCAGCAAGAACAAATCAACAAAACCATAGGAATGGAGTAATAAGGTCTTTTATCAGCAAATGCTGTGAATTTACAGGACGATATTTAATCATTGCATACCCCAAAAAATGAAGTATTTGAAGAATCATGAAACATTTTCAAAGGATTAACTGAAAATGGACTCTACGCTTGCAAGGTATAGAATGTTATTCAATACTAAGAGATGTCAAACAATATATTTACCACTTTAGTTTCCCATTCAGATTTTTAAGAATCCCAATGCTGAGTCATTAGTTTTACATAAAACAGTACAAGGAAGAATATACGAAATAAATGTGGAATTTTCCATCACACCATGGTGTACTTTACTTTCTCAGTTGTGCAGTTGAATTAAACTACTGAATGCTGTCCGGACTCCTAAGATTATTAGTATTCAACTAACATCTGAATACCATGTTATGAACTCCAAACAAAATTAAATCGTAACCTTCTATAATTCAGTTGCCGTCAAAGGTCAACACCAACCTACAGAACAAATGTCCAGGGGGCTTTACCCCAGTGAACGTGGTAGCTGCGGGTTACAGTTTATGCATTTTTTTACGGTCTCTACCAATCAATCAATCAATCAATTAATTTAATAATTACACGATCTTTTCAGATTTCCTTCCATTGTTATACTTCTAAACTTTCTTGGATAACCATAATTAGAACCATCCTCCTTTTATCGTAACTCAATGAAAACCAAACTAATTTCCATAATTGAAAAAACATCCATCAAACGAGAAAATCACGTGACAAAGAAATAGGAACTTCCCAAGGGTTCATAAAATCATCGTGGATCATTTACAAAAGGAAATATTAGCACATGAATTTTAAGTTGCAACAACTGAGAAAAAAAGGAAGAATGAAAAGTGAATACCTGAAATCAGTGAAGAGCAAGAGAAAACCAGCAAGTGAAGGAGAGCAAGGAGAAAGATACGCGATGTTTGCATTGTCAGAAAAATCATCATCAGAAAAAACGCAGCGTCGAGTTCAGTAACGTCACAGCAAGTTTGTGAGTTCCGGAAATTATCGTCTGCGCGGCGGCATTGTAAGAGTGAGAAAGAGGAAGCATATGAATTGGAAAAACCTAGTTAAAGAGGAAGAAGAAAACGACAATGTGAGTAAGTAGGAACGTTCTAGATCCCTGAAATCCGGAAGAATATAAGACCTAAAAGACAAAAACGGATAATTCAGCAGCAGAAGAAAGTTTATGAACGCAGAGGTAGAAAGAGAAAGAAAAAGAGAGAGTTCGTCATGGTGGAAGGAAAGAGATGTTGAAACGGTTTATGAGTGAGAGAAAGAGAGTGAGTGTTGATCATGCAGTGATGATACACAGAATTTAGGGGCAAAGAAAGAAAGCAAGAAAGAAACAAGTAAGAACTGAAGTGATGAGGAGTGTAGACTAGTCTTTCTAAATGCACGTTATGTTTGTAGGCGCGTGAAAGAAACGGACCCCGAAACGACAAATCAGGAGCCGTTTCGATCGTCGTTGAAAAATGCTCTCGTCACTCTTGGCCGACGAAGTGACAAGTAAGACAAACGACGACGGAAAAATATTTAAATTTAAATAATAAAAAAATCAAATTGAAGGGTGTTTTTAGGACGATGGATCATCTGAGTTCTTGACATCTTGACAAGTGTGTACAGCTAAAATTGATTGTAAGATCTTATGTAAAATACTGTGAGTGAATTCTACGATTGAATCAATTAGTATTATATCTTCATAATTGATGAAATTTTATACTATATATTTTCTTAATTTTAATGGTTCATTGATGATCGATGAGGACTTAATCGATCTCTCCACTCTGAAAGACCCCAAATTAAATGGTGGTGATCGAACACTTCACCGTGTCTAGTGAAAAATTTAGGAGAGAATTTTGTCTGACAAGTAAAATATGTAAACTCGCACGAGCAAAATAAAAATCATGAGTTCGAAGTTGGATACGAAAAATATCTAACATAATAATCTGTTGTGCTACACCTTACATTTCAATATCCTTTTACCGTGCTCTCAAACTTAGTCCATAAATAAATTGATTGTCAATAAAAAAATTTAGTTCATAAATTAACACTTTAAATGTGTCGTTGATTCGTATTGATGTAATGAACAAGACAACATCACAAGGCAAGTGTTTGAGTAACGATAAAACTATTTGCGATTTTCTTGACTCTTTTGGTAAGGTCAATTCGTAAACATATAGTAGATAAACACGTAGAAGAAAAATAGAGGTTTTATTTTCACAAAAGAAGAATAGAGATATTTGGTATTATTAGAATATAGTAGTGTTTTTTCATAAGCTTATAGAATTTTTACAGAAGTAGCGTTTGAGTTTATAGCTTATAACATTTCTTTATTTTTTCATTTTTACACAACTATTTTAATTAAATTTTTCATTTAGCTTCTATTAAATGAGCATTTTTTCATTTTCAAGTATTAATTAAAAATAAACATTTATGTTAAGTTGGGCAAACTGTTAATTTTACTAAAAACATTAAATTCACATTGATGGTTTACTTATTAACTATTCACAATAAACTAACTTCTTACCAAAGAGAACATTTGTTTGGTAGATGATATGGACAGGTCACGAGTAAGTAAAATATACTAAAAAATTTATAGTATATAATATAGTAGTCAGTAATAATCCAAACCAAAAAAACATGACTTAGTATTAGATACTAGTATGATTCACCCGTGCTAGCATAGGTCGACATTCACTTGTAACTTGTGGCGAACAAATATTATCTTCTCCATGCATGATTTCAGGTAAATGTTCCAAATCCCAAAAAAATTGTTGAAACAACAACAATTGATCCAGAAGGGTATGTTGTTTACAGAAGGACTGATAATGGATTTTCCATAAAGAAGGGTGAAGCATTCTTGGACAATAGGTAAAACTAATTCTCTCCCGAATTTTAATTCTAACAAAATTTCGAGAATTTTTAAGTAATTATTTAGTATTTTTTCCATTAGGTATGTTGTTCCCTATAACAAAACATTGTTGCTGATGTTCAATGCTCATATCAATGTTGAATGGTGTAATCAATCACGTTCCATCAAATACTTATTTAAATATGTCAACAAAGGACATGATAGAGTTACTGCAACATTTTACCAAGATGGACAAGAATCTAATGAGGTTGTAATTGTTGACGAGATTAAGCAATTTTATGATTGCCGATATTTATCAGCCTGCGAAGCTATTTGGAGGATCTTTAGTTTTGATATTCATCATCGTGAACCTTCAGTTGAGAGACTTATGTTTCATTTGTCAGGGGAGCAATATATGGTTTTTGATAAAAGAAAACCCATTGATGAAGTTCTTGATAGGGACAGTTCTAATGTTACCAAATTTGTAAATATATCTCCATGTAGTAATTTGTAAATTCATATATATATATATATATGTGTGTGTGTGTGTGTGTGTGTGTGTGTGTGTGTGTGTGTGTGTGTGTGTGTGTGTGTGTGTGTGTGTGTGTGTGTGTGTGTGTAGATATAAATATAGATATACTGTCAAATTATATTTACAGTTTTAGAAGTTATTTATGAACTTTTGATAATTTTTTTCTGTTAATATAAAGCATATTATTCATTAAAGGATTAATTCAAATTGGCAAAGCTAATATTAAATTGATTTTTCCGGAATTGGTAAATATTTATGTAGTATAATGGACTTGAGTATATATTCATATTTATCTATTGATCAATTTTTACTGTGTACAGAATTAACATTAACAGCATATCAACTATAAAGTTACCTTTTGATAGAGATTGACAAATTATTACAAGGACACAACAAGTGTTTGTCAGATTTTCCAACAATGCCCATTCCCGATCACGAGATAAGTTCCCATCAAGAGAATAGGTTGATTAGCGATGAATTAAACTACAATCGTGTTGCATTGAGGGAAGAACATATGCAGTTGTTGTCTAAAATGACTGATGAACAACGTGGTGTTTATGATAAAGTGGTCAAGGCCGTACACAATGACAATGGTGGGTTATTTTTCCTCAATGTTTTTGGTGGTGCTGGCAAAACCTTTATTTGGAGGGCATTATCTGCTGGGTACCACGCTAAGGGAGAGATTGTTCTTACTGTTGCATCCAGTGGCGTTGCCGCATTGCTTATTCCAGATGGTAGAACTGCTCACTCAAGGTTTGCAATCCCAATTATTGTTAATGAAGATTCAACGTGCAAGAAATTGGTAGTCATCTTGCACAATTAATTGAGAAGACAAAGTTGATTATATGGGATGAAGCCCCGATGATGCATAAACATTGTTTTGAATGTGTCGACAGAACTCTAAGAGACATTCTCCGCTACACTAAAAGAGGTAACGAACACAAACCTTTTGGGGGAAAAGTTGTAGTTTTAGGTGGTGATTTTCAGCAGATACTTCCTGTTATACCCAAAGGTACAAGGCAACAAATTGTAAACGCAACCATTAATTCTTCCTATTTATGGAGACACTGCAAGATGCTTACCTTGACAAGGAACATGAGGTTGTCTTCCGATATGGGTAATGAATTCCTTAACCAAAGTGTTGATTTTTCGAAATGGATTTTATCTGTGGGTGATGGAGCAGTGGGGACCATTCATGATGATGTTAGTCATGTTGACATTCTTGATGATATGCTAATTAACTCATCTGGTGATCCTCTACATAATATTGTTAATTCCACCTATAACGATTTCCACAACAACAACAATGACCCATCATATTTCCAAAGTCGAGCTATACTTGCACCTACTAATGACATCGTGGACAAGGTAAACGAATACATGGTTGCTCAAATTACATCAGCTGAGCAGACATATATTAGTTTTGATAGCCCACACTCAGACCTTGATAACGGTGACCAAATTGACAATGTTCATTCAATGTAATATTTGAACACAATTAAATCACCGGTTTGCCTAATCATATTCTACAACTCAAAGTTGGAGTCCCGTCATGCTTCTAAGGAACATTGATCAAAATCTTTGGGTTATGCAACTACAAGGCTAATTGTCACAAGGCTTGTAAGTGATAACTCATATTTATATGAGTTATTTATGCTCATTCAAAGAATAAGTCATGCAAGTTCTCTAGCAATACAAGGTTTATTAAATTAGTTTTATGTAATTTCCGAGTTTTTAGCAAATAAGTGGATAAAGTGATAAATCAGTGCATTTAGGCACCAAGTGGTGCCCTCGAGAGCGTTTTGATGCTTTTTGTGCTTGTGCAGAAAAAATCGGTCTTTGAACGTTACCACGCCCTCACCACGCTCTTGAAGTCAAGGCGAGAGAAGGAAGAAAGATCTTAATTTTGGCGCTACGAGCAATGATAGTCAAAGATATAAAAGTCGAAAGATCTTCTATTCCCCGTGAGCCGCGCGCACGTAAACAACGTAGCTCAACAGCAAGGTCGTCGAGTGGAAGAGAGGAAACAGATCCGGTAGGTGGGCAAGTGACATCGCGACGCGTAAGCAAGGTGGCTATTTAAGGAAGCTTCAGCTCTCTCTCAAATCATCACTTTTCTACACATCTTCAGAATCACTTCATCTTCATCTCCTCACTATCCATCCATTAAATTCAGAAGTAGTTTTGTAAAGAAGATCTGGAAACAGACTTCTATATTTTGCTTGTCTGAACTTAAGTTTTATTTTCTGCATTATTGTAAAGCTCAGACGTTGTAACGTCTATACAAATGTACATGCTAAAAAGTTACTTAGGTGTATCTTTTGCACTTAGGTTCTTTTCTCATATGTATGGTATTTGGATGTTAAATCCTTTTCATTCTCAGTAAAGATGCTCAACATGAGCTAAACACTTTGTAGTTGAGTTGTTGTTTTGCTTATAATGAATTTCTAGTTAATGTTATGAAGTATTGTCGTTGCTGTTTTAAATCTTTGTGTAAAAATATTTCCAAACTTGTTTTGAGGTTGGCCTCTTAAAATGGGTAGATTCATAGAGTGCAGGACATGGTCTATGAAAAGAACTCAAAGATTTATATGAATGAACAATGCACTAAAGACATTTAGGCATCTTTATCTAAGTCTAGACATAGAATGGATAATAGTTCATAGAACATTCTTTGTGGGTGCTTAAAATACGAGTGGACCTATTTAGAACCTAGACATAGGACCTCTTATACTTGAAACTCGGCGTTTTGTCTTTGAAAAGCATAGCTCTTTTGCAACAAATGTTCAAACGTGGCCACGCGTCTATACAGAATAACATTTGAACGTCATAACGTGTAAACGTTATAACGTCTAGCTAGGAAGGATTTACTTGCATACAACAACTCAACTCATCTCTCATCCATATTCACAACCAACTTTTGTTTATTTGTTTTATTTACATCTTTAGCTTAAAAACCAACTCTTATTGCCGATTTGTTACTTCTCTTGTGTTTTGAAACTTGAACTTTGAAAACTTATCAATCCTCGTGGGAACGATCTCTTACTCTCATCCACTTTATTACTTGTACGATGTGTATACTTGCACTATAATTGCGAAAAAAAACCACATTATTACACAAGCGCAACAAGTTTTTGGCGCCGCTGTTGAGATCAAGTATAATTTTTATTGTTCAAAGCATTAGAACACAAGTTGAAGGAATTTTACCGTGTGTTGTTTGTTTGCTTTACGTGTTTGAACAGTAGACGCGTTACAGTATGCTTAGTTCCAACTCAAGCTCTAGTTCAACTGAACCAAGGAGTGAATCTGAACCTGAGTTTGATCAAGAACCCGAAAGAACTTTCAGACAACTAAGGAGACAACAAAGGTTAAGAAGGAGGCAACAACAACAAGAACGACACTGACCATGTCCGAACATAACACCGGTTCTAGAGGTGGACATACACCAAGAGGAGTCGGAGGACAAGGTCGTGGACCACAAACTCATACAGAGACAATAGTTGTTGATGATGAACACTACCAAAGGCAGCAACTCATCAATTAGCATAGAATTCCTTCTCAGTCCTCTCCTGATAAGCATAATTAGTGAATACAAAGATACAGACACATCAAAAGTTCTGTACAAAGATATTTTGAACTTTTGTTGACATAGACAACTTTTGTAGTGATCGACTTAGACTCTATTTGGGTAAACAACTTAATTAAGTGTTTATTATAAAGTGCTTAAGTATGGCGGCGATTGTTGATACTAAATGGGAGCTAGTGAAAACTTTGAAGAATGACTTCTACTTAGATATATTTCACTGTTTTGTTCACGTGACTATGTTGATCAATGGACGCGGGGAAATACACAAAAATGTAACAGCAACAACAAAATTATCAACTTTGGCGATTACGCTGGCGGTGTCACTTCCATGCGCCAAGATGCCATCAACTCTGTCAATACATATGTTGCCCACGTCAAAATAGAGAAACAGAAAGCACGGAATTATACAACAAAGAAGAGAAAGATTGTAATGGAAGAGATTCAACAAGCATTACTACCTTGTGCTCATAGTTTTTTGAAAATATTGGTCTTCTTTAAGGATCCCCTGACCTGCATACTTTATTTCATCTGTGTTAAGAATAACCTGTACCATCAAAATGTGTTGACAAGTTAGTTACCCTTTCCAAAGCCATTTCCAAAGCTTCAAAGCACTTTTAAAATAAAAAGATGAATTTGTCTCTTAACATCAAAAACACATAACACAGACATCATAATAAAATAAGAACAGCTACATGAGACCTATGAGTCCATAACAAATTATTTTTATCAACTCTAAAGTATTTCAGTCCAAACAAAAATATGCACCTTGATGAAAGCCTTAACCTAATAACTTAGATATGTTCAACTTTTAAACAGTTAGATTAGATAATGACAAAACCTCAAATGAAGGAATTATAAGAGTATGATCATGTCTTTTTCAACAATTAATTTCAAACAAAACATCAAGATCCTTGAGAAGAAGGAACTAATAACTTAATTTCAGTTATTGACATACTTCTGCAGCATTGTCAAGATTTGCAGAGTCTGATGCCTTTGGATTTCCAAATGGACGGATTTCATTTTCACGACCACGCCATACAGGTGACTTCAATGATGGCTCTCGTGATTGCATCCAATTTAAGTTCCCATGCACATATATGTAGCCATTGCATAAATCCATCCAAGGTAAAATTCCATGGAAAGATTTTTAATACCAAATAATACTTAACCTGTATGGTGTTGATCTCTCCATTATGACCATGAAGCCTCATTGGTTGTGCAAGAGGCCATCTAGGACTAGTATTTGTGCTAAACCTCAATGATAAATGGCAAAGGGGGATTTATACAGATCATTTTGAAGGTCAGAGTAAAATAACCCCAAAACATCTGAACGAAGCATACCTTTGTAAACTATTGTTTGATTGGATAAGGAGCAGAAATAAAGCTCATTTCCCCAACTTTTTGAGCTTACTTCTTTTCAATCAATTTCCGGCAGATGTACAGTTCTCGTTCAATGTCATCAACATTTTCTTCCTGCCCAATCTTAACATATACCTGCTGTATATTGGGCATGGTCTCCTTTGCATTATAACCGACAACAGAAGTATTTACAGGGACTGGCCTCCACCCAATCACCTCAAGACCTTCTTGCCGAAAAGTATTTACAATAACTAAAGAAAAATTAAAATTAACATGTCAGAACACAAACTGCTGTGTGAGAGTGCAAAATTCACTTGATACATTCAAAGGAATGCAATATACAAGCTACGATCACAACAACAAAGGTTTTATAGTGTCGATGTGAAATAACTATTTTATGTGTGTTCATGCAAGCTTAGTTAAATCACGCCCTTCCAAATAAGAACACAAATCACCTGTCTTGGCCTTATTCATGTGTTCTACATCTTTTGGTAGGAAAACCATTCCAATGCCAGTGTGCAACTTATCAAAGGAAGAAATCCCTTGCTTGTTGGCCCAATTGTCAAATAGATCCCATGGAACTGCAGTCATCACCCCAGAACCATCACCAGAGTCATTATCTGCACCACATCCCCCACGATGTTCCATACAGCTTAAAGCCTTTAAAGCATCCTTGACAATCTCATGTGATGCCTTATTTACCAAATTGGCGATGAATCCAACCCCACAGGCCCCTCTCTCTGATAGTATGTCCTCCAAGTTTGCAACCTGACCATAATGTGACTAGAATCATCAAACATGTTGTCATGTAAAGTACAAGCCACGCTGAGGAATAGTTGATCAGTGAAGCATTAAGAAACAGTTTTCTAGCATAATCCAGCCTTATCAGGCCAACCTTAACAACCAATAGCAATGCAAACTGCTAATGATGGACTAAAATGAATCGGAAGGTTTAAAAGCTCACTTATAGGAATATAAACAGATGCACAATTAGTTGAACTTAATTGTCACTGATGTAATGCAAGGTAGTTAAGAAGATATAAGTTGGAATATAGAAAGTTACGGTAGTTAACTAGTTAGAACAGCTAGTTATAAGGTCTGTTAGTGTAGTTGATTATAGACATAGTTAACTAGTTATACTCAGTTAGCAGCACTGTTAGGTTAGTTTATTAGTTAGTTATAATCAGTTAGCAGCACCTTTCTAGTTAGTTACTCAGTTAGAAAAATAAGTTAGTTATAAGTTCTGTTAGTTAGTGTTTTATTGATACAATTCTGTTACGTTAGTTGATTAGTTAGTTACATTTCCTTTCTAACTCTCTAACTATATAAATATACTACTCCCTCTCTGTACACTATATACTCTGTCATGAAAAAGAAACAAAAACATGAACTATATTAGTCATAAATAAAAAAAAAAACCTTTTTCTTAGTATTGTTATATGATAATATATGATATATCTATTAGTATATCTATCAAACAAGAAAACCCTTCAAAATCTCTTTCACCAAAACCCCTTGTTATTCTTCTTTATCTCCTCTTCAATTAAAATTCTTGCAACTAAAATTCTTGCAACTAGCCAATGACCTTTAAAGACAGCTATGTCAAAATTTTACAGGTACACTAAGAATCGGAGTAATTTAACAGGCAATCACCGGAAAAACTAGGATTATTTAGCACATAACACAAGACCATAGCAACAACAAATAACCCGGATAAATAACCCGGATAAATAAACAAGACCATAGAACGAAGAATGAATAACCCGGATAAATAAAAGCGGAAATTTTGCCAAAATCAACAAGACCATAGCAACAACGAATTGGGTTTGAAACCATCGAAATAGCTTTATCAGATTCTTAACCTATGACATAATATTCATACCTTTCATAACAATAATCGTTCGAGAGAGAAGAGTGAGAGGAAGTTCCAACGATTTGCGATTCCGATTTGGGGTTAGGGTTCCGATTTCATGAATAATCGTGCGATTTGGTGAATAACAGAGGCGATCGAGGTGGTGCTCGTTGAGAGAGGCGATCGATGGTGGTGCTCGTTGAGAGAGAGAGGCGACGGAGGTGTGGTTCGCGACGGAGTGAGGAAGGGTGAGAGCGTTCGTGAGGAAGGGTGAGTGTGGTGAGAGTGATGAAATGTGTTTGAAGGAGAGAAGAAGAGAACAGCCGCGCGTTTAGAAAATAAAGAGCTTTTTAGTACCGGGTTGTTAAGAACACCGATACTAAATGGGTTTGAAGAGAAGAGATAACACACATTTAGTATCGGTTGTCTAAAACCCGATACTAAATGTGTTAGAGACACACATTTAGTATCGGTTGTTTAAACAACCGATACTAAATGTAAGCGTGAAAATTGAAAACTTCAATTTAATTTCAAAATTGCCATCAGCGTTTGCATTTTTAGTATCGGTTGTTTAAACAACCGATACTAAATGGTGTTTATCTAAAGTCATTTTTGCACTAGTGCTTGGGAAAGGTGGAAAAATTGCGAGAATGTGCCCGCACCATGGCATTCCGTGGTGATCCAAATGGAGACTTTCTACATGGTCTGTGATCACTACTAGGTTGATACTTGATGCTTCATCGGTGGTGTCATTCTAAACATGTCCTTTCTAGAGGCATGCAAGCTTATTGATGACATAGCCACCCATAACTCTCATTGGCCATCCGATAGATTTACTCCGGAAAGAAGGCGGTGTCCATGAAATAAGTGAAGTGGATCGCTCTTTCTCGCTCAGTGGCTACCTCGACCAACATGATCAAAACTTTGAATACTTCAAACGTGGCCACGCGTCGAGAAGCGGTCATTGCGTGATTGAACCTACCCACTCTGGTGGAGTAGTGTGTGTTTATTGTGAAGAAGGGCATGTGTATGAGGAATGTCCTACAACCTCAATCAGTAAACTTTGTCTCTCGTAACAAAGGAAATGGTCCCTACTCCAACTCCTACAATTCAAATTGGAGAAATCATCCAAATTTCAATGGAGAAACAACAATGCGCTAAATACCAAAGAATAATGCTCTGCGCAATACCTCCGTGATTCCTCTCCTCAACAACAACAGAGGCGGTATGTGCGAGAATAACAACAATAGTAATTTGGAGGCCATGATGAAGAACTTCATAAGTGATTGCAAGACAACCCTTCAAACTCATGAGTCCTCAATCAAAACTCGAAAATCAAATTGGGCGAGATAAATTTTCAAATTCTCACTCAAAGCGCGAATGGATCTCTTCCTTCTACGCAGTGAAACACCATCATCATCACCCTAATGGTAATAATGGGGTAAATGGACGAGTAAATGCAATTTCTTTAAGAAGTGGTACTGAATATCCCGAACCAACTATGCCTGTGGAAAAGAATTACGGGAGAAGCAAAAAGAAGTACTGCAGAAAGAGAGAAAGAAAGGGAAAGAGTCGAAGCACAGTGGTGTGAAGGATACTCCATATCATTGTGCCTGCCGGGCGTTACGACGTCTAATTTTGAACCGAGAATCAAGATCGTACTGAGCTTGTACACGAGTATCCTCCTCCACCATACCCTCAAAGATTGAAGAAGGCCCGTGAAGATAAGCGATTCAAAGAAGTTCATGGAGATGCTAAAGCGATTACACATCAACCTTCCTCGTTGAGGCCTTACAGCCAGATGCCAAACTATGCCAAGTTCTTGAAAGACATCATCACCAAAAGGAGAAGGCTAGGGAGTTTGAAATCTGTTGCTTTAATCAAGAATGTAGTTTAATTATGCGAGAATAAACTTCCTAGAAAACTCAAGGATCTGGCGACTTTACTATACCATGCTCCATTGGAGATTTTTACATTAGCAAAGCTTTATGTGACTTGGGAGCAAGTATCAACTTGATGCCCAAGTCCATTTATGACCAACTTGGTATAGAACCGCCAGCCTACCTCTTTTTAAGCTTAACTTTAGGGATAAAAGTAGAGTTTATCCCGAGGCATACTAGAAGATGTTTTGATTAAGGTTGATAACTTTGTGTTTCGGTGGATTTTGTTATTTTAGATTTTGATGCGGATAAAGAAGTTCCCATCATTCGGGGGAGACCGCCTTAGCTACTTGGAAGGACAATCATTGATGTGCGAAAGGAGAATTAATCATGAGAGTCAATGACCAAGAAGTCAAGTTCAACGTCCTCAATGCACTCAATATCCGGATCCAAACACGGAGGAGTGTTCAGTATGTGGTTGTCATTGATCATATGGTTCAAAAACAATTCAACAAGGATAATGATCATTTGGAGAAAATTCCGGGCAACAATGAAATACAAGAATTATTGGCGGAAGAAGTTGTTCCTCTGTGCGTCGTAACGTGCATTGCGCGCGTGGCCACGTCCGAGCCCCCTGCACCAAAGTCATGGACAAAGAGATATGAATCTTTAGGGGCGAGAGAAGTCAAATCTGAAGAAGAATGTGCCTCTCCATTAAAGAGCCACCTACTTTGGAATTAAAGGTGTTACCCGATCATTTAAAGTATGTCTTTTTAGGGAAAATGATTCCCTGCCTCGTGATCATTTCTTCCAAGCTCACCCAAGAGCGGGAGAATGATCTCATTACTACCCCTGAAGAGACATAAAAAGGCAATTGGTTGGCAAATGGCGGACATCAAAGTATCATCCCACAATCTGCATGCACGAGAATCGTCTTGGAGGAGAATGCCAAGAATAGCATTGAAGGGCGGAGGAGATCGAACCCCATAATGAAGGAGGTGGTTAAGAAAGAAATCATCAGTGGTTGGATGCGGGAATCATTTACCCTATTAGTGATAGCTCCAGGGTAAGTCCAAGATGCAGTGTGTACCAAAGAAAGGAGGAGTTCTTGTGGTAACAAATGACAAGAATGAGTTAATTCCAACAAGGACGATGAATAGTGGAGGATATGCATGGATTACGAGAAAGTTAAACAAAGCAACTAAGAAGGATCATTTCCTCTTCCATTCATTGACCAAATGCTGAGACAGTGCTCGCAGCAAAGATTTCTACTGCTTCCTTGATGGTTATTCAAAGCTACAACCGGATAGCTATAGCACCGAAGATCAAGAAAAGACAACATTCACTTGTCCCTATGGCACCTTTGCTTTGGAAGGATGCCATTTGGGTATCGTAATGCTCCTGCAACATTTCAAAGGTGCATGATGGCCTTATTTTCGATCTCATTGAAAATTCCATGGAAGTTTTTATGGGCGATTTCTCGATCTATGGAGATTCATACAAAGGATGCCCGGATAATTTGGAAGGAGTTACGATAAGGTGTGAAGAAACCAATCTAGTGCTCAATTGGGAAAAATGCCATTTCATGGTACAAGAAGGAATAGTGTTGGGACACGAGAATATCAAAGAAGCGGATTAGAGGTAGACAAAGCAAAGATTGATGTTATTGACATCGCCTCCACCAACAACTATCAAAGGAGTCGAAAGTTTCTTAGGACATGCGGGGGTTTCTGAGTAAGATTTATCAAGGATTTCTCAAAGATTTCAAAACCCACGTATTCGCTTGTTGCAACGTGACAACGTCTTCAACTTTGATGAACAATGTCATGAGGCTTTCAACAAACTCAAGACCGCATTGGTATTTGCGCTCAGGTCATAGTCACTCCGCAGTTGGTCTAAGCCATTTGAATTGATGTGTGATGCAAGTGATTATCTTTGTAGGAGCCGTATCTTGGGCAAAGGTATGGAAAAATCTTTCATTCTATTTATTATGCCGATAAAACCTAGATGATGCCCAATTGAATTATCTTGTGGTGAAAAAGAGCTTTTGGTCATTGTGTTTGCATTTGATAAGTTTAGATCTTACTTAGTTGGTGCAAAAGTTATTGTTTTCACCGATCATTCAAATGCATTAAGTACTTAATTTCCAAAAGATGCAAAGCCAAGGCTTATTAGATGGGTTCTCCTCCTCCAAGAATTTGACTTGGAAATTCGTGACAAAAAGAGGTGGAGAACCAAGTTCACGATCATCTTTCTAGGCTTGAGAATGTTGATGCAGTGCAATGAAAGAAGAGATAAAAGAAAAATTCACGATGAGAGACTATTATCGGTAGCCTCGATAGTTGAAGACGTTACCACGCCTATGACAATTTCGTCAAGCGTTATAACGTCCGATACTACTACTATGTTTGAATCAACACTTATCAATAACCAGTTAAAGCGGAGGTAAGGTAATATCGCTAATCTTATTAGTATTGTAGATAAGCAACACCACTATCATTTTGGTTGAAAAGAATATTAGACTAAAGGCCCCAAATTGGTCCGCGGTCGCGACAATTTCCTTGCGGGACAAATTCGTCACGACAATTTTTTTCGGATACATTAATCCCAAAACGGAACACGTTAGTCCTCCGTCCATCAAATGTTAAACACGCCAAATTATACGAGTATTTGATGTTGAATCACTCAAACTTACTTCATGACGAGAATAAAATTAAGTAGCTTGAGATCCATGATCGCTTCATTCTTGTAAAATATAAACACCAAACAACAATGAACATACAGAAATCAAAAAGGAAATGCAAATAAAATAGAAATCAAAAACAAATATGGATCCAAATTAAAAATGGGTTTCACTTGCTTGCTCCTCCATCTCCTTCCGGGTTTGGAAATGGTGAAGTCGTTTAGGTTTTCGAAAACAGGACATTTGAAGAAGACGTTCAAGGACTAATTTGTCCCCAAAACGCGAGGACCAATATGTCCCTTTTTAAAAATTTCGAATATGTCAAGCCAATGACCAATTTGGGATGAAATAACACATTACGTGTCGATTAACGTGACAAGTTGGCGAGATAATGTGCCACGTAGGAGGCGTTAGGCGAAGTGTTTAACACTTGATGGACCGAGGACTAACGTGTCTCGTTTTGAAAAAGTGAGGACTAATGTGTCCCAAAAAATTGTCGTGGATGAATTTGTCCCGCCAAGAAATTTTCGAGAGACCAATTTGGGCCTTTAGTCATAATATTAAGGATGGCATGCCCAAAATCCCAAAGGATAGACAAGGGCCCACCCAAAAGATTGCCTTTAAGGAAAAACCTAGTATCTATTGGTTGAAAAACCTATTCAAGTAACCCTTAAACACTAGGTGATATATTTATCCCCCTAGCAACACTAGTATCTATTGGTGGAAAAAACTTACTAATAATTATCATAAGTATACAAAAAAAACACATACATATAAATCACATAAACCTAATTGAAGTGTGGCACAAAATTAACATTAGATGATCAAATGACACTAGGCAAACAATAAATACAGAGATCAACACAGAGTTTGTAAAAGTGTAGAAAAAAACTTTTACAACTACTTCTACGAGAAATAGAATAGAATATATAACAAACATAATCTTTGGCACATGGTAATGGAAACATAATAAACCGATAGAAAAAAAATGCAATAAGAACCATGCTCAACCAAAGGAATAATATTTAAGCAGCAACCAAGTCAAGAATAATTGACAATAAAGTGCTTCAAAAAGAGTACTTCAAATTCTATGTAAGCACTTGAAAAATATTATACAAAACAAACACGCACACACACAAGTTTGAAACTATACCGGATCTCTTGTTTAGAGACGACGCGAATGCAGGGCCAATTGCACTTGATCGTCTCCTAGTTTTTCTCCATTTAAGAAAGATGTATAATGCTCCAACCAAAACCAGCAAGAGTAAAATGGAAGATAAAGCGATGATGATTATGCTTCTAAGATTCATTTTCTCGTCCTTGCTGGTAAAGTTAGCAGTGAATGGGAGAATACCCTCAACACTTTCACCGGGATAGGGACCACTCCCAACTAAGGTTCCATGCGGCGGTGGTGATGGCATCCCTGATACTAACTGCTTCAGTCTCAACAATATAACATAACAAGAACGAAGTAAAATGTTATTATTCGGAGAAGCAAAACAACTACCTGGATAAGTGATGTCCACAACTGTATAATCACCAAAAAGACTCCTATTTAGAGAAACTTTCTTGTGCCAAAATCTTTCATATGTCAAAACTGCAGTGGTATTGTCAAATCTCTCACCAAGAGGAACCAAGTAAATATCAACTATGCTTCTTCCCTGATTTTGAATGTCAGCACTAACACCCATTATCTTCACTTGGCTTTGCTTCAAATATGTTCCGGATGCAATTTCAATCTCTAACTCATTAATTTCTTGAAAAACAAACAAAGAAGCTGCATCCAGTATAAGTCTGATTTTCATAGGAAATACACACCCACAAGGTGAACCAATGGGAGTTGCTGTCAGTGGGTCTGTACAGATTTGGCCACAAGCTGCATAATTTTTTAAATAAAAGCAGTGCATGGTTACTATGGTTGATGGAGAATGAAATGAGATGCAATACGACGTGTAGTGTATGTATCTATGATACTAGGGAACAAGAGAGAATGGAAAAACGCTATGTCATAGAATTACATGTATTTTAATCAGGAAAAGAATTCATCGTACTGCAAATTAAACATTGAATTCCCATCATACCACTCCACTCTATTAATTGAACCCATTAGGCCCTGTCATAAATTATGGAAGCCGAGAATAACTTAAAAAAACCGAAGCCAACTTCAGTGTTCAAACAAGATTTAGAGGCAAATGTAGTTTAAAAGGATTTCTTTTCCACGTATAACACTTTTACCTTAGTAAACTAGGTAGCAAAATAGTAAATAAATTGACTTTTCATGCATAAAAACAGTTTAAGTCTAAAGCATAATCTAATTAAATTCAAAAGATTCTTTCAAATAATTCTGTTTTTGACAGTAGGCCTATTGATAGCACTTAGGATTATAGAAAATACTAAAAGAATTAATTACGATAGGTGGATCATAAAATTCAGAGTATTAGGTTACAATTTACAAAGAATCCGTTGATGATTCCCTTGAGCAACTTACATCACCAAACAGAGACTACTCATAGAAACGTATGAAAGGAAAAAAAGGTAACTGCTATATTGAATGACCAAAAACATATGCCAAGATAAAATAACAACCCCACCCCCTGCCAAAAGTAGAAGCCGGAGAAAGGTGTCTAACTTCCAGAAATTACCTTGATCTTCTGAAGGGGGACGGAGCCGCAGCATAAGGTTCCACACTGTCATGATGACGGCGATGACGAGGATGCTCTGGTCTTGGAGTCGCACTAGGACCTAAAAAAGGAGAACATTAATTTTTAGGCTTGTAGAAAACATAAAACGTAACAGAAAGTTATAAAATAAATATGATAATATACCTTGATAAGATGGAGATGGCACAGGAGCAGAAAATGACCCAGAAGAAGCTTTACCTAACCACACTTTTGCTCGTTCAGATGAAGCAAATGACATACTCATAGAGATCAACCTCGCTGCAGGAAAATAAGCTAATGTGTCATGCATAATAGCATAGTACTAATATGTAGAGAAGATCCTAAAAGGAATGTATAAAGGTAAATAAATAAAAACATAAATCATAATCCTTTTCATGTAGTTGATTCCACATAGTGAGAAGAGACTTTGTTGTTATGTAATCCTTTTCATTAATTGCAAACTATGTGATCTAATATGGACTGGAGCACAATCACAAATAGGTATGGCCTTAGATTCATTCAGAAAAACTTATCAAATATTGGAACATTTTCTACAACCATCTTATAAGATTTACTTGTGCGTCCAATTTTGCTTTTATAATCATCTTAAATCCTTTCTAATATAAATATAATCAGGTATAAAATCTCTAATTATCTGATAGATGACCCTTTGACACAGTGAATGATTAAAAAAAATGCATCTATGCAAAGAAAATGAATAAATAACTAGACGGCTAAGCTGGCATTCTCAGAGAAACTTGATGGAGAGAACGCCAACCACTTTTAAGTAACTCAGCAAGAACAAATCAACAAAACCATAGGAATGGAGTAATAAGGTCTTTTATCAGCAAATGCTGTGAATTTACAGGACGATATTTAATCATTGCATACCCCAAAAATGAAGTATTTGAAGAATCATGAAACATTTTCAAAGGATTAACTGAAAATGGACTCTACGCTTGCAAGGTATAGAATGTTATTCAATACTAAGAGATGTCAAACAATATATTTACCACTTTAGTTTCCCATTCAGATTTTTAAGAATCCCAATGCTGAGTCATTAGTTTTACATAAAACAGTACAAGGAAGAATATACGAAATAAATGTGGAATTTTCCATCACACCATGGTGTACTTTACTTTCTCAGTTGTGCAGTTGAATTAAACTACTGAATGCTGTCCGGACTCCTAAGATTATTAGTATTCAACTAACATCTGAATACCATGTTATGAACTCCAAACAAAATTAAATCGTAACCTTCTATAATTCAGTTGCCGTCAAAGGTCAACACCAACCTACAGAACAAATGTCCAGGGGGCTTTACCCCAGTGAACGTGGTAGCTGCGGGTTACAGTTTATGCATTTTTACGGTCTCTACCAATCAATCAATCAATCAATTAATTTAATAATTACACGATCTTTTCAGATTTCCTTCCATTGTTATACTTCTAAACTTTCTTGGATAACCATAATTAGAACCATCCTCCTTTTATCGTAACTCAATGAAAACCAAACTAATTTCCATAATTGAAAAAACATCCATCAAACGAGAAAATCACGTGACAAAGAAATAGGAACTTCCCAAGGGTTCATAAAATCATCGTGGATCATTTACAAAAGGAAATATTAGCACATGAATTTTAAGTTGCAACAACTGAGAAAAAAAGGAAGAATGAAAAGTGAATACCTGAAATCAGTGAAGAGCAAGAGAAAACCAGCAAGTGAAGGAGAGCAAGGAGAAAGATACGCGATGTTTGCATTGTCAGAAAAATCATCATCAGAAAAAACGCAGCGTCGAGTTCAGTAACGTCACAGCAAGTTTGTGAGTTCCGGAAATTATCGTCTGCGCGGCGGCATTGTAAGAGTGAGAAAGAGGAAGCATATGAATTGGAAAAACCTAGTTAAAGAGGAAGAAGAAAACGACAATGTGAGTAAGTAGGAACGTTCTAGATCCCTGAAATCCGGAAGAATATAAGACCTAAAAGACAAAAACGGATAATTCAGCAGCAGAAGAAAGTTTATGAACGCAGAGGTAGAAAGAGAAAGAAAAAGAGAGAGTTCGTCATGGTGGAAGGAAAGAGATGTTGAAACGGTTTATGAGTGAGAGAAAGAGAGTGAGTGTTGATCATGCAGTGATGATACACAGAATTTAGGGGCAAAGAAAGAAAGCAAGAAAGAAACAAGTAAGAACTGAAGTGATGAGGAGTGTAGACTAGTCTTTCTAAATGCACGTTATGTTTGTAGGCGCGTGAAAGAAACGGACCCCGAAACGACAAATCAGGAGCCGTTTCGATCGTCGTTGAAAAATGCTCTCGTCACTCTTGGCCGACGAAGTGACAAGTAAGACAAACGACGACGGAAAAATATTTAAATTTAAATAATAAAAAAATCAAATTGAAGGGTGTTTTTAGGACGATGGATCATCTGAGTTCTTGACATCTTGACAAGTGTGTACAGCTAAAATTGATTGTAAGATCTTATGTAAAATCGTGAGTAGAGCTACTGATTGAATCAATTAGTATTATATCTTCATAATTGATGAAATTTTATACTATATATTTTGCTTAATTTTAATGGTTCATTGATGACTGATGAGGGACTTAATCGATCTCTCCACTCTAGAAGCACCCCAAATTAAATGGTGGTGATCGAACACTTCACCGTGTCTAGTGAAAAATTTAGGAGAGAATTTTGTCTAGACAAGTAAAATATGTAAACTCGCACGAGCAAAATAAAAATCATGAGTTCGAAGTTGGATACGAAAAATATCTAACATAATAATCTGTTGTGCTACACCTTACATTTCAATATCCTTTTACCGTGCTCTCAAACTTAGTCCATAAATAAATTGATTGTCAATAAAAAAATTTAGTTCATAAATTAACACTTTAAATGTGTCGTTGATTCGTATTGATGTAATGAACAAGACAACATCACAAGGCAAGTGTTTGAGTAACGATAAAACTATTTGCGATTTTCTTGACTCTTTTGGTAAGGTCAATTCGTAAACATATAGTAGATAAACACGTAGAAGAAAAATAGAGGTTTTATTTTCACAAAAGAAGAATAGAGATATTTGGTATTATTAGAATATAGTAGTGTTTTTTCCATAAGCTTATAGAATTTTTACTGAAGTAGCATTTGAGTTTATAGCTTATAACATTTCTTTATTTTTTCATTTTTACCCAACTATTTTAATTAAATTTTTCATTTAGCTTCTATTAAATGAGCATTTTTTCATTTTCAAGTATTAATTAAAAATAAACATTTATGTTAAGTTGGGCAAACTGTTAATTTTACTAAAAACATTAAATTCACATTGATGGTTTACTTATTAACTATTCACAATAAACTAACTTCTTACCAAAGAGAACATTTGTTTGGTAGATGATATGGACAGGTCACGAGTAAGTAAAATATACTAAAAAATTTATAGTATATAATATAGTAGTCAGTAATAATCCAAACCAAAAAAACATGACTTAGTATTAGATACTAGTATGATTCACCCGTGCTAGCACAGGTCGACATTCACTTGTAACTTGTGGCGAACAAATATTATCTTCTCCATGCATGATTTCAGGTAAATGTTCCAAATACCAAAAAATTTGTTGAAACAACAATTGATCCAGAAGGGTATGCTGTTTACAGAAGGACTGATAATGGATTTTCCATAAAGAAGGGTGAAGCATTCTTGGACAATAGGTAAAACTAATTCTCTCCCGAATTTTAATTCTAACAAAATTTCGAGAATTTTTAAGTAATTATTTAATATTTTTTCCATTAGGTATGTTGTTCCCTATAACAAAACATTGTTGTTGATGTTCAATGCTCATATCAATGTTGAACGGTGTAATCAATCACGTTCCATCAAATACTTATTTAAATATGTCAACAAAGGACATGATAGAGTTACTGCAACATTTTACCAAGATGGACAAGAATCTAATGAGGTTGTAATTGTTGACGAGATTAAGCAATTTTATGATTGCCGATATTTATCAGCCTGCGAAGCTATTTGGAGGATCTTTAGTTATGATATTCATCATCGTGAACCTTCAGTTGAGAGACTTATGTTTCATTTGCCAGGGGAGCAATATATGATTTTTGATAAAAGAAAACCCATTGATGAAGTTCTTGATAGGGACAATTCTAATGTTACCAAATTTCTGGCATGGTTTGAGGCTAACAAAGAATATGAATCCGCGAGGGCATTGACTTACCCTCAGTTCCCAGCCAAATTTGTTTGGCATCAGAAAGAGCGGAAATGGTACCCAAGGAAGAAGGGTTTTAGTATAGGTCGTATGCATTTTGTTCCACCTGGAACTGGTGAGATATTTTATATGCGTACACTTCTAAACTATATCATAGGTCCCACATCATATGAAGACCTTCGTACTGTCGGTACAAAATTGGAACCTAATTTCAGAGAAGCTTGTTATGTCATGGGCTTGCTAGATGACGATTAAGAATATATTGATGCCATCAAAGAAGCTGCTCATTGGGGATCTTGTCAATACTTAAGATTTCTTTTCACAACATTGGTTGCAACAGCTATGAGTCGGCCAGAGTTTGTTTTCCAAGAGACCCAATTATATCTTGGTGACGACATTCTACACAGGCAAAGGTTGATATTTGGAACCCCATGTAAGATGCTCATTTTATAATCCTGCAATCCCTTGTTATCTTTAGAGAACACAAAATAAAGAGGTATATATAAATCTCTCCCTCAATATAAGCATATATGTAGTCAAAAATCAATATATCTATATATATATATATATATACATGGATATAAATATATTAAGATATATATATCCGTTATGGGTCTTATAAATGTTTTGACTATAAATAAATATATCTCCATGTAGTAATTAAAGGATTAATTCAAATTGGCAAAGCTAATATTAAATTGATTTTTCCGGAATTGGTAAATATTTATATAGTATAATGGACTTGAGTATATATTCATATTTATCTATTCATCAATTTTTACTGTGTACAGAATTAACATTAACAACATATCAACTATAAAGTTACCTTTTGATAGAGATTGACAAATTATTACAAGGACACAACAAGCGTTTGTCAGATTTTCCAACAATGCCCATTCCCGATCACGAGATAAGTTCCCATCAAGAGAATAGGTTGATTAGCGATGAATTAAACTACAATCGTGATGCATTGAGGGAAGAACATATGCAGTTGTTGTCTAAAATGACTGATGAACAACGTGGTGTTTATGATAAAGTGGTCAAGGCCGTACACAATGACAATGGTGGGTTATTTTTCCTCAATGCTTTTGGTGGTGCTGGAAAAACCTTTATCTGGAGGGCATTATCTGTTGGGTACCACGCTAAGGGAGAGATTGTTCTTACTGTTGCATCTAGTGGTGTTACCGCATTGCTTATTCCAGATGGTAGAACTGCTCACTCAAGGTTTGCAATCCCAATTATTGTTAATGAAGATTCAACGTGCAAGCAATTGGTAGTCATCTTGCACAATTAATTGAGAAGACAAAGTTGATTATATGGGATGAAGCCCCGATGATGCATAAACATTGTTTTGAATGTGTCGACAGAACTCTAAGAGACATTCTCCGCTACACTAAAAGAGGTAACGAACACAAACCTTTTGGGGGAAAAGTTGTGGTTTTAGGTGGTGATTTTCGGCAGATACTTCCTGTTATATGATACCTCATATTTATATGAGTTATTTATAATCACTCAAGAATAAATCATGCAAGTTCTTTAGCAATACAAGGTTTATTTAAGTAATTTTATGTTAGTTTCGCAATTCTGAGTGGGTGAAAGGTTAATTGAATAAATCTGTGCATTTAGGCACCAAGTGGTGCCCTTGAGAGCGTTTTGATGCTTTTAGTGCTTGTGCAGGAATTTAGTGCTGAACGTTACCACGTCCTCACCACGCTCATCGAAGTGCAAAGCAGAGCAAGGGTGAAAGATCTCAATTTTGGCGCGCTAAGCAATGATAGTCAAAGATATAAAAGTCAGAAGATCTTCTATTCCCCATGGTGGACGCTGCAGAACACCGTAGCAATCGAATGAAAGGTCGTGCGTAAGAGAGGAAACAGACCTGGTAGGTGGGCAAGTGACATCAGCCACACGTAAGCAAGGTGGCTATTTAATGAAGGCTCAGCTCTCTCTCAAGGCATCCTTCCACACACCACTCATACACGAATACACCTTCATCCATTCACTCCAGTTCATCACCTACCTTCATCCACTTCAGGGAAGGCATTAAAGAAGATCTGGAAACAGACTTCTGCTTTGTTTTTACTTTTCTGAACTTTGTTTTATTTTATGCACACTCACTGCTGTAAGGCTCAGACGTTGTAACGTCTATACAGCGTACATGCTGAAGAGCTACTTAGGTGTATCTTTTGCACTTAGTTTCTTTTCTGTGATGTATGGTATTTGGATTCTAAATCTTTATCATTCTGTAAAGATGCTCAGCATGAGCTAAACACTTTGTAGTTGAGTTGTTGTTTTGCTTATAATGAATTTCTAGTTAATGTTATAAAGTATTGGCGTTGCATGTTTTAAATCTTTGTGTGAAAATATTTCCAAACTTGTTTTGAGGTTGGCCTCTTAAAATAGGTAGATTCATAGGTACAGACATGGTCTATGAAAAGAAATCAAAAGTTTATATGAACGAACGGTGTACTAAAGACATTTAGGCATTTTTTATCTAAGTCTAGACATAGAAAGGATAAATAGTTCATAGAACATTGTTGTGGGTGCTTAAAATACAGGAGTGAGCCTATTTAGAACCTAGACATAGGACCTCTTATACTTGAAACTCGGCGTTTTGTCTTTGAAAAGCATAGCTCTTTTTTTAAATAAGCGTTCAAACGTGGCCACGCTCATACAAAAAATAGCATTTGTGCGTTATAACGCGTGTAAGCGTTATAACGTCTGACTAGAAAGGATTTATTCTGCATGCAACAACTCAACTCACCTCTCATCCATACTCACAACCAACATTTATTTACTTGCTTTAATTACATCTTTAGCTTAAAAGTCAACTCTTATTGCCGATTTGTCACTTGAATCTCTTGTGTTTTAAAACTTGAACTTTGAAAAGTGTACCAATCCTCGTGGGAACGATCTCTTACTTAAAACCACTCTATTACTTGTACGATGTGTATACTTGCACTATAATTGCGAAAAACCACACTATTACACAAGCGCAACAAGTTTTTGGCGCCGTTGCCGGGGATTGTTGTAATTTTTATTGTTCAAAGCATTAGAACACAAGTTGAAAGAATTTTACTGTGTTGTTTGTTGTTTCTGTGTTTGAACAGGTAGACGTTACAGCGTATGCTTAGTTCCAACTCAAGCTCTAGTTCAACTGAACCAAGGAGTGAATTTGAACCTGAGTTTGATCTAGAACCTGAAAGAACCTTCAGACAACTAAGGAGACAACAAAGGTTAAGAAGGAGGCAACAACAACAAGAACAACACCCAACCATGTCTGAACATAACACCGGTTCTAGAGGTGGACATACACCAAGAGGAGTTAGAGGACAAGGTCGCGGACCACAAACTCATACAGAGACAATAATTGTTGATGATGAACACTACCAAAGGCAGTAACTCATCAATGCAGGACCACAAGATATGGTCAATGACAGGGACAGGCCTATGCGAGATTATGCCGTGCTCAATCCTGCTCATTTACAAACAGGCATTGCAAGACCAACCCTTCATACTGGTCATTTTGAGTTCAAGCCAATGATGTTCCAAATGCCGCAAATCTGCAGCCAATTTGGAGGGTTCCTCAAGAAGATCCATATTCTCACCTAAGGCAATTTACGGATGTGTGCAAAGAACTTTATCATCCCCAGAGTCTCGAGAGGATGCTTTTAGATTGAAGCTCTTCCCATATTCACTCAAGGATAAGGCTAAAAATTGGTTGAACTCTTTGGAGCCAAATTCAATTCACACTTGGGATGAGCTAATGAGAGAAGTTCCTTGCAAAGTATTTCCTCCCAACAAGAATGCTAAACTAAGAAATGATATCACTTCCTTCAAACAAAGGAAGGGGAATCACTATTTGAAGCTTGGGAGAGGTGGAAAGAATTATCGAGAATGTGCCCACACCATGGCATTCTGTGGTGATCCAAATGGAGACTTTCTACAATGGTCTAGATCAACCCACTAGGTTGATACTTGATGCTTCATCGGTGGTGTCATTCTAAACATGTCCTTTCTCGAGGCATGCAAGCTCATTGATGACATAGCCACCCATAACTCTCATTGGCCATCCGATAGATTTACTCCTCGAAAGAAGGCGGTGTGCATGAAATAAGTGAAGTGGATCGCTCTTTTCGCTCAAGTGGCTACCCCGACCAACATGATCAAAACTTTGAGTACTTCAAACGTGGCCACGCCTGGAAAGCATCTGCTGCAGCGATTGAACCTACCCACTCGGGTGGAGTAGTGTGTGTTTATTGTGAAGAAGGGCATGTGTATGAGGAGTGTCCCTACAACCTCGATCAGTAAACTTTGTATCTCAAAACAAAGGAAATGGTCCCTATTCCAACTCCTACAATTCAAATGGAGAAATCATCCAAATTTCACGGAGAGAAACAACAATGCATCAATACCAAAGAATCTTCGCTCTGCAATACCTCCAGATTTCCCCAACAACAACAACAGAGGCGTATGTGCGAGAATAATAACAATAGCAACTTGGAGGCTATGATGAAAAGCTTCATAAGTGATTGTAAAGACAACTTTGCAAACTCATGAGTCTTCAATCAAAACTCGAAAATCAGATTGACAGATAGCTTCACTTTCTCACTCAAAGCGAGAATGGATCTCTTCCTTCTACAACTCAAACTCCATCATCATCCAACCCTAATGGTAATAATGGGGTAAATGGACAGGTAAATGCAATTTCTTTAAGAAGTGGTACTGAATATCCTGAACCAACTATGCCTGTGGAGGAAGAAGTACAGGAGAAGGTGAAAGAAATACCAGAAAAAGAGAAAAAAAAGGGAAAGAGGCAAGCACAAGTGGTGTGAAGGATACTCCGCACATTGTGACATCTAAGCCGGGCGTTACGACGCCTAATTTTGAACCGGGAATCAAGATCGTACCTGAGGCTTGTACACGAGTATCCTCCTCCACCATACCCTCAAAGATTGAAGAAGGCTCATGAAGACAAGCAAATTCAAAGAAGTTCATGGAGATGTTAAAGCGATTACACATCAACCTTCCTTTGGTTGAAGCGTTACAATAGATGCCAAATTATGCCAAGTTCCCAAGGACATCATCACCAAAAGAAGAAGGCTAGGGAGTTTGAAATCGTTGCTTTAACCGAGGAATGTAGTTTAATTATGCGAATAAGCTTCCTAGAAAACTCAAGGATCCCGGCGCTTTCACATACCATGCTCCATTGGAGATTTTTACATTGGAAAAGCCTTGTGTGACTTGGGAGCAAGTATCAACTTGATGCCCAAGTCCATTTATGATAAACTTGGTATAGGAACCGCCGGACACCTTCTTTAAGCCTAACTTTAGCCGATAAAAGTAGAGTTTATCCCGAAGGCATATTAGAGGATGTTTTGATTAAAGTTGACAAGTTTGTGTTTCCAAAGTGGATTTTGTTATTTTAGATTTTGATGCGGATAAAGAAGTTCCCATCATTCTCGGAAGACCATTCTTAGCTACGGGAAGGACAATAATTGATGTACGAAAGGAGAATTAATCATGAGAGTCAATGACCAAGAAGTCAAGTTCAATGTCCTCAATGCACTCAAATATCCGAGATCCAAACACGAGAGGAATGTTCGTATGTGGTCGCCATTGATCATATGGTTCAAAAACAATTCAACAAGGATAATGATCATTTGGAGAAAATTACGGCAACAATGAAATACAAGAATTGTTAGCGGAAGAGTTATTCCTCTAGACGTTGTAACGTTCATTGCGCGACGTACACGTCCGAGCCCCCGCACCAAAGTCATGGACAAAGAGGTATGAATCTTTAGGGCAAGAGGAGTCAAATCTGAAGAAGAATGTGCCTTCCATTAAAAAGCCACCTACCTTAGAATTAAAGGTGTTACCTGATCATTTAAAGTATGTCTTTTTAGGGGAAAATGATTCCTTACTCGTGATCATTTCTTCCAAGCTCACACAAGAGCAGGAAAATGATCTCATTACTACCCTGAAGAGACATAGAAAGGCAATTGGTTGGCAAATGGCAGACATCAAAGGTATCAGTCCCACAATCTGCATGCATAGAATTGTCTTGGAGGAAAATGCCAAGAATAGTATTGAAGGACAGAGGAGATTGAACCCCATAATGAAGGAGGTGGTTAAGAAAGAAATCATCAAGTGGTTGGATGCAAGAATCATTTACCCTATTAGTGATAGCTCCTGGGTAAGCCCAGTACAGTGTGTGCCAAAGAAGGGTGGAGTTACTGTGGTAACAAATGATAAAAATGAGCTAATTCCAACAAGGACAGTAACAGGCTGGAGGATATGCATGGATTACAGAAAGTTAAACAAAGCAACTAAGAAGGATCATTTCCCTCTTCCATTCATTGATCAAATGCTAGATGCAGCTCGCAGTAAGGATTTCTACTCTGCTTTCCTTGATGGTTATTCAAAGCTACAACCGGATAGCTATAACACTGAAGATCAAGAAAAGACAACATTCACTTGTCCCTATGGTACCTTTGCTTTCAGAAGGATGCCATTTGGGCTGTGCAATGCTCCTGCAACATTTCAAAGGTGCATGATGGCCTTATTTTCTGATTTTATTGAAAATTCCATGGAAGTCTTTATGGACGATTTCTCAGTCTATGGAGATTCATATAAGGCATGCCTGGATAATTTGGAAGGAGTTCTGATAAGGTGTGAAGAAACCAACCTAGTACTCAATTGGGAAAAATGCCATTTCATGGTACAAGAAGGAATAGTGTTGGGGCACATAATATCAAAGAAAGGGTTAGAGGTGGACAGAGCAAAGATAGATGTTATTGACAAGCCGCCTCCACCAACAACTATCAAAGGAGTCAGAAGTTTCTTAGGACATGCAGGGTTTTACAGAAGATTTATCAAGGATTTCTCAAAGATTTCAAAACCCTTGTGTCTGTTATTGCAACGTGACAACGTCTTCAACTTTGATGAACAATGTCATGAGGCTTTCAACAAACTGAAGACTACCTTGGTGATTGCTCCAGTCATAGTCACTCCAGATTGGTCCAAACCATTTGAGTTGATGTGTGATGCAAGTGATTATGCTGTAGGAGCTGTGTTGGGGCAAAGGTATGGAAAAAATTTTCATTCTATTTATTATGCCAAGAAAACCTTAGATGATGCCCAATTGAATTATACTTGGATCAAAAAGAACTTTTAGTTTGTTGTGTTTGCATTTGATAAGTTTAGATCTTACTTAGTGGGTGCAAAAGTTATTGTTTTTACTGATCATTCAGCCATTAAGTATTTAATTTCAAAAAAGATGCAAAGCCAAGGCTTATTAGATGGGTTCTCCTCCTCCAAGAATTTGACTTGGAAATACGTGACAAAAGGGGGTGGAGAACCAAGTTCTTTGATCATCTCTAGGCTTGAGAATGTTGATGCAGTGCAGGTGAAGAAGAAATAAAAGAAAAATTCACGATGAGAGACTATTGTCGTGAGCCTCGATGAGTTGAAGACGCTACCACGCCTATGACACTTTCGTCAAACGTTATAACGCCCGATACTAATACACCATGGTATCTTTGACATAGTTAACTTCCTTGTTAGCAAGATTGTGCTGTAGTAGGATTCAACTATCAACGAGAAGAAGAGGTTCTTCCACACTATAAAGCAATATTTCTGGATGAACCATACTTGTACAAATTGTGTCCAGATCGCTTACTAAGAAGGTGTCTAGCGAGGAAGAACAACTTCATGTGTCGCAAACAATGTCATTCAAAGACCTTATGGTGGACATTTTGGAGGTACCGAGCAGTACCGCAAAGGTCCTACAATCAAAGCTACTCTCGCCAACATTATTCAAGGATGCACATGAGTTGGTAAGAAGATGTGACAAGTGCCAAAGAACAGAAATATATCAAACAAGCGGAGATGCCACTCACAAACATTCGGAAGTTGAGTTGTTTGATGTATGGGAATGGATTTCATGGGACCATTTCCTATGTCTCATGGAAATCTATATATTTTGGTAGCTGTGGATTACGTATCAAAGTGGGTTGAAGCAGTGGCATTACCAAACAATGAAGCTAAATCAGTGAGCAAGTTCCTGAAAAAGAATATATTCACAAGGTTTGGTACTCCAAGAGTCATAATCAGTGATGAGGGCTCTCATTTCTGCAATAAGTTAATTGAGAACCTCTTGGCTAAGTATGGAGTGAAACACAGATTGCTACAGCCTTATCACCCCAAACCAGTGGCGTGCAGAAATATCCAACAGAGAGATCAAAAGAATACTTGAGAAGATGGTTGGTCCCAACAGAAAGGAGTGGTCGGTACACTTGGATGATGCACTGTGGGCTTACAGGACAGCGTACAAAACACCATTGGGCATGTCTCCTTACAAGCTAGTTTATGGTAAGGCCTGTCACCTACCAATTGAACTCCAACACAAGGCTTACTGGGCATTGAAGCAACTAAACTTAGATTATACAAGGGCTGGTGAGGCAAGGTTATTGCAATTAAATGAGCTAGAAGAGTTTAGACACCATGCCTATGAAAGCTCAGCAATGTACAAGGAAAAGACAAAGAGGTGGCATGATCAAAGAATACAAAGGAGAGAGCTGGCAGAAGGACATCATGTGTTGTTATTCAATTCAAGGCTAAAGTTGTTCCCAGGCAAGCTAAAATCAAGGTGGTCAGGTCCATTCAAATTAATGAAAATCTATCCTCATGGTGCTGTGGACCTCTTTGATGAAAAGACAAACACCATGTTCAAAGTTAATGGCCAACGTGTGAAGCAGTATCATGGAGAGCATGTGGAAAGGGACAAGATCCAAATGTCCTTCAATAATTCTTGAATTAAAAGGGCAAAAGTCTGGCTGAAGACTCTTAAAGCAAGCGCTCTTGGGAGGCAACCCAATGATTTTTAATTAACAAACAATTTTTGTGTCTCTTTAATTTTTGTTTTGCAGGAATAACAGTTGAAGTGAAGTAAAAGCAAAAGGTGATAGACGTCGTAACGTCTCAAGATGCACTAGACGTGGGCACGTCTGGGCAGGTTTAAATTAAGTCAAAGGCGTAAGTGATGACGTGTTAGAAATGATTTCCCTCTGCATCACGAACGTGGTAACTGACCACGACGTCATCCCCCTTCCCCTACTTGTCTAATCAACGGTTACTTTTCTCCATTACTCCACTCTACCATTTCTCAACTCCCCATAACCAATTCCCCATAAAAATCCCACCATTCACCATTATCCCACCACCTGCAACCTCTTTCTAATCCCTCCCTCTCTGAAACCAAAATCTTCCCTCTCTTTCTTAGAAAACCTAAAATTTCCAAAAACCCTCATTCCCTTCCAAACAATTTCTGCGAAATCAAACATGACAAAAGTGAAGCAATCTGCTACAAATCCTCCGGGAAAGGCAAACATGCTTGACCTAAGTTCATCTTCACCCTATCCTGAAACACCTAACCAATCCAAAAAGAAAGCCCTACTTCCCGAAAGGGGTTTTTAGTCAAGAAAGCCCCAATCTTGATTTTCTCCGCAACCGTCGCAGCGTTGGGCTGGTGATAACTCTATTTTATATAGAGTATTTCATATGTTTAAACTTAGTATTTGCTCTCTTTCAAGTAATAATAAAGAGTTTATATAGTATCTAGTGTGATATATGATATCTTGAGTGATTTGAATGGATATAGTTATTATTAGGCCATTTTGGATATATTGTGGTATGTTTGATGTTTTTGTTCATCTGCGCCTCAATGTTTATCTGCATCAATGCTCTCGTGACCGATCCTGCATCAAAACGCACTACTTGGTGAATAAGCGACTTGTTTCATATGCATCCACATGCAATGTGATGACCTCCTGCCGCTTCCCGATGCCATCCAAACTTGTATAGTAGGCGCTACCATTCACACATAGCTATAGGCTTAGCTTTGAAAAGAGTCATCAACATAGGGACACTTGTTCTAACACCATGGAACCGCCCTATATGATTAAGTCAAAGATTTCAACATGGATAAACCTCTGAAAGCAACTACAGCTATGATCCACTCAAGATGACTTCAACATGAAGAAAGGAAGCACCTCACTTGAAGGCTATAAAAGGACCTCACATCTTCATTTGGAAATATATCACAATCCATAAGTTAGATCAAAATTTCAATATACATAGTTAGTTTTTATATTTTTAGAGGAAGAGGAAGGAATTCATAATTCCTCCTTAACTCATTTTCATAGTGTTTGTATAGTGCTAAGGAGTAATGCTAGTGCATTGCTAGAAGACTTCATACAAAGGTTTTCAACATTTGTAACTTTACTCTTGTTGTTTCTCTTTTGTGATTTCTATATATATAAACATGGTCTATTCAGTTTATATATATCTTGCAATGACTCTTGTTAGCTAAACCTTTCTTAGTTGGAATGTTCTAATCATTTAATGAGCTTTTAAGTAAGTATGTTGCATGTATGTATGTTTGTACTTTAGTTCTTGCTTGATAATCTTTTCAAAACTTATTTTAAACTTGATCACTTAGAATAAGTAGATTTATAAATGACCAGACATGGCTTACAATTAAGAACTCAAGAACTAATATGGGTGAGTGTTTTACATAAAGAAAACTTTGTGAAAACCATGCTAAGTCCTAGACATAGGATAGTATAGTCCATAGGATAATTGTGGGTACTTAAAATACAAGAGTGAATTCACTTAAGCAAAGTGATACTTGTTAGGAGGCAAGATTGGCACTAACACCCCTTTCTTTACTGCATAGAACAAGGATCATAAGAGCTGGTAATGATACTCTGAAGAAAGTGACCGAAAGGCACATAGCTAATGCAACAGCATTCAGTGCAGCTGCATCACATACTGCATCATACACTTATAAGTAAATTACTTGATAAAGACATTCCAACTAGCTTTTCTCTTTTACACTATCAACATTCTTTCTTTGTTTTCTAACTTAGTTGTGATCATCAACCAAAATCCAAAATTATTTTATTACTTAGTGACTTTACACTATATTACTTTATATCATTTAAAAGTGAGTTTTTCAATCTCTGTGGGTTCGATCTTTTTACTACTTGTTTTTGGACAGTGTATACTTGCACTCAAGTGATGTGGCATTTCCACACACCAAGTTTTTAGCGCCATGTGCTTGGATTGAAGTAAATTCTTTTTAAAATTCGATATTGAGTAATTTAGTGTTGTATATAAATTACTGGTTTTAAAGTTTCACAACCAAAGTACATGGTACTTAGTATATGTACAGAACTGCAAAAGCAAACTCGAATATAGTTTAGATTTAGAAATAGAAAGAAAATTCGGAGATTGCTAAGACTCGAGAAATGCAAATCAACAAGCTTGCAACATGTCATTCGGTGAAGAACAAAGCTCAAGGCCACACTCGGTGAGAGGAGGCCCCAGTTCACAAAGATGCTCTTCAAGAAGAAGTTCATAGAGAAAATCTCATCCACATGGATCACATAGGTATGATTAATGATAGAGATAGACCTATGAGGGATTATGCTCAGTTTGATCATCAAAACATGCAAACTAGTATAAACAGACCTCATATTGATGCCATGCATTTTGAATTTAAGCCTATGATGTTTCAAATGCTTCAAACTATTGGTCAATTTGGAGGATCTCCTCATGAAGATCCTCATTTGCATTTAAGGCAATTTCTAGAAGTATGTAGTAATTTTATTTTACCGGTGTTAGTAAAAATGCATTTAGATTAAGGTTATTTCCATATTCTTTGAAAGATAGAGCTAAGGCTTGGCTAAATTCTTTAGAGCCTAACTCTATCCATTCATGGAATGAAATGGCTGAAAAATTTTAGGAAAATATTTCCCACCTATCAAAAATGCCAGGTTAAGAAATGATATTACATCTTTTAGACAAAAAGAGTTTGAGTCTTTATTTGAAGCATGGGAAAGATGGAAGGAACTTTTAAGAAAATGTCCTCATCATGGTTTACCTGTTATTATTCAAATGGAAACATTTTATAATGGTTTAGAACCTCAAACCAGAATAATGCTTGATGCATCATCTGGTGGAGTGTTATTAAATCTGTCATACAATGAAGCATGTGAATTAATTGATAGAATAGCAGCTAATAGCTCTAGTTGGCCTACTGAAAGGGTAAGTGCCCAAAAGAAACCATCAGGGGTACATGAAATCAATGATATATCTGCCCTATCTGCTCAAGTAGCCACTCTAGCTAATTTGATGAAAAACTTCACTTCTGGCAATGCTACTCAAGCATCTAATGCAACAGATCATCACCGTAAAGCATTATTGCAAAGATGAGAACAAGTACCTCCGTGCACACCTAGTTGTGTGTACTTGTGGAGGAGGTCACTTGTATGAGGAGTGTTCTAGCAACCCTATCTCTCGTAAATTATGTAGGTTATAATAGGAATAACAACCCTTATTCCAACACTTATAATCCTGGTTGGAAAGATCACCCAAATTTTAGATGGAGCAACAATAGTGCACCCGCACTCTAGAACCGCTCCAACTACACCAACCAACCCACCAGATTCCCACTCAAAATAACCAAAGAAACTCTCAACCTACCACTGATAATTCTCTAGAAACCATGCTCAAAGCATTTATAGGTGAATCTAGAACTGCTAGACAAACTCAAGATGCTTCCATTAAGAACTTAGAGAATCAAGTTGGTCAATTAGCCACAGCTCTGTATCAAAGGCCACAAGGTGCCTTACCTTCAAATACAGAAGCTACTCCTTCCCAAACCAAAGGAAAAGAGCAGGTTAAGGCTATTTCATTGAGAAGTGGTAAAGATTTGGTAGAATTAACTGAGAAGGAAAGTGTAGAAAAGGGAGAAAAAGCCAAAAATCAAAAAGAAACCAATGCGCAGAAGCATCTAGTGCTCTGCATCACAAGAAGTTCAAAGTCCACTACCTAAGTTAGTACCTGAATACCCTCCTCCTCCTTATCCTCAAAGACCTAAAAAAGCACATGAGGAGAAGCGGTTTGGTAAATTCCTAGAGGTACTAAAACAATTACACATCAATGTTCCTTTAGTAGAAGCCCTCCAACAAATGCCAAATTATGCAAAATTTATGAAGGATGTGCTTACTAAGAGAAGAAGATTAGGTGAGTTTGAAACAGATTGCCATGACAGAAGATTGTAGTTTGCTTATGCAAAATAAGATCCCTAGGAAATTGAAGGATCCGTAGTTTTACAATTCCATTTTCTATAGGAAAATCCTATACTTGGTAAAGCTTTATGTGATTTAGGTGCAAGCATCAACTTGATGCCTAAATCTATTTTTGACCAGCTTAGAAATAGGAAATGCAAAACCAACCACCGTGACACTTCAATTAGCGAGATAGATCAATAGCCTATCCTCAAGGTATCATAGAAGACATCCTAGTTAAGGTAGACAAATTTGTATTTCCTGTAGATTTTGTTATCCTTGACTTTGATGCAGATAAGGAAGTGCCTATTATCCTAGGTAGACCATTTCTAGCAACCGGTAAAACCATAATTGATGTGCGAAAGGTGAGCTCACTATGAGAGTGAATGATCAAGAGATAAAATTCAATGTAATGAATGCTATGAAGTATCCTCGCAGAGGAAACAGTAAGAGTGTTCATCCTTATTCTCTCTAGATCAATTGGTAGAAAAACAATTTTACAAGCAAGATGATCACTTAGCCAATGCAGATGCATTAGATGCAAATGCATTGCTAGATGATGAAATACTAGAAAAGGAAAATCGCCAATAGAAAACTCTTGTAAAGAAGTATGGGCTAGGACTTATGAACCACTCAATCTTGAGGATCCAATTCTCAAGAAGAATTTACCCTCAATAGAACAACCTCCTAAGTTAGAATTGAAGATATCGCTGAACACCTTAAGTATGCTTTCTTAGGAACAAATGAGACTTTACTGTTATCATTGCTTCGATTTAACATCAAAACAGAGAGTGATCTTATTAGTACTCTCAAGAAGCATACCAAAGCTATAGGTTGGCAAATGGCGATATCAAAGGAATTAGTCCTTCTATATGCATGCATAGAGTCATTTTGGAAGAAAATTCCAAAAACAACATAGAAAGTCAAAGAAGACTAAATCCTATTATGAAAGAGGTTGTGAAAAGGAAATCATTAAGTGGCTAGATGTCGGAATCATATACCCCATATCGCATGATGCTTGGGTAAGTCCTGTCCCAATGTGTACCAAAGAAAGGGGGTGTGACAATAATAGCCAATGAAAAGAATGAGTTGATACCAACTAGAATCACACAGGTGGAGAATCAGTATGGATTACGTAAAACTCAACAAAGCTACCAAAAGGATCACTTTCCTTTACCATTCATAGACCAAATGTTAGATAGATTAGCAGGGGAAGGAATTTTATTGTTTCCTAGATGGCTATTCAGCTATAATCAAATAGCCATTGAGCCTGAGGATCAACACAAAACCACCTTTACATGCCCTTATGGAACCTTTGCCTTTAGAAGGATGCCATTTGGCTTATGTAATGCACCTGCTACATTCCAAAGATGCATGATGTCTATATTTTCAGATTTCATTGAGCAATCAATGGAAGTATTCATGGATGATTTCTCTATCTTTGGAGAAACATTTCAAGTTTGTTTAGCAAATTTGGAACAAATTCTCAATAGATGTGAGGAAACAAATTTAGTCTTAAACTGGGAAAAGTGCCATTTCATGGTACAAGAGGGCATTGTGTTAGGACATAGAATTTCAAAGAAAGGTCTAGAGGTAGACAAAGCTAAAGTTGATGTCATTGAGAATCTACCACCACCAAATACAGTTAAAGGTATCAGGAGCTTCTTAGGCCATGCTTGTTTTTATAGAAGGTTTATCAAAGATTTTTCAAAAATCTCAAAACCATTATGTATGCTTCTGCAACATGATGTAGAATTCAACTTTGATGAATCTTGTATAGAAGCTTTTGACAAGCTTAGAAAGGCATTGGTGACAAAGACCAATTATAGTAACTCCAGTTGGAGCAGGCCATTTGAATTAATGTGTGATGCTAGTGACTTTGCAGTAGGAGCAAATTCCTAGGGCAAAGATATGATAAGGTCTTTCATTCCATATATTATGCTAGCAAGACATTAATCAAGCTCAGTGAATTACACAGATTCTGAAAAAGGAATTATTAGTCGTGGTCTTTGCATTTGAAAAATTTAGATCATACTTAGTTGGCACTAAAATTATTGTCTATACCGATCACTCGCCATTAAGTGTCTAATTTCAAAGAAGGATGCAAAACCAAGGTCGATAAGGTGGATTTTACTCCTACAAGAATTTGATTTAGAAATTAGAGACAAGAAAGGAGTAGAAAATCAAGTAGCAGACCATTTATCAAGGATTGAAGGAGAATCACTTGGTACACAAGGAGAAGAAATCAAGGAGAGTTTTCCGGATGAGAAGCTATTGGCAATCACATCAATGCAAAACATGAAACCGCATTTGCTATAAGCAATGCAGAGCATCAAATGCATCTGCACCATGGTTTGCTGACATTGTAAATTTCCTTGCAAGCAAAGTGGTACCAGTGAGTATGACATATCAACAAAGGAGAAAATTCTTCCACATGGTTAAGCAATGCTATTGGGATGATCCATTCCTTTACAAGATGTGCCCCGATCAATTAATGAGGAAATGCATACCAAGAGGAGCAACAAGCGAAGGCTTCTGCATTGCCATTCTCAAGACCTTATGGAGGACACTTTGGAAGCACTAGAACAAAGAAATGGGTATTACATCACCGTTATTTTTGGCCTACTTTATTTAAAGATTCTTATTTTATGGTCAAATCTCGTGATAAATGTCAAAGAGCGAGAATATTTCGATAAGCATGAAATGCCTAGAACAAATATTTTAGAAATAGAATTATTTGATGTTTGGGGCATGGATTTCATGGGACCTTTTCCACCCTCTTTTGGCAATTTATATATCTTAGTAGCTGTTGATTATGTGTCCAAATGGGTAGAGGCAAAGAGCATTACCTAATAATGATGCTAAATCGGTGAGTAAGTTTCTGCAAAGAAATATATTCACTAGATTTGGAACTCCTGAGCTATCATTAATGATGAAGGTTCACACTTTTGCAATAAGATCATAGAAAACCTTCTAGCTAAGTATGGAGTTAAGCATAAGATAGCTACAAAGATACCATCCTCAAACTAGTGGACAAGCGAATTATCCAATAGGAAATTAAGAGAATGCTAGAAAAATGGTTAGTCCAAATAGGAAAGATTGGTCTTTACATTTGGATGATGCTTTATGGGCATATAGAACAAAGATTCAAAACACCCTTAGGAATGTCCCCTTACAAATTAGTCTATGGAAAAGCATGCCATTTACCTGTAGAATTGGAAAACAAATCTTATTGGGCTATCAAGAAGCTCAATTTCAATTTGAACAAGGCAGGTAAAAAGAGAATGATAGAGCTTGATGAGCTAGAAGAAATTAGGCAAACCTCTTATGAGAATGCTGAAATCTACAAAGCTAAGACTAAGAAATGGCATGACAAGAAAATTCACAGAAGAGAATTGAAAGAAGGAGGACTAGTTCTGCTATACAACTCTAGGTTGAAGCTATTTCTGTAAAACTAAGGTCAAGGTGGTCGTGACCATTTAAGTTGATAAAGGTTTATCCACATGGAGCAATGAGACTTATTTGATAAATCCTCAAATACTGTCTTCAAGGTGAATGGTCAAAGAGTTAAAATGTACTATGGTGAACATGTGGTGAGAGAAAAAACCACCACCTATTTGCAAAATCTCTAAGTAAAAAGAGGTAGTCAGGCTGACAAGACTCTTAAAACAAGCGCTTAATGGGAGGCAACCCATTGTTTTTAATTATTTTTGTGCAAATTTATGTTTTTAGTTGTTTTGCAGAAATGCAGGAAACTAATGCAGCTGCATCAAATGCACCTGTATTGAGGAAAAACGTGCCCTGCATCAGAAAATTATAAACTTGAAGAAAATTGGTTAAGTGTGAATCATAAGGCTTCAGGAAGATCAAAGGAGGTTAAGTAAGATTAATGACACATTGGTAGCCAAAGCAAGACACTTGGCAAGATGCATGCGTAGCACGCAATGCTAACGGCTACCTAATAAATCCACTAACTTCCCTCTTCCTGAAACATAAAGCCTTCATTGTTACCGTTACCCCTTCATTCGCAAACTCTCACAAATTCTCTCATCTGAAACACAAACCACCCTTCCCATTCTCAATCCAATTTTTTCTCAATCACAAAAGCAATCAAAAAACCTAGAATTTCAAAGCTATTACAATGGTGAAAAAGCAATCAGCACAGAAATCATCAGGCAAGCAGGCCAGAACTCCCCAAAAAGAGAAGAAAGCCATGCATGCAGGATCATCATCAACAAGGAAAGGCAAAGCCAAGGAATCAACAGCAAGAAATGATGACAATGTTCATCTCTGGAACATGCATCTATTGCCCGAGAGAGGGTATGATCTGAAGAAGGCTAGCCCATCATTCATGTCAACAGTGGCCAATCTCAATTGGGACCACTTCGTGCTACCAAGAGGAGGCTACATTGAAGACATAGTGAGAGAGTTCTATGCTGGAATCACACCACAAGAAGGAGCAGAACATTCCTACACTTCCATGGTGAGAGGTAAAATTGTACACTTCCATGCCAAGAAATTAAATGAACATTATATGCTGAAATATAATGGGAATGATTTTGAGAATAGAGTGGCCAATGCCTTTAAGAAAGAAATGGAAGAAATAAGGAATAGGATTGCTATACCAGGGGCTGTTTGGGAGAAATTCACACCTAATGAGATTAAACTTAGAAGCAATTATTTGATAAATGCATTAGGTAATTGGCATTTGTTCATAGCCAATTCAATTCTGCCTACATCACACACATATGCTATGACCAAAGAGAGATTGATCTTGTTAGATACAATTCTCTCTGAAGGACATGTAGACATAGGTAGATTGATTGCTAGGGAAATTCTTGCATGTTCAAATAAGTCAAAGGGATTTCTGTTTTTCCCTTGTCTTATTACTGAGCTATGCATGAAAGAAGGAGTCCCTATAACTGCTAATGAACAAAGGAAATTTCCCCCTGGTAATTTGAGTGCTGAAGTGAAGGAAAAATTAAGGAATGTAAGAGGCCCTGCACCTGCAATGCAAGAGCATTACATGCAGAAGCAGAGGGCTGTATGGAAATTTCAGAATGATCAACATGACATGCTTCAATTGGTCTTTGACAAGATCTTTGATCTTGTGGGCCAAGTGAATGCCCCTGAATTCCCAACTTGGGTACTGAGAAGTGAAGAAGAAGAAGAGAAAGAGACTGAAGAAGGAACAAAAGGAAAGGAGAAGGTAGAGGAACCTAGCACCAAGAAGAAGGTGACTAGGAAGCAATACAAAGTACAGAAGAAGGTTGTGGTAGAACCTGTTGTGGAAGAATTGTATGATTCTGAATCTGAAGCTGAGGATGAGGAATTAAAAGAAATGGATAAGGAGTTAGAAGAAGAAGAGGAGGAAGAAAGTGATGAGGAAATTGATGAAGAAGAAGAGGAACAAGCTAGAGGTGTGATCCTAGAGGAAATTGCTAGGCGAGAAATATGCCAAACCTCAAAGATCAACCCAACAACCTAAAAACCCTATCACTTCACCATTACTAAAACACCCATCATCTCACCAAACCAAGAATCCTCCTCCATTCCAAAATCACCATTACCCTCCTCAATGATCCACCAGTCCTATCACAATCACCACCACAAACAACCCCTCCACCACCCTCTCCAAGAAAAGAAACACAAGAAACAACTCACACGTAAGAACCAATCTTAAACAAACCCCCAAGTTATGCCAACAGCACTGCAAGTACCTTCTAACCCAAGCAACATTATTTCAAATGTTGTTTCTGCTCTTGAGAAAGAGTTTGTGCAGGAAAGACAAGAAGAAGGACTCGACAAAGGAGATAAAAATGAAGAATCATCTGCAAAGGAGACAGAACTCAAATCTGTTGAGATGCAGAGTGATGCTCCTGCATCACTTGCTGCTGCATCACAACAGGCAACAACTGTGCATGATGAAGCAACAATTAAAATGGTTCTGGAAGAAATGGCTAAACAGAAGAGGGATGCTCTGCACAACACTCAGAAGTTCTTCAAGCAACCTGCAGGAAGGCAGGCAAAATTAACACCAAAAAGGAAGAAAAGTGATGCGCCAAGATCGATGCACTGCATCAATTCCGGAAGAAATTCCCGCAATTACACTGTAGTAGGAGGTGCATCCGCACTCTGCTGCAACAACACCAAGCAAGCCCAAGGAGAAGAAGCGGAAGGTGAAACACACTCTCCAAGCGCATATAGCACTGAGATCGAGTGGAGCAAAGAAATGAGTATCACTTTACAAGTTTTCACATAAACTGCTATATGCTTGTTTTGTTTCTTTTTGACTATTTCCCTGGTTGTACTAATCCCTCTCCCCTATTTTGAACAAATGATTTGTCTTTTCTGAACAAATTTGCAGTGAGGGCACTGCAACCCCTTAAGTTTGGGGGGGGATTTGCATGTTATGTTTAATTATGTTTGTTTTTATCTAATATGTTGTGTGTTTAATTAAATATGTTTTAGATAGTAAATATATATGTTTTAAATAGTTTTTAGTTTGTTTAAATATTAGATGTACTTAACAAAGTAGTATCTAAATATTTTAGTAGAAAATATCAGTTTTTCAAAAGTATGGTGAAAAACCCTATGGATGGAATTTTTATGATAAAGAGAAAAAGAAGCCTTATTTCTCATAAAAACCAAAATTATTTTTACTTCAACACTTCAAAACTGAGTTTGTGAAAAGAACCTTGCTATTTAAAGATCAATCTGATGCAAGGGGAATTTTTGGTAAGCTTAGGTCAAAACAAAGCTTTACTAAAAAGAAAGAAGAGCTTAAAGAATTAAGTTTGGGGGTGTTTTATGAAAACAAAGGCTGAATTTCAAAAGTGAAGAGTAAACAATGTAGAAAAAGAATACAAAAAGTGGACAAGCCATATCCTCGAATCTTTTGAAACTATACCGTGCCTAAGTACATGAATGCATCCGGAGGTCAAAGACTCGTGCCATGCAGAATAAATGTATCCGGAGGATAGTTCAATAAATCGAACTCGTGCAAAGTGCAAAGAAAAATATATGCATCTCGGAGGTCAAAGACTCATGCAAAAGTGCATTTGCATCCGGAGGTCGGTGAGGAAGGTAATATGAGCTAGAAAAAAAAAAAAAGCATTATCAGTGCAGCTGCATCACTGCAAACTGCACTGAAGAAAAAGCAAAATGCAGAAAAAAATAAATGCACAAAATCACTTCAAAGAAGTATTGCATTTGCACAAAAAGATCCACACAAAAAAATAGAAAAATGCATTGGCTCAAAAGCTTTGAAAGATTCAACTAAGTCCTTTGATTTTAAAACTCCCCAACACTTGAGAAAATTTTGTGAGTCTAAACTTTTTTGAAAAATATTTTGGTGTGACCAAAGATGAACCAATCCTTTCAAAGGCTAGGAGGAAATTTTTCACTTAGTTTTGGAACCAATCTCAACTCAGTAGGTTCACACACACACAAAAGAGTTTGAATAGCTTTGGTAGTTTTGAAGAAATAAAGGCAAAAGAAAGATTGTTAAGAAATGAAGTTCATAGGGAACTCCTCATGAAAATCCAAAAATCAAGCTGATCTATCTTCTAGAATTTTAGTTTTTATAGTTTGTCTTTGTCATTACTTGCGGACAAGCAATGGTTTAAGTTTGGGGGTGTGATAACTCTATTTTATATAGAGTATTTCATATGTTTAAACTTAGTATTTGCTCTCTTTCAAGTAATAATAAAGAGTTTATATAGTATTTAGTGTGATATATGATATCTTGAGTGATTTGAATGGATATAGTTATTATTAGGCCATTTTGGATATATTGTGGTATGTTTGATGTTTTGTTCAGTCTGCGGTCTCAATGTCATCGCATCAATGCTCCCGCACCGATCCTCGCATCAAAACGCACTACTTGGTGAATAAGCGACTGTTTCATATGCATCCACATGCAATGTGATGACCTCCCCGCCGCTTCCCCGATGCCATCCAAACTTGTATAGTAGGCGCCATTCCATTCACACATAGCTATAGGCTTAGCTTTGAAGAGTCATCAACATAGAGACACTTGTTCTAACACCATGGAACCGCCCTATATGATTAAGTCAAAGATTTCAACATGGATAAACCTATGGAAAGCAACTATAGCTATGATCCACTCAAGATGACTTCAACATGAAGAAAGGAAGCACCTCACTTGAAGGCTATAAAAGGACCTCACATCTTCATTTGGAAATATATCACAATCCATAAGTTAGATCAAAATTTCAATATACATAGTTAGTTTTTATATTTTTAGAGGAAGAGGAAGGAATTCATAATTCCTCCTTAACTCATTTTCATAGTGTTTGTATAGTGCTAAGGAGTAATGCTAGTGCATTGCTAGAAGACTTCATACAAAGGTTTTCAACATTTGTAACTTTACTCTTGTTGTTTCTCTTTTGTGATTTCTATATATATAAACATGGTCTATTCAGTTTATATATATCTTGCAATGACTCTTGTTAGCTAAACCTTTCTTAGTTGGAATGTTCTAATCATTTAATGAGCTTTTAAGTAAGTATGTTGCATGTATGTATGTTTGTACTTTAGTTCTTGCTTGATAATCTTTTCAAAACTTATTTTAAACTTGATCACTTAGAATAAGTAGATTTGTAAATGACCGCACATGGCTTACAATTAAGAACTCAAGAACTAATATGGGTGAGTGTTTTACATAAAGAAAACTTTGTGAAAACCATGCTAAGTCCTAGACATAGGATAGTATAGTCCATAGGATAATTGTGGGTACTTAAAATACAAGAGTGAATTCACTTAAGCAAAGTGATACTTGTTAGGAGGCAAGATTGGCACTAACACCCCTTTCTTTCTTGCATAGAACAAGGATCATAAGAGCTGGTAATGATACTCAAGAAGAAAGTGACCGAAAAGGCACATAGCTAATGCAACAAAGATTCAAGGCAAATTGCATCACATAATTGCATCATACACTTATAAGTAAATTACTTGATAAAGACATTCCAACTAGCTTTTCTCTTTTACACTATCAACATTCTTTCTTTGTTTTCTAACTTAGTTGTGATCATCAACCAAAATCCAAAATTATTTTATTACTTAGTGACTTTACACTATATTACTTTATATCATTTAAAAGTGAGTTTTTCAATCTCTGTGGGTTCGATCTTTTTACTACTTGTTTTTGGACAGTGTATACTTGCACTCAAGTGTATGTGGCATTTCCACACACCAGCTGGCAAAAATTTGTGGTGCACAGAAAAGAATATATTGCTACTTTGGTTCACGATTTCTACAAGGGAATCGTTGAGAGACCCGATGTAACACCCCCTTATATCTAATGCTAATTTCAATGAAATAAAAATCAGAGTTTTTCAAAAATCTTTCCACGCACCTCAAAGAGGGTGGTACATTTGGTGAAAACAACGTCAAACATATTTAAAAATCCAAACTCATTAAACGCATAAAATACATATCATAGTCACGTGGGTTTAAACCCTCAAAACAACCTGTTTAACGTTTACAGTAATCCATCAAATAGTTTGCAGCACAGCGAAAATAAAACTGAGTTCACATACTCAATACATAGTTCAAAATCAGTTCAAATACATAACCATAATATCATAATACTAAGATCCCATCCCCGGTGTTACTATCAGAGCTGACTCAATAAAACCCAAGAGGCATGGCACCATCACTCGGAATCACCTGTTTGTCGCCACGAGAGCAGGCAACAAGAAATGCTAGGGTGAGTCTCTTTACATAAATAATAACAGGTAAAATAAGCCTTATATTAAGAACTAGCTAGCAACAACAATTCACAGAAACAAGGCATTTACCATTCACATGAGATATCAAACAAGCAACCATAACAGATCAATTGGACATTAACAAGAATCTCAAGAATGTATGATTATATGCATGTATGCAATATGCATGTGGATCCATATTCACCTCACCACCCCGTCGGGTATTTCATCACCACCACCCGGTATTCCATCACCCGTTGGCGAAGCCCTCATCAACCTGCTTGTAGAAGCCATGCATATGATCCATGTGACATTATGACAATGCATCACACCACACTAAGCACACCGCATCAATTATTAACTACCACTTCATCAATTGTCAAACACCACCTCATCAATTGTTTACCATCACCTCACCAATTGTTTACCATCACCTCACCAATTGTTTACCATCACCTCATCAATTGTTGGTCACCAAATCATCAATTATTAATTAACTCTCACCTAAGGACCAAAACCACCCCATAGGGACATTCTCCTCACTTGAGGACCATTGTGACACGCCAAGAATTAATTTAGGGACTTAGGAATTTATTTGACACGTGGGGACTAATTAGACGCTAAGGGATTATTTTGTCACGCCAAGGATTAATTTAATTCTTAGGGACTAGTTTGTCACACCAAGGATTAAATTAATTCTTAGGGACTAAACCATCACTTAGACATATTTTGGGTACCTAGACACTAAGGGGCAGCCCAAAATGACGCCCCATGGCTAAACACCAAAAGCCCATACTCACACACTAACACAAATTACACAAGCCACGCTTTGGCGCCATTTGCCTAGGCATTTGGCGCCTCACCCAATTACCCCCACTAAACCATCATAAACCTAATCTTCAATTCAACACTTAATTTTCACATAAACCAACAAGCATGTAGGTATCAATCAACTTCATCAATTTAGCACATTCTCATATTTCACTTCATGACAACATTTCTTCAAGCACATATCACACAAAATCCACAACACATGATTTTTCTACAACAAGTAGCATGGTAGCAACAATCCAAACACTCATACATCAACAATCATAAAATAAACACAATTTCACACAATTACTTCATGCTAGGCTATTTTCCTACATAACACATATTCTACTTGTTATTATGAACATAGTGAGAATCCCCAACCTTACGAGCTACCGAGGGGCGCTCCGAAACTCTCGACCGAACTTCACGAACTCGCTCCTAACTCGTCCAACCGCTTCAAAACCGAAACCCAGCTACTCCAATACTCCAACACGAACAATTATGCAAGAATAACAACAACGATACCAAAGTCATACACTAAATATATCAAATATAATTAATCGCTCGTTTAATTAATCAATTGTGTTTCAAAAGGAGTACCTATCGAAAAGTACCCAACCGAGACGATGGTTCAAGTGCACGAACGTGAAACACACGACCTTGGATGAGCAAGAGGATCGAAACTGTGAAATTGATAGGATTAAACGAATGGTGGGTCGATTCTGGTGAGAGGAACTCGATTTTATGCTTGATTCACGCACGGAACACTTAGGGTGGTCGGAGATGGCGAAATACCACTCGCCAGGGGTGCTGGTTTATGGCTCCTCCTCGCAAAACCGTACACCGATTGCAGAAATTAATGTCATATTCATCACCAGCGGCCATTTTCGAGTGGGAATGTGGAGTTTGAGGGCTGGACATGGCTTGATGAAGGAGATCGCGTGGAAGAGGAAGGAACGGCGTGAGGGTTTTCATTTTTCCAGCTCCCTCTCTGTTGCAGCGTCGCAGGGAAGAAGGAGAAGGAAAGTGGGCCGGTCCAGTCAATTGGGCTGGAAAACAGGGGGGTGCAGGAATCAGGGGAGGGGTTGCATGCGAGTAAAAGAGTAGAAATCCACCTCTAAATCATTTTAAAACCCCCAATTTCACTACCACTCTTATTTTAATACCTCAATAGCTTAATAATAATGTTCTAAGGAAATAATATCTCAAACACTAATATTTTATAAAAACAAAATAATTAAGTATAAATATGAATAACACTCATATATCACGAATAGCTTATAAAAATACATTTAAATATAAAAATATATTTATTCAACTAATTTAATGGCTCAACCACACAATAAATCAAAATAATGTAATCTTATCAAATCAAGTCTAAATAATTTCTAATAAAATTTGGGGCGTTACACCCGAAGGAGAGCCGTCCATTGTGTCAAAGGTGCGAGGTGAGGAAGTGAAGTTTGGAGTGAGAGTCATCAATGACTACTTTAGGCTAGGATACTATGGAAAGGCTGTGGAGACCAAGCAAAAGACCTATGGACTGACTGAAATGGAAGCTATAAAGGAAAGGATCTGTGTAGAAGGTGCTATCTGGGAGAGGAGTGGAGAGCACGGTAGTGAATTCAAAATCATGAAGAGGTACCTATGTGATGAAGCCAACGCTTGGTTTCATTTCATAAGGCATTGCTTAATTCCTACATCTCACACATCCTGGGTAGACAAAGAGAGACTGATTGTGATTGATGCAATCATGTCAAGAGACAAAGTGGAGGTTGGAAAGTTAATCAACTGTGAGCTCAACAAATGGAAGAACAGGAAAGATGGGTACTTGTATTTACCATGTATGATCACTGACTTGTGTATGGAGGCAGGGGTAGAGATTGAAGCCTCAGAACTAAGGGAGCAATGTTCGCGCTTGTGTAGTAGTATGAATTTTCGCAATTATAGTGCAAGTATACACATCGTACAAGTAATAAAGTGGATGTAAGTAAGAGATCGTTCCCACGAGGATTGGTTGTACTTTTAAAGTTCAAGTCTTAAAACACAAGAGAATCAAGTAACAAATCGGCAATAAAAGTTGATTGTAAAGCTAAGGATGTAAATAAAACCAGGAAATTAAAGTTGGTTGTGAAGATGGATGAGAAATGAGTTGAGTTGTTGCATGCAAATAATTCCTTCCTAGCCAGACGTCATAACGTCTAGACGTTATGACGTTTAAATGTTAATCTGTGTAAACGTGGCCACGTCTGAACGCTGTTGCAAAAGAGCTATGCTTTTCAGCATAAAACGTCAGAGTTTCAAGTACAAGAAATCCTATGTCTAGGTTCTAAATAGGCCCACTCCTGTATTTTAAGTACCCACAGCAATGCTCCATGAACTATTATCCATTCTATGTCTAGACTTAGATAAAGATGCCTAAATGTCTTTAGTGCATTGTTCATTCATGTAAATCTTTGATTTCTTTTCATAGACCATGTCTGTACCTATGAATCTACCTATTTTAAGAGGCCAACCTCAAAACAAGTTTGGAAATATTATTGCACAAAGATTTAAAGCGCAACGCGTAAACACTTCATAACATTAACTAGAAATTCATTAAAAAGCAAAACAACAACTCAACTACAAAGTGTTTAGCTCATGCTGAGCATCTTTACAGAATGAAGTGGATTTAGAATCCAAATACCATACATTACAGAAAAGAAACTAAGTGCACAAGATGCAACTAAGTAGCCCTTCAGCATGTACGCTGTATAGACGTTACAACGTCCCGAGCCTTACACTCACTGCAGAAAATAAACTAAGTTCAGAAGTCTGTCTCGAGATCTTCTTTACAAAACAAAGTCTGAGTTTAATGGTGGAGATGGTGAGGTGATGAATTGATGCTGAAGATAGGTGAAAGAGATGATGATCGTGAGTGTGGTAGGTGATTTTTGAGAGAGTCTTTGAGCCTTCATTAAATAGCCACCTTGCTTACATGTGCTGATGTCACTTGCTCACCTACCAGCCTGCCTTCCTATCTTTTCCCTGACACTGTTCATTGCTCTGATTATTACAGCGTGTCACCTCATGGGAAACCGAAGATCTTCGACTTTTATATCTTTGACTATCATTGCTCGTAGCGCCAAAAATTAAGATCCTTCACTCTTGCTCTGCTTGCACTTTTGTAGACGTGGTGAGGGCGTGGTAACGTTCAACCTTTGAATTTCTGCACATGCACAAAAAGCATCAAAAGCGCTCTCAAGGGCACCAATTGGTGCCTAAATGCCTGATTTATCTTTTTAACTCTTATTCACCTAAAACTCGTAAATCATTATAAAACTAATTAATTAAACTTTGTATTGCTCAAGAACTTGCATGATTTATTCGTGAGTGAGTATAAATAACTCATATAAATATGAGTTATCACACCCCAAACTTAAATCATTGCTTGTCCTCAAGCAATCAAGACAACAAAACAATTAATAATATGAAATCAACTACACTAGCGAGTTACGTGTGTTACTCAACCAAAGAGTCAAAATTTATTCTCAATGGGCTATTTCTTCACACACTCACATACCAATGCATAATTAAATTCCAGATTCATTAAAGCTCAAAGTGAGTGTGTGACCTCTGTATTAATTCTTCCTCTAGCTAGTTCAGAAACTACCTTAGCAAATGAGAGAGTGGTTCCCAAATGGTGACAGCAAAATATTTTTCAAAACAAAGAATAGGCTAACATTTTCACATAAGAAATGGGGATTCATTTAAAGCATGACAAAGGGTCTTAATTGGGTGCTAGGACTAGGTTAGTGCACTAATTTATTGACTCACACACACAAAAAGGATCAGAAACCTCATTCTTGAGCAACTCTTCTTTATTTTGCTCCACTTTGGAGTTCTTTCTCTCTTTTTTTTTTTTTTTTTTTTTTTTTTTTTCATTGGAGTGCTCAGCATTTGTTTGTGGTATTACAGGGAACACATGTGGATTTTCCACTTATTTGTATCAACACACTCTTTTTGGTATTTTTGGGAATAGACGTTACAACGTTTATGGGTGAGACGTTGCAACGTCTGTACACACAACACAACACACACGGCAGACGTTATAACGTTACGGGTAGACGTTACAACGTTGCACTCACACTACACCTGCACTTAACCATCCTATAGTCTTTGCACCCAGCCTTAGTACGACTTGATTCACCCCCAAACTTAGCTTCTACTGCTATCCTAGGTTTTTAATCAAGTTTTACTCTCACCATAGTTCACCAAAACTAACTTTAGCACACAATATTCCCTAGCTAACTAGATTCTTTCTTAAAACAGAGTTTGTGTAGGAGCAACAATCAATTCTTTTTATCTAATCATGCATAGGCTACTCACACACACTTTTTTCATTATTCTTAGCCCAAAGAGAATTATTTTCATGCTTGACAGGGTAAACATGAAATTGCTTTTGCATTTGATTTCATACACAAAAAAATGTAACTTAAAACACTTGAGATCCCCACACTTAAAGTTGAGCAGTGTCCCCACTGCTCAAAGATAAACAGCATGTTTTTTTTTTTTTTTTTTTTTTTTTTTAGAAAAAGGGGGGGTCTCATTCAGAACATAACAAATAAAAGCTACTAAACTTGACTAGAACTAAAAAATAAAAATAAAAACTACAACTACTATTGAGATTAATTGTGGAACTTACTTGTTTGCTGCACCAGACCTAAGCCTTCCGCTTTGTCTGGTGGGTACTCCTGCCTGACCTTCACCTTTCTTCTTTTCCTTCTTCTCTTTCTTGACCTTCACTCCTCCTTGCTCAGTTGTGGTTGTTGTTGTTGTCTCATCAGATTCTTTCTCACCCACACTTGCAGCAGCAACACTTGAGGCTTCTGCAATCCTCTTTTTGGCCTCCTCCCACATCCTCATTGCTAGATCAGCAGGGTGGACTTGCATTGGTTCACTGGGGATCACCTGGGCTTTTTCCACCTCTGGTTCTTTAGACGTCGCCACGTCTGATGATGATCCTCCAGTTCCAGCAACTGTTCCCTGAGCTTGCTTCAACAGTGCTCTGCCAGCTTCCGAGTGGCCTCCTCCATTGCTTGCTGTCTAACTTTCTCCATGGCCACTTCTCTTTCATTAGTGGACTTGCATTTCTGCAAGTTTGGTCAGCAAACCTTTTTTCACAGACGCGTTACGGCGTCTGCGAGCAATTCTTCAAAGAATAGCGGGAAGGGGCTTCGAAAACACTAGTGGCTACGAATGCAGCACTAGTAGCAGTAGCAGGTTTCCCTGCAGCACCTTGAGTTTTTCTTTTCACAGGAAGCTTTGGCCCTAAGGTTGTGGGGGCTACAACTTCCTCTTTCTCTCCACTCCCTTGAGCTTGTTTTGACTCAGAAGCTATCTCTTGTCTTGTCTTCCTTCCAAAAGGATTGTATGTGAGGGCACTTTTGATTCTGGTCTTCTTGGGTGGTGACATGGGTTGGGACTCTGGATTTGTTGGCTCAGACGTCGCCACGTCTAGTTTTTGGGGTGAGGGTTGTTTTTGAGGTTCAGGTTGGGGTGGGGGTGGTTGTGGGATTGGTTGGTCTTGAGCTTTGGATTGTGGGGTCTTTGGTGTGTTTTGGTCATGGGTGGAGGTTTCTTTTGGTGAAGGTGGTGGTTGTGTGGCTTGTGGGGATGATGGTTTGGGGCTAGCTTCTTTGGATTTTGTTGGGGTTGGCTCTTTGTTTGTTTGATTGGTTGGGGACTCACTTACGCCTTCTCACTAGAGCTCCCTTTCTCCTCGTGGCTCTCTCTCCTCCTCTTCCTCCTCACTGATTACTTCCATGCTCACTTTCTTGGATTCCTCTGCATCAAAATCAGAAATATCATCTAAATCATCAGAATTAAAATCTTCTTCACTACTTACCTTCTTTTGTTTCTTTGCTGGGCTCTGCCTCTTTGGTGGGCTTCTTGCTCGCTTGGCCCTTTCCTTCTTCACAGCCCTTCTTTGAATTGTGGACAGGGGCACTTCATCATCCTCTTCTTCCTGCATCCAGTCTGGCAATGCAGGCTCTTCAATCACTTTCTTACCCTTGGACACTTGGGCAAACACCTTCTTTTGCCACTCAAATTGTTCTTTGATAAACTTGGCCAGGGAATTCTGCCTTTCCTCCAGACGTTGCAACGTCTGTGCATCAGCAGAACTTGAAGTTCCTGCAGATTTCACCCTAGGCTTGAACTTTGTTGAGAATGGGCCTTGTGGTTGCTCCACCTAAGCTCACGAGGCTTCAATTTCTACCCCGCCTCCATGCACAAGTCAGTTATCATACATGGGAAGTACAAATAGCCATCCTTCCTATTTTTCCACTTGTTGAGCTCACGGTTGATCAACTTTCCAACCTCCACTTTGTCTCTTGACATGATTGCATCAATTACAATCAACCTCTCTTTATCTACCCAGGATGTATGAGAGGTAGGAATTAAGCAGTGCCTTATGAAATGAAACCAAGTGTTGGCTTCATCACAAAGGTACCTCTTCATGATTTTGAATTCACTACCGTGCTCTCCACTCCTTTCCCGCATACAAGCACCTTCAATACATATCCTATCCTTGATAGCATCCATCTCACCCGGACCATAGTTCTTTTGCTTGGTTTCCACAAATTTTCCCATAATACCCTAGCCCAAAATAATCATTGATGACTCTTACTCCAAACTTCACTTCCTCCCCTCGTACTTTAGACACAATGGACGGCTCTCCTTCAGGCCTCTCAACGATCCCCTTGTAGAAATCATGGACCAGAGTAGCAATGTATTCCTTTACATGCACAACAAATTTTTGCCAACCCAACGCTGCGACGGTTGCAAGGAAATCGAGATTAGGGCTTTCTTGACTAAAGCCCCTTCGGGAAGTAGGGCTTTTTTCTTGGATGGGTTAGGTGTTTCAGGAATGGGGGCTGAGGATGAACTCAGGTCAGCATGCTTTCCTTTTCCAGAGGATTTGGTGGCGGATTGCTTCACTTTTGTCATGGTGATTGCGCAGAAAAATTGTTTGGAAGGTAATGGGGGATTTCTGGAAATTTAGGTTTTCTGAGGAAGAGAGGGAAGATTTTGGTTTCGAGAGAGAGGATTAGAAATAAGTTGCGGGAGGTGGGATGAGGGTGAATGGTGAGATTTTATGGGAAATGGTTATGGGAGTTGAGAAATAGAAGAGTGGAGTAATGGGTAAAGTAACCGTTGATTAGACAAGCTAGGGAAGGGAAGTGACGTCGTGGTCAGTTACCACGTTCAGGGTCAGAGGGAAATCATTTCTGACACATCATCACTTACGCTCTTGACTTAATTTAAATTTTTGCCCTGACTGCCCAGACGTGCCCACGTCTAGTGAATACTGAGACGTTACAACGTCTACTACCTTACTCCACATTTCTTCAACACTTATTCCTGCAAAACAAAAATTAAAAAGACACAAAAAATTTGTTAATTAAAAATCATTGGGTTGCCTCCCAAGAGCGCTTGCTTTAAGAGTCTTCAGCCAGACTATTGTTTCTTTCATTCAAGAATTGTTGAAGGACATTTGGATCTTGTCCCTTTCCACATGCTCTCCATGGTATTGTTTCACACGTTGGCCATTAACTTTGAACATGGTGTTGGTCTTTTCATCAAATAAATCCACGGCACCATGAGGATAGATCTTTATTAATCTGAATGGACCTGACCACCTTGACTTCAATTTCCCTGGAAACAACTTAAGCCTTGAATTGAATAGCAACACCGCCTTTGTCCCTTCATTTAGCTCTCTCCTTTGGATTCTTTGATCATGCCACTTCTTGGTTTTTCTTTATACATTCTTTGAGCTTTCATAGGCATGGTGTCTAAACTCTTCTAGCTCATTCAATTGCAACAATCTTGCTTCACCACCTTTGCATGATCTAGATTCAATTGTTTTATTGCCCAATAAGCCTTGTGTTGGAGCTCAATTGGCGGTGACAAGCCTTACCATAAACTAGCTTGTAAGGGGACATGCCCAATGGTGTTTTGTATCTTTGTTCTATAGGCCCATAGTGCATCATCTAGGTGTAATGACCACTCTTTTTCTCGCTTGGGACCAACCATCTTCTCAAGTATTCTTTTGATCTCCCTGTTGGATATTTCTCGCCGCCCTTTGGTTTGAGGGTGATAAGTCAGTAGCAATTCTGTGTTTCACTCCATACTTAGCCAGAGGTTCTCAATTAACTTATTGCGAAATGAGAGCCTTCATCACCGATTATGGCTCTTGGAGTACCAAATCTTGTGAATATATTCTTCTTCAGAACTTGCTATGATTTGGCTTCATTGTTTGGTAATGCCACCGCTTTCAACCCACTTTGACACGTAATCCACACCACGGAATATATAGATTCCCATGGGACATAGGAAATGGCCCCATGAAATCCATTCCCAAACATCAAACAATTCAACTTCCGAATGTTTGTGAGAGGCATCTCACCTTGCTTGATATATTCCTGCTCTTTGGCACTTGTCACATCTCCTAACCACTCATGTGCATCTCTCAATAATGTTGGCGATGTAGCTTTGATTGTAGGACCTTTGCAAATGTCCTAGTACCTCCAAAATGTCCACCATAAGGTCTTTGAATGACATTGTTGTAGCACATGGAGTTGTTCTTCCTCGGTAAACATCTTCTTAGTAATTGATCTGGGCACATTTTGTACAAGTATGGCTCATCCCGAAATATTGCTTTGTAGTGTGGAAGAATCTCTTCTTTTGTTGGTGGTTGAATCCTACAGGCACAATCTTGCTAACAAGGAAGTTAACTATGTCAGCATACCATGGTGCAGTAGTATCAGACGTTATGACGTTTGACGAAAATGTCATAGACGTGGCCACGTCTTCAACTACTGAGGTTACTAACAATAGTCTTTCATCGTGAAATTTTTCTTGTATATCTTTTCACACTGCACGCATCAACATTCTCAAGCCTAGAAAGATGATCGTGAACTTGGTTCTCCACCCCTTTTGTCACAGATTTCCAAGTCAAATTCTTGGAGGAGGAGAACCCATCTAATAAGCCTTGGCTTTGCATCTTTTTTGAAATTAAGTACTTAATGGCTGAATGATCAGTAAAAACAATAACTTTTGCACCCACTAAGTAAGATCTAAACTTATCAAATGCAAACACAACAGCCAAGAGCTCTTTTTCAGTCACAGTATAATTCAATTGGGCATCATCTAAGGTTTTATCGGCATAATAAATAGAATGAAAAAATTTTCCATACCTTTGTCCCAATCTGACTCCTACAAACGTAATCACTTGCATCACACATCAACTCAAATGGTTTTGACCAATGCGGAGTGACTATTACGGAGAGCGATCACCAAGGCAGTCTTCAGTTTGTTGAAAGCTTCATGACATTGCTCATCAAAGTTGAAGACGTGGTCACGTTGCAACAATAGACACAAGGGTTTTGAAATTTTTGAGAAATCCTTGATGAATCTTCTCAGAAAACCACTGCATGTCCTAAGAAACTTCGACTCCTTTGATAGTTGTTGGTGGAGGTAGCTTGTCAATAACATCAATCTTTGCCTTGTCTACCTCTAATCCCTTCTTTGATATTCTGTGTCCCAATACTATTCCTTCTTGTACCATTAAATGGCATTTTTCCCAATTGAGCACTAGGTTGGTCTCTTCACACCTTATCGAACTCCTTCCAAGTTATCCGGGCATGCCTTGTATGAATCTCCATAGATCGAGAAATCGTCCATGAAGACTTCCATGGAATTTTCAATGAAATCGAGAAAATAAGGCCATCATGCACCTGCGAAATGTTGCGGGAGCATTACACACCCCAAATGGCATCCTTCGAAAGCAAAGGTGCCATAGGGACAAGTGAATGTTGTCTTCTCTTGATCTTCAGTGCTATGGCTATCCGGTTGTAACTTTGAATAACCATCAAGGAAACAAGAGAAATCTTTGCTGCGAGCACTGTCTAGCATTTGATCAATGAATGGAAGAGGAAATGATCCTTCTTAGTTGCTTTGTTTAGCTTTACGTAGTCCATGCATATCCTCCAACCATTCTTCGTCCTTGTTGGAATTAGCTCATTTTTGTCATTTGTTACTCTGTAACTCCTCCTTTCTTGGGCACACACCGAATGACTCACCCAGGGAGCTATCACTAATAGGGTAGATGATTCCTGCATCCAACCACTTGATGATTTCTTTCTTCACCACCTCCTTCATTATGGGGTTCAATCTCCTTCGCCTTTCAATGCTATTCTTGGCATTCTCCTCCAAGACTATTCTATGCATGCGATTGTGGGACTGATACCTTTGATGTCCGCCATTTGCCAACCAATTGCCTTTTATGTCTCTTGAGGGTAGTAATGAGATCATTTTCCCGCTCTTGGGTAAGCTTAGAAGAAATGATCACCGGTAGGGAATCATGTTCCCTAAAAAGACATACTTCAAATGATCGGTAACACTTTTAGTTCCAAGGTGGGTGGTTCTTTAATGGAGGGCACATTCTTCTTGATTTGACTCCTCTTGCCCTAAAGATTCATACCTCTTTGTCCATGACTTTGGTGCGAGAGGTTCGGACGTGACCACGTCAGTAACGAACGTTCTGACGTCTGTAGGGATAACTTCTTCCTCGCTATCAATTCTTGAATTTCATTGTTGCCTAGAATCTTCTCCGGTGATCATTGTCCTTGTTGAACCTTTTGGACCATTTGATCAATGGCAACCACATACGAACATTCCTCAGTGTTTGGATCTGGATATTTGAGTGCATTGAGGACGTTGAACTTGACTTCTTGGTCATTGACTCTCATGATTAATTCTCCTTTCTGCACATCAATGATTGTCCTTCCAGTTGCTAAGAATGGTCTCCCCAGAATGATGGGAACTTCTTTATCTGCATCAAAGTCTAAAATAACAAAATCCACTGGAAACACAAACTTGTCAACTTTAATCAAAACATCTTCTAATATTCCTTCAGGATAAACCCTACTTTTATCAGCTAAGGTTAAGCTTAAAGAAGTAGGTCTAGCAGTTCCTATACCAAGTTTATCATAAATGGACTTGGGCATCAAGTTGATACTTGCTCCCAAGTCACACAAAAAGCTTTTCCAATGTAAAAATCTCCAATGGAGCATGGTATAGTGAAACTGCGCCAGATCCTTGAGTTTTCTAGGAAGCTTATTCGCATAATTAAACTACATTCTTGATTAAGGCAACGATTTCAAACTCCCCAGCCTTCTTCTTTTGGTGATGATGTCTTTTAAGAATTTGGCATAGTTAGGCATCTGTTGTAAGGCTTCAACCAAGGAAGGTTGATGTGTAGGCGCTTCAACATTTCCATGAACTTACCGAATCGCTTGTCTTCATGAGCTTTTTCAATCTTTGAGGAATGGTGGAGGAGGATACTCGGTACAATTAGTACGCTTTTGATTCTGGTTCAAAGTTAGACGTCGTAACGTCTGGGTTGGACATCACAATGTCTGGAGTATCCTTCTCACCACTTGAGCTTGTCTCTTTCCCTTTCTTTTTCTCTGATATTTCTTTTTGCTTATCCTGCATTTCTTCATTCACAGGTATAGGTGGTTCAGGATATTCAGTACCACTTCTTAAAGAAATTGCATTTACCTGTCCATTTACCCCATTATTACCATTAGGGTTGGATGATGGTGGTGGTGTTTCTGTTGTAGAAGGAAGAGTTCCATTCTGCCTCTGAGTGAGAGCTGAAGCTATCTGTCCAATCTGATTTTCCAGAGTTTTGATTGAAGACTCATGAGTTTGCAAAGTAGTCTTACAGTCACTTATGAAGCTTTTCATCATGGCCTCCAAGTTGCTATTGTTGTTATTCTGCACATACTGCCTCTGTTGTTGTTGAGGAGGAAATCCTGGAGGTATTGCAGGAGCAGTATTGTTGGCATTCAATGCATTGTTGTTTCTCCAACTGAAATTTGGATGATTTCTCCAGGTTGAATTGTAGGAATTGGAATAGGGACCATTTCCTTTGTTCTGAGAGACAAAGTTTACAGATTGAGGATTGTAGGGACATTCCTCATACACATGCCCTTCTTCACAGTAAACACAAACTATTCCACCAGACTGAGTAGGTTCAACTGCTGCAACGGTCTGTTTCTCAGACGTGGCCACGTTTGAGGTATTCAAAGTTTTGATCATGTTGGTCAGTGTAGCCACTTGAGCAGAAAGAGCAGTCACTTCACTTATCTCATGCACACCTGCCTTCTTCCCAGGAGTAAATCTATCGATGGCCAATGAGAGTTATGGGTGGCTATGTCATCAATGAGCTTGCATGCCTCAGAAAAGGACATGTTTAGAATGACACCACCTGATGAAGCATCAAGTATCAACCTTGTGGGCTGATCTAAACCATTATAGAAAGTCTCCATTTGGATAACCACGGGAATGCCATGGTGTGGGCACATTCTCAGTAATTCCTTCCACCTTTCCCAAGCTTCAAATAATGATTCCCTTCCCTTTGTTTGAAGGAAGTGATATCATTTCTTAACTTAGCATTTTTGTTGGGAGGGAAGTATTTTGCAAGGAATTTCTCAGCTAGCTCATCCCAAGTGTGAATGGAATTTGGTTCTAAGGAGTTCAGCCAATTTTTAGCCTTATCCTTGAGTGAGTATGGGAAGAGCTTCAATCTAAAAGCATCCTCTGAAACTCGGGGGATGATAAAGTTCTTTGCACACATCCGTAAATTGTCTCGGTGAGAGTATGGATCTTCTTGAGGAAACCTCCAAATTGGCTGCAGCTTTGCGGCATTTGGAACATCATTGGCTTGAACTCAAAGTGACCAGTATGAAGGGTTGGTCTTGCAATGCCTGCTTTGTAGATGAGCGAGGGGTGAGCACGGCATAATCACGCATAGGGCTGTCCCCCTATCATTGACCATGTCTTGTGGTCCTGCATTGATGAGTTGCTGCCTTTGGTAGTGCTCATCATCAACAATGATTGTTTCTGTATGAGTTTGTGGTCCTCTACCATGTCCTCTACCTCCTCTAGGTGTATGTCCACCTCTAGAACCGGTGTTATGCTCAGACATGGTTGGGTGTTGATGTTGTTGTAGCCTCCTTCTTAGCCTTTGTTGTCTCCTTTAGTTGCACGAAAGTTCTTTCTGGGTTCTGATCAAACTTCGAGTTCGAGATTCACTCCTTGGTTCATTGAACTAGAGCTAGAGTTAGAACTAAGCATACGCCTGTTACGTCTACTGTTCAAACACGTAAACAAAGAAACAACACAAGAAAATCCTTTCAACTTATGCTTCAATACTTTTGAACAATAAAAAGTTTTACAATCCCCTGCAACGGCGCCAAAAACTTGTTCGCGCTTGTGTAGTAGTATGAATTTTCGCAATTATAGTGCAAGTATACACATCGTACAAGTAATAAAGTGGATGTAAGTAAGAGATCGTTCCCACGAGGATTGGTTGTACTTTTAAAGTTCAAGTCTTAAAACACAAGAGAATCAAGTAACAAATCGGCAATAAAAGTTGATTGTAAAGCTAAGGATGTAAATAAAACCAGGAAATTAAAGTTGGTTGTGAAGATGGATGAGAAATGAGTTGAGTTGTTGCATGCAAATAATTCCTTCCTAGCCAGACGTCATAACGTCTAGACGTTATGACGTTTAAATGTTAATCTGTGTAAACGTGGCCACGTCAACGCTGTTGCAAAAGAGCTATGCTTTTCAGCATAAAACGTCAGAGTTTCAAGTACAAGAAATCCTATGTCTAGGTTCTAAATAGGCCCACTCCTGTATTTTAAGTACCCACAGCAATGCTCCATGAACTATTATCCATTCTATGTCTAGACTTAGATAAAGATGCCTAAATGTCTTTAGTGCATTGTTCATTCATGTAAATCTTTGATTTCTTTTCATAGACCATGTCTGTACCTATGAATCTACCTATTTTAAGAGGCCAACCTCAAAACAAGTTTGGAAATATTATTGCACAAAGATTTAAAACGCAGACAACGTAAACACTTCATAACATTAACTAGAAATTCATTAAAAAGCAAAACAACAACTCAACTACAAAGTGTTTAGCTCATCTTTGCCGAGCATCTTTACGAGAATGAAGTGGATTTAGAATCCAAATACCATACATTACTGAGAAAAGAAACTAAGTGCACAAGATGCAACTAAGTAGCCCTTCAAAGATGTACTGTTGTATAGGCGTTACAACGTCCGAGCCTTACACTCTGCGCAGAAAATAAACTAAGTTCGAAGTCCGTCTCCGGATCTTCTTTACAAAACAAAGTCCGAGTTTAATGGTGGAGATGGTGAGGTGATGAATTGATCTTGAAGATAGGTGAAAGAGATGATGATCGTGAGTGTGGTAGGTGATTTTTTTGAGAGTCTTGAGCCTTCATTAAATAGCCACCTTGCTTACATGTGCCGATGTCACTTGCTCACCTACCACCTGCCTTTCCTATCTTTTCACGACACTTTGTTCATTGCTACGATTGCTTCGCGTCGTGTCGACTCATGGGAAACCAAGATCTTCGACTTTTATATCTTTGACTATCATTGCTCGTAGCATGAAAATTAAGATCCTTCACTCTTGCTCTGCTTTGCACTTTTGTAGACGTGGTGAGGGCGTGGTAACGTTCGACCTCGAATTTCTGCACATGCACAAAAAGCATCAAAACGCGCTCTCGAGGCACCAATTGGTGCCTAAATGCACAGATTTATCTTTTTAACTCTTATTCACCTAAAACTCGAAATCATTATAAAACTAATTAATTAAACTTTGTATTGCTCAAGAACTTGCATGATTTATTCGTGAGTGAGTATAAATAACTCATATAAATATGAGTTATCAAGCAACCTCAAGGCCCCTTTTCAACAAAATTCAAGCCTAGGGTGAAATCTGCAGGATCTTCAAGTTCTGTTGATGCGCTTGACGTTGCAACGTCTGGAGGAGAGGCGAGAACTCCCGGTCAAATTTGTCAAGGAACAATTTGAGTGGCAAAAGAAGGTATTTGCCCAAGTATCCAAGGGAAAGAAAGTGATTGAAGAGCACATATTGCGGTGGATCGATGCAGGAAGAAAATGATGATGATGTGCCTCTGTCTACAATCCAAAGAAGAGCTGTAAAGAAAGAAAGGGCCAAAAGAGCAAGAAGCCCACCAAAAAGGCAAAGCCCAGCAAAGAAACAAAAGAAGGTAAGTAGTGAAGAGGATTTTAATTCTGATGATTTAGATGATATTTCTGATGTTGATGCAGATGAATCAAGAAAAGTGAGCATGGAAGTAATCAGTGAGGAGGAAGAGAAAGAGGAGGAGAGCCGTGAGGAGAAAGGGAGTTCAAGTGAGAGGACTGAAAGTGAATCCCCAACAAATCAAGCAAACAAAGAGCCAGCCCAAACAAAATCCAAACCACCATCCCCACAAGCCACACAACCACCACCATCACCAAAAGAAACCTCCACCCATGACCGAACACACCCAAAACCCCCAATCCAAAGCCCAAGACCAACCAATCACACCACCCCCACCCCAACCCGAGCACAAAAGCAACCATCACCCCGAGAAAGTGCAAGAACCGGACGTGGCGGCGTGCGAGCCAACAAACACAAAGTGAGCAACCCGATTCCCAACCCATTTCCCCACCCAAGAAAACCACGAGTGAAAAGTGCACTCACATACAACCCCTTTGGAAGGAAGAAGAGACAAGAGCTAGTCTGTTGAGTCAAAACAAGCTCAAGGGTAGTAGATAAAGAGGAAGTTGCAGCCCCACAACAATAAGGCAAAAGCTTCTGTGAAGAGAAAAGGCCAAGGTGTTGCGAGAGAAACTCTGCATCGCTACTAGTGCAAACATTTGTTGCTACTAGTGTTTCTGCAAGCCCTTCCTCGCTATTCTTTGAAGAACCGCCTCTGAGGCGTCATAACGTCTGTGAAAAAAAAGAGGCCGCACCAAACTTGGAGAAATGCAAATTACGAATGAAAGAGAAGCGCCATGGAAAAAGTAAGACAAAGAAGCAATGGAAGAAGCCACTCGTAAACTAGCGAGCACTGTTGAAGCAAGCCAGTACGGTTTCTGGAATTGGAGGATCATCATCAGACGTGACAACGTCTAAAGAGCCAGAGGTGGAAAAAGCCCAGGTGATCCCCAACGAACCAATGCATGTCAACCCTGCTGAATTGGCAATGAAGATGTGGGAGGAAGCCAAAAAGAGGATTGTTGAAGCCTCAAGTGCTGCTGGTGCAAGTGTGGGTGCAAGCTCAAAAGAAAAAGAATCTGATGAAACAACAACAACCACCACCACCGAGCAAGGAGGAGTGAAGGTGAAGAAAGAGAAGAAGGATAAGAAGAAAGGAGAAGGTCAGTCAGGAGTTCCCACCAGACAGAGCGGAAGGCTCAGGTCTGGTGCAGCAAACAAGTAAGTCCCCCATTAATTTTAATAGTAGTTGTAGTTTTCTTTATTCTTAGTTTTAATTTTAGGCATTTTTTATCTAAGTCTAGACATAGAAAGGATAAATAGTTCATAGAACATTGCTGTGGGTGCTTAAAATACATGAGTGAGCCTATTTAGAACCTAGACATAGGACCTCTTATACTTGAAACTCTGATGTTTTGTGCTGAAAAGCATAGCTCTTTTGCAACAGCGTTCAAACGTGGCCACGTCTATACAAAATAGCATTTGTACGTTATAACGTGTAAACGTTATAACGTCTGACTAGAAAGGATTTATTCTGCATGCAACAACTCAACTCACCTCTCATCCATACTCACAACCAACATTTATTTACTTGCTTTAATTACATCTTTAGCTTAAAAGTCAACTCTTATTGCCGATTTGTCACTTGAATCTCTTGTGTTTTAAAACTTGAACTTTGAAAAGTGTACCAATCCTCGTGGGAACGATCTCTTACTTAAAACCACTCTATTACTTGTACGATGTGTATACTTGCACTATAATTGCGAAAAACCACACTATTACACAAGCGCAACATTATACCCAAAGGTACAAGGCAACAAATTGTAAACGCAACCATTAATTCTTCCTATTTATGGAGACACTGCAAGATGCTTACCTTGACAAGGAACATGAGGTTGTCTTCCGATATGGGTAATGAATTCCTTAACCAAAGTGTTGATTTTTCGAAATGGATTTTATCTGTGGGTGATGGAGCAGTGGGGACCATTCATGATGATGTTAGTCATGTTGACATTCCTGATGATTTGCTAATTAACTCATCTGGTGATCCTCTACATGATATTGTTAATTCCACCTATAACGATTTCCACAACAACAACAATGACCCATCATATTTCCAAAGTCGAGCTATACTTGCACCTACTAATGACATCGTGGACAAGGTAAACGAATACATGGTTGCTCAAATTACATCAGCTGAGCAGACATATATTAGTTTTGATAGCCCACACTCCGACCTTGATAACGGTGACCAAATTGACAATGTTCATTCAACAGAATATTTGAACACAATTAAATCACCTGGTTTGCCTAATCATATTCTACAACTCAAAGTTGGAGTCCCTGTCATGCTTCTAAGGAACATTGATCAAAATGCTGGGTTATGCAACGGTACAAGGCTAATTGTCACAAGGCTTGGTAAGTATGTTATTGAGGCACGTGTGATATCAGGTAATCATGTTGGTGACAAAGTGTACATACCTCGTCTTTCCTTGACCCCATCCGATGTCCATATACCATTTAAATTCCAACGGAGACAATTCCCTCTGTCACTATCGTTTGCTATGACCATAAACAAAAGTCAAGGCCAATCTCTCAACAATGTTGGTCTGTTTCTGCCCCACCCAGTTTTCTCTCATGGTCAATTATATGTGGAATTCTCAAGGGTCACCAATAAAGGAGGAATTAAGGTTTCGGCGTTAGACGAAAGTTGTAACATAACCAATGTCACTAACAATGTGGTTTATCCTGAAGTTTTCAACAACCTAAGCTAGCTTGGTCGTGTAGAATGTAATAGAGAATTAAGTCATCTTGATTGTCTTAAGTATTCTCTTGTCTTTAATGAAATTATCCATTACTTATTCGACACTATTGAGCTTCTCATTTCACAGTTAATTTATTTGTATGTGTTAGAGTTATCTAAACCCGAGACCTAATATAGTATTTGATCTATTATTATGTAGGCCAGATGACAAAAATACGTAAAATATACATAATTAGTATATTAACCACGATTGTGCACCATTAAATTTGGCTTATTCAATTATTTATAAAAGACACAATTAGTATATTAAACTATACACCTCCCATACTAAAATATAAGTGACAATTACATGTGATGATTTATTAAAAAGTTAAAAAAATCTCGACAATATATAGGACGGATGCATTATTTTACCAGTAACACTAAAAACTGGTTAATGCATTATTTTTTTTAACTGTCACAGTAATCAACATAAAACATACGAAGCAAATTTGTTTCTTGCTAAAATGATAGTTTCACTCTAAATTTCTTTACTCTTTTCAACTAGGACAATTACCCGTGCGATGCACGGGGTGTTGTAAGTTTAAGAGGAGTGAGACTACGTTTTCACTTTTTGGCATGAAAATTTTCAAATAATTAACAGCTGTGGTGTTTGGAAATAACAACACAAATGTGCAAGTATACACAGTCCAAAAACAAGTAGTAAAAAGATCGAACCCACAGAGATTGAAAAACTCACTTTTAAAATCAATATAAAGTAATAAAGTGTAAAGTAACTAAGTAACAAAATAATTTTGGAGTTTAAGTGATCACAACTAAGTTAGAAAAAAAGCAAAGTAAAGAGTGTTGATAATGCAAATGAGAAAAGCTAGTTGGAATGTCTTCATCAAGAAATTTACTTCTAAGTGTTTGATGCAGTATGTGATGCAGCTGCACTGAATGCTGTTGCATTAGCTATGTTCCTTCTAGTCACTTTCTTCAGAGTTTCAATAGCAGCTCTTATGATCCTTGCTTTTTGCAGTAAAGAAAGGGTTGTCAATGCCTTTCTTGCCTCCTAACAATTATCCAAGTTGCTAAAATAAATTCACTCTTGTATTTTAAGTACCCACAATTCATCCTATGGACTATACTATCCTATTTCTAGGACTTAGCATGGTTTTCACAAAGTATTCTTTATGTAAAACACTCACCCATATTAGTTCTTGATTTCTTAATTGTAAGCCATGTCTGCTCTTACAAATCTACTTATTCTAAGTGATCAAGTTCAAAATAAGTTTTGAAAAGATTATCAAGCAAGAACTAAAGTACAAACATACATACATGCAACATACTTACTTAAAAGCTCATTAAATGATTAGAACATTCCAACTAAGAGAGGTTTAGATAACAATAGACATTGCAAGATATATATAAACTGAATAGACCATGTTTATATAATAGAAATCACAAAAGAGAAACAACAAGATAAAAGTTACAAATGTTGAAGCCCTTTGTATGAAATCTTCTAGCAATGCACTAGCATTACTCCTTAGCACTATACAAACACTATGAAATCGAGTTAAGGATGATTTGTCAATTCCTTCCTTTCCCTCTTACAAAATAGAAACTAACTATGTATATTGAAATTTTGATCTAACTTATAGATTGTGATATATTTCCAAATATGTGAGGTCCTTTTATAGCCTTCAAGAGAGGTGCTTCCTTCCTTCATGTTGAAGCAATCTTGAGTGGATCATAGTTGTAGTTGCTTTTCAGAGGTTGATCCCAAGTTGAAATCTTTGACTAATTACATAGGGCGGTTCCATGATGATAGAACATGTGTCCCTATGTTGGTGACTCTTCAAAGCTATGCCTATAGCTATGTGTGAATGGTAGGCGCCTACTATACAAGGTGGGATGACTTCAGAAGACCAAGCATGAGGTCAGCAATTGCAAGTGGATGCTCATGAAGCTGGCTGCTCATTCACCAAGTACTGCAGTTTTGATGCAGGATCGGTGCAGGAGCATTTGATGCAGAAAGCATTGAGACTACACTGAACAAAAACATCAAACATACCACAATATATCCAAAATGGCCTATTAATAACTATAACCATTCAAATCACTCAAGTTATCATATATCACACTAAATACTATATAAACTCTTTATTATTACTTGAAAGAGAGCAATTACTAAGTTTAAACATATGAAATACTCTATATAAAATAGAGTTATCAAGCTGTAATCTCTTATACAAACACAAAACAGATTTAATATAATCAAAAATAGCAGGGTAGTCAAAAATTAGCATGTGATAAAATGGGAGGGTTTTAAGGTATTTAACATGGTCAATTTAAACTGGTAAAAAAAAGTGGGAATGGTTGCAAAGATATGCATGATACATGAAATGGATTGTAGATTTATATTCAACCCAACTACATAATAATTTATAAAATAGTTAACTAGATTTTACTCCAAATATTCAAAAAGAATAGAAACATGTTTGAATGGATGGATTCACTGTACCCTTTAGGTATCCGTTTTTTTGAAGCGTCAAATACAATATAAGATCACTCAACCTCTTAATTAAATTTTTTCCATCTACTTCTCAACCACATATCTTATCTCTTTAAGACGTGTATGTACTTACTGAGCCCAATAAACATCATTGAGCCCATAAAAAGCCTGCACATATTAAATCTGAGATATTAAACTATTCAACCAAATCTTTGTGTGAATCTTTTAGCCAAACCGCGTTCAATTTATTTGCGACCGATACCTATTATTGTGGACTGCCTATTTATATTGTCTTGTTCTCATTGCCTAACCAGATATAGATAGAAGCCTTTTCCTATATTCTTGTTACCATTGGACTCTTATTGAGAAGCAACATGCATTGTAAGAATACATATTTAAATTTACACTTTTAGCAAAGTTTAAGGTATGTAGTTCAGCAACCCGAAACACTTATAGTTAGTTAATAGTCCCCATTTCAACACTCTTTCTGCAAAAGAACAATATCTCCATATGATTAACCATGAACTTCACGTTTGTATAGTTGTGAAGTATTTCACAATGAGGTATTAATGCTGATGTACTTGGAAACCTATGAATTTGCAAATCTCCTGTGAATTTATTCAGTTTCACCAAAATCATTTATTATTCTACCAATAAATCATATCACACCACAATATCACTTCTATATAAATATATATTAAGTATCCAGTATCCGATGCTCCACACATTAACAGTTTAGCAACATCAATTACTTTCATCAACACCAAGAAGTAAGTATCGTATGAAACTACTCCATCGGCACTTTTCCATATTATTTTTCTTATATGTACTTTAAACTTGTAAGTTGTACATGATCTATAATTTTTTAGTCTAAATATTGTTAAACCTAAACTGAAATTTTCATTTTTTGTTATTACAAAATACATTGCAGAGTTCGTTCCACTTCATATATTTCTTGTCACTCATCCCACCCTATTGCATAACAAGTCAAGACGAATAGCTACATGGAGCGGAATGGTTTTATAAGCTCTGTGCGTCCTACGAATGTAAGTGTTTCTCCTGAACACATTAACAAGCATTTAAAATAATAGGAAAGTGTTTCTTGTCACTCATCCCACCCTATTGCATAACAAGTCAAGACATAATTTTTTTCGTCGTTTAAATTTCTTTGACACTTGTTTATTATTTCTATCCTGTTATAAGTGGATGCTCAATTATAGGAAAGGTTTTTTATTCCGGATGATAAAGTGAGTTTGTTATCCTAGGTTTTTTATTCTGAACTTATTAACACATCTCATTCTCATATTCTTGTTTGCAGCCTTACATTAGGGTGCCAATGTCATATTATTCAAGGATCGCCAATGAGCTTCCACTTGAACTGTCACTTGAAGACAACTATAGTAGATGTTACCATGCCGTGATTCATTTTGAAAACAATAACAAACCACACTTGGAGACAGACACCGGTCTAATATGCCAATCATACGGCTACAAACACTATGCCCTTATATGTATCACATACAAGTTTGACGGTTGTTTCTCCATGTATGTCCCTTCATCGTCAACTTTGCTAGATACTGACTATTTCGCTGAAATCGAAAGTTTCGACTCTGATGATTTAATGGAAATTAAAGAACCAAATTTAGAAGAATTTCTCCATATTATGGAGGCTTCTGATTCCGATAGTGAATTTAGTGACCTTGATGAAATTCCCGAAATACATGATCATCATCTTGAAGAGGGACAAAAGGATGTCATTCTTAACATAGATCATGATGATGCCCATTATGTGTTGCACCATGAAGGTCAATACCATCACGATGCCGCAATAGACTTTTGGAACCAACAACAGGAAGATTTGGCAGGTCTTTTTAATCCACATGATATTCCTGAAGAGATTTATTTGGACAGAGAACCATCCATCGAAGATGATGAATGTGATGATATTTAGACTACTTCAAAGTTCAAACTATTCTAATTAGGTTTTGGGCTTGTTCGAATTTGAAGCATTTTATGTTTAGTTTATTTTTCCATCTTAATATCATGTTGTTGTTTCCCGCATACTATGTATTGTAGTAGTTGTACTGGTTTGTTTTCATGTACCATTATATTAAGCAGTTGCTAAAATTATCACCACTTCAGTTATTTAATTGGCACATTTATTTTTGATCTAATGGTGGTCAATAATAGACTATACAATTGAAGTTAATCAATATAAGCGACCACCCCGTGCGTATGCACGGGTCATTGTCCTAGTTTTACTAAAAACATTAAATTCACATTGATGGTTTACTTATTAACTATTCACAATAAACTAACTTCTTACCAAAGAGAACATTTGTTTGGTAGATGATATGGACAGGTCACGAGTAAGTAAAATGTACTAAAAAATTTATAGTATATAATATAGTAGTCAGTAATAATCCAAACCAAAAAAACATGACTTAGTATTAGATACTAGTATGATTCACCCGTGCTAGCACAAGTCGACATTCACTTGTAACTTAAAAAATTGACAATTGTTTTAGGAATTAAAAAAACTGAAATTGTATATTTAAGTGCATTGTGTGAGATATTAAATACTCTGGACACTATCTAAAATTTAGCTATTATGTTGTATAATACTTTTAGAAAAATGTATTATCAACATATATTTTTAAATATTTATACAAATTTGTATATTAAATTATTTGTCAAAACGTATATATATATATATATATATATATATATATATATATATATATATATATATATATATATATATATATATATATATATCGTTTTCTCAAATTGTATTAATCGATGTTTGAGGAAAAGACCCACATGGAAAACAAAAATAATGATAGCTTGCAACTTCAAATTCAGCTTTTACTCGTGCCTCGCGCATGGTACTTCCCAGAATTAAGAGCTACTACAAATTTAGAGATGTTGTATACGAATCCTTCGAGGAGAGATCTGTTAATAGGTATTATATTCATAACTCCGATGTTAATACATATAGCTTGGATACACTATGCAAACATATGATACAAATATGTTGAAATCCAACATGATCACGTGCTTGCAAAAATATTGGCTAAGTAACTTATATGATAATAAATATTTGAAATCCATAAGCTATGTCATGACCGGGGTCTCGACGCGGACGGCTCAAATATAGATATTCGAGGAGTCGCCACCCAATTTATTTTTAAATAGGGAAATTGAGAAAAACCTAAACCTAATGTTATCGGTCTGCGTAACTAGGTTGGATTCGGGAGTCGGTTATGCGAAGGGAAGGGTGAAAACTAGTTTCACTGCACCCCTAACACATCTGTCCTAAGACAGTTACCCTAAATTTGATTTGTGCAATAATTACTAAGTCGTTTAATTATTTGTTTACCCTAAATAAGACTTAATAAAATTTAGTAGAAATATAATTATTTACAAATGACTAATTTAAGAAAATTTTAGTTTGACTTGACAGGGAAACCTGCTCCTACGTACTCTCCGTTGCAATGAGAGACTCAAAGTCACGTAGTTCTTCCTGAAAATTTGTTTGTTGGTTGATTTTAGTTTTGAAGGGGTTTAAGATCTAAGTCGTACGACTCGAGTCTCTTAAACCGGGATTGACAAGATGTACATCTCGGCCAAACCCATATTTTTTTGTATTTTTGAAAATAGATGCTACATAGAAATAAACTGATTGGGGATTTTTCGGAAAACGTGTCATTCGGTTTTAGTTTTAAGGTGGTTTAGGACCAAGTTGTACAACTCGGGTCTCTTAAACCGGTGTTGCGGATTTGATAAGACGTACGTCTCGACCAAATCCTAATTATGTTAGTGTTATTTTGGAACAAAATAAATAAATAACTAAAAAAAGAAACAAGAAATAATAGTAATAACAATTGAAATTAAAATAACCAAAGGGGGTGCAGAACTGAAAGGCCCAATCGCGCTTTTAACCCACTGCGAAGGTGGGCTTGCTAGAGGTGCACGGCTTAAAGAAGGGGGTGTAAGTAGTTAGATCAGAAAACTAAAAATTAAATACAAAATAAAAATAAAAATACAAATAGAATTTAAATAAATAAATAAATAACAGGAAAGGAGATGCCAGATGTTACGAAACCCACCATATCCTCCTTCTCCCTCCTCACATGCGCTACCATTAGAGAGAGAAAGGGTGAGTTTCGAAGAGAGAGAAAATGGAGGAGAGGATAAGAGGGAAAGACGGAGGCGATGGAGACAACAGGAGAAGGGGAAGGTTCGATTTGGGTATTGGGTGAGATCGGAGGTGGGTTTGCGACGGTGAGAGAGAGGGTGAGGTCCGAGAGAAAGAGAGAGTGAGAAGGAACGCCTCGCGATGGTGGGGGAGGAGGCCTCGCCGGAGTTCGCGAGAGGCTCGCCGTGGAAGACGAGCCGCGCGCGCGCCCCACGCCGGACCGATCTCAGTTCGCTGCTTTCGATTTTTTTTTCGGTTCTCCTTCCCTTTCGATTTTCTTGTTGTTTGTTTGGGTTCTTGTTTTTAGATCTGTTCTTTGGATTGCTTTGGGTGGTTCTTGGAGCTTTCTTTGGTTTCGTGGATCGTGGGATTGGGAGAGGACGGTTGTTTTGGTGTGTGTAGCGACCGAAAAATCCGGGAAAGGATTCTTCGAAAGGTTCTTAGGAAGCCGCCACCGAAATTTTAGTTTAAGGGCAAATCCGGAAAATCCCTTTAGGTTTTAGGACAAAGCATTGTTAGGGTTCGGGAGTCGTTATGTGTGGGGAAGGTATTAGCACCCCACGACATCCATTGTCTAGTTATTTAGGATTTATTTAATGATTACCCTTTTATTTGTGGAGAAAAAGACTTATTTAGGTTTTTGGTTTTTAGTGCTTGACAAGAGTCGAGTCTTGCTCCTACGTACCTCCGGATGCAATGGAGGAATCAAAGCTACGTAGTTCTTCCTGAAAAAGGTTTGGTTGGTTGGTGTTTTTAGTGTAGGGTCCTAGGATTCCTTGAATCGCATGTACCACTCGATTCTAGAATGACTAACCCGGATTGTACAACCGAGCGTAGTCCCCTACTTTTTGAGAATGATTTTTGAGTTTTTGAAAGAAATTGGTTTGGTGTGAGGTGGGTCGGTTTTAGAATAGGTATTCTAGAATTCTGAATCTGTATCTGACTCATTAGTTCTAGAACGCCGACTAACCCATTGTACAACCGACTTAGTCCCTATTTTTAGGAAAAATAATTTATTTGTATTTTATTAAGTTTTTTGTAGGATCACTGAACTGTAGAGCTCATTGGTCCTAAAATGATGACTAACCCGGTTGTACAACCGACTTAGCCGTTTATTTATGGAAAAATGATTTATTTATATTTATTAAGTTTTCGTGGTTCTTGAATCATCTGACTCATTGGCCTAAAATAATGACTAACTTGGTTGTACAACCGACTTAGCCGTTATTTGATTTCGAGAAAAATTATTTATGTTTGAGTTGGAAAAGAATTAAAAAGAAAAAGCAGGGGTGAAAATTGTAGATTGAGGTTTTATTAGTCGCATGGGGTTGTATAATTAATAGGAGGTGTTAAAAGAAGCCCGGTTCGCATAGGAGAGCCCAATCTGCTAAATCCAGGCTTAAGTGGGGAGGTGGCGCGTGAATTGGAGGGATTCAATTAGTAGTCCGATCATTAGAAAACTTAAAATAAAAAGAAAGAAAAAAAAAAAAAAAAAAAAAAGTAAACTGGCCGACTCAAAAATTGCAACCACTAAAACCATTTCCTCTTCTCCCACTTATCGATGAGTCGCTGCACTTCTCAAGTGAGAGAGAGAGAGACTAACGGCGAGAATCACGTGGTTTCTGGGAGAGAAAATGGAGACCGAGCTTAGAGGAGGAGAGGAGCGTCGGCCATGGTGTTTACGCCGATCGGAGATCTGACGGCGAACCGAGAACGGTGTTTCTCCGGCGGCGTGAGGGGAAAGCGGCGGTTGCTCGGCCCGAAGTAAACGACGCCGTGGTGGGTTTTCGTGGTGATTTTACGGGTTTTGGCTCTGTTTTGCTTTCTTTGAGTATATACAAAATAGTAGTATGGTTTATAGTTACGGTCATTTTAATTAACTCATCATTTCTTACACTGATGAAATCTTCAAGGAACTTATATATTAGATCCAGGTTAAACATGATAAAAAGATCAAAAGGAGCTCTTGCTACTGGACGGATAAATAGTCCAAAATCCCCAGAGTTAGAATAAAAAATAATAATCTCAAAGTAGTGTATGTAAGAGATGAGACAGTCAAAGTCAATGATATATGGTGGTATATGGAAGCCCCCAAAAACATGATGAGATAGGGTAGTAATTCCGGGAATGACATATCGACAAATGAGATACAACAAAATATAGACAACTATCCATGTTATTTTAGTATAGATAGTTTATTCTCAATTTGCCATATTGCAATATACGTCTTTTTCAATTTGAAGCTGCACACATCAATATCTTTAGTGTAAGCATACTATTAAGCAAAACTGAATATAGAGGCAGTATTATATCCGAAAATCCCTGACCTGATCCAGCTAGGTACGTGGATTCTTTTGTTGAGCTTAACTCCAGCTTTAGATTAGGCTCCTAGATGCTTGCCATTGTGACCATAATCGCTACTGCGCGTATGCGCTTGGTATCACATCGCTTCTTTCTTTAGATCATAGAAACCTCAAAACCGTGTTTAGTGATTAGGGTTTCGATGTGAAACTCTAATCCTATTTTTGGGTGATTTTAGCAGTAGCTGTCTGCCTTGGTTTTTTTGTGTGTTTTAGACCCTAGGCTAACCGTTTATTTATAGGTAGAAATTAGGTTTTAGCATTAATTGCTGTTTGACTGGGCTTTTTGCGAGATCGATAATGTGGGCTTCTTTGAAAGATCTTTGGAGAGCAAGAATGGACCCCGAGATTATCGATCTTTGCTCCTTTATTTAATTTTCGTTTTTATATTCTTTGTATTTTTAATATTATCATTTTTGTATTTTTGGACATTTTGGACAATTAGACACTTTTAAAATGTAAATAAAATTAAATAGATTTTTTTGATATTTTTGGACTATATATATATGTATGTGCTCAAAATAAGGACAAAATAATAAAAATAGAAAAGAAGTCCGCATGATGAGCCAAATTACGAGAAAATAACTCGAATAAACCCATTTGCAAGAAACGACTTCGGATAAACCCAATTAAGTTCGACTAGGCCCAAATACGAAAATTCAATTAAAGAATGTGCGAAAAGATCGATCATTCGCGCGCATTCTTAATTTAAACAACGACATTTGGAAGAGGTTAGTTGAGATTGACTTGGGTTGGTAAATGAGACACCTTTTAATGATTCTCGCAATTCGCGACTTGAGAACAAATAATAAGATAAACGACTAAAGTTGGAAAAAGAATACTGGACAAAATTGGGGTATAACAAATGCCCTCTTTATTAGTATTTTACTAGAAAGTGATGATTTCTCGAACTTTCGTAGTAGAAATAGGAATAAAGATAAGATAGACGCTAATTTTGTCCGCTTAAGGGGGACGCGGAAAGTTTAAGGAATAATAGGGGCTGGTTAACACTTGGTGCATTAACCGAGAACAAAATGAAGGATCGCTCGGGATCTGAAGGAGCACTAAGGCTCTGAAGGGCCACTTGGGGCCTTAAAGGAGCACTAAAGCTCTGAATGACCACTCGGGGTCTAGAAGGCTGCCTAGGCCTTAATAGAGGACCATCGTGGTCTGAAGGAGCGCTACTAGCTACGGTACTAGTAAAACGATCTGAGGGGCCTTTAGATTCGAGCGGCCAGGGGTCAAGATCAGATCCGGAACTGATATGTTGACCAATAGAGGACGTCCACCATGTCTTAGGCTGACACAACTAGTCTGAAGGACCACGCGGGGTCTGGAAGGTCCGTCGGGCTCGACTACGACGTTTGCGACCTGGGCCACTTAGGGCACTGAAGGAGCGTAGTGCTCTGAAGGACCACTCGGGGTCTGAAGGATCAACACGGTGATCTCGTGATATGATATGAGATCAACGCTTAAAGCGCGATACTAGAGGAACAAAATATGTGGATCGACACTTGAAGTCAATTCATGTAATGCATATACAATTACCAATAATACATGCAACGATTGATTTTTGGCGATGTGATGAATGAAATAGGTGATTCTTTTCTCTTTTTGTTTTTTAGTTTTTTTGCTTCTTTTTTGGTATACAATAAATGCATGAAATGCGAATGTGGATGAAATGCTTGAATGCAAATGCTATGGTGCGATGATATGAAATGATTGATTTGGGTGTAGAAACACTTTTTTTGTGATGATGGGATGTGAGACTTTGGATGTGAGAGGTGGAGATTGATCATTCATTGGAAAGGCTAGATTTGATTCAAACTTCGGCAATCTCAAAGTTGTTATTCTGATTAATCGATATGAAAAAGTACTATATTTACAAGCTCGCTTCTTTTTCTTTTCCATTATGATGCCCCATGATGACCGAAATTTGGGTCCCCAAAGTTAACCAAGTGTATTTTCAGTATCATATTATCAACTTGTGTTCTCTCTCTTTGAAGCATTGATTAGTAAAGATGTATAGCAATGTATATATAGATGAATGAGTCGATTAACTTGGGGTTCTAGTGTGTGGACATTTGTGGCACATGAAGAGGGAATGATTGGCCAGGTCTTTGTCAATGTCATGAAAGGTAGGTTTTCCCCACCAAGGAATGCAGGATCATCCCAATTTAGATTTGATGACGGTGAGTGAAAATTGCCCCCGCCTAGTGGTGACAAGCTAGGGGTGTAGAAGATGATGAATTGGGAAGGCATTGGCTTTGGAATGAGAGGTGGCAAGTAGGAGATGTTGTCTCAACCCATAGAGTTTGATGTTTCCCTAATTTTGGTAAGGACAAGATTGCCCCGACTGCTAGAGTAGAAACATTTAGGATAGTGAGTTGAGAAATTGCCCCAGTATGGTTTTTGGCCGTGAATATGGCAAGGGGATGAGATGGGTGTAGGGTGAATTTTCCCATTTGAAGGTGGAGTGAAGAGCGGCTGAGGATTTCCCCACTTGGAATGGTATTTCAATGGTTGTGAAATGTGACAGAGTTAGGGTTATGGGTTTTGTAGTTGGACAAATGCGGTGTATATAGATCGGGAGTGGTAAAGGATGGACACTGGACACATTTCCCCAAGTTTAAGTGGAACAAAAGGTGAAAAGAATGCCCCACTTCAGGATCTAGGTGACGATCCTAGCGTAAGCCTTTTGGTTGTCTTTAGAACGACTCTTGAGTTTACCATGATGAAATCTGCACTTGGTGATCACTAAACCTTATCTTAGTATAACTGTAACTTGAATGAATCTTGTGGTGCAAGCCTTTTGATTTTTCCTTTTCTTTTGAGTTTTTTTTTTTTTTTTTTTGAGATACATTTTCTTTTAGCAAACATATTATAAATAAATAAACTTACTTGTCCTAAAATTAAAACTTTGAGAAAACAAAAGCAATCAATCAATGATCGGAATGAACTCTAGAGGGTTGTAATGTGGCTGGTGGTTAATGATTTACGAAGGAAGGGATAATTGGGCTCAAAGAGGTGTTTGATGATTGATGGCATAAATGATTTGGTGATGTAACGTGGCTAATGGGTGATGATTTATGAAGGAAATGGTTTTTAGGCTCAAATGAGTGTTTGAGATTTTATTGATGTGCCTCATGGTTGGATGGACTTGTTTAGGATTTTAACGTGGCTAAGGATTTATGGAAGATAGGATTTTGAGGCCAAAAGAAGTGTTTGAGGTTTATTTTAGACAAGTATCTCTTATGCATTTAATGGTAAGAAGTATTAGCTCATAATTGTACCACTTTTGCTTTTTCGTGGTTTTTCGATCCTCTTTTTTTTATTTCACTTTTTTATTTTGATTTTTTCTTTTTCTTTCTTTCGAGCTGAGTGACTTGATAAAAATGATACACCATTTTTGATGTGGAATTGATCCTTGTCTAGGGTGATTGAAAGTTTCTTTGGATTTTGGCTTAAGGTGGGTGGCAAAGGATTTCTTGAGGATATGGGAAGATGGTCAAACTTCATTTCAGAACATGATTGCTAGTTTTCCCAAAGATTAACTTAAGGACAATAATTTACTTATTTACAAAATATTTGCTCTTTTCTTTATTTATTTTTTATGCCCTAATTTTTTGCTTAGGCCGCTTTACGAGTTTTCAACCTAATGTGCCTTTTTGAATTTTTTGTAAAGGACTTGCACCAAGGGAATACAACGTCGACAAGGTATTTTAGAGATCACAAATTTGCCCCAGATGGAGGACCTAAAGTGTTATTTCATCGGTGAGAACAAACCAAAAAGTTGACTAGGTAGGGAGTATGTACTTTAGGGTGGTCGGGGTGGGATTAGACTTGGACGAGGATGATGATAAGTTACTGGACATTAACCGACTCCAACAAGAATGAAGACACATGTTACACACAAGTTACTATACAAATGCTTCGTAGAGAGTTAACATTAGTTTTAACATGCAAGAAAATTTTGGTGGACCATTTCGGTTTTTCATCATGGGGTGGATAAGATGTAACACTTTGTTGAAAAAAATGTGAACGAGCCGCTAATTTGAAAAATTGAGTGTCTTAAAACGCCTTGAGGTTGCAACTAAGTATGACTAAACTTTTTCAAAAGAATGATTTACCTCACAAGAATGTCTCACCTCTCATCACAATTTTTTCTAGAATTATGCTCATCTTTTTTTTTGTAATGCATGATGTAACTATGCAAATGAATGAGTGTGCATGAAATGCGAATGAATGTATGTGAAATGCGAATGTAATGATAATGTATGTGAATGAAATGATAATGTATGATTTTATTTATCGCGTCGGGGAATTATAAGTTTTACGTTTGGAGAGTAAAGTACAAAGTTTGACTTTGACTTTAGCATGCATGGCTTCCTCCAAAATAAAGCTTTTAATTCTCAGGCAGTCGTAACATAAGATGTTTATTTTTGTAATGCAAAGAAAAATGCATGAGGTATGGTTTCTAAGAAACTTATGTAAATAATGATTTGGGTTTTGACTTTTTGATTTTTTTGATTTTTGGATAAAAGACGGTAAGCACAAATATTTGTTTGAATGCAAGGGTATGAAGCTCCTTTGTGACCCTAGAAATGTATCTTCAGAGTGGGTCTAAGGTTCCTTTTATAGTGAACCTCACAGGGGATAGTTCTAAAGAATCCTATACATGGTCCCTAGAGCCAAGGACTCGGTCCAAGAACATCGACCCAAAGAATAGGCAAGCTATTTAGAAGGGATAGCATCCTCAAAAGGAATCAAACTCTAGGTGAGATTTTCGTGACCACCCAACGAGACGTACGTCCCGCAGGCCATCACTACGCAATCTCGTTCTAACTTAGGTTTATGCTCGAGTCCGGGTATAAGACTTTTCTCACAAGTGTGTGATGTGTAGAAGTGAAGTGTGTGTAGGAGCAATTTAACAACAAACCAAAAACTGCAAACAGACAAACAAACATATATACAAATATCGTCTTCTATCCTAGGGTTTACACAAATAAATAATATAATTATGCAAAAGCAAATAAACAAATAAAGGGTAAAAATTGAATTAATCCTAAATTAATTAGACTAGGTTTTGACTCTCTAAAAATAAATAAGTCCCCAGTGGAGTCGCCAGCTGTAGCGACCGAAAAATCCGGGAAAGGATTCTTCGAAAGGTTCTTAGGAAGCCGCCACCGAAATTTTAGTTTAAGGGCAAATCCGGAAAATCCCTTTAGGTTTTAGGACAAAGCATTGTTAGGGTTCGGGAGTCGTTATGTGTGGGGAAGGTATTAGCACCCCACGACATCCATTGTCTAGTTATTTAGGATTTATTTAATGATTACCCTTTTATTTGTGGAGAAAAAGACTTATTTAGGTTTTTGGTTTTTAGTGCTTGACAAGAGTCGAGTCTTGCTCCTACGTACCTCCGGATGCAATGGAGGAATCAAAGCTACGTAGTTCTTCCTGAAAAAGGTTTGGTTGGTTGGTGTTTTTTAGTGTAGGGGTCCTAGGATTCCTTGAACTGTACAGCTCACTGATTCCTAGGACGTTGACTAACCCGATTGTACAACCGACGTAGTCCCCTACTTTTTGAGAATGATTTTTGAGTTTTTTGAAAGAAATTGGTTTGGTGTGAGGTGGGTCAGTTTTAGAATAGGTATTCTAGAATTCCTGAACTGTACAGCTCATTAGTTCTAGAACGCTGACTAACCCGGTTGTACAACCGACTTAGTCCCCTATTTTTAGGAAAAATAATTTATTTGTATTTTATTAAGTTTTTTGTAGGATCACTGAACTGTAGAGCTCATTGGTCCTAAAATGATGACTAACCCGGTTGTACAACCGACTTAGCCGTTTATTTATGGAAAAATGATTTATTTATATTTATTAAGTTTTCGTGGTTACTTCAGCTCATTGGCCCTAAAATAATGACTAACCCGGTTGTACAACCGACTTAGCCGTTTATTTGATTTCGAGAGAAAAATTATTTATGTTTGAGTTGGAAAAGAATTAAAAAGAAAAACAGGGGGTGAAAATTGTAGATTGAGGTTTTATTAGTCACATGGGGTTGTATAATTAATAGGAGGTGTTAAAAGGAAGCCCGGTTCAAGATAGGAGAGCCCAAGATGCTGCGGCCCGGGCTTAAGTGGGGGAGGTGAGCGCGTGAATTGGAGGGATTCAATTAGTAGTCTGATCATTAGAAAACTTAAAATAAAAAGAAAGAAGAAAAAAAAAAAAAAAAAAAAAGGGCACCGTAAACGGGCTGACCCAAAAAATTGCAACCCTAAAACCATTTCCTCTTCTCCCCTTATCAGTAGCCGCTGCACTTCTCAAGTGAGAGAGAGAGAGAGACTAACGGCGAGAATCACGTGGTTTCCTGGGAGAGAGAAAATGGAGACCGAAGCTTAGAGGAGGAGAGGGAGCGTCGGCCATGGTGTTTACGCCGACTGGAGATACGACGGCGAACTGAGAACGGTGTTTCTCCGGCGGCGACGCGTGAGGGGAAGGCGAAGGCGGTTGCTCCGGCGAAGTAAACGACGCCGGTGGTGGGTTTTCAGGTGGTGATTTTCTGGGTTTTGGCTCTGTTTTGCTTTGCTGAGTATATACAAAATAGTAGTATGGTTTATAGTTCTGGTCATTTTAATTAACTCATCATTTCTTACACCTGATGAAATCTTCAAGGAACTTATATATTAGATCCGTGTTAAACATGATAAAAGATCAAAAGGAGCTCTTGCTCTTGGACGGATAAATAGTCCAAAATCCCGAGTTAGAATAAAAATAATAATCTCAAAGTAGTGTATGTAAGAGATGAGATAGTCAAAGTCAATGATATATGGTGGTATATGGAAGCCCCCAAAAACAAGAGATAGGGTAGTAATTCCAGGAATGACATATCGACAACAGATACAACAAAATATAGACAACTATCCATGTTATTTTAGTATAGATAGTTTATTCTCAATTTGCCATATTGCAATATACGTCTTTTTCAATTTGAAGCTGCACACATCAATATCTTTAGTGTAAGCATACTATTAAGCAAAACCGAATATAGAGGCGAGATATATCCGAAAATCCTCGACTGATCCAAATTAGGTACGTGGATTCTTTTGTTGAGCTTAACTCCAGCTTTAGATTAGGCTCCTAGATGCTTGCCATTGTGACCATAACTGCTACCGCTGTGTCTGCTTGACTGTCACTCTGCTTCTTTCTTTAGATCATAGAAACCTCAAAACCGTGTTTAGTGATTAGGTTTTCATGTGAAACTCTAATCCTATTTTTGGGTGATTTTAGCAAAGAGTCGTATGCGCCTTGGTTTTTTTTGTGTGTTTTAGACCCTAGGCTAACCGCTTATTTATAGGTAGAAATTAGGTTTTAGCATTAATTCTTTGTTTGACTGGCTTTTGCAGATCTCGATAATGTGGGCTTCTTTGGCGGTCTTGGAGAGCAAGAACAGAACCCCCAGAGATTACTGATGGTGCTCCTTTATTTAATTTTCGTTTTTATATTCTTTGTATTTTTAATATTATCATTTTTGTATTTTTGGACATTTTGGACAATTAGACACTTTTTAAAATGTAAATAAAATTAAATAGATTTTTTTGATATTTTGGACTATATATATATGTATGTGCTCAAAATAAGGACAAAATAATAAAAATAGAAAAGAAGTCCGCATGATGAGCCAAATTACGAGAAAATAACTCGAATAAACCCATTTGCAAGGAAGCGACTTGGATAAACCCAATTAAGTTCGACTAGGCCCCAAATACGAAAATTCAATTAAAGAATGTGCGAAAAGATCGATCATTCGCGCGCATTCTTAATTTAAACAACGACATTTGGAAGAGGTTAGTTGAGATTGACTTGGGTTGGTAAATGAGACACCTTTTTAATGATTCTCGCAATTGCGCGACTTGTAACAAATAATAAGATAAACGACTAAAGTCGGGAAAAGAATACTGACAAAATTGGGGTATAACACCGCCTCTCTTTATTAGTATTTTACTAGAAAGTGATGATTTCTCGAACTTTCGTAGTAGAAATAGGAATAAAGATAAGATAGACGCTAATTTTGTCCGCTTAAGGGGGACGCGGAAAGTTTAAGGAATAATAGGGGCTGGTTAACACTTGGTGCATTAACCGAGAACAAAATGAAGGATCGCCGATCCGAAGGAGCACTAAGGCTCGAAGGGCCACTTGGGGCCTTAAAGGAGCACTAAAGCTCAATGACCACTCGGGTCTAGAAGGCTGCCTAGGCCTTAATAGAGGACCATCGTGGTCGAAGGAGCGCTACTAGCTACTGGTACTAGTAAAACGATCCGGCGGGCCTTTAGATTCGAGCGGCGGGGTCAAGATCGATCCGAATCGATATGTTGACCAATAGAGGACGCCCACCATGTCTTAGGCTGACACAACTAGTCTGAAGGACCACGCGAGGTCTGGAAGGTCCGTCGGGCTCGACTACGACGTTTGCGACCTGGGCCACTTAGGGAACTGAAGGAGCGTAGTGCTCTGAAGGACCACTCGGGGTCTGAAGGATCAACCCGGTGATCTGTGATATGATATGAGATCAACGCTTAAGCGCCGATACTAGAGGAACAAAATATAGGGATCGACACTTGAAGTCAATTCATGTAATGCATATACGATTACAATAATACATGCAACAGATTGATTTTTGGCGATGTGATGAATGAAATAGGTGATTCTTTTCTCTTTTTGTTTTTTAGTTTTTTTGCTTCTTTTTTTGGTATACAATAAATGCATGAAATGCGAATGTGGATGAAATGCTTGAATGCAAATGCTATGGTGCGATGATATGAAATGATTGATTTGGGTGTAGAAACACTTTTTTTGTGATGATGGGATGTGAGACTTTGGATGTGAGAGGTGGAGATTGATCATTCATTGGAAAGGCTAGATTTGATTCAAACTTCGCAATCTCAAAGTTGTTATTTACGTATTAATCGATATGAAAAAGTACTATATTTACAAGCTCGCTTCTTTTTCTTTTCCATTATGATGCCCCATGATGACCAAAAAATTTGGGTCCCCAAAGTTAACCAAGTGTATTTTCAGATCATATTATCAACTTGTGTTCTCTCTCTTTGAAGCATTGATTAGTAAAGATGTATAGCAATGTATATATAGATGAATGAGTCGCTTAACTTGGGGTTCTAGTGTGTGGACATTTGTGGCACATGAAGAGGGGAATGATTGACCTGGCTTTGTCAATGTCATGAAAGGTAGGTTTTCCCACCAAGGAATGCAGGATCTGCCCCAATTTAGATTTGATGACGGTGAGTGAAAATTGCCCCCGCCTAGTGGTGACAAGCTAGGGGTGTAGAAGATGATGAATTGGGAAGGCATTGGCTTTGGAATGAGAGGTGGCAAGTAGGAGATGTTGTCTCAACCCATAGAGAGTTTGATGTTTCCCTAATTTTGGTAAGGACAAGATTGCCCCGACTAGAGTAGAAACATTTAGGATAGTGAGTTGAGAAATTGCCCCAAAGATGGTTTTTTGGTACGTGAATATGGCAAGGGGATGAGATGGGTGTAGGGTGAATTTTCCCATTTGAAGGTGGAGTGAAGAGCTTACAGGATTTCCCACTTGGAATGGTATTTCAATGGTTGTGAAATGTGACAGAGTTAGGGTTATGGGTTTTGTAGTTGGACAAATGCGGCTGTATAGACTGGGAGTGGTAAAGGATGGACACTGGACACATTTCCCCAAGTTTAAGTGGAACAAAAGGTGAAAAGAATGCCCCACTTCGTGATCTAGGTGACGATCCTAGCGTAAGCCTTTTGGTTGTCTTTAGAACGACTCTTGAGTTTACCATGATGAAATCGCACTTGGTGATCACTAAACCTTATCTTAGTATAATCAGAACTTGAATGAATCTTGTGGTGCAAGCCTTTTGATTTTTCCTTTTCTTTTGAGTTTTTTTTTTTTTTGAGATACATTTTCTTTTAGCAAACATATTATAAATAAATAAACTTACTTGTCCTAAAATTAAAACTTTGAGAAAACAAAAGCAATCAATCAATGATCGGAATGAACTCTAGAGGGTTGTAATGTGGTGGTGGTTAATGATTTACGGAAGGAAGGGATAATTGGGCTCAAAGAGGTGTTTGATGATTGATGGCATAAATGATTTGGTGATGTAACGTGGCTAATGGGTGATGATTTATGAAGGAAATGGTTTTAGGCTCAAATGAGTGTTTGAGATTTTATTGATGTGCCTCATGGTTGGATGGACTTGTTTAGGATTTTAACGTGGCTAAGGATTTATGGAAGATAGGATTTTGAGGCCAAAAGAAGTGTTTGAGGTTTATTTTAGACAAGTATCTCTTATGCATTTAATGGTAAGAAGTATTAGCTCATAATTGTACCACTTTTGCTTTTTCGTGGTTTTTCGATCCTCTTTTTTTTATTTCACTTTTTTATTTTGATTTTTTCTTTTTCTTTCTTTCGAGCTGAGTGACTTGATAAAAATGATACACCATTTTTGATGTGGAATTGATCCTTGTCTAGGGTGATTGAAAGTTTCTTTGGATTTTGGCTTAAGGTGGGTGGCAAAGGATTTCTTGAGGATATGGGAAGATGGTCAAACTTCATTTCAGAACATGATTGCTAGTTTTCCCAAAGATTAACTTAAGGACAATAATTTACTTATTTACAAAATATTTGCTCTTTTCTTTATTTATTTTTTATGCCCTAATTTTTGCTTAGGCCGCTCTTACGAGTTTTCAACCTAACAGGCCTTTTTGAATTTTTTGTAAAGGACTTGCACCAAGGGAATACAACGTCGACAAGGTATTTTAGAGATCACAAATTTGCCCCAGTATGGAGGACCTAAAGTGTTATTTCATCAGTGAGAACAAACCAAAAGTTGACTAGGTAGGGAGTATGTACTTTAGGGTGGTCGGGTGGGATTAGACTTGGACGAGGGATGATGATAAGTTACGGACATTAACCGACTCCAACAAGAATGAAGACACATGTTACACACAAGTTACTATACAAATGCTTCGTAGAGAGTTAACATTAGTTTTAACATGCAAGAAAATTTTGGTGGACCATTTCGGTTTTTCATCATGGGGTGGATAAGATGTAACACTTTGTTGAAAAAAAATGTGAACGAGCCGCTAATTTGAAAAATTGAGTGTCTTAAAACGCCTTGAGGTTGCAACTAAGTATGACTAAACTTTTTCAAAAAGAATGATTTACCTCACAAGAATGTCTCACCTCTCATCACAATTTTTTTCTAGAATTATGCTCATCTTTTTTTTGTAATGCATGATGTAACTATGCAAATGAATGAGTGTGCATGAAATGCGAATGAATGTATGTGAAATGCGAATGTAATGATAATGTATGTGAATGAAATGATAATGTATGATTTTATTTATCGCGTCGGGGAATTATAAGTTTTACGTTTGGAGAGTAAAGTACAAAGTTTGACTTTGACTTTAGCATGCATGGCTTCCCTCCAAAATAAAGCTTTTAATTCTCAGGCAATGTAACATAAGATGTTTATTTTTGTAATGCAAAGAAAAAATGCATGAGGTATGGTTTCTAAGAAACTTGCGGTAAATAATGATTTGGGTTTTTGACTTTTTGATTTTTTTTGATTTTTGGATAAAAGACGGTAAGCACAAATATTTGTTTGAATGCAAGGGTATGAAGCTCCTTTGTGACCCTAGAAATGTATCTTACAGAGTGGGTCTAAGGTTCCTTTTATAGTGAACCTCACAGGGATAGTTCTAAAGAATCCTATACATGGTCCCTAGAGCCAAGGACTCCAGTCAAGAACACTGACCCCAGCAATAGGCAAGCTATTTAGAAGGGATAGCATCCTCAAAAGGAATCAAACTCTAGGTGAGATTTTCGTGACCACCCAACGAGACGTACGTCCCGCAGGCCATCACTACGCAATCTCGTTCTAACTTAGGTTTATGCTCGAGTCCGGGTATAAGACTTTTCTCACAAGTGTGTGATGTGTAGAAGTGAAGTGTGTGTAGGAGCAATTTAACAACAAACCAAAAAGCGCAAAATGCAGACAAACAAACATATATACAAATATCGTCTTCTATCCTAGGGTTTACACAAATAAATAATATAATTATGCAAAAGCAAATAAACAAATAAAGGGTAAAAATTGAATTAATCCTAAATTAATTAGACTAGGTTTTGACTCTCTAAAAATAAATAAGTCCCCAGTGGAGTCGCCAGCTGTAGCGACCGAAAAATCCGGGAAAGGATTCTTCGAAAGGTTCTTAGGAAGCCGCCACCGAAATTTTAGTTTAAGGGCAAATCCGGAAATCCCTTTAGGTTTTAGGACAAAGCATTGTTAGGGTTCGGGAGTCGTTATGTGTGGGGAAGGTATTAGCACCCCACGACATCCATTGTCTAGTTATTTAGGATTTATTTAATGATTACCCTTTTATTTGTGGAGAAAAAGACTTATTTAGGTTTTTGGTTTTTAGTGCTTGACAAGAGTCGAGTCTTGCTCCTACGTACCTCCGGATGCAATGGAGGAATCAAAGCTACGTAGTTCTTCCCCGAAAAAGGTTTGGTTGGTTGGTGTTTTTAGTGTAGGGTCCTAGGATTCCTTGAACTGCATGTACCATCGATTCCTCTGGACGACTAACCCGGGACAGGCCAACCGACGTAGTCCCCTACTTTTTGAGAATGATTTTTGAGTTTTTTGAAAGAAATTGGTTTGGTGTGAGGTGGGTCAGTTTTAGAATAGGTATTCTAGAATTCCTGAACTGTACAGCTCATTAGTTCTAGAACGCTGACTAACCCGGTTGTACAACCGACTTAGTCCCCTATTTTTAGGAAAAATAATTTATTTGTATTTTATTAAGTTTTTTGTAGGATCACTGAACTGTAGAGCTCATTGGTCCTAAAATGATGACTAACCCGGTTGTACAACCGACTTAGCCGTTTATTTATGGAAAAATGATTTATTTATATTTATTAAGTTTTCAGGGTTACTGAACTGTACAGCTCATTGGCCCTAAAATAATGACTAACCCGGTTGTACAACCGACTTAGCCGTTTATTTGATTTCGAGAGAAAAATTATTTATGTTTGAGTTGGAAAAGAATTAAAAAGAAAAACAGGGGGTGAAAATTGTAGATTGAGGTTTTATTAGTCACATGGGGTTGTATAATTAATAGGAGGTGTTAAAAGGAAGCCCAGTTCGATAGGAGAGCCCAAGATGCGGCCGGGCTTAAGTGGGGAGGTGGCGCGTGAATTGGAGGATTCAATTAGTAGTCTGATCATTAGAAAACTTAAAATAAAAAGAAAGAAGAAAAAAAAAAAAAAAAAAAAAGGGCACCGTAAACGGGCTGACCCAAAAAATTGCAACCCTAAAACCATTTCCTCTTCTCCCCTTATCAGTAGCCGCTGCACTTCTCAAGTGAGAGAGAGAGAGAGACTAACGGCGAGAATCACGTGGTTTCCTGGGAGAGAAAAATGGAGACCGAAGCTTAGAGGAGGAGAGGGGCGCGTCGCCATGGTGTTTACGCCGATCGAGATATCGACGCGCGAACCGAGAACGGTGTTTCTCGTGCGCGACGCTGCGAGAGGAAGGCGAAGGCGGTTGCTCCGGCGAAGTAAACGACGCCGGTGGTGGGTTTTCAGGTGGTGATTTTCTGGGTTTTGGCTCTGTTTTGCTTTGCTGAGTATATACAAAATAGTAGTATGGTTTATAGTTCTGGTCATTTTAATTAACTCATCATTTCTTACACTGATGAAATCTTCAAGGAACTTATATATTAGATCCGGTTAAACATGATAAAAAGATCAAAAGGAGCTCTTGCTCTTCGGACGGATAAATAGTCCAAAATCCCGAGTTAGAATAAAAATAATAATCTCAAAGTAGTGTATGTAAGAGATGAGACAGTCAAAGTCAATGATATATGGTGGTATATGGAAGCCCCCCAAAAAACAGTAGATAGGGTAGTAATTCCAGGAATGACATATCGACAACAGATACAACAAAATATAGACAACTATCCATGTTATTTTAGTATAGATAGTTTATTCTCAATTTGCCATATTGCAATATACGTCTTTTTCAATTTGAAGCTGCACACATCAATATCTTTAGTGTAAGCATACTATTAAGCAAAACTGAATATAGAGGCAGTATTATATCCGAAAATCCCTGACCTGATCCAGCTAGGTACGTGGATTCTTTTGTTGAGCTTAACTCCAGCTTTAGATTAGGCTCCTAGATGCTTGCCATTGTGACCATAACTGCTACCGCTGTGTCTGCTTGACTGTCACTGCTTCTTTCTTTAGATCATAGAAACCTCAAAACCGTGTTTAGTGATTAGGGTTTCGATGTGAAACTCTAATCCTATTTTTGGGTGATTTTAGCAAAGAGTCGTCGCCTTTGGTTTTTTTGTGTGTTTTAGACCCTAGGCTAACCGTTTATTTATAGGTAGAAATTAGGTTTTAGCATTAATTGCTGTTTGACTGGGCTTTTGCAGATCTGATAATGTGGGCTTGCTGAGCAGTCTTGGAGAGCAAGAACAAACCCAGAGATTACGATCTTTGCTCCTTTATTTAATTTTCGTTTTTATATTCTTTGTATTTTTAATATTATCATTTTTGTATTTTTGGACATTTTGGACAATTAGACACTTTTAAAATGTAAATAAAATTAAATAGATTTTTTTGATATTTTTGGACTATATATATATATATATGTATGTGCTCAAAATAAGGACAAAATAATAAAAATAGAAAAGAAGTCCGCATGATGAGCCAAATTACGAGAAAATAACTCGAATAAACCCATTTGCAAGGAAACGACTTCGGATAAACCCAATTAAGTTCGACTAGGCCCAAATACGAAAATTCAATTAAAGAATGTGCGAAAAGATCGATCATTCACGCAGCATTCTTAATTTAAACAACGACATTTGGAAGAGGTTAGTTGAGATTGACTTGGGTTGGTAAATGAGACACCTTTTAATGATTCTCGCAATTGCGCGACTTGAAACAAATAATAAGATAAACGACTAAAGCTGGAAAAAGAATACGGACAAAATTGGGGTATAACAGTGTGATGGAGGTGGTGGTTCAGTTTGGGGGTGGTTCGGTGGAGATGTGGGTGAGGGAGCCTTCTCCTTCTCTCAACTTTCGATCTGTTTTCCTCTTCTTTTTTCGGATCTGTGTTGTTTGGGTGCTCACTTTAACCCTAATTTTTCTGTAGTGATTTTTCTTGAAAATTGGCTCCCCCTTTGACTGTTGTTTGACTGTGGTTTTATACTGATAAATTAGGTTTTAGACATTAATTATCGTTTGACCGGGCCTTGACTGTATTTCAGATTTGGAGTTGTGGATTAGGCCCATCAGCAACTTGGAGCACTTTGGAGCACCCTAATTTCTATTTGTTATGTTATTTTCGGATTTGTAATTTATTTTATTTGGATGATCAAAATAACATTGTAACACAATTAATTAAATCTAATTATATTTTGTAATTTTCTGAATGATATATATATATATATATATATATATATATATATATATATATATATTTACTTTTGTTTAGCTGAAAATAGTAAAAACAACGAAAAAGTGACAAGCGCGAGCAAAACAACAGATTTAACACTAAAAATTCAAAAATACACCAAAACAATTATTTTTGTGATTTTTCAGAAAAAAGTGAAAAACACCGGAAAGAATTGAGTGTTCACGATTTGCCTCTCGCTCATTTTCTTACGATATAATACAAAAACGTGCGTTTCGTTCATTATCAAAGTAAGAAATGAGTACAGATATGAACCTCAATTTTAGGCGGTGATGTTGAAGTGCGGTGTTAGGGTTATATTACAATGGAGACGATGCGTGGCGATACCAATAGCAAAAGATAAAGACCATGCCGTATGAACCGAGCAGCATGAGAATAAAGACAATGCTAGGGCGTAACCGATAGCAAGAAAATTGAAGACAATGCCAGGGCGGAACCGATAGCATGAAAATTAAAGCCAATGCCAAGGCGGAACTGATAGCAAGAAAATTTAAAGATAAGGCCGTATGAACCGATAGCATGAAAATTAAAGACAATGCCGTATGCGGAACCGATAGCAAGAAAATTAAAGGCAATGCCGTGGCGAAACCGATAGCGTGAAAATTAAAGACAATGCCGGGCGGAACCGATAGCGAGAAAAATTAAAGGCAATGCCGGTATGGAACCGATAGCGAGAAAATTTAAAGACAATGCCGTATGAACCGATAGCGAGAAAATTTAAAGACAATGCCAAGGCGAAACCGATAGATAGCGAGAAAATTTAAAGACAATGCCGGCGGAACCGATAGCGGTGAAAATTTAAAGACAATGCCGTATGGAACCGATAGCAAGAAAATTAAAGACAATGCCAGTATGGCCGAACCGATAGCGAGAAAATTAAAGACAATGCCGTATGAACCGATAGCGGAAAAATTAAAGACAATGCCGTATGAAACCGATAGCGGGAAAAAATTAAAGACAATGCTGGGGCGAAACCGATAGCAGGAAAATTAAAGACAATGCCAGGGCGGAACCGATAGCAAGAAAATTAAAGACAATGCTATGGCGGAACCGATAGCAGGAAAATTAAAGACAATGCCAGAGCGGAACCGATAGCAAGGAAATTTAAAGACAATGCCAGGGCGGAACCGATAGCACAAAGTTAGAGCATGCAATGCACGCCTTGCTTTGGATGACTCTTTTTATTACTTTATTTACAAATTACTGAACACAAATGTATGATTTTAGTCATGAAGTGGAATGCATGGATGGACATGAAATGTATGCAAACTATGACATGAAATGCATGAATTATGCATGAGTCTTGAGTTCGTGTGTAATGAAAGTTAAATTTACTTAAAGCATTTTTCTTTTTGTCTTCTTTGTGCATGCTTCAGTTGAAACCAATCAAACTTGTCCTCGAATGGGAATTTATCATTGCCCTTTCAAGCTTTCTATTTTCTTTTATGATTATTTCCCACCTTTCACAGCAAAACACCCCCAAAATGGACCTTCTCCCTTTTTTTTGATTGTCATTAGCTCTCTAAATCACGTCACTGATTCCAAGTTGACCATTATTGAAGCATTGCTTAATGAACATGCATGGACTCACGGGTATTTGAGGGCTAAGATTTAGTGTTTTCTGGATTTTTGGTTTGAAAGTGGAGGGTGCTTTGGAGGGAAAACATAGGGAGGACAAAGGCAACACAAGATGGTAGAAAAAAGTTATTATGGCAACCTCGAGTTATTGGGAATTCCATTTACTCGAGGTGCCTGACTTGCTGGGAATTGGCTGGGTATTGGAAACAAGTTTTACCACAGGAGAAACTACCAGAGGTAGCAAGCAAAATCTAGCTCACGATTATGCAAACACTTTTGCCCCGGTGTCGGTAGAAGGTATTGCCCCAAGAAAAGGCTACACGGGTGTGCCAAACAAAGTGTGACACGGAGAGGACTCGCAAAGATTTTGCATCAAACAAATTTCGAGATGTGGAAAGGAAATTGTGACTCATGACGGGTCTTGCACAGGTTTTGCCCCAGTATTGGTGAAAGTTGTTGTTCGCAAGAGTGCACTGGTGTGGCAAACTTGATGGATGTAGGGTATGGAAAGGATTTTACCTCATTCTGGTGAAAGACATTGCCATGCGAGAATACCACTTGGGTTAACAAGCAACATTTGACTCTTAAAGGGTCTTACGAAACATTTCCCCAGTGTGGGGTTTTCTCGAGACTCTCAAGCTTATCCTTCACAAAGTTGCCCAGATGTACACTATTGTGTGGCCCAAGTAGAAGAAATTTCCCAGTGAACTACATAAGCTTCTCAATGTAAGTCTCATTCCCCTTTTGTACCCTAATTTTTGCCTAGACTGCCTTTGCAGGTTTTCAGTCTAGCGGACTTTATTTTGTTTTTATTATCCCTAATTTTTGCCTAGACTTCCCTTTCGGGTTTTCAATCTAGCGGGCTTCTCTTTTTTTTCTTCTTTTATACACGTTTTTTAGAGCAAAAGAATAATTTAAAAGAAACAAATGATTTATCTCAAAATTAACATTAAGAAAATGAAAACAATCATGAATAAATCGGAGTGGGCTTTTGGAGGCTTGTAATGTGGCTATGGGTTGTGAAAGAAATGTGATTAGAAGGCTCAAAGAATTTTTTTTTTTTGGATATGGGTTATGGAAGAGAAAGGAGTAGAAGGTTCAGAGAAACGTTTTATGGGTATGGGTAATGGGAATGGATCATGAATCTTTAGTGCATTCAGCTTCCTCTTGTGTTCCCCAATTTTCAAATCATTCACATTTGTTTTTTTAATTATTTTTTCACTTCTCTGCTTTTCATTACTTTTTCTTTTGTGCCCTAACTTTTGCCAAGACTGGCAATACTTGCTTTCATTCTTGCGGGCTTTATTCATTTTTCTCTTTTTCTTTTTTGACCTTTTTCCACTATCCCAGCAGAGTCGCCATCTGTCGTGACCGGGGTCTCGACGCGGACGGCTCAAATATAGATATTCGAGGAGTCGCCACCCAATTTATTTTTAAATAGGGAAATTGAGAAAACCTAAACCTAATGTTATCGGTCTGCGTAACTAGGTTGGATTCGGGAGTCGGTTATGCGAAGGAGAATGAATCGAGGGCTCAATGAAATGTTTTATGGATACGGGCTATGAGTTATGGAAGAAAAATGGCTAGAAGGCTTAAAGAAATGTTTTTTGGATATGGGCTATGAGTTATGGAAGAAAAATGGCTAGAAGGCTTAAAGAAATGTTTTTTGGATATGGGTTATGGAAGAGAAAGGAGTAGAAGGTTCAGAGAAACGTCTTATGGGTATGGGTAATGGGTTATGGGAACGGATCATGAATCTTTAGTGCATTCAGCTTCCTCTTGTGTTCCCCCATTCTCAAATCATTTTTTTTTAATTATTTTTTTTCACTTCTCTGCTTTTCATTACTTTTTCTTTTGTGCCCTAACTTTTGCCAAGACTGACAATACTTGCTTTCAGTCTTGCGGGCTTTATTCATTTTTCTCTTTTTCTTTTTTGAACTTTTTCCACTATCTCTTTGATTTCATAACTTTGAAAGCTGAATGCACTAAATTCTATTGTAGTGTTGATCCTTGTCCAAGGTTTAGTGAATGGAAGTTGCAGGCTCAAAGGCGACAATGAGGGTTCTTTTTATGGGATCGAGGGAAAAAAATGGCCACTCTTCATTTGAAATCATGATTCCGCATTTTCAAAAATTTAATTTCGAAATAAAATTCACTAATTTACACATCCTTTGCTCTTTATATATATTTTTTGTCTATTTTTTTTTTTGGGGAAATGGACACTTGAGATCTGGTATTTGCTCACTGGTTCATCCTTGAATGATGCGACCAAAAGGGCTTTAAGAGTTATCACGAGACAAGAACTCAAAAGGGGTTGGTGTTTTAAGGCGACACGGGGAAAAATGAGATTCATGCAAATCCATTAGTGTAAAGCTTCAACAAAGTTAACAAAGTTGGTGTTTTGGGCTTTGAACTCTTTATTCAAGAACTGATTGCCACAACCTTATGTCTCCCTATTTTCCACTCATCTTTTCCAGTTTGCCCCGGTATAGTTCCCCATGATATTTGTCCTCTCACCCTACTTCTCTAATCCTTCAATGACTAATCTTACCAACAACTTTCAAGAGAATGATCCAATTCCATGAGTCTAAGCTTGATTGGTATCCATTTTCACGCAAGCACAAAAATTTAACATGAATGAAGACTTAATGACTTCAAAACTCTTTTTTTTATTGATTTTCTTTAAACAGAGAAAAAAATGCTACATGAGAATGGGTCAAGGAAACCAATATGTTATGAGATGCGTGATAGGAATGCAAGCACTCACCCTAAGATGCAAGATGCATTTGTTTTGTAATATTTTTTTTTTCATTGCTTTATGAAAAAGAAAAGTAACGCAAAATTTTTTTGCCCCTTGAAGGGAATATGCTATGTGCTTTGCTTATTTACTCATGAAGATATGCAATTTTTGGCATACATACAAAGAAAAACAATGGAGAAATTTTACGATGAATGACAATGAAATGAAAATGTACACTACATGCAATTTTTTTAAGGACTTATGCAATACGAATGAATGATACGCGGTAAATCCTAAATTTTTTTTTTTTATGAAATGAACTTCTAGATGCAACATGATTTTTTATGCATGAAATGCAATATGATTTTTTATGCATGAAATGCAATATTATTTTTTTATGCATGGAATGCAATATGATTATATTTTTTATCAATGCTATTAAAATCGACCCGGTGATCGACCCGATTAGATCACTGGGTCACTGAGTTAATGGCCGGACCGATGCGTCATTAGTTAGCCCGCATGACCCGTGATAGTACTAATGATTGATAAAAATAGGCATAGTAGGTATAAAATCACAAGTCACTTATTTTTAGCATACCTTAAAAATGCCCAATAAATTATTTTTAATCTTCTTTTTGATTCCATATTCTCAAATAGACATTTGGGCATCACTTTTAAAAATATATTTTCATATAACATATTAAGAATGACAAATTTATTTTTTAAGAATTTATAAAATATTTGTGTCCACATTTATTTTGTTTAAAAATGCATTTTATAATTAATTTAAGAAAAATAAATATGATATGTTTGACATCATTTCCCCTGACCCTTGAGAGAATCAGGACGACCCCTCTCTCTGATGGTATAGATTATGTCGTTGAATCTAACGGTGTTAGTTTCTCATTAAGGGATTTTGTACCCTCATTTATTTTGTTTTATAAAAACAAACAATCAAAAGATTAAATACTTCCTCACACTATTTTGAAATAACAGCGCGAAACTCTAATGTATTTCTATTTCCGCTATAATAAACTCTAATTTAGCATGATATCTAATAAATGGGCTTGACTACCCCGTATACCCGCTATAATATAACTTTGCTCATTAAATTAAATCCATCAGTCACAATACAATACCTCAAAGGGTTTATACTACATTGTATATATGACTTACAATTCAAATAATCCACCAAAAATCTATCAAGAAATATGTGTGTTGCAATTTAAAAGGATTATCGTATATTTCCTTGAGAAAATGGCTCATGTTGCATACTTTAGATTAAAAATGGTAGGACAGAATACATTCATGTAGTCCGATTTCTCAATTATAGACGAAACCCAACAACATAAAATAGTGTTTATATATAGTGATTTCTGCTATCCAATACAATTGCTTGCTGCTTCAAAAGAAAATACAATTGTTTGCTGCATATGATTTACTTAAATATTTATAAGATTGTCTAATTGGGTTCAGTCTTATCATGAATGGGACGAATAACATAGGTGTCATTGACTTTGACACATGACCATACCCCAAATGAATAATATTTATACCTAAAGATGGAAAATTACATTGGAGGACAAAAACACAAGCTAAAAAAACATGGTTATGTTAGTAGTTTGAATAGATTCAAAAGTAAAAATTGGGGAAGGGAACGAATGGAAAGAGAAGAGAGACTCTAAAGAATACAAAATCTATACTTTTTGTGATACCCCTCTTTTAACATGTAAATAGCAAAAGTAGCTAGTGGATAAGAGGGTCTTTTCCTTTGTACTACTAAGTTCAAAATTCCAAATAGCAAGAGTACCACAGTATATTATGAGAGACCCACATGATCAATGTTTTTGACATTATAGTACTCTAAAATTTAGTAGTGACAACCGCAAGGTATATAATTTCAGGGGTATTTTCATATTGAGATGTTATTACAACATGAATTACTTATAAGTATTATACGGTCCAAAATAGTAATTGTAAATAGTAACTTACAAATATATAGCAAATATACCTTTGCATAAGGACATTTAGCTTGCTTTTGACTAAGGTGATTGACGTTGACAACTGCAAGATTAATGTTCTCTGTCATATTGTTTATTCTCTCTACTTGTTTTCTAAGTGCAGCGTAGTGAATAGAAGAATATTAAGCACAAACGTTGTAAACTACAAATATACTAATCGATCAAAGTTGTATATTAATTCTAATTGTATGTGCATCAAGCTGAATACAAAAATATGTGACAAACATTTTTAATATATAACATTATTTATAAGATGAGAATTAAAAAAAGTTGAAATGAATAAAATTACTCATATTTAATAACACTCTAGTTAGTAAATATATAGAATAAAATCTATGGAATGTGATACAAAATATTAGATGTCAAATAAATATAATATATAAATGTAATATATAATAACAAATATATATGTATCAAAATAAATAATAAATAGATATAAAAAGTAGGTAAAAGGTTATGCAATAAAAGAAAGAATAGGATAAACATTATGTAATACGCTTCAGTAGCATGAAATTGTGGTAGCTTAAATGGCCAGCGTTAGGAGGTGATAGCGTGGGGGAATGGGTTCGATCCCCCAGCTTCTGCCTTTTTGGTGATATATTTCGAAATAACATGCTGACGTCGATTAAAACAAAGCTGACCTGGATTAAATGGAATGTGACGTAATTAGTGACGTGGAAGGACATGTAGATGTATAGATGGAAGATTTATGGTTTAATATAATAGATATTTTTATCTGCATAATATATTATATACAAAAATATATCTATATATATTGAGACAAAAATACATTAAATATATTAAATATATATTATATAAAATACAGTGCTATTTAATATGTAACAATAAATGATGTCAAAAAAATATATGTAAATAAAACTTTTCTATTTAATGTAGTGAGAGAAAGAGTATTCATTAACCAAATTAAATACGAACATGGTATAACATAAGTTGTAGATGTTTGAGTTGTTTAGCCATTTGGTTATGAGTTCAATCATTAGTCGGTGGTATGGAAAAATACCTAGTGAAAGATATCAACCCCTTAAATAGATCTCGGTACCTCAGGAGATTAATCTCTTGCACATGGGATACCTTGGTTTTCTAAAAAAATTAACCAAATTAAATGGTATTTTTGTTCTTTTTGAAATTGTCATTGGGATAACTTTTTCAGATGGTTTCTCTCTTCATTTAAAAAAATGAGATGGTCTAAAAGTTAGTGAGACTCATCTTACTAGGGGTTTGTTTCAAGTCTAGAACTAAGATTCTTGGGATTTCATGTATCGGGAATGAACATTCACATGTTTGTTACAAATTTAAAAAAAATTATTCCTAGGTATGGAGATTCTTAGGAGTAAAATAACTTCCAATAACCTCCAACATTCCTATGAAAAATGTTGGGAATAAGGATTCTCATGAGGATTATGCGAAAAATTTAATATAAAAATCAATTTAATTTCTATAACTATCTTACTTTTTTTAAAAAGATACCCAAGATTATATTCCTATCGTTATGTTACTGGGAATCTTTGTCTAAGGCCGACCTCGTCAAACAAGGTCACAGCACCTTCGGGAACTTTGTCTCAATGAGTCCTATTCTTGTTTTCCTTCTATTTCTCTAGGGGCCCATGTGTCTCACCACCATCTACCACGCGCTTGCCTTCCTTGATAGCTCTAGATTTGGAGGGGCTGGGCGACGAAGGCTAAGAAGGAACCTTGGCCGGAGACAAGATTGGAGAGCCCACAATAACGCCCATATCAAGATCCTCTGTGTCTGGTGTGTGAAATAAGCATGTGCAAGTATACACAGTCACAAACAAGTAATAAAGAGTAAGTAAAGATCGTTCCCACGAGGATTGACTAATTTTTAATGTGTTTGTTTAGCATAGGTAAACTAGTGTGTCTACAACTATTCAGAGATTTGTGGTTGGTTTTTGGAATTTAGAAAAAACAGAATTTAAATACCTGTAGAGGATGTAATTTAAGAGAGAGTTGAGATGCTTTTACCATATGAGTTCCTTGTGAGAATGTTGTGTTGTCTTTCGGTGCTTGAGCACCTGGTGCTGATCACTTAGTGTAGATACATCGAGACAAGGGTGACTGCATAAGCTCAATAAACCCTTGTTTTTTTTTGCAAAGAAAGGGCAAGTGTGTCAAACTCCCTCGCCTCCTTTCAAGTGGTTCAAGTTGCTAAATACTTTCCCTTAGTAAAACCCCACACATGAACAAAGACTATGCTAATTACTTTTGAATTAGCATGGAATTACCAAGCTGACTTTGTGGAAAACAAATTTCTCATCAAAGACTTAAATAAACACTTGCCTTTGCTTCTAGTTCTTGAGATCTAGTTGTAAGTCAATCTCTTGTAAATACAACTCCCCCTTGTTCTAAGTTAACCTTAAAACAAGTTTAATTCAAGTACAAGAACTAGTAAGTGAGGCACCCTTTTGGACAACACAATAGTTCTCACGAGTTCATCATATGACTAGAGCATCCCAACTAAGGAATTTAGCTCATCATCGTCCACATAAAGTAATTAAACAAAGCAAGTAAAGAAAGCATTGTAAATAACTTGGAAATGTAAATTGCTTAAAAGTAAATTGCTTGAATGGACAAGTCTTGCAAGAAAGTAAATTGCTTGATTGGACAAGTCTTGCAAGAAATTAAATAACAAGAAAGTAAATAAAGAGTAAGATGAAGAACATGAAATAAGAACTTAATATTAATGAAGAACACTTGATTCTCAACTAGGAAGAAGTGAAGAATAGAGATGTCAATTCCTTCTTACCTTCCTCTTAAGTTTAGAGTAATCAAAGTGAAGTAAAAAGACTTGGAAATAAAATGAAGAACAAGATGAACTTTAATCTAAAACTACTATTGTATCTATATGGTAATCTATATATTTTTCTTCTATTTTCCTTTACAAGAGATGAAAGAGTCCTATTTATAGAAGTAGGAGATTTCCTTCCATGGAGGGTTTTCTTTGTCTTCAAGTATTTGACTTCTTTGCTTGCTTGTGAAGTTTTCTTTGACCATCATGTGACTTATCCTAGTTATTTTGCAGGTGTCAATTGTTGTCACTTTGAATGGGAAACATTCCTTTGAGTGGGAAACATTCCTTTTGAAGGGGTCCAATTAGTTGATGACATTTGGCTTGGTGTAATGATGATGTTTGTTGTTTTTATCCCATAGATGACTTCTTTGGTAACTTGATAATTGATTCCATGTGATCACTGAGCTAGTAGGAGGCCAGCAAGGCTCATTAGAACGAAATCAAATTGAGGTGCTTCCAATGTGGGGTCTTGTGCTACTTGCTTCAGCTGCATGCTTTGGTGCTTAAGCACTCGATGCTTAAGCACTTAATGCAAAATTACAGAATCTGCAAAAGTACTCAACAAACATATCAAACATACCAATTTGTATATAAATTGAACTTCTATCTCCTTGATAATGTATTTTATGATTTTCATCTCTTTTTATTGTATTTACAAGTTTATTGCATTGGTTTCAAACATTTATCTAAGTAAAAGACTATGAATAACTCTATATAAAATAGAGTTATCACACCCCAAACTTAACTTGTTGCTTGTCCTCAAGCAATAACAAAATAACAAGTAGGATTCTTTTGATGAAGAAGATCGGATCACTTCAACTCCTTTCAATCTTTCAAAATGTGATGTTCTCTTAAAAGAACCTTTCTTTCCTCCAATCTCTATGTCTTTGTGCCTTTGAAATTCATCACAACCAAAGCTATTAAAACTCTTTTATGTGCGTGTGTGATCCATTGAAATTTGATTGGCTCCAAACTAAAAAAAGGTTTTCTTAAACTTTTTGAAACTTTAGAAAAACTTTTGGTCAACACAAAGGTGTTTCAAAACATAGAGTAGACTCACAAGATCCTTAAGCTCAGGGGGCTTTAAGTATATCAAAGGGCTTGACATGAGTAGTTTAAAACTTTTTGACTCAATGCTTCTTTTTTTTTGATGTTTCTTTTTCTTTTGGTGCATAAGCATCTACTAGATAAGCACTAGATGCTTCTTAAAACTTATGTTACCCTCTTTACTGACCTCCATGTGCATACTTTTTTCTTGATTTGTTTTTTTGTTTTTCTTTTTCAAACCAAATGCACTTTGGAACAGGATTCATTGTCCTCCTTATGCATACTTTTCTTTTTCTTGGTTTGCAAATCAAATGCACTCTGTTTTAACAGGTTCGGTTTAGATATTAAGCAAACATAGTTTTGACACCTTTTGATTTTCTTTTTGAAACTTTATTGAGTACTAAGCTCCTCATTTTTGCCTTTGTTTTCATAAAATCTCCCCAAACTTATTTCTCAACACTCTTCTAAGTTTTTAATAAAACTTTGTTTTTGACCTTGGTTTTCTTAAATTCTGTTTGTTTCGTAAAAAACTTTTCACTCGGTTTGATCCTTTTCAAAAATCAACTTTAAAGTGTAAAAGTGATAATAACAATGGTTGTTTTTGAAGTAAAAAGGACTCTTTTTCTTTTCTTTTCATTGAGGATTTTGGTCTAAAGAGATGCATCAAAATCATTTGTGAAATAGCAAGTGATCATGCTTCAAAATCAGTACATTCCTACTATTGATTTACTTAAAAACTGCTCAAAAAAGAATTTGATTTTTTGAAAATGCTTTGTTAAGTAAATCTAAAACAAAATGAAAATAAACTCTATTTACAAAAGACTTAACTACTTATCTAACATACTAACAGATATTTAACAGATATTAAATAAAACAAGCATTAGTAGGTTTAAAATACTATATATATACCACATGCATCGAGAATTTGAAGTGCTTCCCCCAACTTAAAATTGAGCGGTGTCCTCACTAGCTCTTAAGTTGAGATGAAAACAGGGAATAGTGTGCAAAATGGGGTGGGGGGTTAACATTACATGTGGGATTTATCCATAGTAGCATTAGTTTATAAGTAGCAAAATATATAACAAAATACTGCATAATATAACAAAATATTGCATAGTTAATATAGGAAAGCATGTAAAAGTTTATCAGGGTTTTGCACCACTCCTCGATCTGTTCTTTGCTCCTTGTTGGTGTTGCTTTGGGCTTCGCTTTGGTGCTTTTGGAGTTGTAGAAGCATCGCCAAAGGCCTTCACATCCGTGTCTTTGAAGGTTGTGCAGAGTTAGTGCTTGAGCATCGATGGTTGAGCTCCAATCTGCACTCTGGTTCCTTTGAAATTTCAGCAGATGGCTCCATAACTTGATCCGTAAGTCCTTCAAGGTCTCAAAGAATGTCCTTCAAGATCGTCTCTTTCTTCTTCACCGCTTTTCTTTTACGGTTCTTTCTCCTTGGGTTCTTTTGATCCTCCCCCTTGTTGAATAGTTGCTGCAGGTGGTGACTTGAAAAATTTTTGGGTGTTTCCCAATTCTTGCCTTTTCTTGATAGCAAGCTCCGTAGCAACTAATCCTAGAATATCCTCAAGATCCTCGGTGATTACGATTACTGCTTGGTTCCTTTGTTGGTGCTTTGAAGCACTTGGTGCTTTGAAGCACCGGTGGTCGAGAACACTCGCTCTTTAGCAATCTCCCGAGTAGGACTTCACCGAAGTTGAGACATTGGGGCTTTTGTTAGTGCTTAAGCACGTGGTGCTTTAGCACTAAATTCTCATTTCTGAAAAACACTGAAAACATCAAACTGCATAAACATAGTTAATATTTATCAAAAAATTGATGGGTTGCCTCCCACAAGCGCTTGTTTTAATGTCTTAACAAACTGACTATCCTTTTTAGATCAAGGATTTTCAAAATGAATGGTGCTTTCAGTTGCACCATTTGCTCACCATAATACATTTTAACTCTTTGTCCATTTACTTTGAAAGTATTACTCGAGTTTGCATCAAATATGTCAATCGCACCATGAGAATATATCTTGACTAATTTGAATGGTCCTGTCCATCCGGATTTCAATTTTCGAGGAATAATTTTAGCCTTGAATTATACAATAGGACCAATCCTCCTTTTAAAGATCTCTTTGTTGGATTCTTTTATCATGCCACAACTTGGTTTTATCTTTGTAAATTCTAGCATTCTCATAAGAGAAGTGCACGAATTCTTCTAATTCATTTAGTTCTAAAACCTCTGTTTTTGCTTGGTCTAGATCAAAATTCAGCTTTTGATTGCCCAATAGGATTTATTTTCTAGCTCAATTGGCGGGTGACATGCTTTGCCATAAACTATTCTATAGGGGACATACCTAATGGAGTTTTATATGCAGTTCTATATGCCCATAATGCTTCATCTAAATGCAATGACCAATCTTTCCTTGTTGGTCCAACCATTTTTCTAGCATTCTTTTTATTTCCCTATTTGATAGTTCAAATTGGCCACTAGTTTGGGGATGATATGCACGAGAAATTTTGTGTTTAATCCCATATTTTGCAAGAAGATTTTCAATAATTTTATTACAAAAATGAGATCCTTCATCATTTATGATTGCCCTAGGGGTGCCAAATCTAGTAAATATGTTCTTTTGAAGAAATTTACTCACTGATCTAGCATCAGCACTAGGTAGTGCTCTTGCTTCAACCCATTTAGACACATAATCTACAAAGAACTAAGATGTATTCTTTACCAAAAGAAGTAGGAAAAGGACCCGTGAAATCCATGCCCCATACATCAAAAAGTTCAAGTTCAAGAATGTTGGTTCTTGGCATTTCATGTTTTTCAGATATATTACCACTTCTTTGGCATCTATCACAGGTTTTTACTATATAGAATGCATCTTTAAATAAAGAGGGCCAAAAATAACCTGTTTGTAGTACCTTTGTCTGCTGCTCAGTCCTCCAAAAATGACCTCCATATGGTCTTTGCATGGCGTTGCTCAAGCACCGCTTGTTGTTCTTGTTCAGGGGACACACTTTCTCATGACTTGGTCCGACACATCTTGTATAGGTAAGGTTCATCCCAACATGTATTGTTTTACTATATGGAAAAACCTTCTTCTCTCACGATAATCCATCCATGCGGGTACAACATTACTTACCAGATAGTTAGCAATGTCAGCATACCATGGTGCAGAATCTCCAGGTGCTTGAGCACTAAGTGCAAAAGCACTATATTCTGTTACAGATATTGCTAACAAATCTTCATCTGGGAATCTCTCCTTGATTTCTTGAGTACCTGTATCATCACCTTCAAGCCTAGATAGGTGATCAGCAACTTGATTTTCTACTCCTTCTTATCCCTAATCTCAAGATCAAACTCTTGAAGGAGTAGAATCCACCTTATTAGCCTAGGTTTTGCATCTTTCTTTGCAAGCAGATACTTAATGGCAGAGTGGTCAGTATATACAATCACTTTTGTGCCTACTAAGTAAGATCTGAATTTGTCAAAAGCAAACACCACAGCTAATAGCTCTTTCTCAGTCACAGTGTAGTTCACTTGAGCTTCAATTAATGTTTTGCTAGCATAATAAATTGAATGAAACACTTTGTCATACCTTTGCCCTAGGGCGGCTCCTACAAAGAAAGTCACTAGCATCACACATTAGTTCAAAAGGTTTGGTCCAATCGGTGTTACAATGACAGGTGCAGTGACCAAAGCCTTCTTCAGTTTCTGAAATGCTTTTATACAAGATTCATCAAAGTTAAATTGTGTATCTAATTGCAAAAGATTACACAGAGGTTTTGAAATTTTTGAAAAGTCTTTGATGAATCTTCTATAGAAACTCGCATGTCCTAGAAAACTTCTAATCCCTTGACAGATTGTTGGTGGTGGCGCTTTTTCAATGACCTCAATTTTAGCTTTATCAACTTCAAGACCTTTCTTTGAAACCCTATGTCCTAGTACAATGCCTTCTTGTACCATGAAGTGACACTTTTCCCAATTAAGAACAAGATTTGTATCTTCACATCTTTGGAGAATTTGTTCTAAATTTGATAAACATAAAGGAAATGTTTCTCCAAAGACAGTAAAAATCATCCATAAAGATTTCCATGGATTGTTCAATAAAATCGAAAAACAAGGACATCATACATCTTTGAAATGTAGCAGTGCATTACATAATCCAAAGGGCATTCTCCTAAAAGCAAATGTACCATATGGACATGTAAAAGTAGTTTTATGCTGGTCCTTAGGGTCAATGGCAATTTGATTATAACTCGAGTAGCCATCTAAGAAACAAAAAACTCCTTCCCCGCTAGTCTATCTAACATCCGATCAATAAAGGGCAATGGAAAGTGATCTTTCTTGGTTGATTTATTAAGTTTTCGTAATCCATACGATTCTCCACCCGATTCATCGTTCTTGTGGGAATTAGTTCATTTTTTGGTTGGCTATTCTTGTGACTCCCCTTTCTTGGGAACACATTGTACAGTATAACCCATGTACTATCTTCAATTGGGTAAATAATCCCATCTAGCCATTTAATTATTTCCTTTTAACAACCTCTTTCATGATTGGATTTAGCCTTCTCTGCGCCTCAATGCTGTTTTTAGCATTGTCTTCTAGATTTATTCTATGCATACAAATAGAGGGGCTAATCCCTTTAATGTCCGCCATTTGCCATCCTATTGCTTTTTATGTTTTTAAGGGTTTCAATTAAATCATGCTCCTGCTCTAATGATAGATCGGATGCAATGATAATCTGGAAGTGAATCATTATCCCCAAGAAAACATACTTTAAGTGTTTTGGCAATTCCTTCATTCTAGTTTGGGAGGTTGTTCAATTGAAGGTAAGTTTTTCTTAAGGTTAGGGTCTTCTAAATTTAAAGATTCAAAAGTTCTAGACCATACCTTAGGTTTAACTTCCTCTGTTGTCGGTATGCCTTGTTCTTGCATTTCACTTTCGTGAAGTGCATAAGCACTTGATGCTAAAGCACTAGTCGATGGTCATCTTGTTTGTTGAATTGCTTCGCACTGGATGATCAAGTGAGATAGCGAGAACATTCTTCTTGCTCCTCTCTTTGATACTTCATTGCTTTCATCACATTGAATTTCACTTCTTGATCATTCACCCTCATGGTTAGTTCTCCTTTTTGAACATCAATAAGTGTCTTACCAGCTTGCAAGAAATGGTCTTCCAAGGATTATTGGCACATTTTCATCTGCAACAAAATCAAGAATAACAAAATCTGCAGGAAACACGAATTTGTCAACCTTGACTGTAATATATCTTCAACTATCCCTTCGGATATCTTTGTTGATCTATCTGCAAGGATAATGTTACAGAGGTAGGCTTTGCATTACCAATTCCTAACTTCTCAAAGATAGATTTAGGCATCAAGTTGATGCTTGCACCTAAATCACATAGAGCTCTCCACTGTATAGTTGTTGCCTATAGAGAAAGGAATTGTAAAGCTACTGTGATCTTTCAATTTTCTTGGAATTTTATTCTCAGAAATTGAACTAACTTCCTTTGACATTGCAATAGTTTGAAATTCACCTAATCTCTTTCTTCTACAAATGATATCTTTCATAAATTTAGCATAATTAGGCATTTGTTGTAAAGCTTCAATCAAAGGAATATTAATGTGCAAATGTTTTAAAACATCTAAAAACTTATCAATTGCTTCTCCTCATGCACTTTTTTTAATCTTTGAGGGAATGGAGGAGGTGGGTGTTCATAACTAACCTGGGATTTGGTTCTTTTTGAGAAGTGGAAGCTTCGGTGCTACACATTCTCGAGTTTCTTTTTCTTTTTGAGTTTTTCTCCCTTATCTACACCTTCATTCTCATAGGGCTCTGTGAGATCCTTACCACTTCTCGATGATATGGCCTTTACTTGTTCTTTTCCTTGCCTTTGAGATGTGGATGCTTCAGTATTGGATGGTAGAACACCTGCAGTCTTTGATACATAGCATTTGCTAATTGACCTACTTGAGTTTCTAAGTTTTTATGGAAGCATCTTGAGTTTGCCTCATTGTTCTTGTTTCACTTATGAATGATTTAAGCGAGGCTTTCTATTGAATTATCATTGGCGCTTTGTTGTTGCCTTTGATAATTTTGATATCCTGGGTTGTGGGTGGTGCTTGAGCTCCCCGGTGCTTGAACACCGGTGCTTGAGCACTTTATTATTACTGGTCCCCACTTAAGATTTGGGTGATTTTTCCAAACGAGGATTATAGGTGTTAGAGTAAGGGTTGTTATTCCTATTATTATTATATCTATTTTGATCCACATAGTTAATCGACACAGGGATTACTTGAGCACTCTTCATAGAGGTGGGCTCTCCACAAGATAAACACAACTAGGTGCTCCTTGAGGTGCTTGTTCTATGGTTTGCAAAGTGTTTCTGCTGGTTTAGATGTAAATTGAACTAGGTGTAGTGAAAGTTTTAATCATGTTAGCCAATGTGGCAACTTGAGCGATTAGGGATGAAATTTCACTAAGTTCATGTACTCCACTTTCTTTTGGGCACTTGCCCTTTCAAGAGGAGCCAGCTAGAACTATTCGTTGCTACCCTATCAATTAATTCACAAGCTTCATTATAAGACAGATTCAATAAAACACCCACGATGATGCATCAAGCATAATTCAGTTTGGGGCTCTAATCCATTGTAAAATGTTTCCATCTCAGATAATGACCGCGGACCATGATGAGGACATTTTCTAAGCAATTCCTTCCATCTTTCCCATGCCTCAAACAATGATTCAAAGATCTCTTTGTTTAAAAGATGTAATGTCATTTCTCATCCTAGCATTTTTGATTGGTGGGAAGTATTTTGACAGAAATTTTTCACTAATTCATTCCATGAATGAATTGAATTAGGCTCTAAAGAATTTAACCATGATTTAGCTTTATCTTTTAATGAATATGGAAATAACTTTAGCCTAAATGCATCCTCACTTACACCGTATATGATGAAATTGCTACATACTTCTAAAAAGCTGCTTTTAAATGCTCATGGGGGTCATCATGTGAAAATCCCCAAACCGACCAATTGTTTGCGACATTTGAAACATCATTGGTTTAAATTCAAAATGGACAACATTAATATGAGGCCTAGCAATGCTAGTCTGCATATTTTGATGATCAAACATGGCATAATCCCTCATGGGCCTATCTCTATCATTAATCATGCCTATAGGGTCCATGTGTATGAATTGATGTCTATGATTTAATCCTACTTCAGAATTGAATTACCTCGATGGTGTTATGGCTTGATCCTTCATCTTCTTGCCGTGTTTGGTGCACGAGTTGTCGCAGTGCGTATCTGTCGCAGTATTTGTACTTGTTTGTGGCATCCCTAGTGGTATTACTTGGTTCACCATATTCTTTGTGTTGTTGGATTTCCTCTCAAGTCTTAATTGTCTCCTGAATCTCCTTTCAATCTCTGGATCAAAATCAAAATTTGGTGGTGGTCTTCTTGGCATAGGCTAGTGCTTAAGCACTTGTTCTCGCATGCAATAACACTACCAAAAAGCGATAAAAAAATAAAAACACTCTTTTACTAACTAAACAAACTAAAAATTATTGGCAATCCCTTCAACAGCGCCAAAAAACTTGGTGTGTGAAATAAGCATGTGCAAGTATACACAATCACAAACAAGTAATAAAGAGTAAGTAAAGATCGTTCCCACGAGGATTGACTAATTTTTAATGTGTTTGTTTAGCATAGGTAAACTAGTGTGTCTACAACTATTCAGAGATTTGTGGTTGGTTTTGGAATTTAGAAAAAGCAGAATTTAAATACTTGTAGAGGATGTAATTTAAGAGAGAGTTGAGATGCTTTTACCATATGAGTTCCTTGTGAGAATGTTGTCTTTGTCTTTCGGTGCTTGAGCACCGGTGCTTGATCACTTAGTGTAGATACATCAGTTAAGGGTGACTGTACAAGCTCAATAAACCCTTGTTTTTTTTTGGTAAAGGGCAAGTGTGTCAAACTCCTCGCCTCCTTTCAAGTGGTTCAAGTTGCTAAATACTTTCCTTAGTAAAACCCCACACATGAACAAAGACTATGCTAATTACTTTTGAATTAGCATGGAATTACTGTGACTTTGTGGAAAACAAATTTCTCATCAAAGACTTAAATAAACACTTGCCTTTGCTTCTAGTTCTTGAGATCTAGTTGTAAGTCAATCTCTTGTAAATACAACTCCCCTTGTTCTAAGTTAACCTTAAAACAAGTTTAATTCAAGTACAAGAACTAGTAAGTGAGGCACCCTTTTGGACAACACAATAGTTCTCACGAGTTCATCATATGACTAGAGCATCCCAACTAAGGAATTTAGCTCATCATCGTCCACATAAAGTAATTAAACAAAGCAAGTAAAGAAAGCATTGTAAATAACTTGGAAATGTAAATTGCTTAAAAGTAAATTGCTTGAATGGACAAGTCTTGCAAGAAAGTAAATTGCTTGATTGGACAAGTCTTGCAAGAAATTAAATAACAAGAAAGTAAATAAAGAGTAAGATGAAGAACATGAAATAAGAACTTAATATTAATGAAGAACACTTGATTCTCAACTAGGAAGAAGTGAAGAATAGAGATGTCAATTCCTTCTTACCTTCCTCTTAAGTTTAGAGTAATCAAAGTGAAGTAAAAAGACTTGGAAATAAAATGAAGAACAAGATGAACTTTAATCTAAAACTACTATTGTATCTATATGGTAATCTATATATTTTTCTTCTATTTTCCTTTACAAGAGATGAAAGAGTCCTATTTATAGAAGTAGGAGATTTCCTTCCATGGAGGGTTTTCTTTGTCTTCAAGTATTTGACTTCTTTGCTTGCTTGTGAAGTTTTCTTTGACCATCATGTGACTTATCCTAGTTATTTTGCAGGTGTCAATTGTTGTCACTTTGAATGGGAAACATTCCTTTGAGTGGGAAACATTCCTTTTGAAGGGGTCCAATTAGTTGATGACATTTGGCTTGGTGTAATGATGATGTTTGTTGTTTTTATCCCATAGATGACTTCTTTGGTAACTTGATAATTGATTCCATGTGATCACCGAGCTAGTAGGAGGCCAGTGAAGGCTCATTAGAACGAAATCAAATTGAGGTGCTTCCAATGTGGGGTCTTGTGCTACTTGCTTCACCGCATGCTTCAACAATGCTTTGGTGCTTAAGCACTCGATGCTTAAGCACTTAATGCAAAATTACAGAATCTGCAAAAGTACTCAACAAACATATCAAACATACCAATTTGTATATAAATTGAACTTCTATCTCCTTGATAATGTATTTTATGATTTTCATCTCTTTTTATTGTATTTACAAGTTTATTGCATTGGTTTCAAACATTTATCTAAGTAAAAGACTATGAATAACTCTATATAAAATAGAGTTATCAGTGTCTCGACAGCTTGGACTATGGGTGGAGGAAGGACAGTCTGATCAGTGGGGGAGTCGGCAACTGACTTCTTCTTCTTCTTCAAAGATGCAAAAGCAAATCTTGGAGCCATATCGTCTGCAAAAACAAAGGCAGGGCAGTCAACATAATAATCAGAAAAGAAACAACAATAGTTTGAAAACGGCAAGACCCCAGGTCTCTACCCAAAGCTCTCTAGAGTCACCGGTCGACTGGTCGTGAAGAGGGACTTCGTATTTATGAGCTCATTCTGGGGAAGTAAAGCTACCAAGCCCTTAAGCATATCTATTATCTATTTATCCTCGACATCCAAAGATTCCAAATCTCGGGTATACAACCCCCGATTCTTGGAATAATGATATTCACACCAAATTAGAGGGAGGTATGCACATATTAACTTTCCATTGTCTCCATACACACGAACTCTCCTCTTAAAGGCACAGCTAGTCGGGGCTATATAGAGGAACTTGCATTTAAATTTCTTAACTGAGTTTGAGTAGGGAGCAAAGAGACGAGTCATCTTAGAAGCCCGCAACGGCACCCAACCATTCGGAGTAGGTCGAAAAACACTGAACAGGGAAATGAAAAGAGGAATTGAGTAAAAGCGGTCAAAGGCCTCCATCATCCTTTGGAACTCCCTAATGAAAGCCCAGTTGTTAGAGTGTGACTAAGTCAGTGCAGGCGTAATATGTGTAGGATCAATTGCTCTAACTTAGCAAACGAAAGTCGGACACCAATCTCAGAAAGCATCATTGAGTAAACATAAAGGTCGAGTTTCTCGGGCGTGCGATGGTAGATGCATTCTTCAGAAGACACACCTCAGATCATCCGGCGCTCACCTTTTTTAACAATGACGTGTTTTATGCGCTTATTCAGACCACTCAACACATAGCCGAGCAGGCCTCGTTCGAACCACTACAAGAAAATCACGTGTTACCATTAGTTTTTTCCGATGGAAATTTGGCATTTTCGGCGGATTTTTTCCATCGGTAAATTTCCGGCGGAAAGAATAGTATTTCCGGTGGATTTTTTTTCCTTTCGTACCTTTTCGGCAAATTTTTAAATTATCGACAGATTAGCCATAACACAACCTACACGGAGAGAGTTCACGTTTAGGAAAATAGTTTTTCACTAAGTGCCACCAATGCACCTCTTCGGGATACGAGCGCACTAAGCGCAGTCCCGGAGAACCACCTCAAAGACACTACAAAAAAACAAGCAATTAGCGAGGGACTTTGCGAGGGAAAATTAAGTCCCTCGCAAAAGCAAAAATTAGCGAGGGACTTTGCGAGGGAAAAAGAGTCCCTCGCAAAGTGGCAATTAGCGACGGACATGTGGCAATTAGCGACGGAATATCAGTCGCTAAATGCAAGGCGCCAATTTCAAACTGAGCTGCACGTTTTTTAAGGCATTTAGCGACGGAAATAGCAGGTCCCTCGCTAATTGATTGACATTGACAGTACACTTTGCAGGATTCTGACCATTGGCAGCTGACTTGGGAAACGCGAGGATTAGCGAGGGCAGTCCTCGCTAATTCCTCGCATACCTGTCATATTTTTTTATTAATCCGAACCAAACACACTCTCTCTCATTTACTCTCTTCTTCTCTCTTCTTCTCTTCCATTCTCTTCTTCTTTTTTCTTCTCTTCCACCACCACACCACCACCACCACCCACCACCACCACTCTCTTCTTCTCTTTTCACTCCACTCTCTCTCATTTACTCTCTTATTCTCTCTTCTTCTCTTCCACTCTCTTCTTATCTTTTCTTCTCTTCCACCACACCACCACCACCACCACTCTCTTTTCTTCTCTTCCACCACCACACCACCACCACATAGATCTCACGACCATCACCACCACACTACCCCCATCACCAACACCACTCTTTTTCTCCCTTACTCTTCTCCTTTTCTCTCTACGACCACCACCACACAACCACCACCACCACCACATACATCTCACTCTCTTTCTCCCTTACTCTTCTCCTTCTCCTTCTCTCTCTACGACACCACCACCACCACCACCACTCTCACTCCTCTCTCACTCTCTCTTTGGAAATTTTGGTTATAATAATAATAATACTAATAATAATAATAATAACAACAGTAATAATAATAATACTAATAATACTAATAATAATAATAAACTCAGATTGAGAAGTGTGCCAGTCAGATTTGGGAAGCGTGCTGTCAGCATTAGCGAGGGAATTAGCGAAGGACTATCCCTAGCTAATTAGCGACTGACACAATTTCCCTCGCTAAAGGGAATTAGCGAGGAGGATATTAGCGACCGAACTGGTCCCTCGCTAATGGCAATTAGCGACGGAATTGGGCCTTTTAGCCACTGATATTTCCCTCGCTAAACCCAATGTTTTTTGTAGTGAGATCTGTGACCGAAATTGAATGTTTGCATTCGTGAGTCCAACTTCAACCTCGGCAAAGGCCACTCGGGATGACCAAGGTGGAATTTGAGCGTCGCAAACCCCTTCATTATAGGAGATATCCACATCCTGGTGTCAGAGACCTCATCATTGAAGGATCAACAAAGATCACATCAGGATCAGTTGTCGAGTTTATCGGCTAATGGACCGAGGAAATAAGTAAAAAGACGAAGTTTGGAAAACACTTGGTAGGATGGAAGACAATGGTGACAGAACGATCCAAAACTTGTCTGAGCATATCACAAAAAACTCAATACCTCATCTACAATTCCACGACGGCCAAAAGAGAAAAAGTGGAGATATTCACTCTGCAAATGTAAAAGAGGAAGGAATCTCCCCTATTTATAGTATGGCGAGGGAACACGGAAAGGCGAAGCCCAACCAGCTCAACCCTAACAAGCAATAATTACTCCAACATAGAAAACAAGATCATGCAGACATGGTCTTAATGACGCGACTCTCCGACTAATTTGAAAAGTCAAAACGTCACCAGTCACATCGATGATTGATAGCCAACCACCATCTTGAGATCCAATGGCTGGAAATCAGTGCATCACTGCCCTCTACACAAAGCCAATTTACTCCCTCCATCTAGAGGGCGACATGACATGACGACCTATCTAGGATCCAATTTGCGGGTTCATTGGCTGACGACCTACCTATCCCGGTTCCTGATATGCCTGGGGGAAAATGCATGACGGTAAATCAGATCAAAATCAAAAATAGGTTCGCCAAGGTAGTTACTGTCATACCCCAATTTTGTCCGGCTTAGGTCAAAACCCTAATTTTCAACCAAAAATAAATAAATTAAGGCTTGGCATGCATTTTAGAGTTTTAAAAGTCATCCAAGGGTTTTTAGGATCATGTTTAGAATGAAAATGCATTTTTGAGCTAATTAGGGTTTTTAGGTCAAAAAGGGTATTTTGGTAATTTCACAGAAAGTGGAAAATTCTCAGGAAAAGCCATTGGGCATGCATTTTTGGGTTCTAAAAGTCATCTCATTGTTTTTAAAATGATGTTTGGAGTTGGGAGACATGTTCAATGCAAAAAGTTGAATTTTGGGGCAAAATTAGGGTTTTTGACCAAAAGGGCATTTTGGTCATTTCACTAAAACAGACAATTTCCCAGTAAAAATCACTATGCATCTCTTGGGGAATTTATTTGGGTCTAAAAGGGTGGAGGTTGTGCATTTTTGTGCACCATTGAAATATTTTTGGCATGGAATTCAAGTTTTGAACAAAAGGGCAAAATGGTCATTTCCTTTGAGGTGGGGTCAACAAAAACAATTTTGGGATTGGTGAGGTCATGGAATTCAGAGCCCAATCATTGAATCATAGGACATGGTCCAAAATGGTATGAATTAAGGAAAAATTATCTAGAAAAGAAAAATCAAAAAAGGAAAGGATAATAACCAAGGTAGTGGGGAACAAAAAGTACAATGACAACTTGCAATTTCACACACTCCCTCCCCATTGCTGTGCATGATCAGCCCTTTATTCCCTCCATTTTGATTTATTTTTATGGTGGTTAAATCATGGCCTTCCATTCAAGTGTTAAAAACAATCCTCACCATTCATTTGAATTAAAATGGCACTTGTGTAATAAAGCTTCATGAGAAAATACAATTTTGTAATTGAGCTTATCCTTCACCCCCTCTCTTAAGCTGCACCCTTCAGCCCCTTTGTGCTTTCTAAATACCCCTAATCCATGTGACTAATAATCCTAGCCATCCATTCAAAATTAAAACTCAATCCTAGAGCCCAATCAAAGCAAAAGGACCAAAATACCCTAAAACCTCAAAAACTCCTATAAATACCTCACCCATTCACTCTTTCCTAATCTTTGGCTATTCCTTTCACACTCTCATTTTGCAAACCTAGATCAAAAACCTCCCCTCTCCTCTTCTCCCCCTAGGCCGAAGCTCTCTCTCCCTTCCCTCTCCTCCATTCCTTCACCTTCATTCCACTAAAACACCTTCAATCCACCCCTCACACCCTTAACCTTCCTCTCTTACTCAAGGAATCCATCACACCATTTTCATCTTCCTCCTTCTCTTACAAGGCCGAAAGTTTCTTCTTGTTTCTCACCTCTATTTCTTCAATTTTCTTTTCCATCTTAGAGACAAGGTAAAATCTCTACCACCTTTGCATCATCTCCAAGCATTTTTAGCATTAGAACTTATTTTCTCTTCTTCCTCTCATATTCCCTTTATTATTTAGCATACTCATCATTTTTATTTTTACAATGTAGTTTGTTGTGGTTGAGGGGTGAGGTTTGTTGTCTCACCCTAAAATAAGTGGATTAGTGTTGTTTTCATGTTGATTTTTGCTTTTTCTTGTTAAATAAAATGGAGCAAGGTTTCGCATATACATGATTAAAATGTCCTCAAAATTGATTTTGTTGTTTCTTTGTTTAAATCTTGTTGTTGGTATTTTTCTTTAGTAAATTGTTGAGGATTTGGCTCTATGATTCCTACTAGTGCTAAATGCACTTTGATCTTAGTAGTGAAGAGAGCTAAAAATGACTCTTATTTAATATACTAGTTTATGTACTCATGAGCTCTTGTGTTTTAATTTACCTATTGTCTAGTTGTTGATGATCTTGCAAGGTGAATCCCACTTGTGCTTAGTGCACATATTTGATAGTGTGGAGGATTTGTCAATATGATTCAACCCCCTTTGAAGTGTTAATTGTTTAATTGTTGATGATGTGCAAAATGACTCTCATTTGTGCTTTGAGCACTAAAACCATAAGTGATGAGGATTGCTTCAAGTGAATCAACTTGTTTCTAAACTCTAATGAACAAATGCAAGTTTTTGTCTATACTAGTTAATGGTATATGACAATTTGTGAATGCTTATTCTTTGTCACTTTGAAACTTGCTAGTGTGATATTTGTCTTAGGTCGTAAATTGGTTAATGGTTGATGATTTAGTAAGATGAATCAACATGAACTTTCAAGTTCCATTTTAAATGTTGAGGATTGTTTTAAAGTGATTCAACCTATGTCTATGCTTTCATATTGATTTGGTAAAGTGACTAGACATTTATGCATCATGCATTGTTAACAAATGTCAAGGATTACCAAATATTTTCACTTATGCTCAATTCGGCCTTAGGGCCTAAAACTTGAATTAAGTTTTGGCAATGTTTCTTTATGTGCCATTCTTGGCAACTTACTTGTTTATTTTGGTTTCACATATTCATACCATTAATTGTTAATGATTCTATATCATTCTTGTGCATTGTTGTTGTAAATGGTAATGAGTATGCTTGTGTTCTAATTATTGGCTACCTTGCTTGCAAATTGGTGAGTATTTTATTTTGGTTTTGACTTGAAAATTGGTTGAATGTTCTACTTTCTTTCCTTTTGTGGCTAATGCCACCCTCAAACTTTCTTCTTCTCATCTCTAATCAATCTTTTTCAGAGACTTTCCTAAGAGCCAATACCCTTCAAATTGTTTTCACAAATTAATCAAATCTTTTTTTGAGATCAATAAACGATTTTTTTTTCAAAACTCATAAGGAGGCAAGTCGGACGTCGGCGGTGTTGTCTAGCGTCTTAAGACCGGGTCAGATGCACTCAAACGCCTTAGGATACTTATGAGAAATAAGACAAGTAATTAACAACTTTAAACTCTTTTTAAAATGAGTAAGGTAATCGATTCGGATGTACTTTCGATATTGGTTAACGTCTTAGGTTTAGCGAGCTGTACAGTTCGTGCGAGCCTAAGATACTTGCTCAATAAAAGCAACCAACCTCGCAATAAACCTTTTTCTTAAGAAAATCAAAAAAGATCATTTTTCAAAAAGTAGGGGCACGTCGTCTGCATGCAGTAAAGTGGGTCGTCTTTGTTCTAGGTCTATTGGACATGCATACCTAGGACCGAAAAAACCCTACAATAAAAAAACACCAACACACTTCTTTCCTAAAAATCACAAAAGCCGTCTTCTGACGCAAAAAGCACACTTTTCCTAAAAAAATCACAAAAGCCGTCTTCTGGACGCCTGGCGAACTACGTAGCTTTGATCCTCATCTCGGTGAGGTGCGTGGAGCGGGTTCTGTCCCGTCAAGCACGCTTTTAAAAAAATCCTTGTTTTGTTCCGCTTTTCAAGGATAGCAAAATATTCTTTTTCTCATTTCCAATAAATATTTTCAATCAAAAGAAAGAAAAGAAAAGAAGCGAGAACGATCGTTTCAAATCAAACATTTCAAAACCACACATCAAATTAAAGGTTCCTTTTCGGTAGAAAGGAGGTGCGGGTGCTTATACCTTCCCGTACCTAACCGAATTCCCGAACCTACATCTCTTGTTTTGAAAAGACCACCCGCCTTGTATAAAAAGACGTTTTTCAATGTTTTTGTCTCAAAACTAAAATATTGGTGGCGGCTTCATAAACCTTCCCACGTTGTACATCGAGAAGTCCAAATCGGATTTTTCTGGTGCAACAAATTAGCGACTTTCATCTGGGAATTTTCTTTTTAAAAAAAAAAAAGAAAAAGAGGTCAAGCCTAGTTAATTTGATATGTGGTTTAAAAAAGTTGATTGCAAACTTTGTTCTATTTTTCTTCCTTTTTCTTTTTCTCTTCTTTCTTTGCTTATAATGCTTGACTGTTTTTCTTGCATTATTATGTTGCATCCCATGAGCATCTCTCTAATTCCCATGATCCCTTCTTCTTCGCTCCCTTTCTTAAAGGTAATATCATGCATTTTCCCCTTTCCTTATCATGTCCCCCTCTTCTCCGCTCCTTTTTCTTAAGGTAAGCAGTGCATATGACTGTATTTTAAACTCTAGGTTAGTTTACTTGCTTTAAAATGATGTATGCAAAACCCTAGGGTAGACGACTCTATTTGTCTGGACTGTTTCTGGATTTTCTTTGCAGGTGGGGGGGTATATGCATCATTACGCTCCTACACACACTTTCACTATTTTTACCCTTGTGTGATTATTGGTGAGACAGCCCTATACCCGGGCTAGAGCATATCTTAGGCTAGAACGAAGTCATTAGTGGCTGCACACTGGACGTACGTCTTTTCGTGTGGTTGCGAAGACTTCACCTAGAGTTTGGCTTTATTCGATGGGCTCATCACTTGACGCGTCGTCCTGCCGATCGGCGCTCGGATGAGGTCGTTGGCTCTAGGAACCTTATTTAGGGCCCTCTTGTTAGTGCTTACCTTGAAGTACCCCTAAAAAGCCTTAGATCCTGTCTCCTAAGAAACCTCAGAGGGGCACAAAGGAGCTTGCATACCCTCGCATCGAAATTTTTTGTGAAAATAAACCGGTGTTTTTCCAAAATGTATAAGTGTCTAACTTTTGAAAGTCATTATGTTGAAATTCAAACATCATGCATTCATGCATTCATGCATTCACTTCGCATGCATTCTCACCGGTGCGTGGAATTGTAGGTATCGGTGGAAAATGGATCGAATTTGAAAAGAACCTCAAGTGGAATTTCAAGCAACAAGATGTCCAGAGCTTGGTCGGGGATCGAGAATCAATTCCCTCGTGGCGAAAAAGAGGCTTTTCAGAGCATGTATGGTAATATCCTAGATCTGCATTGGAAGTGAATGTCCGCATCAAGCCCTTCTCGCATTGGCACGATTTCCGATCCCGAGTATCGCTTCACTTTTCAAGATTATCAGCTGATCCCGACCTTAGAAGAGTTTGAGAAGATTTTGGGCTTTCCTATTGTAAGCTGCAAACCGTATTCTTATGTGGAGAAGTATTCATTAGCCAAAGCTTTGGCCGGTATTCTTCAAGTCAAGGAGGAAGTCTTAGCCGAAAAGGTGGAAGTCAAGGGTCAAAAACAAGGTCTATCAAGGAAATACTTAGAAGCTGAAGCGGAGGTCCTGTTCGCCAAAAAAGAATGGAAAACTCTCTCTGATGTGCTCGCTCTCCTTGTTTATGGCATTGTCTTGTTTCCCAGTGTGGATAACTTTGTTGATGCAGCAGCTATTGATGTGTTCCTTGCATTCAAAAAGCGGGGGCAAAACCCTACTTCTGTCATTCTAGCTGACTTGTACTACTCTCTTGTTGATCGTCATGCTAAAGGAGGAGGGATGGTTATGTGTTGCTTGCCAGTGCTGTATCGGTGGTTTGTCTCGCATGTGTTCAGGGGGCATGTTGAAGAAAAGGGGAAGGATGAGTGGAAGCAGTTCATTGCCAACCTTAGGGGATGTGATATTCAATGGTGCACTCTGGCCCGTGATGTGTCAGAATTTGTTTTTCAGCTCAATGGTTTTCCAAATGTTCCTCTTGTCGGTACCAGGGGATGTGTCACTTACAACCCTGCTCTCGCCTTGAGGCAATTGGGATATTCTATGACAAGTCCACCTTTGGAGGAGTCTTTAACCAGTTTTGTGCTGCATGATAGAGGTTCAGAAAACTTGAGCTTGTTGAGAAGGATTGTCCGGGCTTGGGATAGGCCGGTAAGGAAAGGGCATGCTGAGTTAGGTCGCAGAGATACAAGTGTGGGTGAAGACTATTTACATGGGTCCGGCTCGGGTTCGCATGCTTAAACTCCCTTCGAGTTGTTCCTCGGATCGAGATTGAGATTCCTCCACCTACTCCCATCCTTAATGAGGAGGTTGAGGACTCAAGGCTGCCTTATCCCTGGTCTCAAAGAGGAGAAGCTAGAGTTGCAAGCCCGGATAGACAAGTTACTCCGGGAGAAAAAGGACTTAGAACGAGAAAACGAAGCGCAAGGAAAAATGCCTTGCCGATGCTAAAGAGAAAATTGCTACGGTAATCGTAAGTTCCTGGACATGCAGGGTGGTCTCAAGAGTGCTACAAGTGAGATCCGAGCCCGGAACCTAGAAAGAGACAGAGCGCTTGGTGATGCCCGGGCGTGGAAGGCTCAGTTGAGTGCGTCTAAGGATTTGGAAAGGAGCTTGAGGAGCCAATTGAGGGAAGCAAATGCACAGCTAAAGACCTCACTGCAGACATGAGAAAAGACTCCAAGATGAGAGGCGAGCAAGGGAATTGGTGCAAGAGAGGCTTGAGGATTGTAAAGCCATGTTCCAGGGAGAGCTTGTGAGATCCACAACCTTGGAGGACCGTGTGAGATACCAGAATGACTTGCTAGAGAGGTTCAAGGCTGAGATGACCTGTCTGATGGAAGAGCACCGAAGGCTGGATGATCACTGCAGGTGTTTGCAAGAAAAGTATGCCTATTTGTCCAAGTTATGTTATGATACTATTACAGGCGTTCCTAGGCGCTTGAGGGATGCTGAGCGTGCTATATAGATGTATTCACTACCCCAAAGAGAGGTTGAAGCTTCATTGCATATGTTAGAGTCCGATTCGGGAAATGAGGGTCTGGGCGGATCGTCCTTCCACTTCGAGGAAGAGAAAGAGAGATCAGTGCATGGACATAGCTGTTGTTTGAAATTCCAGTTGTTGTAATTTTCTTTTAATGCTTTAAGAACTCTTTGTGATGTACTCTTATCCTTTCAGTATGAATGAATGAAAGAATTGTGTGTTTTAGCTTAAGTATAAATGTATGGTTCGTTTCATATTCTCGATCCGCGTTGCTTGTCAAAATAAAATGCGCAGTTCCCCTGGCACCACGTGAGAGAAACGCATCCACATTTCATGCGCATATGTATATATTTATGCATCCATTTCATTTCATGCATTCTGGCACTCATAAAAACATTTCTTTCTAAGTTCAGAGAAAAAGGCAAGCTGGTTCGTCCACATCGCTACTTCACCCGTTTGCAAGCGAGACTGATGGCGTCCAACGAGGACATTCTGGGACCAGAGGAAACAATGGTAGAGATCCTTAATCCTGAGCAGCTGGCTCAGGAGAACCAAGCTCTGAAAACTAAGATGGAGGTCATGGAAGCTCAGATGGCCGAGGTAATGAATATGCTGCAAAATTTGAGGAGCGGAGCCGCTGCCGGGGCTACTGCAGTCGTGAATCCAGAAGGGGCCGTTACCTTTGTTTCTCCTCCTGTAACAACTGAAGTCGTAACTGTTCATCCCTTTCCCAGGCCAGAAGTTAGTCATTCTCCGGGGGCAAGTGGGCAGGCACAGTCAAATACACAAAGGTATCCTTGGGGGATGCCCATGAATTATATACCATCCACTGCTGAAGCCATTCCTGTGGTGACAAGTCAGCCTGCTGTGGTTGCTTCTAGCAGAGCTGCGGATATGCCACACACCTATATCCCTAGCCCCGGTGTTACACCTCCAAGAAGTTCTCCCGCTCTATTCCCGAGATTACTGCGAATCCTCCGAGTGCTACCTATCAAATGGGAAACCCCGCTCAAGATGGGGCTACTACTTGACCCGGTGAAGTTATCCACGAGGCGGATGGTTGAAAGTTCACAGCCAAGGGGATACCATTTGCTAGAAGAGCGATTGAGGGCAATGGAAGGGGTCGGTACAAGGGCTAAGGATGCGCGGGACTGTGTCTCGCTTCGAGCGTTGTTATACCTCCCAAATTCAAAGCGCCCGATTTTGATAAGTACTGAAGTAGCAATTTGGGTGTCCCTCCACCATCTAACGATGTATGTTAGAAAGATGGCGGCTTATGCTCATGATGATAAAGTGTTAATCCATTTCTTTCAAAACACCGATCGGCCGGAGCATCTGCAGATCGGTATATGCAAATTGCAATCCTCCGACATCCATAGTTGGAAGGATCTCTCTCTGCGCTTCTTAAACGATGATCGAGACAATATGGATCTTGCTCCCGACAGATCTCAACCGCAACACATGAGCAAAGGTGACGGGAATCATTTAAAGAATATGCCCGTAAGGAGAAGTGTAGCGGCCAGGTAAAGCCACCGCTGATGAGAAAGGAAATGGTGTATATGTTCATGGAAACTCTCCCGTGGATATACTATGATCGGTTGGTGGGTAGTGTCTCCTCTAGTTTCTCCGATATGGTGGTCATTGGGGAACGTTTGGAACATGGATCACGTAGTGGAAAGATTGCCTGAGGTTTTGGTAATCTGGTGGGCGGAAGAAACCTTTTTCTAATTTCCCTAGAAAAGGAAGGGGAAACGAATGTCATTCTTTGCAGGGAGGTCGATCCTTCAATTCTCCACCACGTAAAGTTCCGTTCTCTGTTCTGCTCACCGCAACAAGATAATCCAGTCACGGACTCGGAACTACCAAGAGAGGAGACGTGCGGTTTTGATCCGATTCCCATCACTTATACCGAAATGTTTAATCACCTCATTGCCAAGAATCTAATTAACACTCGCCTCTATGAAGTTTACTACACCCCCTTTCCCGGGGATACAATGCGATGCAACATGTAGTTTCCACGGTGGAGGGTGGGTCATACAATCGAAGATTGCAAGGCATTCAAGTATGTAGTCCAGACCTAATTGATGCTAATTGGCTATCTTTTAAGCGAGAACAATCCGAGCACGACAAATAATCCTTGCCGGTCATGGGGCACCATCTGCGCCAATGCCATAGAGGATTCTCGGGCCGGATCATGATAAGAAATGTTGAGAGCATCAAGACTCCTCCGGAAGACATATATCTTTGAGCTATGCGGATGGGGAATAATTCGTAGAAAGGCATGTGTATTATAACGACCACCGTGTGTACAGGTGCTTGTGAGGTATTCAAGTCTGTTTTACAAGATCTGATGGACCGTTATGTAGTTCGGTTAGAGGTAGTTGAGAAAGAAGAAGGTGTGCTCATGTTACAATTCAATGATGGCAAAGAGGCCAGAAAACCGCTTGAGATACTATACAATCCGAAGCCGGCTCAAGTCAAATTGCAGCCGTGGTAGTTATTGAAATCCCAGGCCCATTCCCTTATGAGAAAGACAGCGCTGTGCCGTGGATTTATAGCACCCTGCCTCCGGTGGAGGTTTCTCCAAGCACTTCTGTTACAAATATAACTGGTACAAGTGGTATGACGAGGAGCGGCCGGATGTATGCTCCTGAATCCTCCAAGGAAGCCAAGATAGAGCAGTAAGGGTAAGGAAGGGGAGGCAAGAGAATGTTCGAGAAGAGGAAAGGGACAGAGCGGAAAATGATGAATTTCTTAAGATAGTAAGACAAAGTGATTATAAGGTGGTCGATCAGATGAACCAAACTCCCGCAAAGATCTCGATGCTGTCTTTGTTGATGAGTTCAGAAGCACATAGAACCGCTCTCATGAAAGTGTTGAATGAAGCCCATGTTGCTCAGAATATTTCTGTTGGCCAGTTTGATGAAGTAGTTGGTAATATTGCAGCTGCTAATCACCTGACCTTCACTGATGAGGAGCTTCCCCCAGAGGGAAGGAAGCACAATCAAGCATTGCACATCTCTGTTAAATGCGGGGATTTCGTGTTGGCTCGGGTCTTGATTGACAACGGTTCATCTCTGAATGTGATGCCCAAGTCCACCGTAAGCAAGCTAGATGTTGACTGTTCATTTATGAAGCCAAGCTCAACTTTGGTGAGGGCATTTGATGGATCGAAGAAGGAGGTGATAGGGGAGATGGAGTTCCCCATTCAAATAGGTCCAGAAACATTCTATGTTAATTTTCAAGTCATGGATATTTCTTCTTCATACAGCTGGCTTTACTTGGGAGGCCATGGATCCATATGGTGGAGCTATTCCTTCCTCTCTGCATCGGAGGTTAAGTTCGTAGTCAATGACAAGATTGTGGTGGTGTACGGAGAAGAAGAGATGCTGGTTAACAAGCCTTCCCCCTTCCGTTATGTGGAGGCGTAGGAGTCTCTGGAAACTTCTTTCCAATCTCTTGAGATAGCCAACGCTGTGTTTGGTGGATGTGGATTGTCATCACCCGTGATAAGGCTGTCAAAGAATGGAGAAATGGTCGCAAGAATCATGATGGACCAAGGTTACCAGCTAGGACGTGGTCTGGGAAAGGTAGGACAGGGAATTCTTGCCCCAGTGCAGTTGAAAGAGAACAAGGACCGTTGTGGGCTTGGGTACTGCCCTAGTGAAGGTGAAAGAGGAAAGATGGCAGATGAACGGAAGCGTAGATGGTTGGCCAAGTTGAGAGGTCAGGACCCCTGGTCAAAGAAGATTCCAATTTGTGATCTCTACCAGAGTTTCGAGAGTGCCGGTATGCTGAACCCGGATCAGATCACTGCTATCGAGGATGATTCAGAGAATGAAGAAGGTGGAGCCAGTTTAGTCCGTCGCTGCAGCGCTACAAAGGAGCTCAAGAACTGGGAAGCTGTTGACTTGCCCATTACCTTTAGTTCAAAGTAATGATTGTAATGTACACCTTTGGCTCTGCCCAAGGCCTTAGGGTAGCTTGTTAGGGCATGCATGTTTTTATTTTCAACGACATTATCATCAATAAAAACGCTTGTTTTGAATTTCATCAATAAAATTTCTTTTTCTTCATTTATCTCTTTGTTTTCTTTTAAACTTTTTATTGTGTCTGCTTTCGCTTTTCATTCTAGTGTCCGCTTCCCGAATGCGGATCAAAAGTAATTATCTCTGAAAATAACAATGCAACAACAATCCTTATTACGACTTTGATCATCCGATTAACTAAACCAAGAGGGCGTTGATGAAAATCGGGAAACTCCTCCTAATTAATGAGATTGATAGAGCAAGAAGAGAAGATAATTCAACCTCATGGGGAGTCGATCGAGATTGTCAACTTGGAGTACGTAAGAGGATAAAAGGGAAGTTAAGGTTGGTACCGCCATGGAAGATGGTGAACGCAAAAAGTTAATTCAGCTCTTGCATGATTACGCTGACGTATTTGCATGGTCATACAAAGATATGCCGGGGCTAGATACTGACATTGTTGAACACAAGTTGCCGGTCAAACCTGAGTGCCCTCCACTCAAGCAGAAATTAAGAAGAATGAAGCCAGAGATGTCACTAAAAATCCGGGATGAGGTAAAAAGCGCTTTGATCTTTGGGTTTCTAGCATTGCAAAATACCCACAGTGGGTAGCCAACGTTGTTCCCGTCCCGAAGAAAGATGGCAAAGTCAGAATGTGTGTCGACTACAGAGACCTGAATAGAGCTAGTCCCAAAGATGATTTCCCCCTGCCTTACATTGACATTCTGGTAGACAAGATAAATGTTCAAAGACTCATTGTTCTCCTTCATGGATGGGTATTCGTGATACAATCGATAAAAATGGCTCCGAAGATATGGAGAAAACCACCTTCATAACCCTCTGGGGCACATTCTGCTACAAAGTGATGCCTTTTGGACTCAAGAATGCCGGAGCAACTTATCAGAGGGCAATGGTGACGCTATTCCATGACATGATGCACAAGGAAATCGAGGTGTATGTGGATGATATGATTGCTAAGTCCAAGACGATGAGGGCACATTGTTAATCTACGGAAACTCTCGAGCGTCTACTAAGTTCAAGCTCGGACTAAACCCAAGAAAATGTACCTTCGGTGTAAGATCCGGAAGCTATTGGGATTCATCGTCGACCAAAAAGGGATAGAAGTTGATCCGGATAAAGTTAAAGCAATCCTTGAAATGCCAAAGTACAAAGACTCAAAAAGAGATTCGTGGTTTCCTTGGGAGATTGAACTACATCTCGAGGTTCATATCCCAATTGACCGCCACTTGTGAACCTCTCTTTAAAGCTCATTGTGCAAGAATCGTAAAGTAGAATGGAATGACGACTGCCAAAAGGCCTTTGAAAGAATTAAAGATTATCTGCAGAACCCACCAATTCTGATGCCGCCGGTGGCTGGTAGACCGCTTATCTTGTATTTAACTGTGCTGGACAATTCAATGGGGTGTGTCTTGGGGACACATGATGAATCGGGAAAGAAAGAGCATGCCATCTACTATCTGAGTAAAAAGTTCACCGACTGTGAGACGAGATATTCGATGCTTGAAAAGACTTGCTGTGCCTTAGCCTGGGCTGCCCATCGGTTAAGACAGTATATGTTGAGTCATACAACCTGGTTGGTATCTAAAATGGATCCAATCAAGTACATTTTTGAAAAGCCAGCCCTTACAGGACGGATCGCTCGGTGGCAGATGTTACTATCAGAGTATGATATTCTGTATGTCACACAGAAAGCGGTCAAGGGTAGTGCACTTGCCGAGTATTTGGCATGCCAGCCAATTCAAGATTACCAGTCAATGCAGTATGATTTTCCTGATGAAGACATCATGGCACTGTTTGAAGAAGGGAAATCTCAAGAAGATGAGAGGTGGAGGATGATATTTGACGGTGCATCCAATGTGTGGGGACACGGAGTCGGGCGAGTTAATCTCCCCTGATAATCGCTTTGTTCCAGTCACTGCTAGATTGAGTTTCTATGTCACAAATAACATAGCAGAATATGAGGCATGCATCCTAGGCATTCAGGCAGCTCTCGAATGGAAGGTTAAAAGGCTTGATGTGTATGGCGATTCAGCTTTGGTTGTTCATCAGGTGAAAGGCGACTGGGAGACCAGAGATCCCAAATTAATCCCCTACTGCAACTATGTCCAAGAGTTGATGAGGTCCTTTGATGAGATCACCTTCCAGCATATTCCCCGAGGCGAAAATCAGCTGGCCGACGCATTGGCAACACTGTCTTCTATGTTCAATGTTAATTGTGACAAGAGCTTGACTAATATCAGAATTCAGCACCGGGGCCTGCCTGCGCATCATTACTGCACAGCAATAGATGAGGAGTCCAACGAGAAGCCTTGGTATCATGACATCAAGCAATACATCACTAATCAAGAATACCCACCTGGGGCATCAGAGAATGACAAGAGAACTCTCAGAAGATTGTCAAGGAATTTCTTCTTGAGTGGTGAAGTTCTCTACAAAAGAAACTATGATATGGTTCTCCTGAGGTGTGTTACTAAAGAAGAGGCTGAAAGAATCATGAAAGAGATGCACGAAGGTTCGTTTGGAACCCACTCCAGCGGACACACTATGGCTAGAAAGATTTTGAGAGCCAGCTTATTATTCGGTTGCAAATGGAGTCCGATCGCTTTCTGAGCTTTGTAAGGAGGTGCCACAAGTGCCAAATCTATGCTGATCACATTCATGTACCGCCTGCTAAGTTGAATGTCTTGACTGCGTCTTGGCCATTCTCAATGTGGGGCATGGACGTCATAGGTCCAATTGAACCCAAAGCGTCAAATGGGCATCGTTTCATCCTGGTCGCCATTGATTATTTCACAAAGTGGGTTGAAGCTGCCTCGTATTCAAGTATAACCAGCTCAGTGGTTGCCAAGTTTGTCAAGAAAGATCTGATCTGCCGTTACGGTCTTCCCAACAAGATTATCACTGATAATGGCAGCAACTTGAACAGCAGAATGATGAAGGATCTATGCGCGGCGAGTTCAAGATTCAACATCACAATTCATCCCCGCATGGCCCCAAGATGAATGGGGCGGTTGAAGCGCCAACAAGAATATCAAGAAAATAGTGCGAGAAAATGGTGGTAACCTACAAAGATCGCGCACGAAATGCTCCTTTCGCCTTGCATGGCTATCGTACCTCGGTGCGTACGTCAACTGGGGCAACCCCTTTCTCCCTGGTATATGGGTCGGAAGCAGTGCTTCCCATTGAGGTTGAAATACCTTCCCTGCGGGTACTAATGGAAACCAAGTTGGAAGAAGCGAGTGGAGTACAGGCCGTCTGGATCGACTAAATCTCATTGAGGAGAAAAGAATTGCAGCCTTGTGTCATGGGCAATCTGTATCGTGAGAGGATGAAAACGCTTTTCGACAAGAAGGTTCGTCCCCAGAATTCAATGAGGAGATCTAGTACTCAAGAAGATTCTCGCCTATTCGAGTGATCCCCGTGGGAAGTGGGCGCCACCTATGACGGACCGTGACGTGGTCAAGAAAGCCTTTTCCGAGGGGCGCTGATACTCACAAATATGGATGGCGAGGATTTGAGGAACCCGATCAATTCCGATCAAGTGAAGAAGTATTATGCCCGAAAGAAATAAGTGAAAAAGAGAAAGATAAGCCCTGTGAAAACGACATTGCTAGGTTGAAAACCCGAAAGGGCGGCCTAGGCAAAATCGGGAGCGACCGGGTGGATTGAAAACCCGCAAAGGCGATCCAGCAAAAATTAGGGTCGAAAAGTCAGGCATGAAAAGTAGACAAAGGCATACAACACCCCGGGGTCCGTTAAAAGGGTGGTCAAAGTCATGGAAACAAATGGTTGGCACTATCCTACGAGAGATGGGCAATCAAATTAGCTTTTCTCTTTTTAGTGTCTTTTTGTAGTTTAAACTTTCAAATGTATTGAATAATCGGCGTAACTTTCTCAGATGCACCGACTTCTACATCAATAAAGTTCAATCTTTCTCATATCTGCTTGTTATTTTCTTTTTTTTCTCAAGATAAGCGTTTTATGATGATAATGACATTGATCCAGAAACATGTGCATAAATCATAAAGCATCACAATCATTGCGAAATTTCTAAAAGTCATGGAAAGGAAACAGCTTTTCAAAGCAAATTGAGTTCGCAAGCAAACAATCACGCTCGTAATCATCCTCAAATGGTAAAATTATAGAGCAAATCTGCACTTGGCTCATACGCCACCCCAATCCTAGTCAGTTCTGCAGTCGTTCCACGGGTTGGTCGAACCAAAAAAAAAAAAAAAAAAAAAAAAAAAAAAAAAAAAGCAAAAGAGCAAAAGAGCAAATAAAAAGCAGATGATCAGAAAAAAGAAAGCTGATCAAGAAAAATCAAATCAAAAGGAAAACCTCAAGAGTGTTCCACCACATGCATCATCACATCAAAATCATAGCATTGCATGCACTCGCATAACATGCTCCTGCATAACATGCCTTTGCATAACATGCGCCCATGCTCCATGCACCATTCCTTGCATCAACTGACGTATGCAGTACCTCGATTCAACGCGCCAAAGATTGGCCATCTCAACCATCAACCAACAGGATTTGTGAATCCCTTCAGACTCCACGTGTCCCTTCGGGACCAAAGCGTCCTTCGGTTTCCGTCGTTATCGAGCACCGACGAATCATCGCACTCCTGTGGTCCTTCGGTTTAGTTCAAATCAACACCCAAACAAATGCGACTTTGAACTCGACCTTCATTTCGCCAAGTCATCACTGAGCATGACGGATCGGCCCCTCAGTCCTTGTGTCCTTCATTTCGCCAAGTCATCACTGAGCATGACGGATCGGCCCGGACTTCGTGTCCTTCGGGACTAGTCGTAGCCGGTATAAAGCATAGCGTAAGTCCATCAAGGTAAAATGTATCAGTTCCACAACTTGATATTGAACCTCAGGCCGCTCGAACAGGCCACCTTCAGAGCCCAAGTGCTCGCCCGAGCCACAAGTGCTCCTTCGTAACCCAAGTGTTCCTTCCCGAGCCACAAGCGCTCCTTCTTTACTGCATTCTTTACTGCTTTATTCTTGTTTTTTTTGCTGAGGGTTGGCACCAACCTGTTTCCTACTTGTGTCGGCCTACCAGAGGTTGGTACACTCTTTATTGCTTTCTTTATCGCTTTCTTTATTTCCTCCAGTGTCGGCTACCGGTAGGCCTACACGGTGTATATTCTTTATCACTTTCTTTATTTTCTGTAGGTGTCCGGCTACTGCAGGTCGACACCTTCTTTATCGCTTTCTTTCTTCGCTTTATTCATTCCTCGTTTTTTGCCTTTGAGGGTTGGCACCAATATACTTCCTGCTTTCGTTGGCTTACTGAGGGCTGACATTTCATTCATTACAGTCATTTCTGGCTGGCATCCATTCACCCAAAAAGAAAAAGAAAATTCGGGTTTTTCCCTAAGTTGACAAAATCGGTATAATTTCTGAATTCTTTATCTCTATTTTGCCTCGGAATATGTTTCGCCAATTCATATTCCTTGTTAAAATCTAGATAAAGAGGGGCAAAATTGTCATACCCCAATTTTGTCCTACTTTAGTCAAAACCCTAATTTTCAACCAAAAATAAATAAATTAAGGCTTGGCATGCATTTTAGAGTTTTAAAAGTCATCCAAGGGTTTTTAGGATCATGTTTAGAATGAAAATGCATTTTTGAGCTAATTAGGGTTTTTAGGTCAAAAGGGTATTTTGGTAATTTCACAGAAAGTGGAAAATTCTCGTGAAAAGCCATTGGGCATGCATTTTTGGGTTCTAAAAGTCATCTCATTGTTTTTAAAATGATGTTTGGAGTTGGAGAGACATGTTCAATGCAAAAGTTGAATTTTGGGGCAAAATTAGGGTTTTTGACCAAAAGGGCATTTTGGTCATTTCACTAAAACAGACAATTTCCCAGTAAAAATCACTATGCATCTCTTGGGAATTTATTTGGGTCTAAAAGGGTGGAGGTTGTGCATTTTTGTGCACCATTGAAATATTTTTGGCATGGAATTCAAGTTTTGAACAAAAGGGCAAAATGGTCATTTCCTTTGAGGTGGGGTCAACAAAATCAATTTTGGGATTGGTGAGGTCATGAAATTCAGAGCCCAATCATTGAATCATAGGACATGGTCCAAAATGGTATGAATTAAGGAAAAATTATCTAGAAAAGAAAAATCAAAAAGGAAAGGATAATAACCAAGGTAGTGTGAACAAAAAGTACAATGACAACTTGCAATTTCACACACTCCTCCCCATTGCTGCGCATGATCAGCCCTTTATTCCCTCCATTTTGATTTATTTTTATGGTGGTTAAATCATGGCCTTCCATTCAAGTGTTAAAAACAATCCTCACCATTCATTTGAATTAAAATGGCACTTGTGTAATAAAGCTTCATGAGAAAATACAATTTTGTAATTGAGCTTATCCTTCACCCCCTCTCTTAAGCTGCACCCTTCAGCCCCTTTGTGCTTTCTAAATACCCCTAATCCATGTGACTAATAATCCTAGCCATCCATTCAAAATTAAAACTCAATCCTAGAGCCCAATCAAAGCAAAAGGACCAAAATACCCTAAAACCTCAAAAACTCCTATAAATACCTCACCCATTCACTCTTTCCTAATCTTTGGCTATTCCTTTCACACTCTCATTTTGCAAACCTAGATCAAAACCTCCCCTCCTCTTCTTCTCCCCTAGGCCGAAGCTCTCTCCCTTCCCTCTCCTCCATTCCTTCACCTTCATTCCACTAAAACACCTTCAATCCACCCCTCACACCCTTAACCTTCCTCTCTTACTCAAGGAATCCATCACACCATTTTCATCTTCCTCCTTCTCTTACAAGGCCGAAAGTTTCTTCTTGTTTCTCACCTCTATTTCTTCAATTTTCTTTTCCATCTTAGAGACAAGGTAAAATCTCTACCACCTTTGCATCATCTCCAAGCATTTTTAGCATTAGAACTTATTTTCTCTTCTTCCTCTCATATTCCCTTTATTATTTAGCATACTCATCATTTTTATTTTTACAATGTAGTTTGTTGTGGTTGAGGGGTGAGGTTTGTTGTCTCACCCTAAAATAAGTGGATTAGTGTTGTTTTCATGTTGATTTTTGCTTTTTCTTGTTAAATAAAATGGAGCAAGGTTTCGCATATACATGATTAAAATGTCCTCAAAATTGATTTTGTTGTTTCTTTGTTTAAATCTTGTTGTTGGTATTTTCTTTAGTAAATTGTTGAGGATTTGGCTCTATGATTCCTACTAGTGCTAAATGCACTTTGATCTTAGTAAGTGAAGAGAGCTAAAAATGACTCTTATTTAATATACTAGTTTATGTACTCATGAGCTCTTGTGTTTTAATTTACCTATTGTCTAGTTGTTGATGATCTTGCAAGGTGAATCCCACTTGTGCTTAGTGCACATATTTGATAGTGTGGAGGATTTGTCAATATGATTCAACCCCCTTTGAAGTGTTAATTGTTTAATTGTTGATGATGTGCAAAATGACTCTCATTTGTGCTTTGAGCACTAAAACCATAAGTGATGAGGATTGCTTCAAGTGAATCAACTTGTTTCTAAACTCTAATGAACAAATGCAAGTTTTTGTCTATACTAGTTAATGGTATATGGCAATTTGTGAATGCTTATTCTTTGTCACTTTGAAACTTGCTAGTGTGATATTTGTCTTAGGTCGTAAATTGGTTAATGGTTGATGATTTAGTAAGATGAATCAACATGAACTTTCAAGTTCCATTTTAAATGTTGAGGATTGTTTTAAAGTGATTCAACCTATGTCTATGCTTTCATATTGATTTGGTAAAGTGACTAGACATTTATGCATCATGCATTGTTAACAAATGTCAAGGATTACCAAATATTTTCACTTATGCTCAATTCGGCCTTAGGGCCTAAAACTTGAATTAAGTTTTGGCAATGTTTCTTTATGTGCCATTCTTGGCAACTTACTTGTTTATTTTGGTTTCACATATTCATACCATTAATTGTTAATGATTCTATATCATTCTTGTGCATTGTTGTTGTAAATGGTAATGAGTATGCTTGTGTTCTAATTATTGGCTACCTTGCTTGCAAATTGGTGAGTATTTTATTTTGGTTTTGACTTGAAAATTGGTTGAATGTTCTACTTTCTTTCCTTTTGTGGCTAATGCCACCCTCAAACTTTCTTCTTCTCATCTCTAATCAATCTTTTCAGAGACTTTCCTAAGAGCCAATACCCTTCAAATTGTTTTCACAAATTAATCAAATCTTTTTTGAGATCAATAAACGATTTTTTTCAAAACTCATAAGGAGGCAAGTCGGACGTCACACCGGTGTTGTCTAGCGCCTTAAGACCGGAGTCATGCACTCAAACGCCTTAGGATACTTATGAGAAATAAGACAAGTAATTAACAACTTTAAACTCTTTTTTAAAATGAGTAAGGTACTGATTCGGATGTACTTTCGATATTGGTTAACGTCTTAGGTTTAGCGAGCTGTACAGTTCGTGCGAGCCTAAGATACTTGCTCAATAAAAGCAACCAACCTCGCAATAAACCTTTTTCTTAAGAAAATCAAAAAAGATCATTTTTCAAAAAGTAGGGGGCACGTGTCTGCATGCAAAGTGGTGTCTTTGTTCTAGGTCTATTGGACTGTACAGTCTAGGACCGAAAACCCCTACAATAAAAAAACACCAACACACTTCTTTCCTAAAAAAATCACAAAAGCCGTCTTCGGACGCAAAAAGCACACTTTTCCTAAAAAAAATCACAAAAGCCGTCTTCGGACGCACAAACGAGAACTACGTAGCTTTGATCCCTCATCTCAGTGAGGGTACGTAGGAGCGGGTTCCTGTCCCGTCAAGCACGCTTTTAAAAAAAAATCCTTGTTTTGTTCCGCTTTTCAAGGATAGCAAAAATATTCTTTTTCTCATTTCCAATAAATATTTTCTCAATCAAAAGAAAAGAAAAGAAGTAGAATGATCGTTTCAAATCAAACATTTCAAAACCACACATCAAATTAAAGGTTCCCTTTCGGTAGAAAGGAGGTGCGGGGTGCTTATACCTTCCCCGTACCTAACCGACCCCCGAACCTACATCTCTTGTTTTCGAAAAGACCACCCGCCTTGTATAAAAAGACGTTTTTTCAATGTTTTTGTCTCAAAACTAAAATATTGGTGGCGGCTTCATAAACCTTCCCACGTTGTACATCGAGAAGTCCAAATCGGATTTTTCGGGGTGCAACAGTTACCCCAAATCAACCAAGCTAATCAGTCTGGTTCACTCAAGGACTAACAACGATACGTCATACACCATGGAATACAAAAATCAAACTGATGATCAAACCAACTGAAGTAACATCGACAACTTGCCTTACCCGACAAAGAGGATAGATCAGTCCTATATACCATGAAACTTGCCTAAAGTCCAAATGATATGCTTTCAAGTTGAGGCCTTTTCCTTGCCAGAAACACCTCGACTTGGGGGGTAACTATTCTGGATCGGGCCTCGCCCTACGAATTGGGATTAGCCTCAGCAAGCCCAAATCCATGACCCAAAGGCAACCAATGGCTGAGATTACCTCATCCCATCACTCAGGCCAAAAATGACCTAGAGCACGCACCTGGCCGAAGGAATCACGTCACATTATTGACACCCTTCCTTATAAATAGATGTATCATCAATACATCACGTGCACATTTATTACTGTCTGCCACCTTTTATTTGAGCTGACTTGAGCCTCGGCGTGTGTGCAAATACACTCCCCTCGCTAGATCAACGCGGAGGGGTGCATCTTGGAGCATTACTTAGAGCAAGCCCGAAATCACACATTGGTAGCATATCAGCCCGTTCATTGACCGAGACTGACTTCCAAGACAATTCACATACATACATACATACATACATACATACATACATACATACATACATGTGTGTATGTATTACAGTTATACGAAGAGATTATGGTGGCAAATTAGAAAATAAAAATTTCCAACTATTATGCGGTGAGAGTGATATATCACACAATTTCTAATCGACAGAATTTCATTCTTGGAGAGTGATTGGCGGTCGTATGCGGGTCAAAATTATTGAAAAGTGTTATACCCCAATTTTGTCCGAGTTCTTTTTAATAGTTTTTTAATTTGGACTTTTTCAACCATTTTATTTTGGACTTTTTCTGAAAATTACAAAAAATAGTAGTTTTTTTTTGCGTATCTTTGGGTGTTAGTTTTTAGCTATTATTCGAAGGAAATTTCTCTCTCCTTGGACCTCGTTTTTACGATCTGAACAGTGAAAGCGAAGACATATTTCCCACGAACCCGCTGTTAAAAAATGAAGAAGATCCGACGGTTAACGAATCCGGAATCGCACTTTTACGATGAGAGGTTTGAGAAAAATGGACCAAAAAACTGCAGCTATTGCGAAGGCAATTTCTCTCTCATCAGACCTCATTTCAACGATCCGAACGGTGAAAGCGTAGATATATGTCTCACGAACCTACTGTCAAAAAAGAAAGACGATCCAACGGTTAACGAATCCGGAATCGCACTTTTACGGTGAGGGGTTTGAGAAAAACGGACCAAAAACTACAGCTATTGCGAAGGCAATTTCTCTCTCCTCAGACCTCGTTTCGACGATCCGAACGGTGAAAGCGGAGATATATGTCTCACGAACCTGCTTTCAAAAAAGGAAGACGATCCAACGGTTAACGAATCCGGAATCGCAATTTTACGGTGACAGGTTTGAGAAAAACGGGAATTGTGTTTTCAAGGGGAATTGCTTTCTCTACCTTGTTTTAGTCCCACATTGCTCACAAGAAACAAGAGCTCCCTAGCAATTGGATATAAAAGGGGTTGAGAGGTGAAGAATAGAGGAGGAGATCATTGGCGGGTTAAGTGATCTTTTGGGTCAAAGCGAGAGCGGCCCATTTCACTAAAAATCTGTCTTTGATCATTTTGACGTTTTGAGTCGGCTTTCCGATTTTCAAAGCGGTTCTGGCGGTCTTGGGGTCAAAATGGACTAGATTGGAGTCCGGTTCGCGATTGACCTGGTCGATCGCTTTGCTTTCGGTTCTTCGACTGCCGAGTCCAAAGTTAGTTTTGTATTTATTTTGTTTATTTTTATGTACATATTTATTTATCATTTATTTATAATATAATCTATTTATTGTTTATGTATATATCTATTCATATTTATTTATGTATATAGTTATTTATTTATTTATTCTTTTAGCCTAGTCTTTATTTAATTATCAGTTTTTGTCTTTTATTTTATTTTTATGCACAAATTAGTTTATTTCTTCAAAAATCAAATAAAAGACTAAGTCAATTGTACAACCTGATTAGTCATCATCCTAGACCAATGAGTCAGATGCATTCAATAATCCTAAAAATTTATAAAAATATAATTAAGTCATTTCTCCCGAAAATAAAAGACTAAGTCGGTTGTACAACCGAGTTAATCATCATCCTAGGACCAATGAGCTGTACAGTTCAGTAATCCTAAAAACTTATAAAAACACAAATAACTTATTTTTCTAAAATAAAAGACTAAGTCGGTTGTACAAACTGGGTTAGTCATCATCTTAGGACAAATGAGTCATGCATAGTTCAATAATCCTAAAAACTTATAAAAATATAAATAAATTATTTTTCCTAAAAATAGGGATTAAGTCGGTTGTACAATCCAAGTTAGTCAATGTTCTGCACTCTAATGAGTCAGAGAGTTCAGGAGTTCTAGAATACCTATTCTAAAACCAACTCACCTCACATCAAACAAACTTCCTTAAAAAAAAAACCTCAAAAAAATACTTTCAAAAAGTAGGGGACTAAGTCGGTTGTACAATCAAGTTAGTCGATCCTAGAATCAATGAGTCAGACAGTTCAAGGAGTCCTAAGACCCTACACTAAAAAAACACCAATCAACAAACCTTTTTCAGGAAGAACTACGTAGCTTTGATTCCTCCATTGCATCTGGAGGTACGTAGGAGCAAGAGTCCACTCTTGTCAAGCACTAAAAATTAAAAATTTAAATAAGTCTTTTCCTCTATAAATAAAAGGGTAATTAATTAATTAGACCAAGAATGTCGTGGAGTGCTAATACCTTCCCCACACATAACGACTCCCGAACCCTAAACCTGCCTTGTCCTAAACATAAAGGGATTTTCCGAATTTGCCCTTAAACTAAAATTTGGTGGCGGCTTCCTTTCCAACTTCGAAGAATGCTTTCCCGGATTTTTCGGTCGCTACAAAAAGTATAAAATGTAATAACATGATGAGTAACCTTGGTCGTCTCACAAGGCAAAATTCGATAAAAATAATATATTTCAACTTGTTCAAAAAACTTGAGTTGTAGAAAGTTGGAAAAAGTGCGTTCTTCATATATAAAATGGCATTGCAGATGAGAGAGAAGTTAAAGTAAATCTACCCACGTTGCAACCACTGCAATCGCTGGCCTCGTAGTCACTCTCTGTTGCCGCCCTCAATGCCGCTCTCGTTGCTGCTCTCCGTCGTCGCTCCCCGTTGCCACTCCCTAATACCGCTCATGTTGTTGCCCCAGTTGTCGCCCCCATTGCTACTCTCAATTGCAAAAGCGATCCAATTTTTGTCTCCCCTTGAAATTGGACAGGTGGTTTGTTAAGAGGTGGACTAAATTTGACATTTTTCATTTTCCTGTTGCCGCTTCTCGTTGTTGCTCTCGTCACCCGTTGCCACTCGTGACCACCACCACGACCCAACAAATTAAAATTGCAGAAAGTTAAAAAAAAATTAGTATCTTTTTTATATGAATAGACTCAAATAGAATTTAATTTGTCTGAATATTTGAAAATTTGTTCTTAGCTCAACCGCTAATAATGTATTTACAAATTAGTTCAACCGCTAATTTTACCAAACACCTAAAATTCAATTCACTAGCTTATCTGCTATCGGTTCATCCGCTATAAACTAGTATATGTGCTGTTGTTTTTTATTTCTTTTCAAAAGAGCCATATTAAGAAAGGAAAGAATGTGGTGACATTTTAACAGTGGATTCACTCATGGAGTCACGCACGGTGTATACCAAAAAAAAATGGCTCTTGCTTTTCCCACACCCCCTCCTACTCTAAACACACCCCATAAGCGTGTGAAAAGACCAAAAGACCTATTTTTTTCGAAATTTTCACTGCTCAACCCGGGCTTGAATGTGTTCGAACGAGACCGCTCGAGTGTGTTAAATATGGACAGACACCCTCGGGCGTTTTTCACTGTTCGAATAGGGTCATACGAGCAGGTTCGATGGTGGTCATGCGAACATGGTCGAATTATGTTGTTCGAACAAGTCTTTGCTGCGAGAATAGCGGTATTGGGCGCCTCGATTCCACCGACGCTTTAATCAACGCCACAATCACCAAATGTGTCGATAAAAGAGTGGATGTCAATCGCTTTGGAAATTGTGCCCGAACGGATAGAATTTAAACGGCTCGATTTGTGATCTAAAAATGAAATCAACTACCGACATTTCACCACGCTTATTATAAAAGGGGGTTCACATCCTCGGACCTTCTTCACCAAACCCTAATCGCTTCTTCACCAAAACCTTCTCTCCTTCTTCCCAACCCACCGCTTCTTCACCAAAACTTCTCTCTCCTTCTTCCCAACCCAATAAAATGGAATGGCAATTGTGCTCAACCCAAGACTAAACGACAAATTCCTAACAACCGCTTCACCACAATGGGATCACTACCACCGACGAACATGGTGCTTTGTGTTTCGTTGTCCTAACCATGTCTTCTGCAGGATGAGTAAGGACATCACCTTCGCCAACCAAGGAAAAGGTCGAGAGGAAGATTCGCCCGCAGGGAGCGTGGCGTAAAGACGTGGAGCGTATACGCTTCAAAAAGTTCAATTGTAGAGATGATGGGACCGCCCGAAGATTCACCATGGAGATCAAAAGCGACGACGACGTCCGCGCAATGATGGAACATCTAGCTAACGCCCGATGGGGCGACAAATCTTAGAGTCAGACGTGGACACACGACGCACTACGAAAGAAATCATGCATCTTCTTCAAGACCACCCGCATAATCTTAGAAATTCCTTTATGTTTTCCATGTCGCTTTAGTAGTAAGTTGTTTGCTTATGTTGGTGTTATGTATTTCGTACTTGATGTATTTCGTATTTGGTTTTCATGTATTTCGTATTTTGTAATGACAATAAATTTGCGCAAACGTAAAGGGAATATCAAATTAAAACACCAAATGAAACAAAGTAGTTAAATTATACAAAAAATGTAAACATATATCCCCCTATGACATCTCCTACTGGGTGTTGCGCCCCCTCCTCCTCTCATACACATTCCCAAACCTCCTCCTAAACCCACGGAAGGGTTGAGCGACCTCTTCATGCGCCTGAAACATGCTCCCGATCGCTCGACATGATCATTGATGGCCCCATCAATGTCATCAACCAAATCAATCACTCGTAGCATCTCACAACCAAATAACATAACATTATTACTTAAATAAATAGAATATTAAGAAACATTATCATGCAATTAACATAAAAGACACGCACCACGCCGACATCGTGCTCATCTCCAAGTCGCCGATAATGCTCGGGGAAGAGAAAGGGATGTGAGACCCTGTAGTACCATGGAAAGTAGCCCCGCACCGTGTTTGACGAGTCCGGCACACGGGGGCCCCGCGCCACCAAGTGGTCCTCAAACCGAGTCCACCTCTCATCACACTCGGTGAGAGTACTGACGCCCACAGTAGAGGTCCGGATCCTCCGAATGTCTTTGGACTCGCCAAACTGTCTCGAGCACTCGATCCGCAAGTGACGCATCATGCAACCACCACTCCGAATGAACCTCTCGAAACTGGCCAGCCTCCTCAAAGGGTCTCACCGCCTATGGGCCGTGTAGGGGTCCTGTGTCACTCTCTCGCAGTGTAGCCTGGTCTAGGCATAACTCGATGGTATGTGACTTGATTCCCCGGTGGACATCATCGCACAACCATTTCTTCGTCCGTGGGGTACTCTCATCATACTCGGGTGCTCCACCCAAGAGGAAAAGTTCGCACTGGGAAGTGCTCAAAGATCCAAGCCCAGTAATCAACATATCATTGGTTGATTATTAACTGAAAGTAACACTAAAGCAAACTTAAAAGTAAAGAATATGTTTCATACACTGAAGTAAAGGAAGATGACCAAAGAATCTTCTTGGTCTTCTTCCTTGTAGCATCCTTCACCGATCATAGAGATGGGCCAGGGCCATGGCCCCAAAGAATAGTCTCCAATCGCTTCCAAATCCATCAAAGATACCAAGGTAGTTGCTTAACCTTGTTGCTCGACTTGTCGGCAAACAAGGTGCAACCTAAAAGATACAAAGATGTAGGCCCTAGCAAAGATGGTCCCACCGCCTCGCGGCTATGGTGGGTGGTAGACCATCCCTCACCCATACAAGCCCAACAGACACCCCACGCCTCAAAAGTCCGGCAAACAGCATCCTCCGGTGTGGCACCCAAAAGTCAACCAAAGCACCGCCCCTCCCATGAAGTCCACCGGCATGTCAAAGAACCGCCAAGAATGGGGATGTCAGGCACACGGGATACATCATCAAGGGTGATGCTCATCTCACCCACGTAAGGTGGAATGATGATGTATCCGGCCGCCAACGCCTATGAATGCGTCAAAGCACCCGCTCTTGTGGAGAATGGGGAAGCCAAGGCCAACCAAGGGAACCAACCCCGAAGCCGTCGTTGTCCCTAATCTCGCACATGAAACACCGTCGTAACAGTCCATGTGGGATTGGTCAGAAATCCGCCGCACTCGCATTCGAGAAAAGACACAATAAGCCAAAACATTCAACAACTTAATAAACAAATTTACAAATACCAACTATAAAATAATAACTTACCCGCCAGAGTAGAAATCGGTCGAATATGTGCCCCGTGATGTGGGCAAGACAGAACCATCTTCCGGTCCACCAGAAATGGGAATGTCGCCTCAGAGCAGCAGACCTCCCGAGGCTCAAAGAACCTCCTCCTCACGAGGCTCAGCAGCCTCCTCCTCATGATGCCTGAAGATGAAGGCCTGAAGATGAAGGCCTAGCGGCCAGATGAAGGCCTGGCGCACGAAGGCCTAGCGGATGAAGGGCGTCGGCCAACTCATAGGCCGGAAATTGAGCATCACGCTCAATATCCCGCCCAATATCCTCTGGGAAGTGGGGAGGAGGAACATCAACCCTACCCCTACCCCAGCACGACCCCTAGCTCGGGAGGGTTCACCGGCTTCTTCCTCCTTTTGCGGTTTGAAACCGTAGGAGGTGGCCGACCGGCTTCGCTCGTAAGGTTCACCAGCATGACCACCTCTACTCCTCACCATATCTCAAACAACAATCAACGTAACCGATTCAATCAAATTAACATAACCAAACAGAAATCAGTGAGAAAGTTCATCGTCAAACGATCGCTCGGAAGAAGTCACAAGTCGCGAACTCGTTTCGCACAACCACCCTCGAACAAGTCGGGCCGCCACTAAAATACAACGGTTCGAATGAGGTTGCTTTCGAACGGTTCGCGACAACCTCATTCGAACACCTTCGCTTTTCACGTGTTCGATGGACTCACTCAACAATTCTCGCGTTTCGAGAAAAAAAAAACCGTAATGGAGCGTAGGGGAGAGGCATACCAAGAAAAAATGGAGCGATTAGAGACCGTGAGAGGAGTAAAATAACCCAAAGAACTCTCGAGAGTGTTGGTGGAGAAGATTGAGTGAGAGATTGGGTGAGATTGAGTGAGTTGAGAGGGTGAGTGAGAGAGAAAGATGGTTTAGGGTTCGAAGGGAGGGAGGGAATGAGAGACGAGGAGAGAGAGAGAGAGGGGGAGGGGTGTGGTTATTTTGTTTTTTTAAAGGGGGTAATTTTGGAAATAAAAATATTATGGGGTGTGAATAAGTAGGGGGGGGTGTGGGGAAAGCACTCACCAAAAAAATTGATTCACTCACGGCTTCTCATCATACACACGGATCCGAAACTACCTGAGCTGAGGAAAAGAGGTGAGTGAGTGAGTGAGGTGGATAAGAAACTGAAGACGACTCAGATAAATAGATAGATATAACACAATAGAGGGACCTAAAACCCAAACAAAGCTTCACTTCTCTTTTACCCCTTTCGCTTTCTCCCCCTATTCCACTTCACCCAACCCTTCTTTCAGTTTCACTCTGCATTTCGTGTTCCCTTCCTTACATACACAGCTCTGTATTTTGTCTCTCTTCGCGATACTGCGAGTTAGTTCCTCAGATTCCCCTCTTTTTACTAAGTAATAATTCTTGATTCAAGATTTTTCGATTCGTCACGTGCTGATTCTTTTTCGTCTTCCGAAGCTCAACGTTTCCAAGAGCCGTATGAAAAAATGGAGAATCCTTCTGAGATGCTTGGTCCATGCGGCAAGATTAAAAGAAATGAATTTCTGAGGATAATACTTCAGAGTCTACGTTCATTAGGTTACTGGAAAACCGCTTCTTGTTTAGAATCCGAATCTGGAGTTTCTTACAAATCCAAGGAGTTTAATGTTCTTGAAGCTCTTATAAAGGATGGAAATTTAGATGCTTCCCTAGGTTATCTTAATTCTTTAAGGGATATGTATGGTGAAGCTATTGAACCTGCTTTGTTTCGTGTCTTTAGACAGTGTCTAATTGAGTATTTGAAGCGTGATGAGATTACTCTTGCTTTGGATTTGTTGAGAAAAAGGGTTTCTGCTTTGCAATTGCATGTGGACAGTTACAAGATTCGTAATCTTGCTGCTAATACTATGCTTCTTACGAATGATGAGGATGGTGATAATGCTCATAATGTTCGGGAAAGTTTAATGGAAGATTTGGAGAATTTGCTCCTCCACCAATTTCAATACCTAATGGAAGGTTGCCGCATTTAGTTCAAACAAGTGTTTTGGCTCGTGTTAATTCCTGCTTGTACCATACTCGATTAGATGCAACTTCCCTTTCGCTTTTCCAGGATCATCATTGTGGTAAAGATCATTTTCCAACTACAACCACTCAGGTAAAATTGCTCTTTTACAGTGTAGACCATTACCACCTTTGCAAGATGATTTGCTTCTGTTTTTATTTTCTAAGATGATTTATATTTATATATATGATGATAAGTGTGGGATGCTTCTTGAGGTTGTTTAGAAGAAGAATTTATTTGGTTTTCTTGCCATTTTCAAGGTTGGAATTAAATGATTGATGGATCCTTCTATATTTTCATTTTAAACATGTGATTGTGTGTCTATTTGTAAGATAATAGAAAACTTCTTAGACAAAAAGATATGATGAAATCCATGTTTAGACCAATGTAATGCACCTCTATATTTTATAATCTGTATCATATCATATGTTGCTTACTTATCCAAATTAGGGGTTTGTGTTGACTGTCTTTTAAATGTGTAAATTTTTGTTTTATCTCTATCAATTTAGAATTGTTGTTTTTTAGTACGGGAACTGGGAAATATAACCATTTCTGTTGTATGCATTGATAAAAGTTATTTTGTTTGCATGTTTTATCCTCCATGGTTTTAAAGAATCTTTGTCCTTTAGTCAAAAAAGAAAGAATCTTTGTCCTTGTTGGTTAGAGCTTAGATTTCCCTTTCTTTCTTTGTAAATGATCGACTTCCGATTATATACCATAAAAAAGGGAAATAGCACTGTTTCCATTTTCTTATAGTGCTCACCTGTTCTTAAGCGGGAGAAAGACTAAGTGATTAACTTCTGTAAAACAGAGATAATGTGTAGCTAGGTAAGCTTTTATGTTATTGCCAACGAATTAGTGTCCATCATCCATATATTACTTGCACTTAAGTTATTGCCATTTTCCTCTAGCATACGAGCATGTTTGAAGACTGTTTTCCACTTTTCCTGTCCGTCTATTACGCTATCTGGAATTGATCTATTGGTGCAATATGGAAAGAGATGAAATATTGTGGGCTGCTTTGATTGGCAATAGAGGATGGGTTAGATTTGAAATCATGAAGATAAATTTCCAAATTAATCTTCTAGGGTTGAATATTTGATATTACACGCTTTACATATTAAATAACACTTTTCTCTTTTTTGATCATTGCAGATATTGACTGAACATCAAAATGAAGTTTGGTTTGTTAAATTTTCTCATAATGGAGAGTATCTAGCTTCTGCTTCCAATGATTGTACAGCTATCATATGGAAGGTATTATGTTATTGGCATTATAAGAAGCATCTATTTTTGCATTAGATGATTTTTGCATTAGGGTCAGCTTAGAAGGTAATATGGAAGGGTAAAAAAACAGGGTATGCTGTTTGCTTAGATATTATTCCTAACTTAGAGAAAACAGTGTTACATCCTTGCCAGACTCCCAACTCATACATTTCTTAATCCTAGTTATTGGAGGTCCACTGCAAGATTCCTTGTGAGAGTCCTCATTACAACATTACACGTGAATGAATAATTAATGATGGTTGAAGTCAATCATATAAAAAAGAAGCTCTAAAATATCAGGATTATATTAAACCCATATTTGTTGGTTGCTGAATTGGTATTTAAACTCAAAAGTTGGAATTGATTTTAAAGTTAGTGATGTTTCTTCTATTGGTCTAGGCTGGACAGAGCAATTGCCAAGTTTTTTTTTGATAAGCAATGTTAGTGGGGGAGGGGGAAATTTAGTTTCCCGGGTTTGAACCGGGGACCTCCTACTTGCACTCCTTTGGTGCATTTCTAATTGGACATATTCCGTGAGATTAAGTTATCAGTAAACTAAAATAATCTTGATTTTAAGATATTGAATTTCTTGGATTGATACTTGTTTTGAAACTTGTGGAAAATACTACAAGATGTTTGACAGTTAACACTTAACAGTCAAGGACGGTGAAATTCTTTGTATTTCCCGCTACCTTGACTTCAATAAGTCAGGTTTACATTCTGCTAAATTATGTAAATCTAGTAGTTTATAAAGCGTCGCAGGTAAGCAATGTATATAAAATTTACCACGCTTTTTAGTTTTATACTACAATTTCAAGTGGGGTGATGGAGGAACATCGAAGTAATTTGATTCCTAATTTTCTCAAATACTTGTGACAGGTGCAAGAAGATGGGAGATTGGCACCGAAACACACACTCTGCGGTCACCAACATGCTGTATCTTTTGTGGCATGGAGTCCTGATGACACCAAGTTGCTCACATGTGGGAACGCAGAAGTTTTGAAGCTGTGGGACGTTGAAACGGGTACATGCAAGCATACATTTGGGGATCAAGGCTTTGTTGTCAGCTCATGTGCTTGGTTTCCCAACTCAACACAGTTTGTGTGTGGCAGTCTTGACCCTGAAAAGGGCATCTGCATGTGGGATTGTGATGGAAACGAAATCAGGGCATGGAGAGGAATGAGGATGCCCAAAGTTGGAGATCTTGCTGTGACTCCAGACGGTAAGTATCTTATCAGCATATTCATGGATAAAGTAATTCGGATTTTACATTTGGAAACCAATGCCGAACGAGTCATTTCAGAGGAGCACTCAATCACATCCCTTTCAGTTTCTGAAGATAGTAAGTTCCTCCTTATCAATCTGAACAACCAGGTGATCCACCTGTGGGGCGTTGTGGACAGTGAAATTAATTTTGTAGTCAAGTATGTTGGCCACAAGCAGTGCAAATACGTGATCAGGTCGTGCTTTGGTGGATTGGATAGCACATTCATTGCTAGTGGCAGTGAGGATTCGCAGGTAGTTTCCTTTTCAGTGTACTTACACCACAATCCACACACTGCATTTCTCCATCATTAATTGTAGCACCTCAAAGTTTATCTCATGCAGGTATACATTTGGAATCGTCGGAGTTGCGAGCCAATAGAGGTTTTATCGGGGCACTCCCAGACTGTAAATTCTGTGAGTTGGAATCCTAAAAGGCCAACAATGTTAGCATCTGCAAGTGATGATTATACAGTTCGTATATGGGGACCCAGCATATAGAAAAAAGAATGCTACTTGAATAGATCAGTTGATTGAACACAGTGCATATTAGGTTATGAAGCCTAGTTTACTGTATATAAAAACTCTGCATTATTTTTCTCACGTCAAGCTGTTCAGTACGAGTTTGTAAAGTCCTGATCTGTCCATGCAGGAATTTTGGCGTACATTTTGATCTGTAAATTTTCTCCCCTTTCATTTGTTTTTATACCCAACGTTGGTCTTTTCCTCTTCAATTCGTGAAGAAACTAGAATCTGTTAATAATTTTCTTCCCCTTCATTTGTTTTTATACCCATCATATTTTGTATTTATATTTGGAAAAAACTTAGATACAGTACTCTAAGTACTGATGGCGCTATTCCTCACATAAAAAATTAGGCAACTGCTAGAAACTATTTAAGGGGTGTATTTTTATTAGCAATTATTATTATGCCGGTTAAAAAAAACTGAAAACTGACACGGTCTCTTTTTATATTTATGTTTCTTTTCCCTTTGAAGGTTATTGGGGTCAGGGTTTTTTCAAAAGTGCTATTCCACGTGCTTGATTGCCATACCCTTGAACCTCTGTTTTCTTTTGTTGGTCCAAGAACCTCTGATTTCAAAATCGCTCAAGTCCCTCTGATTGCCATTTAAGAAAATTAACCACATTAATTACAAAGAGATAAGGTCGAAATATTACACCCTATAACATTTTATGTAAGTGATTCCCTCACAAGTGTACTAATTAAATTGACTATATAATATTTTATACTGCATCCTACCGCGTCAGGTTAACTAGTATCTAGACTTAGACTCTGTTTGGGACGTCCTATCCGCTAGCGGATAATATATGAAACTAGCGAGTGAAGAGTACACGTGTTTGGTAAGTATTAGAGATTAGTATTTTTGTGTAGTGTTTAACATTTTTTCAGACGCTACTTCAAGTAGCGTTTTTTCAAACGCTAGCGGATAGCTGACAACGTCTCATTTTTTAGACATTTTTGACCTTTTTATTTTTCTTAAATTACTTCATTTTCCTCGTTAAACATTTTGTCATCATTAATTAATACTTTAATCATTAATTAAATATTTTTTTATGTCATTTTACATTTATCAGCTATTTTAACCGCTAGTTTTACTAAACACATCATCTAATACCAGCGAGCTTATCCGCTACTTTTTACCAAACAACTTAATAACTAAAAAATATATATATTTAACGTATATGATTTACTTTTCTTTTTTGGTCAACAATTTTATTTATGTTTTGTTAAAAAAGAAGTTTTCTTAGTCAAAAAAAATAAAAAAAAAGTTTTGCCTTTAATGTCGTAGTTTGTCTCTCCAATATATAAAGAGAGATAGAGAGAGGAGATAGAGAAGAGAGTCTGTTCTGTGCTGCTGTATTGTTCGAACCAACTTGTTGTCTGTAAAAATCCAAACAATAAAACCAGCGGTTTCGAAAATCCGGAACTACCATATCAGATTTGATCCTTTTCTCCTAAATCTTGAATTTCCATGGAAGTCACGGAACTTCCTCCGTGTCATGATTACACCTCATCCTCCTATAATTCTACCACCAGGTCTGAATTTCCCCTTGTTCTTCTATAATTTCCCATTTGGTTTCTTTTGATGACAATGGAAATTCAGATTCTAGGTTGCAAAAATTTAATGCAAATTTGCAAACTTTGACGCATTATTATGATTGTTTGTGATGGCCTCTGCCTTTGTTCTGTGCTATATACATTTTCTGATTCATCTGCCAAGGCTTGTATTTTTTGTGCTCTGCGTCGTTATTGTTATTTGTTAGAATCAACTGAGATTTTTAGGTGGCAGCTTAATTGTATCTAAAATATGTGTTGATTAGTTCTGACAGTTGGTTTCAGTCAGTTGTCTGATATAGTTTTTACGGGTCAAGGTTTGCAGTTTGCTTCTCTTTTGAACTTAACTAGCTCATGATATCTATGTAATTCGATTACTAATATGCATATCCAAATCAATGGAAGATATCTATCATTTTTATTTTGCCATGAAAGAAAAACACATGGATTTAATGAGCATAAATACTTGACAGTGTGACAGTCATTTGGAGTTTTTATGCATGCTCCGAATAATCATCGAGCATTTAAATTATTGCTAGATTTTCATAATTTTTGTAGTAAGTAATCTTCCTGGTGCGAAAGTTGGTTGGATGTTGACATCCAAATTCCCATTATTATGGTTAGCATTGTTCTTGGTTAGGCCATTATGACCTGATACTTAATTAGTTTCTTAATAGAATAATGAACCTCTAATTCATTATTGTCTGCTGAAGCTGGCAAACAGATCCCCTCCTTATTGATACTGAATTTGAAGTGTAATATTTTTAGTTTTTACTACAATGTTTCCTTCTCACAAGTTTTTTATTTGTTCAGTGGTAAAAATGTCTTCCGCTTGTTAGCACATAGAGAGATTTCACCTAGAACCAAACAAGTGCGGAGATGGCATTGGGGGGACTCTTCTAAATCAAAATCTGGTTCTTGCTACCATCTTAAAAGTGAAGTAGCACTAGATGCAAAGCTCGGTCTCCTCTCTTGGTACTTATACAACTTCAATGTATAATTTATATTGAGTAAAACACAAGCCTTTTGAGAATGGGGGATTTATTTCTTTTCTTTAGGAAAGTCAATTCTGTGGACTAACATATCTGAAAGTGATTGCCAGGGTTGAGGCTGAGTCATTGCGGCATTTGTCATCTAAGTATTGCCCTTTATTGCCTCCCCCACCACGGCCTATAGTTGCAGCAGCAAGGTCTACAATTGCAGCAGCATTTAGTCTTGATGGGAAAATGCTTGCGTCCACTCAGTAAGCTGTATCTGGTTTTCTCCTCTTTTGCCAATTTGAATTTAAGACTCTTTTATGATTGAACTTTTGTGTGTTTTTGGCATTTGCAGTGGTGACCACACAGTAAAGATCATCGATTGTGAAACTGGAAATTGCTTAAAGGTGTTAGTTGGCCACGAATGACGCCTTGGGTGGTAAGCTTGCCTTAATTTCTTGTTTCTGGCTTTTCTCTTGGTTCATTTTCTTTTATAAAATATAATTTATAATTTATATAATAAGGTGTCATGAACCAAATTGGGCTCATATAACTCATGGCTCCTTGGATTGGAGCCAAGCCTTGCTACCACCTTGAAAAGTAATTCTATTGAATATTATTTCTTGTTGATAATTGTAAAATAGAAATTGTATTATATAAACTATTAATATTGCGACTTTCCTATAGTAGAGCTACATTATGAGTTACAAATTGTAACTCATAATGTTTACAAATCCGTCCTAATAAAAGGAAGTTAATTAACAAATCCATACCAGGAAACTGAGTGAAGTAAACACAATAACCTCAATTGAAGAAATATATTTCCATCAAGTTCGATGACATATTCAGAAAATGAGACAATTTATGGAATGGATTCCACACAAATTTCATTCCTAACAAAGCACTAACCAGCTACTCAATTATTGCAGTTAAGTGCTTGCTTCATAAACTCAATATCCCATATATTGTCCCTGCAAATATATCGGCTTTTGCTTTTAGTCACTGTAATTTCTGTTTGTTTTTAGTCCCTGAAACATATAAAATTTACTTTTAGTCCTTGTTATTTTGTTTTAGTCCCTACAATATTTGTTCATGTTGGAATTAGTCCTTATATAGTTCAACTCTTAGGGACTAAAACCAATATTGTCCATGTTACAGGGACTGGAACCAACATGAACAAATATTATAGGAACTAAAACCAAAACAACAAAGACCAAAATAATTTTTTCTATGTTTCAGGGACTAAAACAAACAAAAGAGTTTATAGGGACTAAAATTAGTAGTATGTTTGTAGGGATGAAAAGAATATTTAAACCTACCATTATTTTGATTTTTCTTTGCCATAGGATGTAATTTTCTACTTTGTTATATCTCATGGTTTGAAAAGTGGAGTTTAATTTTAGCAATCTGCAATTTCATTGTGTGAAAAATGTGTGCAGTTGAAAGTTTTATCTTTGACCATAGATTCTCTTTTGCGATTGCATGGGCGCTTTTATGAAGTAGGCAGCCTGAATTATTTAATCTTTTCAAGTGCTTGGAATTTCTGATGCCAATAAGTGGTTTTGGGCCTATTATTACAGAATATAAGAACTATGTTAGGGCATGTACCCTGGTGGTATCTCTTGTATTTCAAATCCTAGCATAGTCTTAGTGTCATGCACTACAAACACTTCATCAGCTTAGCAGGCACATAGAAATGCTCTTTGGTTTTGATGGTAGCCAAAACAACGGAAAACTAGAAATAGACGGTACCAAATTGCCTAGAAATATTCCGAATACACCATTAAACATAACAGAGAGAGTGCAGATGGACACGTATGACCTGAAAGCTAATTGAATTGAACGCCCTTCCTTTTGTGGGATGATCCAGTTTGTTTCTTGCACTGATCCATATTCTGCAATGCAGAACACACCACCTGAGTTGCAAGTGAAACTTGCTAGATCTGTATGGAGGGAATGGCATGGCATCAATTCTCTTTGTCAACTTACTTTTATCTTTCATAGGTATTTCATTGTTTTGGCCAATACTTCTGCCTTCACGTTGAAGCTTTCCAGCTTGGAATGCTCCCTATGAAGCACGGACTCCGACACGGACACCGGACACGACACGGACACGGAGACGCCGACACCGCTAATGTCAAAAATACAAGACACCGACACCGCTGTATATATTAAATTATAATTAAATAAAAAAGATATAAGCATCATTTATAAAATTTCTAATCTTGGAAGTAAATGTATTCATCTAAATTGTCACTTCCTTTCATTACAAAAAAAGTTCCAAAACAACATATACTTGTAATTCACCAAAATCCATCCAACATATTATTATAGTTGTTTAATAAACAAAAACGCAAACAGTCAAAAACAGAGCACACGCAAAAACAGAGGAAAAACTAACCTTAAATGCAGCGAACGAAAGAAACAGAACGGCACGAAGGAAAACGCAGAAGCTCAAGGCTCAAGCTGGTGCAGCAGTAGCATTAACGAAGAAGAAGAACAAGCTTCAAGAAGGATGAAGATGAAATACCCAAAAAGAGGATATCAAGGAAGAAGTTGAAACAGTGAAACACCACCAAACCCTTGTACATTTGAGGTTTGCTTACCGAGGAAGTTTAAAATTAAAACTATAATTTTATTTGTTTATTTTTTTATATTTTTTTTAATCTGAAATCCAACTTTCCATCTTCTCTCCCGTGTCATGTGTTTCAGCTGCGGTGTCCCGCACCGTGTCGCGCCGTGTCGGTGGCATAAAAAAAAAAATAGGACACTTTGCACAGGTGTCTGACACGTGTCGTACGCGTGTCGTACGCGTGTCGGACACCGACACGTGTCAGACACCTGGACACACCAGTGAAGGGAAGTGTCCGTGCTTCATAGAATGCTCCTGTTTACACGGCATTCCTTTGTTTTATGGACGATGAGAGCGACACTCGAACCTATAGCTATAGCCTTGAGGTTGGAGCAAATGGCAGGAAACTCATTTGGGAGGGCACCCCACAAAGTATTCACGGTAGCCACTGAAAAGTTAGGGATAGCCATGACGGACTCATTATTCAACGAAATATGGCCCTATTTTTCTCTGGTGCGGATATGAAGGAGATGAAACTCAGAGTCACAGGAAGAATATGAAAGGAACAAGCACTTTGATCTGTATGGAGATCGTTACTCTAGAAACCCATTCTCACATTTGAAAGTTGTTGCCCAGGAAGGAACCATGGAGGTGCAATATGTGGAGGAATTTAAGATGCTTGCTGCTCAAATTCGACTCATGTTTGATGATCAGTATATGGATATTATCTTGGAGGACTGGAGGAAGAGATAAGATTGGAGGTCTTCAAGCTAGAACTGTCGAATTAATATAAAATCTGTTGATGAAAATGATAAGGGACCATGGAATGAAATGCATTGAGGGTATTCGGAATTACTAATCAATGCTGGATGAAGTTAAAACTATGAAAATCTGAGGGGAGTTTGATTGGATTCAGACAATACACTGTTTAATGATAGTTCCCGAACCCAGGACTCCTATAGAGAATATTTATCTGTTTAAAGACTAACAAACATTACAATAACTCTTACCTTTTTACACTGCAACCTACACTTAGACAAAAACATAACTAACTCTCCCCTCTCACAGAAACTACTTTGCACAACAGAGTAACTGCAGGTAACCTGCCCTATGTGGCAGTTTCTGAGGTCTTGTTCCTTCTGGAGTAAACCTTCCAAATAGTGGGTTTACTTGGACTTAGATCTAGTAACTGATCCCCTTTTAACTTGTTAAGAGTCCCACGTCGGATGTGATATGGCCTGAAAAAGAGTTTATAAGTGGGAGACATCCCTCACTCCACAAGCCGGTTTTGTGGGGTTGAGTTAGGCCTAAACCACATTCTAAGATAGTATCAGAGCCAATCCAAGATCCGCTGGGCCACCCGCTATCGGGCCACGCTCTAGTTGTCTAGTCCTGGGCGTGAGGGGGGTGGGGGGTGGGGGTGTTAAAGACTCTCACATCGGATGTGATATGGCCTGAAAAAAAGTTTATAAGTGGGAGGCATCCCTCACTCCACAAGCTGGTTTTGTGGGGTTGAGTTAGGCCTAAACCACATTCTAAGATAACCCAACAGAGCCATGGTCCCTGTTGAATTTGTGATTTTGTGTGTCTCAATTGGATCATACTAGGTTGTATTTATTTATAATGGAACTGCAATAAATACAACAAATCATAATTGGTTATTCTAATCCTAATTGATATGATAATAATCATGATTGATATGCACACCTAAGGATGATCTGTACATGACTGAGATTCTAACACCCCCCCCTCAAGCTAAAGCTTACTAAGCTTTACGCTTGTTACGATAAAACAAAGCATTGTCCAACAAAATTTGAACCTAAGTCCAGCTGAGATATTGTGAGTCATAACCAATATAAGTCACCATTGGATAATCGTCGATGGGAAGAGAAATCATCATTAGTGATTCATATGTGGGAAAAGAGTCACCACCGGAATGATCGTCGGTGGGAAGAAAAGTCACCACAATATAATCCATTAATGAGAAAATAAGGCATGACAAACAAAGAAACTGAGACCAGATCGGAAACCAATGGTGCAAGGCAATTCCGGCGACGGAAGATCGGCTAGAGACCGTCGAGCACGTGGTTAGGGGTGGATCTTGAAATCAGCGGTAGACGGTTGGAGGGACGAAAAACAACAAAGTGCTGGAAAAGAGTCATGACAATGAAAAAAAGAAATTCAAAAACTAAAAGGTGGTGCTTCCGGCGGCAAATGTCGCCACCGGCAGCGGTGGTGAAAGACAGAGACGAGGTCAGAACTCAGAAGATCAGAACCTGCTTTGATACCATGTTGAATTTGTGATTATGTGTGTCTCAATTGGATCACACTAGGTTGTATTTATTAATAATGGAACTGCAATAAATACAACAAATCATAACTGGTTATTCCAATCCTAATTGATATGATAATAATCACGATTGATATGCACACCTAAGGATGATGTGTACATGACTAGGATTCTAACAGTCCTTATCATAGTGGAGCTAATCATAAGTCATAACTTCATACCACCAAATTAATGCCTGCTTTAAGATTGCCCATCACTAAAACCAAGTAGTTTGGAGTTAGGTTAAGGGGTGAAAATAAGTTTTTTCCTCAAGAAAGATGTAATAATTTGAACATCCGAGTGGAGAAAACAAGTTTGTTGGTGGATGTTTGTGTTCTTGAATCAGAAGAGTTTAACCTAGTCTTTGGAATGAAATTGTTGGAGACCTTGGGGAAACCAAGACTGATTGGACAAAAAAACCATGAGCTTCGCACAAGATGGTTGTACTGTCATTCTCATGAGGAATGACATGGGTGATTGACACCATACTTGATACTTCTACCAAGCATCAGGTCCCACATGTGGAGGTAGTCTCAAAATTAGAGAATCAGCATTTGTATGGAGTGTTCCAAGAATTCCTTAACAGTATTAAGTGCTGCAAAATCTATGTATCAAGTGGGACAAAGAATATCAATATTAATTTGACCTTAAGCTTATCCTTAAAATTATCCAGGCTTGGAAATTGAATATCAATACTAATTTGAGCTTGAAATTATCCTTACTAGATGAGAAATCAACAAGTTTGGGAAACTTATTTCTAATTGGCTCGCTCTGGCTCATCCCGTGTATGTCCAAGTATGAGAAGCAACTTTGGAAGGCGAAGACAGCACTTCTAATCAGTTTTCTTTATTCTTCCTTGAAGACAATGCAACCTTTCATGAGGAAAGAATTCGTAGGTTCTTGTGTTCGATTAGAAATGGGTAGGGGCTTAATGAGGCTGTAATGCTCTGGTTATGTGGGCTAACCTAATACCCACTTTACGAGGCGAATCAACGTGTACACAACAAATTGGAGGGAAAGTTAGAGGAGAGAGAAAACATATTTGACATCTGTTTATATAGGAAAGTTCAAAGGGAAAAGATGATGATTATGTGTGTTTTCCATATCGATTGTCGGGTCATTGCTTGGAGCCATAGGAGTTTACCTTGGCTGAGAGCACTTGTTTTCACTTTTCCGTATTTCGCTTCCATTTTTATATCAATAATACAATCTCCCTTTGTTAGAAGGGACTTGTTCCTATCAGATACAATAATCATATTTATAGATATTCTAAAATGTACTAGACTCTTTCTCCTCCTTCAAGAACTTTACCTTTTAAGAAAGTGTTGCTTTATATTCTCCTATTGGAATAAAGTGTTGATTGGCTACAGGTTAGGTTCCACCCATTGCACGGAGAGATACTTGCTAGTGGGAGCTTGGACCAAGAAGTTCGTATATGGGATGCTAACACATCAAAGCGGATATTATCTCACATTTTCTGTAATTTTACTACCCTTCTCCCCTTTTCTTTTCCAAATCACATTTTATACTACATTTTTAATGTTCTTTTGATTTTATCTCACATTGGTTTCTCCTTGATGAACTTATTGGATTTATTCTTAGATCGTCCCATTGCATCCCTTGCTTTCCATGCCAATGGGGAAATAATTGCTGTTGCATCAGGCCATAAGGTAAGCATGTCACGGAATGTAATGATTTTTGCTAAGAATCTACTGTGTTTAAATTTTATTTACTTGTTCTATGTTGGGTGTCTTTCTTAAAAAAAAAACCTTGTTATGTTGTGATTTGGGATACTGTGACAGTTGTTCATGTGGCACTACACCAATGGAGGGCAAGCATCTTCACCAGAAGTTGTGTTGAAGACAAGGCGCTCACTACGGGCTGTGCACTTTCACCCGCATGGCGCACCGTACCTTTTAACTGCTCAGGTAAATGAAATGACCTTTTTAAATTCACTGTCTTCCGACAAGATATTGCTTTCTTGGGTTTTGTTTTCGGTTAATAGCTTTGGATTGATTTGCAGGTCAATAATCTGGACTCTTCGGATTCGTCAATGACAAAAGCAACATCTCTTGGTTATTTACAATATCCCCCACCTGCTGTTTTTGTCACAAATGTTCAACCCAGGCCACACATCAATATGTCAAGCGAACTACCCTCTATGTCATTGCCTTCATATACTGTAAATGAGTCAAGAGCACAACACGCTAGCCACGATGTTGGTTCGGAGTATGCAAGTTGTGTCGTCTTCTGTAGTTCAGTCTCAAACTGACGCAAATGTAAACGAACAATACGGTACTCAATTGTCAATCTCTGGTGCGCCTACTAGCTCTCAAACTGGTGCTGAAAATAATGTCCATACTATGCCTAATCAAATGAGAATCGACATCAGTAACCTCAGAATGGGAGGTGCTGAGACTTATGAAACAGAAACAGGACCAGCTGAAGTGAGCCAACGTGAAAACTCTTCTCATGTCCATTCTCTTGATGAAGTGGTACATGAACCATCTAGTCATGCTGCACAACGTGAGGATCTCTCCGAGTTTGGTCAATATCATCAGTTTTTTCCTCCACGAGATTCAAGTGGATGGGAGTTACCTTTTTTGCAAGGATATTTAATGGGTCAAAGCCATGCTGCTGTTCCCTCAATGCTTCCTCACACTGGAGGCAGTTCCAAAGCCTTCCTCAATATATTGGTTCTTCCACCATGGCATCCAATCTGTCCACAACTAATGTTGAGGTAGCAATGCCACCTTCAGAAATGCCTAGCAGCATCAGTATGCCAGCAGTTTTACAATCAGGTTTACAGAATCATTTTTCACAATCCCAAGTACCTGTTTCTGATTCTGGCAATCTTGCTCCATCTATTAATTCCTTGCGGGTAGCATCTGAAACCATTTTAAGTCGAATCCAGTCAGAACTTGCCGCATCAGCGACCGCTGCAACTGCTGCAGATTTGCCTTGCACTGTTAGGTTAAGAATATGGTCATACAACTTAAAAAATCCATGTGCCCCGCTAAATAGATGCCGTCTAACTATACCACATGTCGTCCTCTGCAGGTACCTTCTGAAATTATGAACCTATCATATCTACTCTAGCATATGTGATCAATACGGTGTTGTTGTTTTCCATTGCTTTTGCTTGCATCATTTGAATGAATGCCTTTTCTCCCTTATGAACGAGTATACCTTTTACTTGGTGGACATTGCATATTATTCTAAATTTTTGTTTATAAATGCTTGGAGTGGCTTTGTTGAACTTTGCTCAATTGCATTTAGATTTTTAATTTGCAATTGTGTTTGCAGTGAAATGGGTGCCCATTTTTCACCATGTGGTAGATTTTTAGCCACCTGTGTTGCATGTATGCTTCCTCATATAGAAGCTGATTCAGGATTACAAACTCTTGAACACCAGGAGCCTGGAGGTACAACATCACCAACTAGACATCCAATCCCAGCACCTCAAGTAATGTACGAAATCCGGATATATTCCCTTGAGGAGGCAACGTAGGACTCATTTCCTTCAACAATTACTGCTAAAGATTTAATTATCCCTCTCACACATGCACTTTTAGTTTAATGAGTCCATTGAAGTTCTTGGAATCTACTTTTCTTTTTACAGATTTGGATCAGTGCTTGTATCACGGGCAATAAGAGCTGCGCATTGTCTGACATCAATTCAGGTAAAACAATTACTTTATCATGTTGGTGATCCGGTGATATCCTTTCCAAACATAAAATAATAAAATTTCAAATATATTATTGTTGAAAGCTATTTAATTTATATTTTAAGAAAAATATGTTATTACTGTATTTTTTGAATTGTTGGTCCTGGGTAGTTTTTACTCTTTTCGTTACATTATTGCATCAACTTTTCCCTCTTCTTTTAAATATATACTGATGACATGCCCTCATAATCAGAATTCTATTCTTCTTTTGCACGAGCACATGCCTGTACTTGTTTTTTTTTCAAAATTAATATTTCATGAATTATTTTTTCTCTCCCTCCCTCTCTTACACAAACAAAAAGTAAAACCTTTGGTACTATAATTGTTATCACATTTATCATAATAGCTTAGATACCTATTTTTGTTTTGAAGGCTTATGAGTTACGAGTCTTTCAAGTATTAGGCTTAAACACCTTTTTTGGTCCCTCAACTTAACTATTAGGTGCAAATTGGCCCCTTAACCTTTTTTTGGATAAATTTGGTCCTTTAATTTAACAAATTGACCCATCTACTATATCCTTTGCTATTCACCTTGCCTTAACAGCCTTGGACTTTGTATTCCAATATTCCATTTTTGTTCAGCCTTCTCTGTTATATCATTAATCTTGATCTTTGGATTTTCCTCAATGCTACTTTGAAGCTTCTTACTTAACCACTTGGGTTCAAACTTGTATCCATTAAATAAGTTAAGGGACCAAAAAGGTTTTTAAGCCTAAATACTTTTAGCTACTGTAGTCACATTTCAGTTGATCAACAATGGTAAAAGAAATATTTTTCTTGGTGGATTGAATTTGTGCATCTATTATTTGAATTGTAGTTCTCACCTACATCTGAGCATTTACTGCTTGCCTATGGTAGACGTCATGGCTCTCTTCTTAAAAGTGTTGTCATTGATGGAGAAACAACTTTGCCAATATATACAGTTTTAGAGGTAAGGTGTTTATTTTCCCTCTTAATCATAAAATTATCTTCTCAATTGCACCTCATTTTATAACAACATATACATCTACCTATTATTATCTATATCTTCATTAGTTAACTAGTGAGCATTATTTCTGGAACATCAGATTAATATTCTGTTTTTGTGTTGCCTAGCGAAAGAAAGTCATTTATTCTTGTGTTTGAACTGACATCTCGTTCACCTCTTTGTTGTAATTATAATTTTTTTAAGCTGGATTTCAGGCCCCTGAATTTGTTTTTGGGTTTTAGGTGTATAGAGTGTCAGATATGGAACTTGTAAGGGTGCTTCCCAGTGCAGATGATGAGGTCAATGTGGCATGCTTTCATCCTTTTCCTGGGGGAGGACTTGTCTATGGAACCAAGGTATGCTTTTGTAAGTAAACTGAAAACTTTTACTTATATTCTTCAATTGATAACCTTTTGCTTGTTTGTTTGTAGGAAGGAAAGCTTAGGGTCTTCCAGTTTGACCGTGCGCACACAGCGAATGGCACTGGATCAGGTTATGTCCCCGAGAACGCATTCAAGTCGGTCAATAAGCAAGGTTATATACAGTTACTTATGTTTGGGATTTTTAAGTTTTGTTAGATAAGTCCAAATTAAATTTTCCAGTGGATAGAAGTTGATCTGTGTTTTAAGTACATCAGAGGATAATTTATACAATGTATGATCTTTTCGAATTATTATGATGGTGCATTTGGTTGGAGCAAATGTTTCAATGTTTACTAGCAGTATACCCGTGGTTACACACGGGTGTTGCAATTTTACTTTTATGTATGAACTCGATAAGTTTAATTAATCCGAACATTACCCCATGAAAATCGTGGCAAATTTAAAATAGACAACTTTAATTAGTTCGAACATTACCCCGTGTAAAAAAACGGAATACTAAAATTTTGTCAAAATTTCAATAAATTTTAAAATAGTAAAAAGGAATAATAAAGGAGATATGTAGATGAAATTTAAGTAGATATTCGTGAAAAATAGAGAAATGAGAGAGTTAGAGAAACAAAGAGGAGAAGAGAGTAAACAAGTTTGAAAAAGTGTGCGTAGAGAGTGAAAAAGTTTGAAAAACTAAAAAAATGAAGTTACCTAAATATCCTCCAATTACTTAGTTGGAAAAAGGGTAAGATTGTATTTTGGTAGTGGGTGATTTGTATAGATAGTAAATGTGTGAACTCAGACAAAATTTAATTAGTCTGAACATTTTCCCGTGAAAATCAAGATAATGTTAAAGTTGACAAATTTAATTAGTCCAAACATTACCCTGCGTAAAAAAATGGATATTAAAATTTTGTCAAAATTTGAAATTTTTTAAAATAGTAAAGAGGAAAAATGAAGGAGACGTGTAGATGAAATTAAAGCAGGTAAATTGTGAAAAATAGAGAAATGAGAGAATTAGAGGAAGAAAGACGAGAAGAGAGTGAAAAAATTTGAAAATTGGTGCTAGAGAAAGTGAAAATGTGAAAAAGTTTGAAAAAGTGAAATTACCTAAATATTCTCCAATTGTTTAGTTAGAAAAATGATAAAATTGGTAATTTAGTATTGGGTAAATGGTAGTAGACAAGCAAGAGAGAAATGAAAATTTATTTCAAGGATGAAAAATTATTTCATAAACAACTTTCTGTCATTCACAAATCTAGAAAGAGTTATAGATATTTTCAAAAGCAAAACTCTCTAAACTCTTATATGGAAGTATCTTTATTTCTTTTGTTTTCCATCGGCCTCTCTAGTCTTATATGGAAGTATCCCCTTATTTTTACTATTTTCTGACAAGAAACATAGCTGCTCTGTTTTTGTAAACGCAACAGGATAACGGAATTGATTGTGGAATCGTTGCAATGTGCAAAACGAATCCCTGAGTTTGTTATTCAATATTGTTGAAGTATATACACTGTTTTAGTTACAAAGCTAATAGAACCAGTAACAAGATAACTGGACTATATCAGGCCCAATAACTAGACAAACAAAAACAATACAAAGCCACTAGGGCCCAACTACATAGTAGCCCAAAGCAATACAGCAAACAACAATTATTAACATTCCTTCCCTTAAACTAAACATTAACATTGTTCAGTTTATCAGTCACAGCACCAATCTCCTTTGCTGACAGCATCCCCAAACACATTCTTAGCTTGATGAATGTCTCATTCTTCAAAGCCTTTCTCATAACATCTGCAAACTGATCTTGACTAGCACAGTACTGCAACTCCAGCTTGCCTTCCTTTCACATATCTCGCCGGAAATGAAATCTTATATCTATATGATTGCTTCTACCATGCATAACTGGATTTTTAGAGAGTTTAATAGTGGAACTATTGTCACATAACACAGTTAGGCATTCATCTTACTTGAGACTTGGCTCCTCAAGGATCCTTTTGAGCCATATTCCTTGACAAATACAATGTGCAGCAGCTACAAACTCAGCTTCAGTTGTTGACAAAGTGACTATTGGCTGTTTTTTGGAAGACCAAGACACAACTGCACTGCTCAGCATATAGACAAATCCTGAGGTGCTTTTTCTATCATCCACATCACCAGCATAATCATTGTCACAATAGGCAATTAGCTGCTGTTTTTCTCCACACCTATACAGCAAACCCATGTCAATTGAACCCTTCAAGTACCTCAGAATTCTCTTCACAGCAACCAAGTGTTTTTCTGTTGACTTCTCAACATATCTGCTCAGCACACTCACACTAAAATTAGGTCAGGCCAGATAGCATTGAGGTACATCAAGCTACCTATTACTTGCTTGTATAGTGTTACATTCACCACCTTTCCTTCATCATCTTTGCTCATTTTATCTCCCACTGTCACTGGATTTGATACTGGCTTGCAGTCAGCCATGCCATACCTGTCAAGAACATTTCCTGCATATTTTTGTTGTGTTATGAAGATGTACCCCTGCCCCTTGTACCATTTCAACACCAAGAAAATATCTCAATTTTCCCAAGTTACTCATATCAAATTCAACCATCATTGAGTTCTTAAACTCCTCAATCATTACTGAACTGCTGCTAGTAAATATCAAATCATCAACATAAACACTTACTATCAACAAGTCTCTGTTGATGTTTGTATTAGTAAACAAAGTGTGCTCATGAGCACATTTTTTGAATCCTTCATGAGTGAAATAAGCCTCAATTCTGCTGTACCATGCCTTAGGGGCCTGTTTTAGGCCATAGAAGGCATTTTTCAGCCTATACACCTTGTCCTCATGACCCTTCATAACATATCCTTTGGGTTGCTCAACATGTACAACTTCCTCTAACTCACCATAGAGGAAGGCACTCTTCACATCCAGCTGATAAACACTCCAATTTTTATGTGCCGCAGTAGCCAAGATACATCTTATGGTGTCCCACCTAGCAACTGGTGCAAACACCTCAGCATAGTCTATCACATGTTCTTGAGCATACCCCTTGACAACCAACCTTGCCTTATATTTATCGACTTGCCCAGCTTCATTGTATTTAGTCTTGTAGACCCATTTAACACCAATTTTCTTCCCATTCTGTGGAAATGCTACCAATTCCTATGTATTGTTCTTCTCAATGGATGTAATCTCATTGTCCATTGCCTTTCTCCACTTCACTGCCTCTTCAAAGGTCATAGGATCACTAGATTCACACATCATGAGACTGTGCAATTATTCACTGTCATACAGATCTTCACTACCATCATTATCACCAGAGATAACATATAATCATCAAACCAGTCTGGAGGTCTTCTGGTTCTGCCTGGGTTTCTACCTTCCACATTCTCCACATTGGTGTCTTGACTGTTGGCTACCACACTAGCATTAGAGTCAATTGTATTTCCTGTTTCTGTACTGGCACCGACAATATTGTCACTAACAGGAACAGAGTTCTCTATTGAGGTGCTCTGTTTCTCAAGTTCCTCACCTTCTATATCAACATAACTGCTCACAGCTTCTTTGCATTTTTCTACCACAGTTGAGTTCCACACAGCTTGTTCATCAAATATTACATCTCTACTTGTAACAATTTTCTTAGATATAGGGTCTTATAGTCTATATGCTTTGGATTCTTCACTAACACCAAGGAATATGCACTTAGTACTTTTATCACCTAGCTTTTTTTCTGTTTACATCACTAATATGCATATGGGCAATACAACCAAACACCCTAATATGTTTCACTGAGGGCTTAACACCATTCCATGCCTCCTCAGGAGTGATGTCTTTAACAGATACTGTAGGGCATCTGTTAAGAAGATAAAATGCCCATCTAACAGCCTCGTCCCAAAACATTTTCTCCAACTTAGCCTCATTCAACAAGCTTCTAACCATGTTCATGATAGTTCTATTTTTTCTCTCAGCCACCCCATTCTGCTGGGGGTATAGGCAGCAGTGAGCTGCCTCCTAATACCATTAGTCTCACAGTATTCAGTGAATTCACTAGAGTTGAACTCACCTCCTCTATCAGTCCTTAGACAACTGATAGAGCACTGTGATTCTTTTTCAACCATCATTCTAAATTTCTTAAAGGTACTAAATGCAGCAGATTTTTCTAATAGAAAGTATACCCAACTCTTTCTACTATAATCATCTATGAAAGAAATGAAATACCTCTTTCCACCACTTGATTCAGGATTGATGCGCCCACAGATATTTGAATGAATCAATTCAAGCTTTCTTGAGGCTCTCCATTGACTCTGCTTTGAAATAGCTTCTCTGTGTTGCTTGCCAACTTGACACTCTGTGCACACCTTGCTTGTCTCCTTCAACTCAGGCAGACCTCTTACCATCTCTTTCTGTGACAACAACTTCAACTCAGGTATGACACGCTGTGCCACACCTCAGTTAGATCACTTCCAGTAACTTGAAGACAGTTCACAACTATGGGAATGGCCATCACTGCAAGCATTTTGTTGTTGGCCATAATGGATGTCATAACCAGTCCTTTCTCCTTGTGGTACAACTTGCAACTATTGTCTTCAAAAATGACCTTCAAACCCTTCTCTTGCAACTGACCTATGCTGAGCAAATTGTCCCTCAAGTTGGGAATGTAATACACATCAGTAATTATGTGTATCCTTCCCTCAATCTTTAGTTTGACACTCCCTTTGCTTGTGACTTCAATCCTTCTGTCATCTCCCAACTTCACAGTCTCCTTGAATGTCATATCTAGTTCAAAGAACCAGCTTCTTTCACCACACATGTGGTTACTACACCGAGTCAAGGAACCAAACTCTTCCTTTCTCATCAAGACACCATATTCTCCCTTTATCAGAATCTTGAACATCCATTTGAGCCATGAGAAGCATCTCCTCCTCCTTCTCATCAAACTCTGCATAGTTTGCTACCTTGCTTCAAGACTAGGACATTCATACTGATAATGACCTAGTTTCCTGCACTTATAGCACTCAACATGTTCCTTAGACTCTCGTCTTCCTCTACCTCTACCACCATTTCTACCTCTACCTCTACCTCTTCCTACAACAGTCACCTTTAGCGCATGTTCTTCTTCTTTATTTTGTCCACTCATGCGTTGTTCTTCAACTAATATGCTACTTTGCAGTTCATCAATAGATATATTTTCCACATCATTGGCTTGTTCAATGGAACAAGCCACATAATTGAACTTAGAGGTCATTGAGCGCATGATTTTCTCAACCACGACACTCTCAGCCATCTTTTCACCATGACTTTTCATTTTATTAGCAATAGAGAGAGTTCTTGCAAAGTAATCATTAATAGACTCACCTTCTTTCATCTTCAGTGCCTCAAATTTACCTCGTAGAGCTTGCAAATGAGTACATTTCACTTTTGTAGACCCCTTGAAGAAGAGAGAGTCCCAAATATCTTTCGAAGATTCATGCTTCAAGATTGTTTCAAGAACACTTCGATCAATCGCCTGGTAGAGATAGTTCTTCGCCTTGAGGTCCTTTAATTTTGCATCCTCCACCGCTTTCTTCTCTTCTGTCCTTGAGGCCCTTGTCAACAACTTCCCAATATTCCTTCGATCTCAGCAAATTCTCCATCAGAATTGCCCAATGGTCATAATGACCATCCAATTTTGGAATTGAAGCTTGAACGAATGCACCATTCTCTTTCTCCGCCATTGTTGATGCTCCTCAATCTTCCTTGATCTTCAGCTCGCACAAATCACAGAACTGCGGTTCTTGATTTCTTGCCTCAGGCCCCTCGACGGAGCTCTGATGCCAAATGTAAACGCAACAGAAAAACGGAATTGATTGTGGAATCGTCGCAATGTGCAAAACGAATCCCTGAGTTTGTTACAATATTGATGAAGTATATACACTGTTTTAGTTACAAAGCTAATAGAACCAGTAACATGATAACTGGACTATATCAGGCCCAATAACTAGACCAAACAAAAACAATACAAAGCCACTTGGGCCCAACTACACAGAAGCCCAAAGCAATACAACAAACAACAACTATTAACAGTTTGTTATCAGTGGCAAAATCCTTGCATCATTTTAATTAAAAAAAATCCTTTGCATTATTATGTTTTTGAATCAAATAATTGACATATAATTTATTAATCCTTACAAAATCATTGTCTAATTGTAGGGTTAGAATCGTGATTGGAGGTACAATTCAATTATGTGCTTCATGTTATCTGTATGACTACAATGGTAAGTAGAAGACTCTCAGCCTCCTTCATCTTTTCTTTGTTTGCTTTTGGTAGTACAAAATGTAATATTAAATACTTGATCAGCTTTTCTACTCAAGTAGTGGAAAGATCTTATTTTCCGAAGGAGCTTCCTCTGCCAATAAAGTTAATTGAAAAATTCAGTTCATTAAATTAGGGTCTAATTATTGATATAATGAAACTTCCTTTTATTGAGTTAAGAAGTTTCAACTTGTATCTGATTTTTCTTGCAGGTGTCTCTGCTAATGATCTACACAAACAACATGATGAGCTATACTGATCACATGCAACCAAGTAGTGGAACTTCAAATTCACTGCCTCAAAAAATGCATGTTTTATATTATTCATGTTGTATTTCTTCTTTCTCCCCCATCCCTCCACCCTCAACATATAATTTTTTTCCTCCTCTTTTTCACATGTGTAGCACAGTAGCAAGTACAGTAGCTAAAAAAACACAGGAAAGCAATAAATCATGTTATCCTCTCTGGACAATAGGGCTCCTAAGCATGAATGAAATATTCTATCTGATTACTTACGAGTTATTAGTCAATTTAGTCTCGGAAGTTTTACAAAAGTTCAACTTAATCTCTCACATTTATAATACATCAACTTAGTTCTTGACTTTTACAAAAACGTTTAGATTTAGTCATTTTTTTTCAAAGTAGAGGGACTAAATTGATATAATGGGAAGACTAAATTGAAACACTTTTGCAAAGTCGATGACTAAGTTGATATATTGTAAATGCCAAATGATCACGTTAAACTTTTGTGAAATTTCAGGATCAAATTGACTAATAACTCATTTATTAACTTCTAGTTAAGTTGGAGATTGGAGGTGGATGATCGAAAGTCTGACATCAACATCATATTCAAGTTGGCTTAAATAACTTTTTAGTTCCTATAATTTACACCAAATTTGGCTCTAGTTCCTAAAGAAAATTCTTGCTGGCTTGAATCTCTAAAAATTGTCGTTGGCTTTCATTGGAATTAGTCCCTATATCAAGGACACAAACTTTAGATATTTGAATCGGCAAGAATTTTTTATAGGGTTTAAGGACTAAAATGTTATTTCAGCCTTGCCTAAGGACTTAGATTGGTGTCAATTATGCTAAAAGCTCGTTGGCACATTCTTGATCTCTTTAGTCAACATGTTATGGTGGGTCTTTACCTTAAAGAGGAGAGGTCTTTGCATGGTATTTTCCTCTTAAATAGGATTTGAGTAAAAGGTCGATTTGGTCCTCAAAGAATATCATGAGAGACAATTTAGTCTTGAGAAAAATAAGGTCCCGCAAAAGTATTTGGAGAATTCAAAAACAATGACAATTTGGTCTCCTACCATTTACATCAGTTAACGTGGTGACATGTTGAAGACACAACAGTTGACGTGGCGTTGGAGGTTGTTTTTCTTTTTAAAATACTCACATCTATTGAGACATTTTAGTCGTCTATCGAAAATACTTCAGTGAAGAGTAAAAAAGTGATATAGTGGTCCTTATTAGAAGGGGACACTTTTGTTCATGTTCAATGAGTCTTTGAATCGTTTCACCAATAAGGGATAAATTGGTCTCTCCACTCTTCTAGGATATAGTTAGGGATACATTAATTCTCTATAGGATCACCTTTTGTGGAGGATGATTTACCTCTCCAATATAAGGTGAGAATGTTTCACCCTTTCACAAAAAAAAATCTCTATAAGAGAGGGTACGACTTCCATTCATGTACGTAATTTAGTGAACATTAAGTATCTTTTCTCTCAAAGACATCTCTATTTGATAGTAGAGCCCTACATTCACCTACCTCTTGAAAACAAATTGTATCTCTTAAATTTTTACATTTGAATTAATATTTTTAAAAAGTTTAGATGAGTTGAGCTCAGGAGGTTCAAAGAGAGTAAGAAGCGGCGCAGCTTTGCTTTTCTTTGAATACTTTTGAGCTTCTTACACGGATCATCCATCAAAGAAGTCTTCACGCCGGCAGTGGAAGTTGAACTAACGCCGTTGCGGAGAATGAATCAACTTCTTACCAACTGAGTCAACCTTAGCTTGGATTAATATTTTAAAATTATCTTGATTTTGCAATAAATATCGACTCATTTATTTGGACATGTGTTCCATTTTTGTTTGATTTTAAACCTATATAAATGGCTTCCCGACCAAGCCTTGCGGTCGACCCCTTTCATATACTATTAATAAGTATATATTTTTAATATAACTTATGTAGCTCTATGAGTTTTTTCTTTAACACATGTTTTATGCCTTTAAAAAGGTAATGGGGTCAAACGTTTGCATAAAGGGCATGCTTACTTCCATTTTCTTGTTTCCCGTTTTCATTTTCACTTATTTCCTCTAAAACTAAGCAACGACTAACCAACTAAATCTAGTTTTTTTTTTTTAAATATTGAAAACGACAAATATACTATTTTTATACACATTATCCCTGTCTAGTCTTTTATCTTTTTTTTTGTTACAGTTATGTTCAGACCTCTCCACTAAAACTAATCAATTTAAAAAAAATTGCAAACGACAAAATTACTATTTTTATATGCATTATCTCTATTAAGTCTTTTATCTTTTTTTTATTACAGTTATTGTTCAGACCTCTCCACTAAAACTAAACAACATCTTACCAATCAAATATAGTATTTAAAAATTAATAATTGTTTCCGTCAAAAAGAAATAATAATTGAAAACGACAAAAAAACTATTTTTATATGCATTATGCATATCTAGTCTTTTATCTTTTATTTATTACCGTTATTGTTCAGACCCATCCACTAAAACTAAGCAACATATTACAGCCCAAATTCAGTATTTAAAAAAATTTAATTGAAAACGACAAAAATACTATTTGTATATGCATTATCCCTATCCAGTCTTTTATCTTTTTTATTACAGTTATTTTTCAGACCTCTCTACTAAAACTAAACAACATATTACCAATCAAATATAGTAGTTAAAAAAATTGAAAACGACAAAAATACTACTTTTATATGCATTATCCGTATCTAGTCTTTTATCTTTTTTTTATTACAGTTATTGTTCAGACCCCTCCACTAAAACTAAGCAACATCTTACCAACCAAATCCAGTATTTAAAAAAAATTGAAACCAAAAAAAATACTATTTTTATATGCATTATCCCTATACAATCCCAACCCTCAAATATTTCAAAATACTCACATGAGTAAGAAATTTAGAGTCCTAGGAAGTATAGGCTATCAAATATTGACCCCCTAAGTTTGAACAAGTTTTACTATATGTGAGTTTTTCTTAGAACAATTTAATATATTTTACTAACAATAGTTTTTTTTAAGAAGAGAATCTAATTCCTTCCATTAAAAAACCCCACATGTACTAAGTGATTTTTGTTGAAAAATAACGTGTACCCCACACCCCACCCCTTATAAATAATCCATTGTCTCTTATCCTTTTCTAACACATCACTGCACAAATATTCCTTTCTAACTCCCTCATATATATGTAGCCAAAACACAACACAGATTTTCTCAGTGTTCTTCTGTCTTCCATCACATCCTCGATCTGTTTCCTTCATCTATTCGTTTCTTTCCATTCCATGGCTGCAACAGATTCCAACTCAAACCTTAGAATAACCGTAGAAAGCAATCCTTCTGAGTCACGCTTAGCTGAATTGAACATAAAGTTCTGGCCCAAGTATATATGTCTTTCTTATCTCTCTTTCTGTTTATTAATTCAGATTCATAACATTCAACTAGCTAGCAGTAGCATATATATTATATTATATAGTCATTGATGATTTTTTTTCTTCTTTGTGGGTGGGGGAAAGATGGGGTTGTCCTCCAGGTAAATATCAGTTAAAGTTTGAAGCAGAAGAGACATGTTATTTACTGAAAGGGAAGGTGAAAGCATATACAAAAGGTTCATCAGAGTTTGTAGAGTTTGGAGCTGGAGATCTTGTTACTATTCCCAAAGGAATGAGTTGCACTTGGGATATCTCTGTTGCTGTGGATAAATATTACATGTTTGAGCCTTCTTCTTCTTAAGTTAATTAGTTGGTAATAATTGGGATTAAGTTAGTTGTAGTTTTTATTATTATTATCAGATTCTTAGTCTTACAACTCTTTCACTGTTTTGGTTATGTTGTGGAAGACTTGTGGGGTTGGTTTTTGTTTATGTTTGGTTCATTCTGTAGTGTAGGGAGGGAATTGGTAGTTTTTTAGTCAAAGGTTGGACCAATCAGTCAAATGCATGTCCCGTTCAAACCAAACCTCATCTCCTTAAAAGTGTTTTAAATATTATTATTATAATTATAATAATAAAGTAATAACAGTTTTTAAAGTTTGTTTGACTCATGGACGACCCATCAGTTTTTTTTATAAAGAAAAAAAATATGGAATAGGACAAAATTGAACGTGTATAAAAACTACGTGGCATTTTTTATGTATTCATGCCATTATGCCAACACGCGAAGATACTCACCAAAAATTATTAAAAAAAAAAGCCAAAAAGTAATGAGGGATTTAAATGGTGACTAGTAAATGAGTTATTTAAATTATTTATTATTATTACATAGAATCTGAGTAATTTACAAACAATTCATCAATTTATAGTCTCCGACACCTCCTCTCCTATTTAAAAAGTAATGAGGGATTACATTAATGGATATATAAATTAGGGACTCTTCATTTTGCTCATAAAAAAAAAGGGACTCTTCATTATATTTTTATTGTTTATAGACTAAATAGAGGAGAGTGTGATATTTTTATAGCAGATAATACTTTGAAAAAGCGATGTCCGAACTTTAGGTTGGAACAATAACTGTAATAAAGAAAAGATAAAAGACTAGAGATAATGCATAAAAATATAGTATTTTGTCATTTTCAATTATTTTTTTAAATACTGGATTTTGTCGGTAAGATGTTACTTAGTTTTAGTCAAGAGGTCTGAATAATAACTGTAATAAAAAAGATAAAAGACTAGATACGGATAATGCATATAAAAATAGTATTTTTGTCGTTTTCAATATATTTTTTGAATGTTGTATATGGTTGGTAAGATGTTGCTTAGTTTTAGTGGAAAGGTCTGAACAATAACTGTAATAAAAAAGATAAAAGATTGGATAGGGGTGTCTAGTGAGTAGGAGGAGAGTTAAAGGAAGTATGGACCATTTTTTTTTTGGGTCAAGTTGTATTGATTATCATAGATATGGACAAAGGCCACAACCAAATACAACAATAAAGTTGTGCCAAAATGAACCAAATTGACCTATACAAGACATAGGCTCAACAGGGAACAAAGAAGCAAAAACTAGAGGTTCAAAAATTAAAACAACTATAAGAGGCCCAACAAGAGCAGGCCTATCAACTAACCGGCCCAAGGCCCACAAAATAACGAGAAAACAAGAAATAAAAATAAAACCATTCAGATACTACAACCCCATCGAAACACCACAAACCCAAAAACAAACCCTAGCAGAACTCTTCGCCACCACCATCTTCATTCGAGCTCTCGAAGATCAAGCACATCCACCCCATCAAGGAACCTCAGCAAAATTACCAAAGTTTAATTCACCCCGATCAAAACAAGCTTTACAGTCTTCCACAATTAATCTACGAATTGAATCTGGAGGTCTTGAGGTCCAATTGCTCTGAAGACAACCTTTCGAAGCAAGCGAAGCAATTTCATGAGCAAGCTTATTCCCTTCTCGATTCAACCAGGTAATCACACACCCATTTAATTCTGATCTGAGAAACTCAATATCCTTGAGAATGGAATTTGATAACAGTTTTACTTCAATGACATCACTTGTTTTATTAGCCAAGACCCAACTGTTATGGTAATTCTTATTAACTTCACTTGTTCTAGGGAATTCCACCTTACACCCCACTTTTCCCCCTCACACTCTCATCTTCATTTATTCTAATGAAAACCCTAAAATACCTTTATTATTCCAAACTTCACCCAAATTTCCCACCAACACCCCACCATCCCATCCCACCACCACATGTAACCATCCAACCCCGCCCCCAATTATGGGTTTGCCGCCATCCATCAGCAGACCGTCGGCGTGCCACCACCACCCCCTCCCTCACGGCGCCACCACATCTCCCCCCCCCCACCCCTCTTAAAGCAGAACCACCATCCACCGCCTCACCACCACCGTCCACTACCGCCCCATCATCTCTCCCCTCCACAACCACTATGCCTCCACCACACCCATCAGAGCTACAAAATAACAAGTATCGTGGTTTTCGGAAACTTAGTTTCCGGAACATCCGTGGTTGAGTAGATGGTGAGCTCCAAGATGAGTTTGGTCCACGTCTGGAAATTAAGTTTCTAGACAAGTATTTGAGTTCAACATCCAAAAATTCATGTAATAGAAACGCATTTTCTAGATGCGTAATTTATTTGCACTTCCAAAATCTTAATTTTTAGACTTTGAATCTGGTAAACAATAAATCAATTCAATTACAATTTGGAAACTTAGTTTCCAGGCGTGCAGTTTCAAAAAAAAATTGAAGCAAATCGAATGCATTTCAGAAACTTAATTTTCGGCGACAGTGGAGGTTCAGTGCTGGTGGAGTTGGGGTTGGGGTGACTTGGGTTTCTGGAGGTGGTGAGTTGTAGATGATGGGGTGATGGGTTAGAAAGGGATATTGGGATGTGGGTTAGTAAGGATAGTTTGAGTATTTTGGGTAGTTTAATGAGTTTTTGGGTGTATGGGGTTGGAAAGTGGGGTGTAAGGTAGACTTCCCCTAGTTCTATTAGGCAAGGCCCAACAAATTAAAAAAAAAACTAGCCTCGTGCTTATTCTACTCCCCCTCCTACTCACCTCACACCCCCAAACCTCAAATATTTCAAAATTACTTTCACGTGAAACGCGCATGGAAACACACGCACGCTGAGTTTTACATTGTTAGTGATGGGGTGCCGGTAGAACTTCTACTTTGGGTTGAAGTTGTGGTCTTTGATACGGTGGGGTAGGTTGTTTATGAGACTGAGCAGCATATTTGCTATCTTTGAGAACTCATCTTTCACTTTATTGCCCTTATTAGGTGTTCCTTTTGTGTTGATTTTATCCGGAGGTGGACACATGGAAGTAGTGTCTGGAAATGCCAACTCACATACTTTCGCTTTCAACATCACTCGACCTATATGTTTGTTTCTTGTCACATTTTTGGGTGTTCTGTAGTGGGTGTTGTCTGATGATGCCGGTGTATCTTGACTTTGGCCATTGGGTGTCTTGTAGTTTTTGTGGGTGTTGCCGATTATGGTGGTGTAATATGGCTTGGCCATCTCTTCTAGCCTCAGATGTTGTTTGTGCTAGGTTCTTTTAATAATATTCTTTAATTATCGGAAAAAAGATTATAGTATCTTTTGTATATGTAGGATTTTTCTCTATTAAGGTCTTCCATCTAGCAAGTAAAAAAAATATGGTAGAAATATCATTTATCTTTGACTAAATTTGAGACTTCCTATATTTCATGCATGGTTTAGTTCAATCTTTTGCCACACCAGCTTAGAAGTTTTTCATACAAGCTTTGTTAATGATCATGGGGTTGGTTTTTGCAATATAATGGAATTGTGATTATGTCAATATAAAATATTTGAAGAATGCTTGTAGTATCTTGTGTAGATTGAAATTTGAAAGTATAAAAAATTGTAGAGTTCTATTTTTCTTCTGCAATCCCTAGTCCTCCAAGATTTTTTTGTTTTCCACTTCTGGTCTAGCATGTGAAGCTTGACTATGTTACTTGCCTTTTTGAAATGTTCATAGCTTTATTTGTTTTTTTTTTCTTTTGGTTTTTCAACTAATAATTTTTAGGGTTTTTTCTTTTGTACCCCCACCCCATCCTCATAAACCCCCACCCACACTGAAAACCCCAAAATGCCCTTTTGAAAACGTATTTTTTTTTACAAATTTTTGACCAATCGTATATACACCTGGGGGGTATATATACGACCCTATGCATTTAGGCATCGTATATACACCCCCCAAGGCGTATATACGATTGGAAAACTCCTATTTTAATCGTATATACGCCTTGGGAGGTGTATATACGATGGAGCAAAAATAGGGTCGTATATATACCCCCTCAGTGTATATCGACCCCCATTGTATTTTTTTAAATTTTTTAAGTCAAATAAAAATTATATGAGTCCTGAAAATAGGTTTTGTGTGTAGTTCGTTAAAACGTGATTTATGTTATACGTCGAACGAATAATTTAGGCTAAAAATCGGTTTTCGGCAACATACTCCGATCGTAATGAAACCACAACCATTAGAAGCGAAAAAATCAAGAATCAAGACTCCTTAGAAGGGACTTCTTACGGGATTACGGCCTCAAAATCCTAAATTCCATCGTTTACTATTTTTTACGATTTTTTTAATTTTTCATAGTCTCCAAAAATCTAAAAAATTTTGTATAGCCTTATTTTGGTTTTGTTAGATTTTTAGTGGTGTTTTTATAATTTTTTGGAGTAGTTTTGACTATTTAACGAATTTTTAGTAGCCTTTTAGTAATAAAAATTAAAACAAATTATTAAAAAATTAAAAAACCCATCGTATATACCCCTTTGAGTACGTATATACAACCCTATTTTTTGCCCATCGTATATACACCCCCAAGGCGTATATACGATTATGGTGGGAGTTTGTCAATCGTATATACGCCTTGGGGGGTGTATATACGATGGGCAAAAAATAGGGTCGTACATACGTACTCAAAGGGGTATATATGATAGGCTAAAAATTAATAAAAAAAAATACGTTTTCAAAGGGCATTTTGGGGTTTTAAATTTGGGTGGGGGTTTTTGGGGATGGGGTGGGGGTCCAAAAGAAAAAACCCTAATTTTTAATATACATAGTTATCTTTTTTTATTTTGAATTGTATTTTTATATCCAAATAAATGTTGCTTACTTGCTTCTATTGTCTTTCCTTTGTCATTAGGAAACCGAGAACTTAATGGTGTTGGGTAAGGAAATATTTATGGCTAAGGTACCTCCTAGTTATTCATTTCGAAATGCAAACTTTGGAGTTTTTTTTTAGTAATAACTTAATTAATTCTCTTGTACCTAGTGAAGATTAAGATTAAAAGATCGGATTTCTGCAGTTTGACTTACATGAAAACTGATCGTACCTTGACCAATGAAGTGTTGAAGTTGTTGTCCTGTGACTAGGCCGGTCGTTGAGTAGGGGAAAGGACTGGTCTTGGCTTCACGCTGAGCGCCTCGGGTGTTACCTGCGAAGACACTCCGACGATCAAGTAAGTGGTCGCTCGGGCAGATAACACAAGGTAAGAGAACGTACCTGAAGCCACATGCGAGTGGCGATATATATCTTAGTAGTCCGACCTTCCCGAGAATTTCGGCCGGTTGCGAGGATTGCGCTCCAAGCAGCTTGCTTGGGCCAGTTACGATGGGTGGGCCGACGGCCCAATTGCTATCGGAAGCTATTGTATTTCTTTGATACACCCCAGCAGCTTGCCCCCAAGCCTGGAGTCGTTAAGAAGAGCGGTGAGGCTTGAATCGCCGCCCGCCCCGGGTTGACGTTGCTATGATGGATCTTCAGATAACGAAACGGGCACGACCGCCTAGCGACCATTGGCCGAGCTGACGCGACGGTTGGTTTTCGCTGACATTTATGACACGACGTTTGATGATTCCGAGGTCATTTAATGACGGCTTTTAAGGAGAAGGTGAAACGTTGCGACGTTTCGTCTCCCGGTCCCTCTCGTGTCTTGGGCATGCGCTATAAATACTCCTTCAGTAGGAACTATTCCTCACGCTTTCACGAATTGCTCTGCCGCCGACCGACTTGTCTGCCGCCGACCTACATCTGCAAAGACTTTCGCTTGCTCCTTTTTGCTTTCGCGACCGATCTCCAACATCCGTTTAAGGTATGGATTGATCTCTACTCTTTAAATTTATGCATTTTTCTTTTGATCACACAATTTCCACGCCTCGTGGTAGGGGGTGTCAAGTCTGGGGACGACCAAGTCGCCCCCTCTCGCGAGTACCCTGCTCGACCGACCTAACCTGATCCCCTTATCGCAGGTGTTGTATGCCACGGATGAAACAGACCGCTCGCATTCTCGGGGGGCCATCGCAATCTTTTGCTGACCACATGTCGAGGCCATCTGAGGCTACATCTCATGAGGAGAAATCTACGTCGCCTTCGAGCGGAGGTTCTAATTCTTGACGGCTCGAGCTCGAGCCCCACTCTTCCAGTAAAGTCGGTTAGCTTGGGAAGTTCTGACTCCAAGTCTGCCAATTCTGAAGTTAGATCGTGCAATCCACCACCACCAGAGGATGCCATTCCTTGCGCCACCGGTGGAGATGAAGAGGTGGTCATAGAAGACGAAGTACAGAGTACCGTCCAGGTCGTGGACGAGGAGATGGTCGGGCCGAGGAAGGCCGAGCGAAGACTGCGAGGAGGTTGTGGTTCAACCTGTGGGCAAGCTCTTACGGTCGGGGCGAACAACGAAGAGAGGTTGAGCGAATGGGCGTAAGACATTCACGCGACCTATCCCGAGATCGCTTACGATATGTCACGGGTGTCGAGACACTCTTCGTTCTAATAGGAGTGTTATCACGGTCGCCACTACGCACGCCTTGCTGAGCCGCAATGCCATTTCAACCATTTGCCGGCTTTGGAGGTGAGAGAGGATGAAGGACGGAGAAGACATCGCCACTTTTTCGATAATCAAGTTCACGATGCATCGGATCGTGTTCGAAAGGTGGGGATCGTCCCACCATTCGGTAATTTCGGTGTGGCGACGCCCTTCGTTACATTGGGTCGCCTTTCTCAATCTTCACCCAAACGCATGGGCGTTTTGAAAACTTTTGAGGTGCTCCCGACCAAATCGGGCGGGCGGTCTCGACCATGCTATTCTTTGCTATTTTAAATTTGAGTTGGTGAGGAGGAAAAAGCCAACAAGGAGAAGAGGGAGCAGTCTCCTTTAAGACCCAAAAACACAAAGACCGATACTTTAAAGGCGTACTCAAGAATCACTGGTGCCGCTTGGAAAAGCCACTATTTCTGGATCGTCCCTACAAAGGAAGCGGGCAAAGCCATTCTTTGAGACCAACCACGATGGGACGGCCAGGTGTACCTTTCTTTCCCATTATGTGGAATGAGGCCCACTTCTTCCGGCGGCCTGATGATTACATCTACACAACCAAAGACTTAAGTGTGACCGACCTGGAGACTCTTCAAATGATAAAAACATTGGCGGGCATGATGCCCCGCATCCTGAGGGCGATCGCCTTGTCGCCCCTTCGTCATCGCTTTCGAGTGAGTCGAGCTCTTGAAGCCGAGATTGGTTCGCTTTTGGACTTTATCTTTTAATTTCGCATATTGCTCGCTCCTTCTAACTGTTGAGTTGTTTTATTTTGCAGGAAGAATGGCTGGCAAGAACTGGGCCGAGATCGAGAAGGTCTTGAATCCTCCTAAAACAGCGCCTCCCGGCGCGCCACGGAACGTGGTCGATCTCGACAGCCGTCGAAGGTGCCTCAAACTCCCAAAGCCAAGGGAAGAAGCTGTTTCCAAGGTCCGGTTGCCCCCTCGCCACGATGATCGCTCCCCCAAGCGGGCCAAGTTCGATGAGCGGACTCGCGAATATCCTGAGGTCGACATTCCTATTCTCTCGCTCGAGGGTTTGGGGCTGGCCGACTTCGATCGGTTTAAAAAGAAACCCATGGCGGTCTGCGCTTCTCTTTGCATGGGGTTGACAAAATGATCCAAGAGTCGCGGATGAAGCTCAAGGTATTTTACTTTTCTAACCCGTCGCTTTTTGCTTACATTTGACCGACTAACCGTCTTTGGCTATCTTTGTTTGCGGCTCGGGCCGCGAAGAGACAAGGCCGTGGCGGAGGCACAACAAAAGCCGGAGAAATTAGCTAAGTCAAAGAAGGACGCTCTTCAACGGGCCAAGACGAGCCAAGGGCAGTGTTGAAGAAGAACAAGGAATCCCAAACTCAAGTGACAAATTTGAAGACCGACCTTGAAGTCTTGGAGAAAGAGAAAGTCAGTGGGAGACCCAAGTGGTGAAACCGGAGGCCTGAAGTTCGTAAGATAGCCGGATGGCTAAGGTGCAGCGATCGAGCAATTCTACAATGCTCGGCCGTGCACGCGCGCGTGAACTCGAACTTGAGCATCAATTTTGATGAAAACTCGATAAAGCCCGACCACTATGTCGAGAACAACAAGATCATGCAGCACTTTGAGGAACTTGATGATCGGGGTAATGTCGTTACTTCTAGCTCGATCCTCTTACGAAGCCCGCTGCGAGCGGAGTAATGTTTGTAATCCTTTGATTTGCCTTCGGCACAACAATATTCCCGCCTTCATGCGCTTTTTAATAGTTAGGCGCTCGGCTTGGCCAAGGCGTCCTCGTTTGTAATGACAATTTCTTTTCGCTTAATTTGTTTGTTCGAATTTGATTGTTTCACTTATATTTTTCTAAGTTTACGAACTTTAGCTTTAGGTCGATCGGGCTCATACCCATGGACCGCTTGGCGGTGCCGATCGATAGGGTATTTCTTACCCGATAAGCGAAGGCCACTCGGTGACACTCGATTGGGCCATTTCGATGGCACTCGTTTGGGCCATTTCGATGGCACTTTCGATATAGATCGTTTCGACGACCTAATGTTTGTGGTTTTCTTAACCCTCGGGCCACTTCGATGGCGCTCGAGATAGATCGTTTCGACGACCTCATTGTTGTGGGTTATTACTTAACCCTCGGGGCCCTTTCGATGGCACTCGAGGTAGATCGTTTCGACGACCCATTTACGTTTGATAATTACGTTTGATAATTCTTCGGCCGCTCCTTTGCCATGAGCGTGTTTGAGCGACCGGGCATACATTCTTTGCGAGAAAGTAAATAACCGCAATTGTCAAAGTCGTGCTTTGTAAAAACCCGATGGGAAAAAAGCGCTGCTTGTCTTTCATTAATAGATCGGTGCGTTCATTACATTCGGACATAATATTTTCTAAGTTTTTCTGCGTTCCATGTTCGGGATAGTCGCCCGCTTCCATGGTTTCCTTTCGTCGCCCCCCTCTTCCTTCTTCTTAATGACCCGATACGGACCTTCCCAATTTGGTGCTAACTTTCCTTGACGTGCATTCTTGTTTCCGACGTCTGCACGTCTCAGGACGAGCTGACCGACCGTGAAGTCCCTCTTTTGAACGCGAGTGTTGTACCTGGTTGCGACCTTCTGCTTGATTAGTTGCTCTCTCAATGATGCTTGGGTGCGCAACTCTTCAATGAGGTCCAATTCTTCTCGTATGGCTCTGCGTTGTCGTTGTCGGCCTTCTTTGGGGTTCAAAGTTCTCCAATTTAGTTCGCCCGTCTCTATGGGTATTACAAAGATCGATTCCATACACAAATCCGAAGGGCGACTCCCGGTCGAAGAATGGGAGTCGTCCTATATGCCCAAAGAACGGATCGCAGCTCCTCGACCCGATTCCACTTCGCCATCAAGTCTTCTTTTCAAACGACGCATGATAACTCTGTTGGCCGCTTGACTGTGGTCGTTTGTGCGTGGATGCTTCGACCGAGGTGAAACGCTGCTTCACCCTAAGTCGGCCAAATTTCTCTCCGAACCTTTTGTCTGCGAATCGGGTACCGCTTGTCGCTTATCAATTCTTTGTGGGACTCCAAAGCGAGCTAGCACACACCGAATCAAGAAGAACTTGCTTACTTTTGCCGATGTGATGGTTGCGAGAGGCTCGGCCTCGATCCACTTTGTGAAATAATCAACTGCCACGATCAAGAACTTGAACTGGCCTGGAGCGGGTGGAAACGGTCCTAGCAGGTCCATGCCCCACCATGCGAACGGCCAGGGTGAGACGAGACTTTGCAATTCTGAAGAAGGTGCAATATGGACATCAGCGTGTACTTGACATTTTTTGCATTTCTGAACCAGCTTCGTCCATGGTTGGCCAGTAATAACCGGCCCTAAGAGCTTTCTTTGCTATGGATCGCGCTCCTTGATGGCTTCCACAAACACCTTCATGGATATCTCTCAACACATGGTCGGCTTCGACCGACGTAAGGCACCTCAACAGTGGAGATGAGAACCTCTTCTATACAATTTTCCTCTATGATGAATACTTGGTCGCCTCTTAACTCGACCAATTTTTGCTTTTTTGTCGCTCGGTTCTTCTCCTTCGACGATGTATCGTAGGATAGGGGCGATCCAATCTTTATCCTGATCAACACATAGAACCGCCAGAGGCTGGCTCGGCTTGGTCGACACGCTCGGCCGATTCAAAGTTTCCTGGATCAAACTTCTGTGATTTCCAGGGCTCTTAGTACTTGCAAGCTTTGAGAGAATGTCTCGCCGAACATTTTCGGTCCGAGTCACATGCTTCACTTCGCTTTCAACGAACTGTTTGAGAAGCTCCCTTACTCTGGCCATATAGCTCTTGAGCACATCATCTTTGGCATCATACAATTCCTTGATTTGAGAAACCACTAACAGGGAATCCGAATGCAATTCCACACGATCGACGTTAAAATCTCAGCAAGTGCGCAGTAGGCTATGCACGCCTCATATTCTCGCTCGGTTATTTGAAGTATGGAACACAAAAGTCAATGACACCTCTACAAAGAAGACCATCCGGATTTTCTAAGATTAGGCCTGCTCCACTTCCTCATTTTGTTGGACGACCCATCTACGTGTAAGGTCCAGATCGTTGCAATTTGATCTTCTGGGATCGGAGTCATCTCAGCTATAAAGTCAGCCAACACCTGTGCCTTAGCGGCCGATCTTGATTCAAACTTAACCCCAAATTCGCTGAGTTCTACTGCCCATTTTATCATTCTCCCGCCAGTGTCCGGCGATGGAGGACTTGCTCGATCGGTGATCGGTCCTTACCACGACACGGTGGGCCACAAAGTAGGGTCTCAACCTTCGAGCGCCACTAGAAGTGCGAGGAAAATTTCTCTATCTTCGATATCTCACTTCGGGCCTCAGCAACACCTTGCTAATGAAGTAGACCGGATTCTCGCTTTGTCGTTTTCCCGACTAACACAAAGACTCGTAACTTCTTCATATCGCTAAGTACAAATCTGAATGCTTCGCGACCAAGAATGACTTGGTCATAATTGGTGGATTAGTCAAAGCTTCTTTTAACTCGTCCAACGCTCGCTGGCATTGGTCGGTCCACTCAAAATCAGTGTCTTTCTTCAGGAGTCTGAATAACGGAAGCGACTTACAGGCCGCTTTTGGAATGAATCTGGATAATGCAGCTACCATGCCATTCAGATGTTGTATTTCTTTTTTTGTGGTGGGCGGCCTCATCGGCGACCACCCTGCACTTCTCAGGATTTGCTTCTATTCCTCTTTCAGTCAGGTGAAAGCCCTTGCCGGCCCTCACCCTAAAGGTACACTTTTCTGGATTCAGTCTAAGTGAATTCTTCCTGGCTTCTTCAAAGATTTCCCTCAGGTCGTTCACATGATCTGGATCGGTGACGCTTTTTATGATCATATCGTCTAGGTATACCTCAGATATTCGGCCGATCTGCCTCTTGAAGATCTTGTTCATCATGCGCTGGTAGGTCGCTCCAGCGTTCTTTAGGCCGAACGACATCACCTTGTATTGAAAGTTGCCACGATCTGTCATGAAGGTTGTCTTGTGTCGGTCAGGGGGGTACATCGTAATCTGATTGTAGCCCGAGTATGCATCCAGAAAAGATAGTAGTTTGTAGCCCGAGGCACCATCGACCAGTTTGTCGATGTTGGGCACAGGAAAGGCATCCTTCGGGCATGCCTTGTTCAGATCGGTGTAATCTACACACATTCGCCACTTGCCATTCTTCTTTTTTACCAGCACGACATTAGATAGCCAGGTCGTGTATTTGATCTCTTCGATGAAGTTAGCCTTTACGAGGTCCTCAACGGCCTTTCTTTGCGGCTTGAGATTTTTCCTCACTCGAGTTCGCTTCTTTGGGCGACCGGCCTGACTCCTTCATCGACTGAAACTGGTGGCAAGCAATCTCAATAGGAATACCGGACATGTCTGATGCCTGCCATGCGAACAGATCAACGTAGTCCCTTAGACATTTTACCAGGTCTTGCTTCACCTGCTGAGGTAGGTCGCTACCGAGCTTCACCGTTTTAGCTGGTCGTCGCCCACCGCACATCTTCCAATTCCCATGAGGTTCTCGGGTCTTTTCACCTATTTTTAGCTCTCTGCTGAGTCGTCATCATTGTCCTTTGGGTCGCTTATCCGGATCATAACGAGCGCCCGGATCGTGAGATTAACTTGTGGCCTTCATTGGTGCTCGAGTATTTGGACCACGATCTACCTCATCACAAATTTCCGATATAAGAAGTGGCTTCGTCTTGCGCGCCTCTAAGTCGCCGCCGCCGGGGTAACTACCGGTCGTCTCTCTTGTAAAATTTCATTTTCAAATGCACCGCCGATCGATCGACGGCTTCTAGCTTGCCCAAGGTCGGCCTACCAATAATACACCGATAGCATGATTTGATGGGAGTACAAGGAATGTCGTCCCGACCGTCCCCGCACAAAGTATTTTCCCGATGATCGCCACCGAATGTGACTAGAGTTCGATCATCCCCAATGGATAGGTGATCGCTCCATTGAAGCCCGTTAGGAGGGTAGGCTCGGCACGGGAATTATCTCGCTTGATCCACTTTTTAACTTATCAATCAATTCTTGAACATGATATCGGTAGAAATTTGCCTTGGTGACTGTAATTCTTTGGACCTCGGTGTTGGCCATCACCGCTCGACCACCAATGGAACATAATCGTTTGGCTCGCCATCGAAAGCGAGTCCTCATCCCCAAAAGAAATGGGCGGTCTAGTCGAGACCCGCCGTTCCTACCGAAGTTGATGCAACCATTAGGAGTTCGTCCCATTTTCTTTTCATAGCTTTGTTGGACTCCTACGGTCCAACGGGTTTCCACCGAGAATCACCATAGCAACATTGCGGCGCTTTTGATTGTCGTGTATCTCGGCCATCGATCGATCTTTGTCTGGGCGCTCGATATGACTAGGGCGCCACTTTCTCTATCTTGATCCGCTCTTTTGACTTCTCTTGAGGTCGTTCGCTTTCATCGGACCTCACATACTTGCCTAACTTGCCTTCTGAATAAGCTCTTCAATGTCGTCTTTGAGGCCATGCGATGCGTTGGTGTCGTGCCCTCGCTCTTGTGGTAGCGCGGTATCTTTTGGTCGCCGCGCCCTCTTCTTGAGCACGAGTGGATCGGGCCGCTTTACACCCACAAACTCATTATTCGCACTCACCGAGATTTGCGCAATGGAGGTGTTCGGGACGAGTGCGATGATCAAACTTCTTGTCTCTAAAATCCGGCCGGTTATCTCGGCGACCTTCATGCCTTTGGCCGCTTTATTCTCTCTTTCTTCGGACGCGCGCGGGCGCCTTCTTCTGCGACCAAGGTTTCTTCATACGCCATATGATCATTGCCCTTTCTTAGGAAGAAACTCGAGATCTTGATAGTGATTCAAGGTAAATTCTTCTACTGAACTCGTGGTCCTGGTCGAATACCACGCTGAGGTATTTCGGCTTGTCCTCGCGAGACGTGTCACGCGAGCGATTTGACCTCGATGTTGAACCGGTCGATGTACTGCCTCAGCGTCTCATTGTCCCCTTGAACAATCGTGTCCAAGTGCTCCTCATACCGATACTGGCACCGGTTGGCTGTATAGTGGCTCAAAAAGATTCTGATCAAGTCTTCCCACGAGGAGATGGTGTTGGGCCGAAGTGATTCCCACCATTCTAATGCTCGGCCGTCCAACGACTGTGGGAACAACCGGCACTTCATGGTCGAGCCCAATTCTCTATAGCTGCAATAATTGTTAAAATACCGGAGGTGCTTATCCGGATCGCCACGACCATCAAACTTGTTTAGATTGGGCGGCTTTCGCAGTCTCTGGTATCTGTAGCGCCTGATTTCTCTAGTAAATGGGCTGTGACCGTTCTGAATGTCGTTCGACCCAAAGGACTGCATAGCGAGGCATGCCTCATTGCCTGACATACCATAGAATCCTCCAGATGGGCCAAGTGGTGGAAGCTGAGGAGGCCTTCTGGGTCGCTCGCTTTGACCTCTTCTTGGCCGTTCCATCCCGATAGTCTTCCAATTCTTCACGGGAATCCCAGGACCTGCTTCTCGACCGACGTGAACCGGACGACTCATTAGAGGAGTATCTAGTAGGCGGCGGCCGGTGTCGGGGCGGTGCATTGGAATCCTCGTATTCTTCATAAGAGAGTGAACGCGATTGCGCGTTCTGCTCGCAGGGGCGACCCACGTGCCACGATTCTTCGTCTTGGAGACCGGTGGATGGTGCTCTCCGTGAGAGGCTCCTTCGAGGAGGTGATCGGTGCCTACGCACCGGCCGGCGAGGAGCGAGGGTTCTCCGTCTTCCGCACGCGCGGCCGAATCGACCTCTTTTCATAGCGAGAGAGATCGGCTCATCTTTGTCCGCGATGACTTGGTTCTTGCTTTGCGGATCTGCGAAACGGCTTTGTGGCGTGTTCGGCAATGGTTCTGAATGCCGGCCGATCGGGCCGGCGGTAGATCGTGAGGAACGCGCACAATCGCTGCAGACCGGCCCGCGATCGTTATGCATCAAGGCTCTTGTCGCGGATTCCGCGAGATTCGTGGATTGTAACGCCTCGCCCGGGTCTCGCTGCGAGGATGTTGCCCGGAGGGATTGAGTCGAGATGAGGCCCGCGTCTGGGGCCGGTCGCGTGGAGCCATGAATGAGGTAGGATAGCGCTCGCCTCCCCGTGGTCGCCAATTGATCGTACCTTGACCAATGAAGTGTTGAAGTTGTTGTCCCGTGACTGAGCCGGCCGTTGAGTAGGGAAAGGCCGATCTTGGCTTCACGCTAAGCGCCTCGGGTGTTACCTGCGAAGACACTCCGACGATCAAATAAGTGGTCGCTCGGGCAGATAACACAAGGTAAGAGAACGTACCTGAAGCCACATGCGAGTGGCGTATATATACTGTAGTGTCCGACCTTCCCGCGAGAATTTCGGCGGCTATGCGATTGCGCTCCAAGCGACTTGCTTGGGCGATTACGATGGGTGGGCCGACGGCCCAATTGCTATCGGAAGCTATTGTATTTTCTGATACACCCCGAAACAAAAACTTAAAAACTAAATATTACATGATGGGTTCTATAAATATTGTCTACAAAATATTTTATAAATATATTTTGTCTTCTTGAAAACTTAAAAACTAAATACAAGTGTTTTCACATTTTTGAGTCGCTTTTTCATATATAATTCAAATTTAAATTTAAAATTGAGTTAAAATTTCTAATAATTGTACGCATCAGAGTTTTGAATTTTTTCATTTAGCTTTCTATACTTAACGTAGATTTATATTTAAGATTTCAGTTCTTAAAAAAAGTAAAATTGAAAAAAAAAATGGACACCAAAAAAGGAGTCCCCTCTATATATAGGTACAAATATTCATTTGATTTCAATATAGAGCGAAAGGCCCTAATTGGGTTTTTCTGTTGCTTTTATTTTCTTATTGATAAAAAAAATATAGAGCGAAAGCAGACAAAATTTGCCCACTTCAACTCTCGCCAACCATCCTGGCCTATTTAGAATTACACATTATACATCAAGGCCATATAGCCCCAGAATACAAATAGAATACTCACAAAAACAAAAACCATGGAACCGTCCCCTTCTAGTTCTAAACTCGCGACAGGAACCATTGCTTTATGAATGGTCAATAATGTTACCAAGAACAAATCACATTTAAAAATTGAGCAAAAGCAATATATATGCTACCAATAACTTTAGGCCATTGAACTCTACTCGGTATGATGCACAGTCAGCTCTTATGGAATAAATGCCAGTGGAATGAATCTTTATCTTACTAGTCTGATCCAGTGTGAGCAAAAAGTAGGGAGGCATTTGTTCCTCCAAAACCGAAAGAGTTGGACATGGCTACTCTTATTGGCATCTCCTTTGAAGCAGTCAATGGCATGAAACCATCACCAAATACAGGATCTGGCTTAGTTAAATTAAGAGTTAATGGAGCAATTCCCTGTGATAAGAACATCAAACGAACCACTCTATTAGACTAAGCATACAGGGTCTGGCTATAAATTCAGTAGTGCAAAAATACTTCTCCACAACTTCTATGATGCAATTACACAATGCTAAAAAAGTTGCTTACATATTGTATCGCCAAAACAGCAAAAATTGCTTCAACAGCTCCAGAAGCGCCTAGGAGATGACCAATAGCCCCCTGAAATTAGAGAAATTGTGTGCATGTCATGGACCTGTTCCAGCATACTTTGGGAGAAAAATGAATTATCAATTTATCATGTTCACCCCATCCAAATTAAGAAGTACAAAAATGGCATCTCCATTCCCATGGATGAAAGCTTTTATGACTTACATTAGACCGCTGAACAGATAAGAGTCTAAATTGTTAGTCATACAGCTTTCAAAAACTCTTACCTTGGTGGAGGAGAAGGCTAAAGCAGATGAGCTAGCATGGTCAGCAAATGTGGTTTTGATAGCATTAGCTTCTATTGCATCACCTGTATAAACAATTCAAATGAGGTAGGTCATGACATCAGCACAATAATGCATTCAAAAATAATAAATATTCAAACTCGAAACTGCAGGAACCAGTGAGGATCCACTTCACTTGCCCAAAGGTGTAGATGTAGCATGCGCATTTATGTAATCTACTTCAGAAGGATGAAGACCTGACTGAAATTTATTAAAAAAAATTAACTTAAAAAGAAAGTCCACTAGACTATGGCTAAACCACAAATGCAGAGAGCAAGGAATAAAATATGGCACAGTAATTTAAAAAGGTGAAAGGCTTAATTTCGACTAAGTAGGCATCTAAAGCGCTTCCAAATAATAAATGCCAAAAGCACTTAAATATGAACTCTTTGGCAATGTACTTCCAATCACTGTCAAACTTAGCTCATATCTAACAAATAATGATGTTAACAATGATTTGGCCACTAGGCAGTGGATTCAGAAGATCAGCCACAAGGTAGCCAAAGAGAAGTGGAACTGAAGGGAAACAATGTCCTTGTGGGTGGAGCAAAGGGAGGAAAAAGCTGGAAGGAGCCGGCATCATCCATGGAAATATTGCCATCACATCGCAGTCAAAGCAAGTTCTTTTTGCTTTGGACGATGGGTCATCAACAATGATGAAACTTCTCCTTATATGAATGAAGACCCAACTTCGACCCCTGAATGGCAAAACCCGTATGCCTTGATGGCAAAAACTAAGGCAGATATAATTCAGTCTGTTGTTGACAGTGGATATTGTGCACAAGGTGGGTTGTTGTCTATGAGGAACCCCTGTTAAACATTCAAGCAGAGACTAGAAGTTGGTCTTGTTGACAACAACAAGAAGGATTCTGCAGGAGTCAAGGCAGAAAGGTCTAAAGAGTTTGGTGGAACTTGCATGAATATCTGATGGAGATGGTTGCTTACCAAGTCAACACAGACAGGTAACCAACTTTAAACAGTGGGACTCTTGCAGAACTTTGTTTTCAGACTCTAAAAGTTGTTGTCCTTGAGGGCAAGGTGAAACTTTAGGAGGGAGGAGAATGAATAGATTTGTTAGTAGAGGAAGTTAAGAGTTACTAGTAGTCTGTAGTTGGGAGTAGGGGGATAATTAGAGACATAAAGTATGTTGCCAATAAATAAAAAGAGTGCTTGAGAGAGAAAGGGATCTTATTATTTTGAGAGAGTTAGGGCCTTTGGACACAGGAAGATTCGTGTAGACCCTCAAAGTTCTACAGTACTGTAGTGTAAACAATGGAGAACTTCCCTAAATCTTCCAAATACTTACAAGTTTCTATCACAGAATTTATCTACATTTATACAACAATGCAGTATATAAAACGTGGGGGAAGATAGGACAAATAACAATGATGAGTTGGCAGCTCAGGCAACATAAAACCTCTAATGCTGCATAACAAATAACAATGAAATTGATATAGGTTGATAAATGAAACCTGTCTTAAAGCACGAGTCATGGCCAAAACACCACCTCTCCCATCACTAGGTGGTTGAGTAATATGATGTGCATCCCCTAGCCAACAGATGAAAAGAAGTCAATCACATATAAAACTACGACTAGGGAGAAAATTTACATATCCTGCAACACACTACCTGACATCCCATAGCCAAGAATCTCGGCATAGATTTTGGCTCCTCGATTTTTAGCATGCTCAAATTCCTAAACAGTTGAGGAAACAAATAAACAAGATCAAAAATTATAAACAAAGTAGGTGAAGTGAAATTGGAGGGACAGATTATACTCAGTACACTTTTTAACCAAACCAACCTCCAAGACCAAGACTCCGGAGCCTTCACCTATCCTGAGTAAAAACACAACTCGGATTTAAGAAGCAAGACAAACAAACAAATAATATGAAGTTAGTAAACAAACACTAAGTAAAACATGATATGAATTGTTATAATAAGGAATAAATCTATGGTGTTGTTAAACTCACACAAATCCATCTCGACCACTATCAAAGGGCCGTGATGCTTCCTGTGGGCTTGAATTATACTTTGTAGTCAAAGCTCGAGACCTGCATGTTTCAATATTGGATTTAAAGTATCAGAAAGAAACAGGAAAAAATTTACTATGGTGGTTGACACCAACAGAAGACACGAGGCGTTGGTCGCAATTTACCTGCAGAATCCTGCAATTGACAATGCATCAATGCTGGACTCTGTGCCTCCAGTCACCATAACATCTGCATCCCCAAATTGAATCATTCTCATTGCATCACCGATGGAATGTGACCCAGTTGCACAAGCAGTGACTGCGGCATGATTTGGCCCCTATATTTTGGATGCTCATGATTATTAACGATCAGAGGTCATATCATAGAAGTACAAGCTTATAGCTCTGCAACAACAATCAGCTTTACTATCTTATTTTTCTGATACTTTTGTCCACATATGTTAGAAACTTATAATTGATCCACCAGGAGATATATCCTGTTCGTTTAATTTGAGTAACAAATCTCTTAAACCTCTTTGTTTAGAAGGCTCTTAATTATTTCTCATTGGATATGGTGTCAGTTTAGTTATTAAAAAATTGAGAAACCTGGAAGCAAGAAGATATATTGCCTAAATCAGTTACACAGGAGGTCAATTCATCTTATAAAAAAGGAAATAATAATTTTCATGATTGAAATACAATAATCCACATTATATATATATCTACAGAAATTAGTAAAGGAAAATGCAGTTGCCTGTCCAGCAACTATAGGAACTCATCATATTGGGAGTATAGAATATCAATCAATTGAAAGTAGCCACTTCACCTGGAACCCATATTTCATGCTTACGTGGCCTGATGCCATGTTGATCAATATCCGTGGTATAAAAAATGGACTAAGGCGACGAAGACGCTGCATTCAGGGGAGAAAAAAATGAGAACAAAGACAATAGAGTTTATTTAAGTTAACAAATCACTTTTCTATCATAATTAAAGTACTTGTAGAGGAAAAATCATAAATGATCTTCAATATCATTGAGTTTCAACAAACTGACCTTTTCACATATCAGTTGGGAAGCGTCTAAAATATCACTAATACTTCCAATTCCCCCACCAATAGACACCCCCTGAAAGTTTTATAAGTTAAAATAAAATGCAAGGGAATGGTCAAAAATTTGTTTTTATTAATCATATCAAAAGTTGTGTACCGTTCTTTCCTTGTGTTCCTGCTCAGTGGGAAACCAATTAGAATCTCTAAGAGCTTCATCAGCCGCACATAGCGCATATGATATAAACCTTGCTATTGATCGACTATCCTAAAGGGAAATGTCACAATACTACAATGACATCAATAAGCATAATAAACGTTGAGATCCAGCATTTATAAGTAAAAGCAAAGCAATATCAGATAACATTAAGGTGCAGGTTACTTATGTCAGGAAAAATGGGAACTTTCTCCTTATAACTTAAAAAGAACAACAAGAATCAAATGCAAAAATAACTTGAATAACCAATCTGATGGGCTAAGGCAATGTTAGTTTTGCATCATGGCCTTAATGAGCTCGGGTCTTGACAATTTATAATTCTATTTTACTTACATTATTACATATACAACATTTTTTTTCCTATCTGCAAGAATGTCTAAATTTTAAATAGAAAAATTTCATACCTATCTACAGAGACCGTTAATCAAATACTAACCATACGCACTAACCAAATGATGAGACACATTATAACAAATAGTGAATCCTATCAACAAAATGTAACAAAAAATAAGTGGTGAGAAAAACTCACTTTAGAATTAAGCCAGATTTGCTCATTGAATTCCCCTGGGTTGGTTCCAGTAGGCACAACTGCAGCAACTTTTGAAGTCAACTGATCAAATGCACTCAACTGGATTTCCCTGTCAAAACCATTCATCTTGAGATCCTCCAAACCTAATTCCCTTATTCCACATTTTCCATCAATCAGATTCTTCCACGTTTTATCCACTCCACAACCAAGAGGAGTCACCATGCCCAAACCTAAAATAACCACCAAATTTCATCACTAAAGTCTAAAACATCAAAAGATCTATACAATTGTGCAGCAACAAAAGCAACTGAAAACGGGATAAGGGAGTGAAGTAGAGTTTTGCGTGTTCAGTTATATAAAAATAACATTAATAAAAGGCACAAATGAAATTGAATGTGATGTGTAGGAGAGGAGTGTTACCGGTGACAACTACTCGTCGGGAAAAAACAACAGGAGGAGGTGGAAAAGCTCTACCAGCAGTAGAAGAAGACGATGAAATGCTTCGAGAAAAGTGAGTGAAAACTCTCCGTGAAGCTGCGACCATTGCCATGTCAATAACACAATGTCAATGGCGCCGCCGACGGTAGCGGGCGTCAGGGGAGGAGACGCAGTTCTCTAGATCAGTGGTGCACCACTGACGGCTACGTTGACTAACTCCGGATGAGTTTGGTCCTTAAACATCCAGAAACTAACTACACAATGGAAGTGTAAACAATAAAACAACTCAACTACTTCCGAATTTTGAATCCAATTCAAACACAATAAATTTTCGAATGTGTAATCGGTTTACAGTTCCATAATCTTAATTTTTGAACATTAAATCTTATAAACTATAAAGTAATTCAAAATCTATATCTATATTATATATAACCATGGATTGTCCACCTAGGCATCCACTTGTGCTGCTTCTCGTGTTCTGATTGAACCCATTACCCCACACCGCCACCTCCTAACATCGACTGATTTTGAAATACCACAATTTCACGTTATTCTTAAAGCGTATTACATAATGTTTATCCTATTATTTCATTTATTGCAAAACTTTTTACCTACTTTTTATATCTATTTATTATTTATTTTGATACATGTATATTTGTTATTATATATTACATTTATATATTATATTTATTTACCATCTAATATTTTGTATCACATTCCATAGATTTTATTCTATATATTTACTAACTGTAATATTATTAAATATGAGTTTTTTTAACAAACGGACAGATTACCTAATTTATTAATAAAAAAAAGAAAAAAACAAAGAAAAGCGAAGGGACTGACCAAAATCCTTGCAATAAAAAAAAGATCAATATTAAATATGAGTAATTTTATCCATTTCAACCTTTTTCATTCTCATCTTATAAATAATGTTATATATTAAAAATGTTTGTCACATATTTTTGTATTCAGCTTGATGCAAAAATATGTGACAAAATCTATAAGATGAATCCCCAAAGGAAGCTCCAAAATCTATAAAATAAAAACAATAAATAAATAAAAGAATATGAGTAGGATCTACATCAATTTAAATATCAACATTCTTTTTTCCTTAATTAATAACAACTTTCTTCTCATCTTAATTAAGCTATAGTGGAGATCCTACTCATATTCTTTTATTTATTTATTGTTTTTATTTTATTTTATGTATAGTTTATTATTACCTAACCACTGATAATTAAGTATAATTATTTATTTCAAAATCTATAAGATGAATCCCCAAAGGAAGCTCCACAATTTTTCTCAAGATTTTTGTCTATTAAAATATTTATTTTTAATTTAGGGGGAAAGAGGACTTTAATTTTAATGAAAGCAATTAGTTACCACTAACTTATTAAATAATTCTCTTAGTGGAATATTAATTAAATGTTTTTGTATTTATATGAAAATGATATTTTCTTATGGAAATGATGTTCCTATATTTAATAAAATTTATAAGTTGAAATTTTATTGTGTTCTTTACTATATAAATTTTTCTAAAACAATAAAGAAAATTTTCTTTAGATTTCAACTTTTTTTGTAGTTAACAATTCAAAATTTTCATCTTAAGATTTCAGCAAATATATTTTCTTTTAATTTTTGCAATTAATTTTGTTAATTATTGAATTAGCTATTTATACAATTAAAACTAACATTTTTACCATTTTACTTTTATATATATATATATATATATATATATATATATATATATATATATATATCTATATATATATATATATCTATATATATACATGCAATTCATGAAACAAAAGTAAAATACTAAATTACTAATCAAATAGTTTTTGTAAGAAAAAAACCATACAAATTCCTTAACCGATACTACTCATTTACTCTTAAGCATGATTGAGTATGTGTTACTTTTAATATTATGGAATTCCTATGGTTGAGTAACAATTCAGCTTTCTTCATGTGTAGAATTTAACAACTCTAATTTCACGTAAAATAAAAAAACTATATTATCTTTTAATTTTCTTATGTAACTTTGTTAATTTTTTAATTCTTAAAGTAGTTATTTATATTCCAATTGAATTTTTATATATGTGTGTGCTTGAAATTTATGAAATAAAAATAAAATATCAAAATAACTTCCCAAATAAGTTTTCAAAAAGAAAACTCTTAAATACATTTATTATCTATAACTTCTTATTTACTCATATATAAACTATTACACAATATTAAGCAAACCAAAAAAAGATCTATACTATTATTGGTTTATTCATTTTCCTAAAAATCTAAACTCTATGTAATTAGGCTTTTCATATTCACCATTAATATCAATTAAAATCCACTAAACTATAATTATTCACATTCATTTTCTTTGCAAATATTTGACTACTATAAAGATTGCTTCAACATTATGTACCCTCCCTACCATTCTCGACTCGGTTTATTGAGTAGTTGATCACTTTGGTGCTTGCCTCTAAACTCTCTACTACTAGGTTTGAAGTAAGCATAAGAATAGAAAAAGAAATCTCTACCATGTTAGACTAAAGTTTCAATTATTCATATATTATTTGCATATATATATATATATATATATATATATATATATATATATATATATATATATATATATAACTATAATTGTTCTTCTCATAAAGTTTTATGTCTCTTTTGGTTTCAATCTAAGCATTTTATTTACTCTCCACTTTTATGTATCTTTATTTTCTAGATTATTGTGCTAACTTTCTGGTGGTACCTCTTTTGTTATCTTATACACTTCCTTTGTCTAGGGGTAACACAATCCTTGGCGTCAATAAGGGCATAGCAATTGTTTCAACATTTCAAGTGAGTACTACTTTAGAGGTGCGCTACTCATGTCAATACTATCTTCCACATCGACAATTACATAATTGAATAGAAGTACTCCATGTAAATGGTTCTTGGACGATTTACAAGCATTCCCCTCATCTATGTGCAAAGAAGATACACGTCGATACCTTTTACCTAACAGTGGATCATTTCTTTAAGCTTCTCTCTAAATTTTGGTTGGAATAAATCTTACAAAATTATGTGCTAAATTTTCATAGTTTTGTAACTTATAATATAATATAATATAATATAATATAATATAATCTATATATATCTATATTTTTATGTCTTCTTTTTAGCATGATATTTTTATATATCTAAGTTTTTTAACACAACAAAATTAAATATCTAGGTTAGTAGCATAAAAAGGAGAAAACTCACTTTATAAAAAGCTTTCTCCTTTAGTCCTTACACTTAATTCATTACTTAATGTTTTGATTTTTGTTACCTTTTGGTGTCTCTAAATTATTATTTTGATTAGTACTAATTATTATAGTTGGTTTTAGAAGAGATTTGTTATAATATTTTCATTTTTTTAAAGCCTATAATCTTTTCAATTTTCTTGAGAAATCCTATAAATACCTAAGTAGAGAGGTCACCACTTATCTTTTCATTCACTTTTGTTTGGTTGTCACATCACTTATGTAAAAATTTTAATTTTTTTATCACAAATACTTTTTGTGTATTTGGATTTCTAATTTTTTTTTTTGTGTAAATTTGTCTTTTATTTATAAGCTTTTATTGATTAAGTATTGAGTTTGTTATAGGTTTCAAATTGCGATCAAGTAAGGGAAAATGGAGCTTATATCGATACGTAAGAAATTGAAAAGACAAAGCACAGGATTTGAACTTCATGTTCTAGACAATTCTAAAGTAGTCAAAAAGAAAAATTTAGATTAGTTAGTGCGTCATGCAGTTGAAAAACAATTTTTTCGTCAAGCAATAGACATTTATGAATTATGTTAATTTTCCCCATTATTTCTTTGGAGCCTACACAATGCTCCTCATTAATTCTATTTCTATTTGTATTATTATTCGTTTATAATTTGATTATATACATAAAGAAAATTTAGAGTGAGCAAAAAAACAATTGCAACTATATAGAATTCATGGTAAGCTAAAAGACTAATGATATTTATAACATTAATAAGATATTTTATAAAGCATAAAAATCATGAATTTATGTGCATTGATAATATAAAAAAAGTTTTATCATTTATTAATATTATTATTATTATTGTTCTTTTAAAAATAATGTAAACGGTCTTTTTTATATATACAATTTACTATTAAAAAACTGTTTTTCCCATTTATTAATAACACTCTAAAAGAAGCTCTTTTGGTGCCTCTAGAACAATTCTCTCTTATTTATTTAAATGATAAATATTTATATTTATATTTATTTATAATTTGTAACCAATTAATTATTTGCAAAAAACAGTTTGAGAAACTTAGCTTCTACTAATTAAAATGATAAATGTAGCTTTCATGAAATGACTTTTTACATTACAAGTATAACACACACACACACACACACACACACACACACACACACACACACATATATATATATATATATATATATATATATATATATATATATATATATATATATACATATATATATATATATAATATTTCTATCATTACATTACCATCCACACAAAAATGATGTCTATATATTTAATTAAATTTTAAACTTCAAAGGAAATTTAACTTAAATTTTACATTTATATTGACCTCCCAAACTAACTTCTCCGATACATTTTAAAATTTTTGTTTTTATAAAATAAATCTGGAGTTTTTTATTTTGTTTAAAATTATTTCTGATATAATTTAGGATGAAACAATGATGTATGTCTATTTATTAAAATTTATAAGCTTCACTAAATTTCAAATTATATCTTATAATTAAATTATATATATACATATATATAATTTATTAATTTTTAAAAATTCCTATATCTTTTTTATTTTTGTTTTAAAAACTTTCTCCTTATTGATTACTCTTAATTCATTAATTGATGTTTTGATTTTGGTTGCCTTTTGGTGTCTCTAAATTATTAATAATTATTATAGTTGGTTTTTAATAGAGATTAGTTACAATCTTTTCATTTTCCTTCTCTTTAAGTCTTCTTTCCAAAATACTATAAATACCTAAGAAGAGAGGTCACCACTTATCTTTTCATTTTTACATCACTTTTGTTTGGTTGCTATATACATCACTTATGCAATTTTTTTGTTTTTTCATCACTAATATTCAGGCTTGAAGAAAGTCATTATAGTAGTTGGAGTTCTAAATTTTTGTGTGTAAATCTGTAAGTTCTATTGTACTCACAAAAAGCTTTTTAATGTGTGTAAATCTACTTATTAATTGTGGGTACAATAGAGCTTACTGAGAAAAGTAGATTGCTATCAAGTATGTGTTAATTTTAAGTTTTTGAATGCTAAATATAAATAAATAAAAATTTAAATAGCAAAATATGCAATATTTTCAACAAAAAAAATCATTAAAAATATTATTAGTTAATTAAAACTCTACATCTTCAACCCATATTGCACTAACTAATGATTTTATTGGAAATTAAAGAAAAATGACTTTAAAGAATTAAATCTATAAAAGATAGTTGTACTAATTTTAAAGTTGAATAAAAATATATTTATATTTATTTCCTTAAATTTTTATTTTCTTCTACTACTATCATTACAATATATATAATCCTTATAATATTTATTAAGATCATATAATACTAAACTATGATCTACTAAATTGGATTTTCATGTTCTCATCTATGTATGTTTTAAAAATTAATATCTTAATAAATTGTAGAAAAAATATTATTTTTCTTTCTAATTATACGTATTTAAGTTATATCCTTAACATACTTTTAAAAATAATATTTGTATAAACCCGTGCATCGCACGGGGTTTTCCCCTAGTTAAATCTCTAAAGGAAGCTTTTTTATCAAGCCTCTAAGATGCTCCACATCATCTTCATTTATTTTTGAATTAGATTTTCAATTATATTAACATCTTTTTACAATTTACACATAAAAGGAGACTTAAATTAATGATTACATATTAAGGCTAAATTATTAAAACCCTTTATATTCTTTCAGTTATTATATAATTAAAGACAATAAGTGTATTAATATGAGTTGAATAAAAATATAAAAGACATAAAGTTTGATGACTAGGAGAATTGAACATTCTTTTATTATTTATTAAAATAAAAACCACATGAAATATAAAAAAAACGTAGACTTGAGCTTCAAAACTTTTTTAAGAAAAATTGTGTTTACTTCTCTATTTATATTTATTTATAATTTTCATGGATTTTTGGTTGTAATAATAGTGTATTTTCCTATTTATTCTTAGAAAGCAAAAAAGAGTACTAGGAGATGGTTAATCTTTGGGTTACTTTTGGTCCAAAAAAACTTTTGGGTTACTTTGGGTCTATTAATTTAAATTTAATTTTAATAGTTTTCTTATACATTTTTTAATTTTTTTATATTATGTCTCTAATCAGGAATGTGAATGGTTTTTTTATTTAAAAAAAAAAGTTTAAAACGTCGTCTATTCTAAGAATTGGTTACCGGTGAAATAGTTTGTGGAATATTTAGTTCAATTTTATTTTAATAATTTTCATTTTAATAGTTCTCTTTTAATCTATTTGAGTTTTATTATTATTATTATTAATATTATTATTATTATTATTATTGTTCTTTTAAAAAGAATGTAAACGGTCTTTTTTATATATACAATTTACTATTAAAAATCTGTTTTTCCCATTTATTAATTTTTATCCATTGTTCTTGCCTTTTGAACTTCTAGGAATATGTTACTACTTAAAAACAACGGATGCCTTAAAATTTGTCCATATATATACATATCAATTTCTACCCTTCCATGTGATCTCTTCATTGTTTTTGTTATTCCATCACTTATTTTTTAAAAACAAAACACAATTTTACCCACCAATGCATACATAAAAGTCAAAAACTATGATATTTTTTATCAGTTTTACATTTTGTTGGTTCCATCATTCTTGCCTTTATTCACCACTTATGTTCTATAGGATCTTTGTGTTTTTATAAATAAATAAAAAATTTCAATTTTTTTGGTGATTCATATTTGATATATATACTAACATTTTAGCATTTGTCTTCTTTGTCTTGACTATCAGAAATCACTTTTGCTCTGGTACCTTCAAGAGATAGGGTGTGGTACTATATATGCGAAAACACATGGATTTTGGATGAAAAAAAAAACTCACAACAAGAGGCTGTGATCTTGATAAAGGATGAGGCTAAAAGTGAAATGTTTGAGATGGAGGTCCATTAGTTTGGCCGCACCATCTGAATTTATTCATATCGAGCTATAGGTGAAACCATGAAAGTCTATACAAAAAGAAGGTGAAGCTCATGTTGCAAAAGAGGCAATTAATTGTGAACCTTAAGGCAAAGAGGCAATTACATTGAATAATAGTAAGGCAAAGAGGCAATTACATTGAGAAATAAAATGAGTGTTATATTTTCTAATGATAAAAATTAAGGTTACATTGATCATTTTCTACTATTTTTCATTCTACTTATTTTTAATTTTTTTTAGAATCCTTTATTTAAATGAATGTGTGCTCCTTTAAAAATATAAAAAAAAATGTTGTTTTTAAATGTATAGTTGTACTAATTTTAAAGTTAGGTAAAACTTTTGAATAATTATAAATAAACGACGAATTAGATAACTATGCCAAGATTATATCCAAGTTACTCTAAATTAGATAATATAAGTATTGCCTAATTTGGACAATTGCAAGAGAGAAGTGATTAATAATCCATCCTAATTCTAAAACATTAATATGAAAATGGTGAATAATATAAGATCCTTAAATTTTTATTTCCTTCTACTAATATCACTACAATATTTATAGTCCTTATAATATTTATTAACATTATATACTACTAAACTACATTATATTAAATTGGTTTTTCATTTTATCTATATATGTTTAAAATTTATTATCTTAATAAAGTATATAATTTTTTATTGATTTATTTTAAATTATACATATTTAAATTATATCTTTAAAAAAAAATTAAAAGCATTTTTTTATAAACCCGTGCATCGCACGGGGTTATCCCCTAGTAAATATCTAAAGGAAGCCTTTTTCCAAGCTCTAGGATGCTCCACATTATTTCCATTTATTTTTCAATATATTTTTAATTTTATTAATATTTATTTATAATTTACAATTAAATGAGACTTAAATTCATTATTACCACTAACTTATTATTATTATTAAATGCTACTCTTAGTGGAATAAAATATTTGGTGATGCCTATGAGCATTCTCAAGAAGAATAAAAACCTACGATTATGGATTGCTAATAGGAATTAAACATAAAATTATTCATAACACAATGAAGGGAAATGTTTATCTATATCTTCTATACATATAAGTAAAAGAATCCCCAATGGAGCCTCCACAATAATTCTTGAATTTTTGCTTTTATTTTTGTCTATTAAAAAACTTCTCTTTTATTATTTATTAATTCCTACCTTTGTGTCCAACCCACTACTACTAATAAATTCCAACATAGTAATAAATTTACACATTATATTATATTTAATCATAATTTTTGTATAAATGAGACTTTGATTTTAATTTTTAATATATAATTAAATATAAAAAAAACAAGATTTTTTTTATATTAATCAATGTTCATTCTCAATTCATGAGACTTATGAGCTCAATTATGTGTTCATTCTAAACTCAATTTTATGTTCTTATTAGTTACTTTTTATTGTTTTGTTTTTTATATTTATTACTATTTATTCTAAATGTTTTTTTTAAATTATATATTTATTTACATAGAAATTATATTATTATTAGAATTGGTCAAAATTTAAATTAATTGAATTAATAAATATATTTATCAATTATAATAGTTTAGATGAAATAAGAAATAATAAGTTGACCTTTAAAATTCTTTTTTATGTAACCATTATGCATTGAATGGAGGGGTTTCACATTTACATGAATTATTGCTTTAATTTACAATAAACTCATGAATTAGTGGGATATGAGTGGAAGAAATAGAGTTTAAACTAATTATAACAAGAAATCTATATAAATATCTAAAGGAAGCTTTTTTCCAAGCCTCTAAGATGCTCCACATCATCCTCATTAATTTTTCAATTAGATTTTCAATTATATTACTATCTTTTTATAATTTACACATATAAGGAGACTTATATTAATGATTACATATTAAGGCTAAATTATTAAGACCCTTTATATTTTTTCAGTTATTATATAATTAAAGACAATAAGTGTATTGATATGAGTTGAATAAAAAAAGACATAAAGTTTGATGACTAGGAGAATTGAGCATTATTTTATTATTTATAAAAATAAAAACCACATGAAACATAAAAAAACGTAGACTTTAGCTTCATATCTTTTTAAGAAAAATTGTGTTCACTTCTATATTTATATTTATTTATAATTTTCATTTATTTTTTGTTGTAAGAATAGTGTATTTTCCTCTTTTATTTTTAGAAAGGAAAAAAGAATACTTGGCGATGGTTAATCTTTGGGTTACTTTTGGTTACTTTGGGTTTATTAATTTAAATTTTGTTTTAATAGTTCTCTTATACTTTATTTGAGTTTTTTTTATATTACATTTTCAATCAGGAATATGAATGGTTTTAAAAATAACAATAGTTTCAAAACGTCATATATTCTAATCTATTAACTTAATCTCATATTTCATCCCCTTTTTCTTTGACATTTCCAACAACTTAATCTCTTATCTAAAGAACTAATTATAATATATTAAAGTATATAAAGTATATAATTATAATATTAATTTCAGACACTTTATGTTTTGTAACATCCCATATTAAGTTGTAATAATGTTTTTATTTATTATTTAATTAAGACTTGCAACCACATACATGTTTCATCCACTTTTTCTTTGACGGTAGATATTCCATCCACTTTATCAAAAATAAACTAACTATATGTAAATATTGACATAATTATAATAATAATTTCAATCAAATTACTATTGTCTTTATATATTATTATTATATTATTATTATCACTTTGTGATTTAAGGTTTCACACAAAAGAAATTTTTTGTCTTTTACGTTTTTAAATAAATTGTGCTTTACATTTATAAATAAACACTATTTGTATTCCTAAAAAAATACACTATTTGAAAAGCATTTATAACCACTATTTTAATTTCCACTAGGCCTAAAAAAACTGATGACATTAATATTATATTACTATTATTAATCACTTATAACTATTGGACTCTAAAAGTCACATTCTTACTAACTATATAAACTCTACACACTCACACACCCTACCTACTCCTCTTAATTTCATTCCCCTTTTATGTTGAGTTAGTGTCATTAGTGTAGTGAGTTTGTTTTTGATGTTCTCTAAGTTTGAGTCACTTCATTTTTTTTCATTTCCTTGCAAGTTGGAAGAGTTATTCTCAATTTGTGATTGTTGAATATTGTTGTTTTGTTTGTGTGATGCTTCTCATGAATAGTTAATTGTAGGCGATCAAATTACTTTAAATCTATATGTGATTGTTGTATATATTGTTCTTTATCCAATGCTTCTCATGGAGATTTATATTGTAGGTGATAAAATTATAGACTTTTCTAGGTTGTTTGTGTGAGTTTCGGAAGTTCCTTTTGGTCGTGTCAGTTTGAAAATCGGTAATTGAATCCGTAAAAAACTTTTAATAAGAGTTTCCCAGACTGTCTATAGAAGATTCTAGCTCTTTTAGATACATGTGTGTTTGTGTAACGTGCATTTTACTTTTTTTATTTGCAACATTAAGTTAAGTAGATATAATTACATAAATGATAAAATAAATGAGTGTAAAATAAACTAAATAAAATATTGATTATTATTTTGAATGAGATGTTTTCTCTAATATAATTTTTATACAAGATTGTGTATTGATAACCTATTGCTTATTAATATTAGAGTTAAATAAGGAAGTTAAATATGTTTTTAGTTCCTAAAAAATTGCAATTTTTTATTTTAGTCCCTATAAAAAAATTCACTCACTTTTAGTCCCCACATGTACCATGTCAATGCTTTTAGTCACTTATGACTTATAATAGCACTTAGAGATGCTCTAAAAGGCCCCAATTAAAAGTTATAAGACTAAAAGCATTGACGGAGGAAAATGTGGGGAATAAAAGTGAGTAAAACTTTTTATAGGGACTAAAAGCACAATTACCAAAAATATGTTTAACCTTTTAGATTATACATTGTAGAAAAAATTATTATCATTATTTTTTAAAATAATAATTCTATTTAATATTGTAAATACTAAATACCATATATTTCTTTTAAATCTTCTTCATATTGTAAAAATAAATAATAGAGAATGTATTTGTTTATTATTATTGTTTTCTAAATTCAATTTTAAATCGAAATTCTTTAACTTCACTTTTATGTTGAATTTCATTTTATTTTAAATTTCAATTTATGAATTATTAATTGGTGATGAAAATAAGAAAGAGTAGTAACTTTTTGCTTTCTATGATTTATCTTTCACCATAGATATTTATCTATCTATATTTTAAATTTACGCCACTAAATTCCACATATTAAATAGTATTATAATCTTCTTACTAAATATAATGAAAATTATTGTATTAAGTTAAAAATTAATTAACATGAAAATGTATTTACAAATATTTATACCATATCTATCTATCTATCTATGAAAATGAATTCCCAAAGGAAGCTCCACAATTTTTCTCAACAGTTTTGAAAGAACTTTCTCTATTCATTTAACTTTAATAATAAAATAATATTTCGAAACAGATAATCTCATAAAAACTATTAACAATTATTTATATTACAAACCACATACACTATATAAGGAACGTCTAAAATTTATAATTTATCTAAAAAAATTAACTCATATTTATATTATATATTATACTAACTTTTAAAAAACATGATTTATACTTTTAATTATATATTTTATGAAAAAAAGTTAATAAATTAAATTTGAAAAAATATAACAACCCGTGCAACACACGGGCATTCCTCTAGTTTTATCCATTTCAACCTTTTTTCATTCTCATCTTATAAATAATGTTATATATTAAAAATGTTTGTCACATATTTTTGTATTCAGCTTGATGCACATACAATTAGAATCAACAGCTTGATGCACATACAATTAGAATCAATATAACTTTGATCGATCAGTATATTTGTAGTTTACAACGTTTGTGCTTAATATCCTTCTATTCACTACGTTGCACTTAGAAAACAAGTAGGGAGAATAAACAAGATGACAGAGAACATTGACCTACGGTTGTCAACGTCAATCAGCTTAGTCAAAAAAAGCTACATGTCCTTATGCAAAGGTATATTTGCTATATATTTGTAAGTTACTATTTACTAATACTATTTTAGACCGTATAATACTTATAAGTAATTACTGTTGTAATAACATCTCAATATGAAAATACCCCTGAAATTATATACACGGTGGTTGTCACTACTAAAGTATTATTTGATTAGTTCTTATGTAGTTGTTAAAGTATTTTTATTTATGGGTTGTCACTACTAAAGTATTATTTGATTTCACGGGATCTCAAAATTATAATATATTATATATATATATATATATATATATATATATAAATATAAATTTAATTTCCTACTATTATACAAATATTTAAAATAGTTGAAGTAATTATCTTACGGTGTCTAAACAAATGAATTTCGACCCGTGCTGGCACGGGTTAATTATACTAGTTATATATAACCATGAATCTGACACCTAGGCATCCACCTAATCAGCCACGTCAATAAATATGTCAGCACCAATTAAATCCACCTCAGCATGTTATTTCGAAATATATCAAAAAAAAGCAGGAGCTGGGGATCGAACCCATTCCCCCACACTATCACCTCCTAATGCTGACCATTTGAGCTACCACAATTTCATGTTACTAAAGCATATTACATAATGTTTATCCTATTATTTCTTTTATTGCAAAACTTTTTACCTACTTTTTATATCTATTTATTATTTATTTTGATACATGTATATTTGTTATTATATATTACATTTATATATTATATTTATTTACCATCTAATATTTTATATCACATTCCATAGATTTTATTCTATATATTTACTAACTAGAATATTATTAAATATGAGTTTTTTTTTAACAAACAGACATATTGCCCGAATTTATTAATAAAAAAGGAAAAAAACCAGAGAAAAGTGAAGGGGGGGACTAGACCAAAATCCTTGCCAATGAAAAATCATCAATATTAAATATGAGTAATTTTATCCATTTCAACCTTTTTTAATTCTTATCTTATAAATAATGTTATATATTAAAAATGTTTGTCACATATTTTTGTATTCAAATTTTGATGCACATACAATTAGAATCAATATACAACTTTGATCGATCAAGATATTTTGTAGTTTATAACGTTTGTGCTTAATATTCTTCTATTCACTACTGCTGCACTTAGAAAACAAATAGAGAGATTAAACAAGATGGCAGAGAACATTGATCCTACGGTTGTCAACGTCAATCGACCTTAGTCAAAAGCAAGCTACATGTCATTATGCAAAGGTATATTTGCTATATATTTCTAAGTTACTATTTACTAATACTATTTTAGACCGTATAATATTTATAAGTAATTCTGTTGTAATAACATCTCAATATGAAAATACCCTCAAATTATATACATCATGCGGTTGTCACTACTAAAGTATTATTTGATTAGTACTTATGTAGTTTTTAAAGTATTTTTATTTATAGGTTGTCACTACTAAAGTATTATTTGATTTCACGGGATCTCAAAATTATAATATATATATATATATATATATATATATATATATATATATATATATATATATATATAAAATCTAAATTTAATTTCCTACTATTATACAAATATTTAAAATTGTTGAAGTAATTATCTTCTTGTGTCTTTTTTGGTATAAACTGCAGGTATCCTCTCTGCATGCGCGCAATTGCAGAGACTAATCCTCTCGAGCGGGTAGGACTACAATTGGCGGCAAAGCTCTCCCTCAAGAGATTTAACACCGCTGCATGCCCAATCTTTGGATTCGATCCCGGACCTTGGTTAAGTTTGGAAGAGACCCTTACCATCTCATCCAAGTGCTCTTGGGTATTATCTTCTGATGTCTAAACAAATGAATTCGACCCGCGTCTTTGTACGACGTTAATTATACTAGTAAGGGGATTAATCGTCTGAATTTTAAAATAGATGGATTAACTGTCTGAACTTTCAAAAATAAAGAGATCAAAACTATAATTTAATCTTTAAAGTTAATAGCTAAAATGAAAAATTTGGGTTTAGGAGGGGGCATATAGTCCAAATGTGAGGATAAACAAATAAAAGCCAAATGTGAGGTCAAACTAATCTCTTAAGAGGACTATAATGTCCCTTAAATTATTTTGAAAAGACTAATTTAACCATTATTTAATGATCAAATTAATACTTTTTATTTTTTTTAATTATGTAAGTTTCTATTTTTTTGTATTAACTTGAATATTTATTCTTTTCTATTGTGAGTATATTTACTTTGTAAATATTTTTAATATTTTTTCCTAAAAATCTGTTTGATTATTTTTTGCCTCCATCATAAAAAATTCAATGATCCGCCATTGCCTGAGAGTATAATTTTTTTTAACATCTATGGTGTACATAAGTTGAATCTAGACAATTATAAAAAAAAAAAAAGTAGAGTATTATATATGTAATCTCTTCAGTGATTTGGACTAAGTAATTTTTATAGTAGTGTCATTGGTATTGTTAGGTATTTTTAGAGAGAGAAATATGACTTAAAATGATAGAGAAAATTGAGTTTGGCGCATTCATAAAAACATACAGTTCACACAATTGAAGCAAAACTCCAATCACATTTGTCTGATTGAGATTGGACAGCTCCAATTCAGGTTGAGTCTCCAAAATATAAATTCTCTTCATTTCTGGAAAGAAAGAAATGGAGAGATCTATAATTAAAGTTTTGGATACATAAATAAATTTATTTTCTAAATATTTCTTGAACCGGTTGAATAGGATGATTCATCTTGGCATCTAAAACACCAGCACAAAATAAAATTCATCTCTGTATTGAATGAAGAATGAACGTCACTGTACAAATGATCACCAGAAACTATATATACTCTAACTAGTTAACTGGAAATGTAAAACAGAAAATACAACTAGCTAGGAAAGTTAGTTACATGACTAACTATACAGATTGGTTAAAAACTAACTACAGTTAATAATAAATATTACTCTAATATCCCCCCTCAAGTTGGACTATGGAAATCACATAGACCCAACTTGGTGATCAATGAAGAAAATGCAGGAGCAGGTGGAGACTTTGTGAAGACATCAGCAAATTGAGCACTTGGAGAAATTGAGAACAGATGTATCACACCCTGATGAATTTTCTCACGAATGACGTGGCAGTCAATTTCGATGTGTTTGGTGTGTTCATGGAAGGAAGGGTTGTGAGCAAGATAAACTGCAGATTTATTGTCACAATATACAGTAGTAGGACCAGAAACAGCAGAGTGAAGATTAGCCAGCAAGTAATGGAGCCATTGAATTTCACATGTGAGGCTTGCTAAGGCACGTGCCTCTGATGATGACCGAGAGACAGTGTTTTGCTTCTTTGACTTCCATGAAATGGGAAGTGCCCAGAAAGACACAGTATCATGTAACAGACTTGCGAGTATCGGGGCAACAAGCCCAATCAGAATCTGTGGTGAGTTTAGCCACAGGGCTAAAAGTGTCAAAGTAGTCCACACCCTCAATCTGAGTGTATCCTTTGGCAACAAGACGAGCCTTGCACCTTTCAATGCTACCATCAGCATTATATTTAATTTTATAAACCCATTTGCATCCAATGGGTTGTTTGCCAGGAGGCAATTCAACAAGAGACCATGTCTTATTTAGGTCAAGAGCATCCAGCTCAGCATTCATGGCATGCTGCCAACAGTCATGCTTAGAGGCTTGGTGAAATGTGGATGGCTCAGAATTAACAGTAATAGAAGCACAAAACTGGGAGTAAGCAAGAGAGCAATGTTCATAAGATAAAACAGAAGAAAGGGGGTAAAGAGGAGAAGAAGAGATACCTGAAGAAGTATTAGTACAGCTAGACAAGTTGCAGTGATAGTCTTCCAAATACCTAGGTACAAACTTTAGTCTGGTAGATTGTCTAATTGGTAATGGTTGAGAAGGTAAAGTGGAAGGTAAGTTTGGTGATTGAGGTGAGGTAGATGAGGTAGAAGTTTGTAAGGTAGGAGTAGAATCAGGTGAGGGAGGTGAGGCAGGGGATTGTAAGGTAGAAGTATGATCTGGTAAGGTTGAGGTATTGAAGGGTGGATGGGCAGGAGCATCCACAAATATTGTAGACTCCGTAGGTGCAGGGTCAGGAGCACGTGAGCTAGGTTTAGACATATGGAAAGGAAACTTGGTTTCATAGAAAATGACATTTCTAGAGGTAATAAGTTGGTGAGAGTTGAGATCATAGAGCAAATAGCCCTTGACCCCATCAGTGAAGCCCATAAACGCAGTCTTGCGGGCACGAGGGTCAAATTTAGTTCTATTGGCATGTATGGTGGAAGCATATGAAAGGCAACCAAACACTTTGAGATGTAAGAGGGTGGGTGGTTGGTTGTGAAGTTTCTCATATGGTGAATTATCTTTGAGTAAGGGTGTTGGAATACGATTTATGAGATGCACAGCATGTTGAATAGCAAAGTTCCAAAGGTTGAGAGGTAGGTTAGCTTGAAAGGTGAGGGCTCGGGCTACATTCAATATATGTCGGTGTTTCCTCTCAACGGTTCCATTTTGTTGGGGTGTTTCAACACATGATTTTTGATGAATAATTCTCTTGGAGGAAAAGAACTCATGCATAAGGAATTCAGGGCCATTGTCACTTCGTAGACACTTAAGTTTGGTTGTGAACTGTGTTTCAATGTAGGATATGAAGTTGGTGAGATGCTTATGGGTTTCACCTTTGTGTTTCATTAGGATTACCCAAGTGAATCTACTAAAGTCATCCACAAGGGTAAGGAAATACCTATGGCCAAGTTATGGAAGTATGGTAATAGGGGCCCCATATATCAGCATGTAAAAGGTCAAATGGTTTAGATGATTTAGTGAAACTTTGGGGAAAGGACAGTTTCCTCTGTTTGGCAAGGTGGCAAGTGTCACAGGGATTCTTATCATTGTAAAAAGTAATACATGGGAACTGTTTAGACATGCAATGATGTCTATTAAGGGGAATATGTCCTAACCTCAAATGCCACAAAAGAGAATCAGACATAAAAGAATTAGAGTTAACATGTTTTGGAATATCAGAAATTTCATTACTATCATTCAACAAATCTTTATTACATGGTGTAGTGTGTTGTGATACATCTATAGGTGAAATGTGTGTATGGCTAGGTTGTGCAAGTGCTACAGGTGCTAGAGGTGCCCAACTAGGTGTAGTGGGTGGTAAGGTAGTGTTGCGTATAGAAGTGGAAGGTTTACAAACAGAGGTACAAGTATTAGAACAACTAGCAGATTTTGGTTTGCACTTAGCTAGTGAAAGGCTTATCCTGTAGAGTTCACGAATAAGGCTAGCTATACCAATAATCCTCCTTGTATCCGCCTGCATAATTGTTGTGTTCGTGTTGTAGTCGCAATATCAGTGCAAGTATACACGTCGTACAAGTAATAAAGTGGATAAAAGTAAGAGATCGTTCCCACGAGGATTGGTTGTACTTTCAAAGTTCAAGTCTTAAAACACAAGTGAAACAAGTAACAAATCGGCACTAAAAGTTGGTGTTAATACTAAGAACGTAAATAAAACAAGTAAACAAGAAGTTGGTTGTGAATATGGATGAGAATGAGTTGGATTGTTGCATGCAAGTAAATCCTCTCTAGTCGTGACGTTATAACGCTTACACGTTATTACGCATAAAATGTTATTCTCGTATAGACGTTACCACGTCCGAACGCTTGCATTCGCAAAAGAGAGCGTGGCTTTTCAAAGACAAAACGCCGAGCTTCTAGTACTAGAATGTCCTATGTCTAGGTTCTAAGTAGGCTCGCTCCCGTATTTTAAGCACCCACAAAGAATGTTCTATGAACCATTATCCGTTCTATGTCTGAGACTTAGATAAAAATGCCTAAATGTCTTTAGTGCACCTTTCGCTCATATAAATCTTTGAGTTCTTTTCATAGACCATGTCCGAACCTATGAATCTACCTATTTTAAGAGGCCAACCTCAAAACAAGTCTGGAAATATTTTTATGCAAAGATTTAAAACATGTAAGCGTCAATACTTCATAACATTTAACTAGAAATTCATTACATGCAAAACAACAACTCAACTACAAAATGTTTAGCTCATGCCGAGCATCTTTCTGAGAAAGATAAGGAGTTAAAATCCAAATACCATACATAGAGGAAAAGATACTGAGTGCAACAGATATCGCCTAAGTAACTTTCCTGCATGCAGTCTGTAGAGACGTTACAACGTCTGAGCTTCACGATGAGTGGTTATGACTGGAAATGGAGTTGAGTAGAGTTCAAAAACCGAAGTCTGTGTCCAGAACTTCGTTTTGAGAACTCTTTCTGAACAATGGAGGAAGGTAGATGATGAATGTATGGACTGGTATGATGCAGGTGTGTGTATGTTCCCTTAGAGAGAGAGATAAGTCTTGTAATTATAGAAAAAGGGGTCACATGTTGCTTGATGTCATTTGCCCACCTACCAAGCTGTTGCACTTCGAATCGACATCAGATAAAGTTGCTACGGTCGTCATCCGCGTCGACTTTGAGAAGAGAGAAGATCTTCTGACTTGTTGAATCTTTGACCATCATTATTAGTGCAGCACAACTGAGATATTTCTTTCTTGCTTTGCTGCCTTTCGTGAGCGTGGTGAGGCGTTGCGACGTTCGGCTTTTCTTTGCACAAACACACAAGAAGCTTCAAAATGCTCACAAAGGCACCAATTGGTGCCAAAATGCACAGAACTCGTAATTTAGCCCCTAGCTAACTAAGAAACAATAAATTAACAGAAAACTAATAGAATCAACCTACTATTGCTAGAGAACTTGCATGATTTATCTTTGAATAAGTATAAATAACTCATATAAATATGAGTTATCACACCCCCAAACTTAAATCATTGCTTGTCCTCAAGCAATCAAGACAAAACAAAATTAACAGAAATGCATGAAATCAACTACACCAGCAGGTTACATTCTACTCAACCATTTGATTAAAAATCATTCTCAAGGGGCTAATTCTCTACACACTCACGCACCAATGCACATTTAAATTCTAGATTCATTACTGCTCAAAGTGAGTGTGTGATCTCTGCATTAATTCCATTCCTAGCTAGGTTCAGAAACTATTCTAGCCTATGAAAGAGTGGTTTCCATTTGGTGAGAGCAAAACATCTTTCAAAACAAAGAGTAGGCTAACATTTTCACAAAAGAAATGAGGGTTAATTTAAAGCATGACAAAGGGTCTTAATTGGGTGCTAGGACTAGATTAGTGCAACTATTTTTCTGACTCACACACGCAAATGACTGCAACCCCCTCATTACTGAGCAGCTCCCTTTTATTTGCTCCACTTTGGAGTTCTTTTTTTTTTCTTTCTTTTCTTCTCTCTCTTTTTTTTTTTTTTTACTTCATATATTGGGTTGCCCAGTATTTGTTTCAGGGTATTGCAGCAAAACACAAAGCACTTGTGGATTTTCCACTTATTTACAACAACACACTCTTTTTGGTCTTTTTGGAGTTAGGCGTTATAACGCTTTATAGGTGGGGCGCTATAACGCTTTGAAACACAAAACACAACACACACGGCATACGTTATATAACGTTACGGGTAGGCGTTACAACGTTGCACTCACACTACACCGCACTAACCATCCTACGCCTTTGCACCCAAACTTTAGTACAACCCGATATACCCCCAAACTTAGCTTCTATCGCTACTCTCAGTTTTTAATCAAGATTTACAATCACCATAGTCAACCAAAACTAGCTTCAGCATAAAATATTCCCTAGCTAACTAGATTTTTCCTTAAAGCAGAGTTTGTGTGGAAGCAGCAATCAATTCCATTCATCTAAACATGCATCAGCTACTCACACATACACATTCATCACTAGATTCAGCCCAAAGAGAATTATTTTCAATGATTAACAGAGTGAGAACACAAACTGATTTTGCATTTGATTTCATGCTTGTACAAAACAGAAACAAAAACTTAGAACATTGGAATTCTCCCCCCCACACTTAGAGTTAAGCAGTGTCCTCACCGCTTAATGATAAAAAGCTTTTGTGTTTTTTTTTTTTTTTTTTTTTTAAATGGGGAGGAACAATCAAACGAAACACGCATAAACAAACAACTACTATCTTCTAACCATCCAACGTTGAAACAGACGTTATCACGTTGGGCGCTTGTTTATTCTTACTAAAATTAAAAACTAAAATTACTCTCTTGCTAAAGGGGCTAAATTACTTGTTCAAAGCACCAAACTCGAGCCTTCCACTCGCCGAGTGGGGATGCTGCTGACCGCGCGCTTCTTCTTTTCATTTAAACCTTGCCCGCACAACGAGGCGTGCCAACGTCTAGTGTACACCGAGACGTTATAACGTCTACCACCTTTACTTTCTCCTTTCTTCACCTTCATTCCTACAAAACAAAAATTAAAAGACACAAAAAGTGTTGGTTAATCAAAAATCATTGGGTTGCCTCCCAAGAGCGCTTGCTTTAAGAGTCTTCACCGGACTTCCTCTTTAGTGTTAGAGGTCTTGAAGCTTGGTGGAGACTTTGTCCTCACCACATGTGCTCCATGATGATTTCTTCACCCTTTCATCATTGATCTTGATGTGGAACAAGTGGTTTCTTCAAACAGATTCACTATCTTGTTAGGATACACCTTCACCAACTTGAAAGGTCTTGATCGCCTAGATTTGAGCTTCTTAGGTAAAGATTTAAGCCTTGAGGTGGATGATAAAACTTGTCCCCATTCAATGAGCTTTCTTCTCTCTCGAATCTGCTTTTGGTGAATTTTGGTGGTTTGGTGGTAATTGGCCGAGGTGAAGATTGCGGACTTAGGTTTTTCTTAGCCTTCTGCTTGCGTCTTGGTGAATTACCAACTGCAACTGCCTCTTCATTTGGAACCAACTGCTTAGAAGACGTTACAACGGCAGATGTTATAACGTCGTGAGTTTTTCTTTCTTTTTGCCGAGGTTGTTGTAATGGTTCTTTTCTCGTTCGGGTTGAGTGGGGGTGGTTGTGGAATGGGTTGGTCTTGTGGTTTAGATTGTGGTGTTTTGGGGGTATTTTGGTCATGAGTGAATGGTTCTTTAGGTGAGGGTTGGGGTTGTTTGGCTTTTGGTGATGGTGGTTTGGGCTTGGCTGCTTTGGATTGTTTTTGAACCACATGGTCAAGGGCAACCACATAAGAACATTCTTCTGTGTGAGGCTTTGGATACTTGAGTGCGTTGAGAACATTGAACTTGACTTCTTGGTCATTGACTCTCATGATCAATTCTCCTTTCTCGCACATCAATGATTGTCCTTCCAAAGAGCTAGGAATGGTCTCCCAGAATGATAGGAACTTCTTTATCCGCATCAAAATCTAAAATAACAAAATCCACTGAAACACAAACTTGTCAACTTTAATCAAAACATCTTCTAATATGCCCTCGTGGATATACTCTACTCTTATCACCTAAAGTGAGACTTAAAGAAGTAGGTCCGCGGTTCTATACCAAGTTTATCATATATGGATTTGGGCATCAAGTTGATACTTGCTCCCAAGTCACATAAAGCTTTGCTAATGTAAAAATCTCCAATGGAGCATGGTATAGTAAACCGCCAGATCCTCGAGTTTTCTAGGGAGTTTATTCTCGCATAATTAAGCTACATTCTTGATTAAAGCAACAGTTTGAACTCCCCTAGCCTTCTTCTCTCTTGGTGATGATGTCCTTCAGAACTTGGCATAGTTTGGCATCTGCATGTAGAGCTTCTACCAAAGGAAGGTTGATGTGTAGCTTCTTGAGCATCTCCATGAACTTGCTTTGAATTGCTTGTCTTCATGTGCTTTCTTTAATCTTTAAGGATAGGGTGGAGGAGGATATTCGTGTACAAGCTTAGGCACGATCTTGATTCTGGTTCAAAAGTAGACGTTGTAACGTCCGGTTTAGACATCACAATATCTGAAGTATCCTTCTCTTTTCTCCACTTGTGCTCGTCACCTTCCCTTTCTCTTTTTCCTTCTCTCGCACCTCTTTCTCCACACCATAGTTGGTTCGGTATTCAATACCAACTTCTCAATGAGATAGCATTTACTTGTGCATTCACCCCATTATTACCATTTGGATTGGATGATGGTGTTTCAGTTGTAGATGGGAGAGATCCATTCTGCCTTTGAGTAAGAGCTGAAGCTATCTGCCCAATTTGGTTTTCCAGAGTTTTGATTGAAGACTCATGAGTTTGCAAAGTTGTCTTACAATCACTTATGAAGCTTTTTATCATGGCTTCCAAGTTGCTATTGTAGTTATTCTGCACATACTGCCTCTGTTGTTGTTGTTGAGGGGGAAATCCTGGAGGTATTGTAGGAGCAGTATTGCTAGCATTCAAAGCATTGTTGTTTCTCCAACCAAAGTTTGGATGATTTCCCCAATTTGAGTTGTAAGAGTTGGAGTAAGGACTGTTACCTATGTTCTGAGATACAAATTTTACAGATTGAGGGTTATAAGGACACTCCTCATACACATGTCCTTCTTCACAATAAACACATACTACTCCCCGAATGTGTGGGTTCTATCACTGCAGCAATGCAGCGCTTCTCGAGGCGTGGCCACGTTTGAAGTACTCAAAGTTTTGATCATGTTGGTCAAGGTAGCCACTTGAGCGAAAAGAGCGATCCACTTCACTTATTTCATGGACACCGCCTTCTTTCCAGGAGTAAATCTATCAGATGGCCAATGAGAGTTATGGGTGGCTATGTCATCAATAAGCTTGCATGCCTCAGAAAAGGACATGTTCAGAATGACACCACCTGATGAAGCATCAAGTATCAACCTAGTGGGTTGATCTAGACCATTGTAGAAAGTCTCCATTTGGATCACCACAGAATGCCATGGTGTGGGCACATTCTTAGTAATTCCTTCCACCTCTCCCAAGCTTCAAATAATGATTCCCTTCCTTTGTTTGAAGGAAGTGATATCATTCCTCAGCTTGGCATTTTTGTTGGGAGGGAAGTATTTTGCAAGAAACTTCTCAGCTAGCTCATCCCAAGTGTGAATTGAATTTAGTTCCAAGGAGTTCAACCAACTTTTGGCCTTATCCTTAAGAGAATATGGGAAGAGCTTGATGCAAGCATCTTCTTACGAGACTCCAGGGATAATAAAATTGCTACACACATCCAAAAATTGCCTTAGGTGTGCATAAGGATCTTCTTGAGGGAAACCCCCAAATTGTCCTGCAGTTTGCAGCATTTGGAACATCATTGGCTTGAATTCAAAGTGACCAGTATGAAGGGTTGGTCTTGCAATGCCTGTTTGTAGATGAGCAGGGTTAAGCACAACATAATCACGCATCGGCCTGTCCCTGTCATTGACCATGTCTTGTGGCCCTGCATTGATGAGTGGTGTGTGGAAATGCCACATACACTTGAGTGCAAGTATACACTGTCCAAAAACAAGTAGTAAAAAGATCGAACCCACAGAGATTGAAAAACTCACTTTTAAAATAATATAAAGTAATAAAGTGTAAAGTCACTAAGTAATAAAATAATTTTGGATTTTGTTTGATGATCACAACTAAGTTAGAAAGAAAGCAAAGTAAAAATGTTGATAGTGTAAAAGAGAAAAGCTAGTTGGAATGTCTTCATCAAGTAATTTACTTATAAGTGTATGATGCAAAGATGTGATGCAATTGCACCAATCTTTGTTGCATTAGCTATGTGCCTTTCGGTCACTTTCTTCAGAGTATCATTACCAGCTCTTATGATCCTTGTTCTATGCAGTAAAGAAAGGGGTGTTAGTGTCAATCTTGCCTCCTAACAAGTATTCACTTTGCTTAAGTGAATTCACTCTTGTATTTTAAGTACCCACAATTATCCTATGGACTATACTATCCTATGTCTAGGACTTAGCATGGTTTTCACAAAGTTTTCTTTATGTAAAACACTCACCCATATTAGTTCTTGAGTTCTTAATTGTAAGCCATGTCTGGTCATTTACAAATCTACTTATTCTAAGTGATCAAGTTCAAAATAAGTTTTGAAAAGATTATCAAGCAAGAACTAAAGTACAAACATACATACATGCAACATACTTACTTAAAAGCTCATTAAATGATTAGAACATTCCAACTAAGAAAGGTTTAGCTAACAAGAGACATTGCAAGATATATATAAACCGAATAAACCATGTTTATATATATAGAATTCACAAAAGAGAAACAACAAGAGTAGTTTACAAATGTTGAAAACCTTTGTATGAAGTCTTCTAGCAATGCACTAGCATTACTCCTTAGCACTATACAAACACTATGAAAATGAGTTAAGGAGGATTTATGAATTCCTTCCTCTTCCTCTAAAAATATAAAAACTAACTATGTATATTGAAATTTTGATCTAACTTATGGATTGTGATATATTTCCAAATGAAGATGTGAGGTCCTTTTATAGCCTTCAAGTGAGGTGCTTCCTTCCTTCATGTTGAAGTAATCTTGAGTGGATGATAGCTGTAGTAACTTTCCAGCAGTTGTTTGCATGGATAAGATCTTTGACAAGTGTATAGGGAGGTCTCATGATGTATGAACATGTGTCCCTATGTTGATGACTCTTCAAAGCTATGCCTATAGCTATGTGTGAATGGTAGGCGCCTACTATACAAGGTTGGATGGCATCAGAGAACCAAGCAGGAGGTCATCACTTGCAAGTGGATGCATATGAAACAGGCTGCTTATTCACCAAGTAGCGCAGATTTGATGCGAGATCGGTCAGGGGAGCATTGATGCGATTAGCATTGAGACCGCATCGAACAAAACATCAAACATACCACAATATATCCAAAATGGCCTAATAATAACTATAACCATTCAAATCACTCAAGTTATCATATATCACATAAAATACTATATAAACTCTTTATTATTACTTAAAAGAGAGCAAATACTAAGTTTAAACATATGAAATACTCTATATAAAATAGAGTTATCACACCCCCAAACTTAAACCATTGCTTGTCCTCAAGTAATGACAAAGACAAACTATAAAAACTAAAATTCTAGAAGATAGATCAGCTTGATTTTTGGATTTTCATGAGGAGTTCCCTATGAACTTCATTTCTTAACAATCTTTCTTGTGCCTTTATTTCTTCAAAACTACCAAAGCTATTCAAACTCTTTTGTGTGTGTGTGAACCCACTGAGTTGAGATTGGTTCCAAGACTAAGTGAAAAATTTCCTCCTAGCCTTTGAAAGGATTGGTTCATCTTTGGTCACACCAAAATATTTTTCAAAAGAGAGATTAGACTCACAAAATTTTCTCAAGTGTTGGGGAGTTTTAAAATCAAAGGGCTTGTTTGAATCTTTCAAAGCTTTTGAGCCAATGCATTTTTCTATTTTTTTGTGTGGATCTTTTGAGCAGATGCAATACTTCTTTGAAGTGATTTGTGCATTGATTTTTTCTGCATTTTGCTTTTTCTTCAGTGCAGTTTGCATTGATGCTTTCTGCACTGATGATGTTTTTTTTTCTTTTTCTAGCTCATATTACCTTCCTCATCGACCTCCGGATGCAAATGCACTTTGGCACAGTGTCTTTGACCTCCGATGCATATATTTTTTTTCTTTGCACTTTGGCACAGTTCGATTTTTGAACTATCCTCCAGATACATTTATTCCTGCATAGCACAGGTCTTTGACCTCCAGATGCATTCATGTACTTAGGCACAGGTATAGTTTCAAAAGATACAGGATATGGCTTTGTCCACTTTTGTAATCTTTTTCTACATTGTTTACTCTTTACACTTTTCAAATTCAGCCTTTGTTTTCATAAAACACCCCCAAACTTAATTCTTTAAGCTCTTCTTTCTTTTTAGTAAAGCTTTGTTTTGACCTAAGCTTACCAAAAATTCCCCTTGCATCAGATTGATCTTTTAAATAGCAAGGTTCTTTTCACAAACTCAGTTTTGAAGTGTTGAAGTAAAAATAATTTTGGTTTTTCTAAGAAATAAGGCTTCTTTTTCTCTTTTCATCATAAAAATTCCATCCATAGGGTTTTCACCATATTTTTGAAAAACTTGATCTTTTCTACTAAAATACTTAGATACTACTTTGTTAAGTACATCTAATATTTAAACAAACTAAAAACTACTTTAAAACATATATATTTACTATATAAAAACAGATATAATTAAACACACAACATACTAGATAAAAACAAACATATTTAAACATAGTATGCAAGATAAATCCCCCCCAAACTTAAAGGGTAGCAGTGTCCTCACTGCTAATTTGTTCAGAAAACACAAACCATATTTGTTCAAAATAGGGGGAGAGGGATTAAAAACAACAACCAGGGAAATAGTTTTAGATAGTAGAAACACAAACTATAGCAGGTGAACATATGAAAACTTGTAAATGATACTCATCTCTTTGCTCTACTCCTTGTTCTGGTGCTCTGCCTGGAAGGAGGAGTATGATTCACCTCTGTTTCTTCTCTTTGGGTTGCTTCTGTGGTGTTTCTTCTGTAGGTGCAGATGCACCTTCTCCCTCTGGTGTAGTTGCAGGTACTGATGCAGTAGCATCAGTAGGTTTTGCTGCAGAATGCTTCCTCTTTGACTTTTGAAATTTGAGTGCAGGGAACATTCTTTTCTTCAGTGCAGATGCATTTGATGCAGCTGCATTAGTATCCTGCATTTCTGCAAAACAACTAAAAACATAAAATTGCACAAAAATAATTAAAAACAATGGGTTGCCTCCCATTAAGCGCTTGTTTTAAGAGTCTTGTCAGCCTGACTACCTCTTTTTGTTTAGAGATTTTGCAAACGGGTGGTGATTTTGTCTCTCACCACATGTGCTCCATAATACTGCTTCACTCTTTTATCATTAACTTTAAGTGCACAACCAGTGGTTTCATCAAACAATTCCACCTCCCCATTAGGTGGTGAGGGTGGAAATATAAATTTGGTTGGGTGGGGTTTTGTTTGGTGTGGTGGTGGTGATTGGGAAGCAGTTGTGGTGGGGATTTAGGTGAGAGAGCTGTTTGTTTGTTGAGGACTTGCTCTAGGTCCAGTTCAGCTCAATCTTTTAACACTCTCTTCTTTTTCTCTCGTTTATCTCTTCCTCCTCACTCTCTTTTAGAGCTCTCTATGATGGGGAAGATCCTACTAGCAAAGAGATTCAGTTCATAAATTCTAGCCCACACTTCCTTACAAGAGTTTCTATTGACAGATTTTCTTTTTCTAGTATTTCATCATTTAGCAATGCTGCTGCATCTAATGCTTCTGCATTAGCTAAATGATCATACTGTTTATAAAATTGCTTTTCTACCAATTGATCTAGAGACACTAAGGATGAACACTCTTCTGTGTTTTCAGCAGGATACTTCATAGCATTCCTTACATTGAATTTTATCTCTTGATCATTGACTCTCATAGTGAGTTCACCTTTCTGCACATCAATTAAGGTTTTGCCAGTTGCTAAGAATGGTCTACCTAGGATAATAGGCACTTCCTTATCTGCATCAAAGTCAATGATAACAAAATCTGCAAGGAATACAAATTTATCTACCTTGACTAGGATGTCTTCTATGATACCTTCGTGATAGGCTATTGATCTCATCACCTAATTGAAGTGTCACGATGGTTGGTTTTGCATTTCCAATTTCCAATCGGTTAAAAATAGATTTAGGCATCAAGTTGATGCTTGCACCTAAATCACATAAAGTTTTACCAAAGATAAGATTTTCCAATAGAGAATGGAATTGTAAAACTACCTGGATCCTTCAATTTCCTAGGACTCTTATTTTGCATAAGCAAACTACACTCTTTTGTCATGGCAACTGTTTCAAATTCCCCTAATCTTCTTCTCTTAGTAAGCACATCCTTCATAAATTTGGCATAGTTTGGCATTTGTTGGAGTGCTTCAACTAAGGGAACATTGATGTGTATATGCTTTAGTACCTCTAAGAATTTGGTAAATTGTTTCTCCTCATGAGCTTTTTTCAATCTTTGTTGATAAGGAGGAGGAGGGTATTCAGGTACTAACTTAGGTAGTGGACTTTGAACTTCTTGTGATGCAGGAGCACTAGATGCTTCTGCATTGGTTTCTTTTTGATTTTTTGCTTTTTCTCCCTTATCTACACTTTCCTTCTCAGTTAACTCTACCAAATCCTTACCACTTCTCAAAGAAATAGCCTTAACATGTTCCTTTCCTTGTCTTTGGGAAGGAGTATCTTCTGTATTTGAAGGTAAGGCACCTTGTGGCCTTTGATACAAAGTTGTGGCTAATTGACCTACTTGATTCTCTAAACTCTTAATGGAAGCATCTTGGGTTTGGATTGAGCTTTTTACATCACTCATAAATTCTCTTGTTTCACTCATAAATGATTTCATTAGAGATTCCAAGGAGTATTCCATTTCTGGTGCAAATGGTCTTTGGACATGTTGAGAAGGAAATTCTGGTGGAGTAGATGGTGCAGCAGCATTTGGTGCAGCAACATTGTTACTCCCCCACCAAAAATCTGGGTGATTGTTCCAATTTGGATTATAAGTGTTGGAATAAGGGTTGTTATTTCTATTATATCCTACATAATTTACAGAGATAGGGTTGCTAGAACACTCCTCATACAAGTGACCTCCTCCACAATACACACAACTAGGAGTGCCTGGAGGTACTTGTTCTCTCATCACAGAATGATCTTTGTCTGGTGATGCAAACGCATTAGATGCAAAGATAGCATTGCGCAGAAGTTTTTCATTAAATTAGCTAGAGTGGCTACTTGAGCGGATAGAGCGGATATATCATTAACTTCATGTACCCCGATGGTTTCTTTTGGACACTTACCCTCTCCGATGAGGCCAACTAGAGCTATTAGTTGCTATTCTATCAATTAATTCACATGCTTCATTGTATGACCATTTAATAACACTCCACCGGATGATGCATCAAGCATTATTCTGGTTTGAGGTTCTAAACCATTATAAAATGTTTCCATTTGAATAATAACAGGTAAACCATGATGAGGACATTTTCTTAAAAGTTCCTTCCATCTTTCCCATGCTTCAAATAAAGATTCAAACTCTTTTTGTCTAAAAGATGTAATATCATTTCTTAACCTGGCATTTTTGATAGGTGGGAAATATTTTCTTAAAAATTTTTCAGCCATTTCATTCCATGAATGAATAGAGTTAGGCTCTAAAGAATTTAGCCAAGCCTTGGCTCTATCTTTCAAAGAATAAGGAAATAACCTTAATCTAAATGCATTTTCACTAACACCATGTATGATAAAATTACTACATACTTCTAGAAATTGTCTTAAATGCAAATGAGGAGATCCTCCAAATTGACCAATAGTTTGAAGCATTTGAAACATCATAGGTTTAAATTCAAAATGCACGGCATCAATATGAGGTATAGATATGCTAGTTTGCATGTTTTGATGATCAAACTGAGCATAATCCCTCATAGGTCTATCTCTATCATTAATCATACCTATGTGATCCATGTGGATGAGATTTTCTCTATGATCTTCTTCTTGATGAGCATCTTCAGGAACCGGGGCCTCCTCTCACCGAGTGTGTGGCCTTGAGCTTTGTTCTTCACTAACAGACATGTTGCAAGCTTGTTGATTTTGCTTTTGGAGTCTTAGCAATCTCCTGAATCTTCTTTCTATTTTTGGATCTAAACTATATTCTGGAGTTCTGTTTCTGGTTTTGTACATATACTAAGTACCATGTACTGTTGTTGACAGAAACTACAAATACCAGAATTTATATACAACACTAAATTACTATATATCAAAATTTTAAAAAGAATTTACTTCAATCCCAAGAATGCGCCAAAAACTTGGTGTGTGGAAATGCCACATACACTTGAGTGCAAGTATACACTTTGTCCAAAAACAAGTAGTAAAAGATCGAACCCACAGAGATTGAAAAACTCACTTTTAAAATAATATAAAGTAATAAAGTGTAAAGTCACTAAGTAATAAAATAATTTTGGATTTTGTTTGATGATCACAACTAAGTTAGAAAGAAAGCAAAGTAAAAATGTTGATAGTGTAAAAGAGAAAAAGCTAGTTGGAATGTCTTCATCAAGTAATTTACTTATAAGTGTGTATGATGCAAAGATGTGATGCACTGCACCTTTGAATCTTCATTGCATTAGCTATGTGCCTTTCGGTCACTTTCTTGAGAGTATCATTACCAACTCTTATGATCCTTGTTCTATGCAAAGAAAGAAAGGGTGTTAGTGCCAATCTTGCCTCCTAACAAGTATTCACTTTGCTTAAGTGAATTCACTCTTGTATTTTAAGTACCCACAATTATCCTATGGACTATACTATCCTATGTCTAGGACTTAGCATGGTTTTCACAAAGTTTTCTTTATGTAAAACACTCACCCATATTAGTTCTTGAGTTCTTAATTGTAAGCCATGTCCTGGTCATTTACAAATCTACTTATTCTAAGTGATCAAGTTCAAAATAAGTTTTGAAAAGATTATCAAGCAAGAACTAAAGTACAAACATACATACATGCAACATACTTACTTAAAAGCTCATTAAATGATTAGAACATTCCAACTAAGAAAGGTTTAGCTAACAAGAGACATTGCAAGATATATATAAACCGAATAAACCATGTTTATATATATAGAATTCACAAAAGAGAAACAACAAGAGTAAAGTTACAAATGTTGAAAACCTTTGTATGAAGTCTTCTAGCAATGCACTAGCATTACTCCTTAGCACTATACAAACACTATGAAAATGAGTTAAGGAGGATTTATGAATTCCTTCCTCTTCCTCTAAAAATATAAAAACTAACTATGTATATTGAAATTTTGATCTAACTTATGGATTGTGATATATTTCCAAATGAAGATGTGAGGTCCTTTTATAGCCTTCAAGTGAGGTGCTTCATTCCTTCATGTTGAAGTAATCTTGAGTGGATGATAGCTGTAGTAACTTTCCAGCAGTTGTTTGCATGGATAAGATCTTTGACAAGTGTATAGGGAGGTCTCATGATGTATGAACATGTGTCCCTATGTTGATGACTCTTCAAAGCTATGCCTATAGCTATGTGTGAATGGTAGACGCCTACTATACAAGGTTGGATGGCATCAGAGAACCAAGCAGGAGGTCATCACTTGCAAGTGGATGCATATGAAACAGGCTGCTTATTCACCAAGTAGCGCAGATTTGATGCAGAGGATCGGTCACGAGGAGCATTGATGCGATTAGCATTGAGACCGCATTCAACAAAACATCAAACATACCACAATATATCCAAAATGGCCTAATAATAACTATAACCATTCAAATCACTCAAGTTATCATATATCACATAAAATACTATATAAACTCTTTATTATTACTTAAAAGAGAGCAAATACTAAGTTTAAACATATGAAATACTCTATATAAAATAGAGTTATCAATGAGTTGCTGCCTTTGCCAGTGTTCATCATCAACAACAATTGTCTCTGTATGGGTTTGCGGTCCACGACCATGTCCTCTACCTCCTCTTGGAGCATGTTCTCCTCTAGAGCTTCTACCACTGGTACCATGTTCAGACATGGTTGGGCGTTGATGTTGCTGTTGTCGTTGTCTCCTTCTTACCCTTTGTTGTCTCCTTAGTTGCCTGAAAGTTCTTTCAGGTTCTGGATCAAACTCAGGCGGAGATTCACTCCTTGGTTCAGTTGAACTAGAGCTTAAGTTGGAACTAAGCATACGTTGTAACGTCTACCTGTTCAAACACAGAAACAACAAACAACACAGTAAAATTCTTTCAACTTGTGTTCTAGTACTTTTGAACAATAAAAAGTAACTACAATCCCCGGCAACGGCGCCAAAAACTTGTTGCGTTCGTGTTGTAGTCGCAATATCAGTGCAAGTATACACGTCGTACAAGTAATAAAGTGGATAAAAGTAAGAGATCGTTCCCACGAGGATTGGTTGTACTTTCAAAGTTCAAGTCTTAAAACACAAGTGAAACAAGTAACAAATCGGCACTAAAAGTTGGTGTTAATACTAAGAACGTAAATAAAACAAGTAAACAAGAAGTTGGTTGTGAATATGGATGAGAATGAGTTGGATTGTTGCATGCAAGTAAATCCTCTCTAGTCAGACGTTATAACGTTTACACGTTATTACGTACAAATGTTATTCTGTATAGACGTTACCACGTCTGAACGCTGTTGCAAAAGAGCTGTGCTTTTCAGCACAAAACGTCAGAGCTTCTAGTACTAGAATGTCCTATGTCTAGGTTCTAAGTAGGCCTGCTCCTGTATTTTAAGCACCCACAGCAATGTTCTATGAACTATTATCCGTTCTATGTCTAGACTTAGATAAAAATGCCTAAATGTCTTTAGTGCACCTTTCGTTCATATAAATCTTTGAGTTCTTTTCATAGACCATGTCTGAACCTATGAATCTACCTATTTTAAGAGGCCAACCTCAAAACAAGTCTGGAAATATTTTTATGCAAAGATTTAAAACATGTAAGCGTCAATACTTCATAACATTTAACTAGAAATTCATTACATGCAAAACAACAACCCAACTACAAAATGTTTAGCTCATGCTTTGAGCATCTTTACTGAAAAGATAAGGAGTTAAAATCCAAATACCATACATAGAGGAAAGATCTGGAGTGCAAATGATACGCCTAAGTAACTTTCTGCGCATGCGATCTGTAGAGACGTTACAACGTCCGAGCTTCACAAAGTGAGTGGTTATGACGGAAATGGAGTTGAGTAGAGTTCAAAAACCGAAGTCTGTGTCCAGAACTTCGTTTTGAGAACTCTTTCTGAACAATGGAGGAAGGTAGATGATGAATGTATGGACTGGTATGATGCAGGTGTGTGTATGTTCCCTTAGAGAGAGAGATAAGTCTTGTAATTATAGAAAAGGGGTCACATGTTGCGATGTCATTTGCCCACCTACCAAGCATGTTTGCACTACGAATCGACATCAGATATGCGATTACTAGGTCGTCATCCGCGTCGGCGAGAGAAGAGAGAAGATCTTCCGACTTGTTGAATCTTTGACCATCATTATTAGTGCAAAGCTGGCAACCGAGATATTTCTTTCTTGCTTTCACGCTTTCGTAGAGCGTGGTGAGGGGCGTTGCGACGTTCGGCTTTTTACTGCACAAACACAAGAAGCTTCAAAATGCTCACAAAGGCACCAATTGGTGCCAAAATGCACATAACTCGTAATTTAGCCCCTAACTAACTAAGAAACAATAAATTAACAGAAAACTAATAGAATCAACCTACTATTGCTAGAGAACTTGCATGATTTATCTTTGAATAAGTATAAATAACTCATATAAATATGAGTTATCAATAATGGACAAAGCAGAAGCGTCAAAGAAAGCAGTACAATTGCTAGATTTAGCAAGTTGTGGACCAGACATTAAATTGGCATGAAAATTGGGAATATACAAAACATTATGCAGACTAAGACCATTAGAAAAGTGTATGCTGCCAGCCAAAGTGGCAGTGGCAGTGGTGTTGTTTGGCAAATTTATGCGTATTGGCTTAATAAAGAAACAATTGGATAAAAGCTTCAAGTTGTGAGTGATGTGGTCAGTGGCTCCTATGTCTACTATCCACATTTCTAAGTCTTTATCGTAAATGTAAACATTACCAGAACTGTCAGTATACTGAGTATTTGCATTGTTGACAGAGTGGAAAGGAACAATAGCTGTGTTTGCAGAATGTGAACCAGCTTGCAGCTTGGATGCTTGAAGCAGCTCCATCAGACCTTGGTATTGCTCAGCAGCCAAGGAAACATTTGCTTTTGACTCTGATGAACTTGCAAAATTATTAACAGCCTTCTCCTCTTCACTACTAGCATTATTAACACTTGAACTACCAGAATTATTAGTAGCAGAATTGTTCTTGGTTTGGTAGCCTGGAGGGAACCCATGGATGAAGAAACAAGAATCTACAGTATGATTGTTCTTGCCACAATTGGTACAAACTCTCGTTCCACCTTGGAACCTACCACCTGAACCACCTTTACCACGATTTCTTCCACCAGAAAAACCTCCTCTACCACGTTGAAACAGAGGAGTGAAACCACCAAAATTTGCAGCATTGACCTATGCAGAGGCATTATTCACAGTACTATTCTTATTGTTATCTACATCAGCAGCAATAGGAGAGTCCATTTGTCTCTCTTGTTGAACACCCATAGAGAAAGCTTTAGTGATTGCTGGAAATGGATCCATCATCATATTTTGAGATCGAACATGAGAGTATTGTTCATTAAGGCCTTTAACAAACCTAATAGTATAATCCTGAGCTCTATATTTTCTTATGTTTTTCAAGGCTTCACAAGTGCATGGAATTGCACACTTACAGGAAGCTATAGGCCTAAAGTTTTCTAACTCATCCCACAGAGATTTCAACTCAGTATAAAACTCAGATACAGTTAGATTACCTTGAGAGAGACGACAAACATCTTCTTGAAGATCTACAATTCAGAACATATCGCCTTGATCGAACCTTTTGTGAAGATCGTTCCAGGCATCATACGCTTTGTCGAAATACGCAATCGATTTCTGAACACTCGCAATTATCGATCGTTGAATCCACAACAAAACCATACTGTTGCATCGCGTCCACTGATCGTAAAGAGCATCGGTCTTCGCCGGTGCTTGAAAAGTTCCATCAACGAATGAGAGCTTGTTCTTCGAGATTAAGCCAATACACATAGATTTGATCCATGGTTGGAAGTTCTTAGTTCCTTCCAACGTCGGCGTCACAAGAACCAGTGCCAGAGTTTCGCTAGGATGCAAATAATATGGATTCACATTATTTGTGGCAAAATCCAAATGATTTGAGTTGCTCTGAGTCATCGCGATCAAGAATCGGAGTGCGGAAGTGAAGAATTGTTGAGATTTGGTGAAGATCGAAGATGAGCGAAGCAAGGAGAAGGATAATCAAAGCAAGAACAATCACAATTAAACTTAAAGAAGAGGAAATTTGGAAAAATTTTAGGGTTTCGAAAAGGGGAAAGCAATGAACCAGAGCTCTAGAGAGCTCTGATACCATCTTGGCATCTAAAACACCAGCACAAAATAAAATTCATCTCTGTATTGAATGAAGAATGAATGTCACTGTACAAATGATCACCAGAAACTATATATACTCTAACTAGTTAACTGGAAATGTAAAACAGAAAATACAACTAGCTAGGAAAGTTAGTTAGTACATGACTAACTATACAAATTGGTTAAAAATTAACTACAGTTAATAATAAATATTACTCTAATAATTCAACCGGTTGAACCAAGGATCGCGCAATTTGTCAGTTGGCGTCTTTTTAAACTGCTTTAAATTGTCAATTAGATCGGAATTACTTTGTTTTTTATTTATTTTAAATTTAGTACTTTTTATTTATTTATTAGTCTATCAATATCAAACCATCACATAAGCATAAAAAAGTACTTTGCTTCAAAAAAAAAAGCATAAAAAAGGAATGTCACTGATCACGTCGACAACGAAAAAAAAATCAATTCCATTTCATCTCGATGGCTAATATATAGTGGTACACTGTCACACCAGGTATCTACCTACCTACCTCGTATTCGATCCTTTTGTTTGTGTTTGTCTGTGTTACTACTTTCTGCGCATTTCATTCCATCTCGATGGCTACTCAAGGACAAGTCATTACCTGCAAAGCCGCGGTGGCCTGGGAACCCAACAAGCCTTTGAGCATCGAGGATGTTCAAGTTGCTCCGCCGCAAGCTGGTGAGGTTCGAATCCAAATTCTCTTCACTGCTCTCTGTCACACCGATGCTTATACTTGGAGCGGCAAGGTACCCATCTTTTCTTTTCATTTGATTCATTCTCCTCAACATGCATGAATCAATCAATGTCTTACTCAAATCAATTGCTTTTACAGGATCCAGAAGGTCTCTTCCCATGTATACTTGGTCACGAGGCTGCTGGGTACGTATGTTTATAATAATCATTATACAATACATGATGAAAACATGCATATGCAATACGGTGTGGTAAGTACCAATTCTAAACTCATACATACACAAACTAGGGATCCTGAGTTCCAACCAGTTGTGCTAGCCTGCTAGGCCTTATGGATTGTTAATTGTTTGATTGTTGAAGAGAATGCGTTTAATAATATTATTATGATGTGTTTTTGGTATAGGATTGTGGAGAGTGTTGGAGAAGGTGTTACTGATGTTCAGCCTGGTGATCATGTGATCCCTTGTTACCAGGCTGAATGTGGAGAATGCAAGTTTTGTAGATCAGGGAAAACCAATCTTTGTGGCAAAGTTCGTTCTGCAACTGGAGTTGGGGTGATGCTTAGCGATCGCCAGAGTCGTTTCTCTATCAATGGAAAGCCAATTTATCATTTTATGGGAACCTCTACCTTTACTCAATACACTGTTGTTCATGATGTTAGTGTGGCTAAGATTGACCCCAAAGCTCCTTTGGACAAAGTTTGTCTTCTTGGATGCGGTGTTCCAACCGGTAATTGTTAACTCATATATATATTATATACTTTTGTTGTACTATGAATAAAATTTTGTATTGAGATTTTGCAACTTGTAGAGAAATTAAGTAGCTTATCCTGTGTGTGTATGCATCATTTGTCACTCTGTTCAAAGTGTAATGAATTCATGATATGTGAGTGGGTAATGTTGTTCCATTTTCCATGGAGATGCATTATGTGGCCATAACACTTGCCATCCAAATACAGCTGAATCAAAACTTTCTGTTCCTTATCAGGGTGACAAAGTACCTTTGACAACACTGCTGATTCAAGTAATTCTTACAGGAGTGATCTGTAGGTCCATTTAATTTAATTAAAAACTCAAGATAATATTATAATAATCATTATTTTAATGTATTTTGAGTTTTTGATTGGTGGTACTCATTACATTTTCACTCCATTCTCCACTTAGTTCTAATGCTGGACTTTGGATGTAATTAAATGGTTTATCTGTTAGAGGGTATGTTTTGTATTGTTGAATGAAAATACAGTGGTAGAGATTACTGGCTTGACAGAAAATGAAAAAGGAGAAGGGGGTTTAATAGATTTTTGACTGAATGGTAGTTAAAGGGCTTATGTAACTAGAGGTGATAACTAATATAAGCCGTGTTATCCATTTTGTTTTACACCTAAAAACAACTATTTTAGTCTTATTCTTGATCTTGCCCTATTTAATATTTATAACTTGTTTATGTATGTAAAAGATTTCAAGATGATGTGCTCGTTTCTTACAGTACTTTATTTGCTCTCCATACAAGTCTGGTAGACAATAATGCTGAATTTTAGGCCATATAACTTGTTTATGTTTTGTATTGTTGAATGAAACTGCTTGCTTGTTTGATTTACTACAGTTGTTTCTTTTTAAAATTTTAGGCCAAATTTGACTATTATTTTAACTAACATTGCAGGCCTTGGAGCTGTTTGGAACACTGCAAAGGTGGAAGCAGGGTCAATTGTTGCTGTTTTCGGTCTCGGAACTGTTGGTCTTGCTGTGAGTTTCTGAAGAGACAAATGTAGATTTTGCATTTTTGTTTTGGTCTTGTGGCTTCTATGATGACCCAGAATTTACACTTTACACAGGTTGCAGAAGGTGCAAAAGCTGCAGGTGCATCACGGATAATTGGCATAGATATTGATAGCAATAAGTTTGAAAGAGGTACATCATGAACTTGCGAAGTGACTTGGTGTCAAGCATCTCTATTTTGTTTCGCTATGTTTATCAAAATTCTGCTTATTGACTATCACCTGGTGTCTAACCTACAACAATCAAAAATTTCATGAAACATTTGATAAAGGAAGAAGGTAATTTCATTTTTTAAGAAGTTCATTCTAAGTTAATAAAGGATAGCCGAGCCTAGCTTAGTTGGCACTAAAGCTTGCTCAACGATTAGTGATAGCTAAAGCTAAATCAGTTAGAATTCAGTTCAGAATCAAAACTAAAAGTTAGTGGATTTGTTGGTTAAAACTGAAATCAGTTAGATTGTTGTAACTGACTTCAGTTATGTGTTGTATCTATAGTTAGTTGGAATAGCCAACTATAAACAGGCATAGCTTTTCAGTTGTATTCAGTTAAGAACTCATTCAGAAAAATATTCAGTGAAATAAATCAGTTTCAATCTCTATCTCTAATACAAGTGCAGTATGGCCACAATTCATATCATCTTAATATCTTTGTTCTTCCTTCATTTTTTCTTCTGTCAAAACTAATATAGACCTATTGTCCTGTAATATATAAAAACAATAATGTTATTAAGCCCAATTATATGACAAATATACGGACCTGGATACAGATAATATATAAAAAGCAATTCAATAACTTATTTAAGTGTGAAACATACGGATGATGGATACGGATCCGTATATTTGTATGTTTATTTGTCTAATTTTTGGGCTTAATAGCATTATTGATATAAAAATGTGGTCTACTTATGAGCTATTATATGTTTGTTTAACTTCGCAGCAAAGAACTTTGGAGTCACTGAGTTTATTAATCCAAAAGATCATGAGAAACCAATTCAGCAGGTCATAGCTGATCTAACAGATGGTGGAGTTGATTACAGTTTTGAGTGCATTGGAAATGTCTCAGTGATGAGGGCTGCTTTGGAATGCTGCCATAAGGTGAGTGCTTCTGTGCTGCTACCTACCTCATAGTTGATTCAATTGCTAATATTTTCGCGAAAATTAAAATGAAAACATGTGTTTCGTTGCTGCAAATTTGCAGGGTTGGGGGACATCAGTTATTGTGGGTGTTGCAGCATCAGGGCAAGAAATATCGACTCGACCTTTCCAGTTGGTGACTGGGCGTGTCTGGAAAGGAACAGCTTTTGGTGGCTTTAAGAGCCGTTCACAAGTTCCTTGGCTTGTAAACAAGTACTTAAACAAGGTAAAGCTTTTTCACTGCTACAACATGTTCCATTCCATTCCATGCAGTAAACTTCAATATTGTTTGTTGGAAAGTGATAATACTTGTCTGCTTTAATCATTTTGCAGGAAATCAAGGTTGATGAATACATTACTCACACTTTGACTCTTGCGGAGATCAATAAGGCATTTGACCTTATGCATGAAGGAGGATGTCTCCGGTGTGTGCTTGCAATGCATGTATGAGCTGTGATCTAATCTATATAGCCTTTGAAATTGCGATGGAGGTGTAACAGTCTTTTTTTCCCTTGCGGTGATTGAACTTGAAGTAGAAAACAATCATGATTCTATAGTTCTTGTAATCATGCATGGATTTTATAATAATATGAATGAACGTTATCTTCCCAACTCTCTTTGCAAACTTGTGATTGGAAATCCTTTAAAACGCTTGAAGATATGAATGAAGAATCGAATCAGTTTGTATTGATGAATCAATCGATACTTATACAAGTGTATTATGCAAGAATTGACTTAATCATCTTGCATAGTTTTCGACTAACTAATAAGACGTATTAAGAATCAGTTTTCGACTTCGACTAACGACAGTTTTCAACTTCGACTAACTAATAATCAGTTTTCGACTTCAACTTCGATTTATATACAGTTTTCGACTTCGACAGTTTTCGACTTCGACTTCGATTTATATATTCTATATACTCTAATATCCCCCCTCAAGCTGGAGGGTGGATATTGTGCACTCCAAGCTTGGATAGTAAAGTAGTGAATGGGTGAGGATCCAATGCCTTTGTAAGGATGTCAGCTAGCTGCAGAGATGATGCAATAGGAAGCAAGTGGAAGAGCTTGGCTTGAAGTCTTTCACGAACCACATGACAATCAATGTCAATGTGTTTTGTGCACTCATGGAAACTTGAATTGGCAGCTATGTGACGAGCAGATTGGCTGTCACAATAGAGAAGAGCATGTGTGATAAAGGGGAGTGAAAGATCCTGCAAGAGATAAGTCAACCACTGGATTTCACAGACAGTAGAGGCCAGGGCCCTGTATTCCGCCTCAGTAGAGGATCTTGAGACTGTTGTTTGCTTTTTGGATTTCCAGGAAATAAGAGATTCCCCTAGAAATATGCAGAATCCTGTAATAGATCTTCTAGTGAGGACACAAGTAGCCCAATCAGAGTCACTGAATCCCTTAAGCTGTAAGGTAGATGCAGCAGGGAAAAACAACTCTTGAGCAGGTGAAGTTTTGATATAACGAAGCACACGATGTGCCGCTTGAAGAAGTCTCTCCTTAGGATTGGCCATGTACTGGCTGAGCTGCTGCACTGCAAAGCTCAAGTTTGGCCTAGTAGTATTTAGGTAGAGGAGTTCACCAATCAATCGCCTTTATGCGATGGGGTTCGATGTCGGGTGAATTTTTCTCATTATGTGAAGATTGGCAGATCTGCTCATAGGTGTGGTGGCAGGTTTGCATCCTAGCAAACCAGTTTCCTCAAGTAAGTCCAAAGCATATTTACGTTGACACAAGGATATTCCATCAGCAGACCGAGCAATCTCTATTCCTAGGAAGTACCTTAGAGATCCAAGATCTTTGATTCTAAAAGTAGCATCAAGGGCACTCTTGACTGAAAGTATCTCACTAACATTGTTTCCAACAAGAATGAGGTCGTCTACATAGATGAGAATGACTGTATAGGAATCACCATGATGCTTTGTGAAGAGAGAATGATCATATTGGGCTTGAGTGAACCCAAGAGAGCTAAGGAATTTAGATAACTTAGCAAACCACTGCCTGCTGGCCTGCTTCAAACCGTACAAGGATTTTAAGAGTCTGCAGACTTGATTGGAGGGAGCATTAGCATATCCTTGTGGCACATCCATGTATACCTCTTCTTCCAAGTCTCCGTGTAGGAAAGCGTTGTTCCCATCCAATTGTTGAAGGTGCCAAGATTGACTAGCAGCAACAGCTAATAGCAGTCTTACCGTTGTCATCTTGGCAACTGGTGAGACTGAGGTCATCTATGCCTTCAGTTTGTGTATATCCTTTAGCCACCAAGCGTGCCTTGTACTTTTCTATTGAACCATCAGCTTTATACTTGATTTTGTAGACCCACTTGCAACCAATGGTCTTCTTCCCTGGGAGTAGAGCACACAATTCCCATGTTTGGTTGAGTTCAAGAGCTTCCAATTCTGACTTCATTGCCCTGTTCCAGCATTCAAATTTTGAAGCTTGATGATAAGTTGAAGGCTCATGATGAGAAGAAACAGAGAGAGCAAAGTTCTTATAAGGATGTCTTAGTTTTTCATATCCAATGACAGACTGAATTGGATATAAAATGCTGGGATTAGTTACAGTATTCCCACATATGTAATCATCATAACGTGCAGGATGTTTTATAGTCCTGACAAGTCTTTGGTAGGTCTTTGTAGTGGTAATTTCTGGTGTAGCAGTGTGAGAATCATCAGGTAAATTGTCTGGTATGTTATCAAGGATTGGTGTTTGGATATTATTTGGTGAAATTGTGTCTGGTATAATATCAGGTGTAGCTATATGATCTGTATCTGGAGTGTTATTTTCAGGGATAACAGGTAGGCCAGTGTCTGGTTTTGTGCTTTGAGGATCGAAGATGCTGAAATCATAGGTGTTTGAAGTGATAGACTCATGTTGGGTCTAGTGATGATGTTTAATGTATGGAAAATGGTCCTCATAGAACAACACATTTCTAGAGACAAAAATTTCTCTACTCTTGAGATCCATCTGTATGTATCCTTTGATACCCGGTTTGTAGCCAAGAAAGACACACTTCTTAGCACGAGGATCAAGCTTGTTTCTTCCTTGTTGAAGAGTTGAAGCAAAACTCAGGCATCCAAAAACTCTTAAATGCCTCAAATCAAGTAGATGATGATATAGCTTTTCATATGGAGATTTGTTGTTGAGCACTTGAGAAGGGTCTATTTATTAAGTGGACTGCATGAATAACTCCATAGCACCAAAAACTCTTGGCAGATGAGACTGAAACATGAGGGCCCGAGTTACATTTAAGATATGCCTATGTTTTCTCTCTACAACAACATTCTGTTGGGGTGTCTCCACACATGTCTTCTGATGCAAGATGCCTTTCTCTTGATAGTAATCATTCATTAAAAATTCTTGACCATTATCACTTCGGATGCTCTTCACAGAAACTCAAATTGGGTCTGCACCATGCTTATGAAATTCTTGATCAATCCTCTTGTTTCAGCTTTATTTTTCATGAGGAACAACCAAGTATGTCTCGTATAATCATCTACAACAGTTAGGAAATACAAGTGACCATGGACAGAGGGGGTTGAAAAAGGTCCTCATATGTCCATGTGGATTAGATCAAAAGCATTTTGAGTTCTACTACTACTAACAGGAAAAGGAAGCTTATGTTGTTTGGCCAAATGACAACAATCACAAATTCCATTATTATTCTTATCATGTACATATGTAGAAACATTACAAATTTGTTTTATAACAACATCAGATGGATGCCCTAACCTATGATGCCACAAGGCAAATGTATCAGATACAACATGATTACAGAAGAATTGACTAGACAGATGCATATTACAATCAGAAAAGAGTTTATCACTATCTATGTTAAAGGCAAACAAGCATTTGGCTCCTTGATCAAGAACATATAGTGAGTGAAAAGCTCTAGCGTGCCCAATCGTCCTCAATGAGGGCTTTTCCTGTATAGTGCAATCATCATCATCAATTATTATCTTACATTTTAAGTGATGTGACAATTTATATCCAGATATGAGATTAAACCCAAATTCAGGTACATATAGCACATTATGCAGTGTTAGATCAGAATTAAACACAATTGTTCCTGCAAACTTAGCGTATGTGTGTGTTCCATTGGGCATCCTAATTCTAACAGGTTTAATCTCATGATATGAATAAAACAGTGATAGATTGTTGCATATATGGTCTGTGGCACCCGTATCCACTATCCAAATTGTGTAAATAATGTTACCTGAACTGTCCTGAGTCATGTTAGAAGCAATGATATGATGAGTTTGGCTGCCTGTTCCATCTCCAGATCCATTGAGCAATGCTAAAAGCTTCTGGTATATCTCTGGAGTGATGCTCACCGAAGATTCATTGTTCTGTGTTGTTGAGTTTTCACTTTGAGTGCTGCTACCTTCTGCAGCAGTATTATTTACCGAGCTTTCCTTTTCGCGAAACTTGAAACCCGGTGGGAATCCATGTTTAAAATAGCATGATTCCACTGTGTGGCCTTGCTTCCCACAGTAACTACAGGCTTTACCAGAACCATTGTTGTTGTTATTACCTCTTCCTGGGAATCTTCCACGCCCCTTACCACGTGAGTTGGATGTTCCTCTTCCCTGGAAACCTTGATTTCCTCCGATGTTGGCCATCAACGCCGTTTTTGTGCTTTCCCCAAAAGTGTTGCCGTTGAGCTGTCTTTCTTGCTGCAATGTGAGAGAGAAAACTTTGTTGATATCTGGTAGAGGCTCAGTCATCACTATCTGAGTCTTTACCGTGTTGTATTGCTCGTCAAACCCTTCAAGAAACAAATCACATACTCTTGATCCCGTTGTTTCTTGATACTAGCATCTATCTTTCCACAAGAACACGCATTAACAGGCCTGAGCGATTCAAGATCTTCCCAAATCACCTTCAGATCTGTGTAGTACGTGCTGACACTTCTTTCTCCTTGTTTTATCGAGTGAATTTGTTGCATAAGATCAGACATCCTAAAGGCATCGCCCTTGGAGAATCTACCTTTTAATTCATTCCAAAGATCAAATGTGTTCTCGACGTTCTCGATACTTTGCGCAATTTCCGGTGTGAGAGATCCTGCTATCCAGGCGACGACAGTTCCATTGCATCTCTCCCACGCTTCGTAGAGATCATCGTTTTCGTCCGGAGCAGTAATTTTCCCATTGACAAACTTGATCTTGTTCTTCGTTAACAAAGCTCTCTTCATCTTTTTGCTCCAAGTGTCGTAGTTATTTCCGTTCATCGGCGGAGTAACGAGGACGGCGCCGGGGTTCTCTGCCGGATGGAGATAGTAGGGGCTCGTTAAGGTGAGAGCAGGATCTTTGATTTTCTTCGTTTGTTCATTGGTTTCTAAGTCTTCGATTTCTTCTATTGCTTTCGCCATTGTTGCAGTGTTGAGGATTGAGAGGCGAAGTGTTTGTTAGAGGCGATTGGCACGCAGAGCAGATTTCTCTGCTCTGATACCATAAAACGCTTGAAGATATGAATGAAGAATCGAATCAGTTTGTATTGATGAATCAATTGATACTTATACAAGTGTATTATGCAAGAATTGACTTAATCATCTTGCATAGTTTTCGACTAACTAATAAGACGTATTAAGAATCAGTTTTAGAACTTCGACTAACGACAGTTTTCGAAACGATTAACTAATAATCGATTTTCGACTTCGACTTCGATTTATATACAGTTTTCGACTTCGACTTCGATTTATATATTCTATATACTCTAATATCCTTTGCAATGGATATAGAAGCATCATTTTTGGGTTATAACCATGCTATTCTTCTATTTTACTCATCAACTGAGTTGGGTTTATTGGCCATTATATACCATTTTTTCCAAGCCTGATTAACAGAATGATTAGTTTAAATTCTTCCAGCTTGATTGCCTATTATATCATAACTATACTAATTCATAAGTTGTTCACACACGCAAATATGTAGAGACCAAATAGAAAAATACACCCATTTCAGGAAAAATAGGTGGCTCGCCACCTTGCAATATACCATCCACCGTTGATTAGATTAACGGATCTGATCGCATCTCTCAATAACACACAAAAGTTGGCGTCTTTAATTGTGCTCAATAACCGCAAGAAAGAAAGAAAAAACATCCGTTAAATTGGCATTAAACCACAATAAATATTGGTTTTGTCAAAAAAAAAATGGTATTATCGCAGGACCTGATGAAACCTTCTATACAAAGTGGTGTGATGTGGAAGCTTTTAGAGGGATGCTTTCTTTGCTAAAATGTGGTGTCATTCCTAGAAAGGGTTTTTTTTTTTTGTGTGTTTAAAGAGTTAGTTTTTTTTATGTTTCTACATAAATTATAATAATATATTGATTTCAAATTTTGCAGGTCGAATCTATTATTCATGAACCGAAGGAGCCTCCGAGAGATGAATATCAATTTTTCAGTGCTCTATTAGTAAAATAATTGAATTTCATCATGTATTTCACAATGTTTCAGTGCTGAATATCAATTTTTTCCATCCTTTTTAGGTGTTTTCTTAATTGGGTCATTCCTTTTTCTTTTTGAAGCATAATTGGGTCATCTAATTCTAGACCGAATTGCTTCACATTAGTTGCAAGTAAGTTTTTGTTTTTTGTTATGATTTTTGAATAGCTTTATAATAAAGCCTCAAGGTGCATCAAATGAATTGATTTACTTAGTGGATGAGTATGTATTTGCATAAATGATATACAACAACAAATGATCTCCAAAAATAAGGGAAACTTTGATTCATTTTGATATATATATATCTTGCAATATGGCATCATGAGATACGTGCTAATATTCTATTTGCTTTAATTAGAAGATTTGAACAAGCATGAGACTTTTTTTAATATTTCTGTTTCTCTGTTTGTAATTTTTCCAAGGAAAGGATTGTGAACCACTTGAAGTTCACCAAGTCAAACAATTGTTGTCAAATATTATGAAAGCCATTTATACAATCTTGCAATATGGCATCATGAGATACTTTTGATCAGATGCTAATATACTATTTGCTTTAATTAGAAGACCTGGGCAAACATAAGATATTTATGATGTTTCTATTTCTCTATTTGTTATTTTTTCAGGGAATTTGATTGTGAACCACTTGAAGTTCACCAAGTCGAACAATTGTTGTCAAATGTAGCACTGTCATTTAGACACGAAAAGTTGCTTCATCTTCTTCCAGTCATAACAAGCTTTCTCATGTTTTGTGTACTATTTCTTACTTGAATAAAGGAATATGTTAAGGGAAATGGTTTCTTTTGGCACCAAGGGATATGAGGAGGATTAAACTTGCTGCCATTCAAATTTTGTATAAATACTTTGCAAAAATGATAGAAAGAAGGGGGTAAATAGTTTTGTACATTCACCTTATCAGTGCAACTGTTCCTAGCAGTGCTCCATACCTCAATTTGGAACAAATGATTGAGAACACTGAACCATGCTTAAAAGTCTAAAATATTTTTTTCCCAGTCAATTTTTAATTTTATTGTCCGTTACATAACAATTTTTGCAAAGTATTCGAACAAAATCTTTTAGACTACCAATGATTTTTATTAGTTAGAGACTCTATAGATTTCCATCTATTGGCACTAAAATTTATCAAAAACTATTTCTAGTCAAATTGATAATGTGATTTTACAATGGTTATCCTGGTATCAAAAAAAATGTATTACCCTTTGCTATCAAAAAAGAAGACAAATGTACTAACAAAAAATGAATTTTCCAATAACCAGCTCAATTTGACAACAATTATAGTAAGCCAACAGGTAATATTTTCCCTGAATGACTAAATTGGACACTATTATTTACGATGACAGGTATACCCGTGCAGCGCACGGGTAATACATACTAGTATAATGTAAGCCATTAATCTTAGCTATGATCTATACAGATGAACAAATAAATCCAACAGCTGGGGAGACCCTGTCTTTGTTTCCTTCCTTTTTTTAAAAAAAATAAAAAATATATTCCCTGTACTCAGAGGCAAACTGAGGGCTTAATAGGGGACCATTTTGCAAAATATAGGGATTGATTTACAAAATGGAAACTGTAATCCACCAGTTACAAAACTTATTCCCATGCCCCCCGTGTGCTGTGCAAGTGAAAAAAGGGAAATAGGTAATTCTGCGTACTGACAAATATTATGAAAAATTAGGACTTGATAAAAAGCTGGAAATCAAACTATCAAATTAAGCTGTTTGTTTTATATTGGAATTGGAATAAAGGGTTCAAAATCCCGGCGAAACTCAGCATTGAATATAATCTACGAGGGGAAAACTTCTAGATTCCGTGAACTTCATGCCTCGATTCACGGTTTTTGAGCTTTTACGGTGAAAATAAATCTAACCAAACAGGTTCTTAGTATACATGTACTAAAAAGAGCCCAAGCTATCTTTGCTGACAAAGTTACAGGAGAAAAGAATAACACACTGGGACACAAGAACAGCCTGAAATCTTGACTCATCAAACTATTTCAGGCTGTTACACACTCAAGTCTTTGTATTCTATCATTATCATTGGGACACAAGAACAGCCTGAAATCTTGACTCATCAAACTATTACAAATTAGCAGGTAAATCTGATTTTAAAAAGACCAAAATTTCGAAGCCTGGACACGCAATCTTCACGACTTTCAGATTGAGACTCTTGAATCTAGTTATTGCAAATTACGCCTGCTTGGACCGGATTAAATACATCGGCTACCTTCAAAAGTTTGAACATCAAAATTTGCTTCCTTTATATGCCTGGAGGAGCCCATTTCCCAGCTTTGAACTTGCCATAAAAGTTGGTGGATTTCTTAGAAACAACATAGAAAACTGCAAACACATCATAGTTAGATGAAGCCTAAACAGAATCAATAAAAAAAAATCAATCGCATTTCCTGAACTGCAATGCTTCACCTGGGATCCCAGGAATGATGAAATTAGGCTCTTTAAGAACATCATGGAGTGTTCTCCTTTCATTTATTTTGATCCATTTTGGGGAGCCTGATGAACATAGAAGATCGTATCATATACAAGTTTTCACATAAGATTTCAACCAACATAAAATTTTATTGGTACTTAATGACATGAGTGCTGGTTTGTGCTGAATTAAAGCAGCACTTCTTGAACTAGTCAAAAAAAACCTCCAAACAATTGCAAGTTCAAAAGGTGTACAAGGAGATCGCATCTAAGCTATAACATGGCCTGTGCATGCTCAAAAGTTTACAAAGAGAAAAGAAACCCTCAAATTAAAGGTCACCATTCCTTAGACAAGATCGCACACATACACACATAAGTAGGGACTGCAAAATCAGTTTAAGACTTCCCATATTGCAGCTATCTGTCATGCTAATCTTGCATGTCCGATTTGGAAAAACCGAATAAAAGGCATGTAATCAAATAGTTCCTATTTTATATTCTCTTAAGAAGAATGCAAGCAACACACTCTTTTTAATACATTCTTGAATAAACTTTTTATGGTCGCTTCATTTTTTTATTTAAAGAAAAGGCATTTAGTTTTCTCATGAATTTATAGCTTAAAAAAATGTATTAACCTTTTAGGAAATGAACTAGCCACAACAAAACTATTTAAGTATGTGTTGATTAACATGTCTCTTTCTATTAAGCTTAAGATGTGCCAATGGAGTAGAGTGAAATTAATTTGGATCAAACATGAATGTGTTAGTGTGATACAGTTAATCCATGACTGGAAAAAAATTGTCCAAAAGCATTAGATTGATTGGTTTACATCAGTGCCAATGGACCCCCTTTTCTCTATCTAATATGCACAATTGTGTCCCAATTTTTGTTCAAAAGTTGAATTTTCAAACCTGAATGCAAGCTTGATCTATTTTTAGTGAAATAATGACAAGAGATTGATTCTCTTTTACATGATCCCATGTCTAGAAAGGCGAAGCGAAGCCTACATAATTGAATTTGTATGACCTTCTATTAAGGAACAAAGAAACCAGATATCAGTTGCAAAGGAGGAGAAAAGAACTTCAAAAGTATCATACCTGTGTTTTGTTTCAGATCCTCAGCTGCATCTTTCTCATCATCACAACCAATAGCCTCCCCACGAGAAGCTGCAGTTCCCTCTAACAGACAACGAAGAAGCTTTTCCTTAGATAGACATAGTCCAGAACCAGCCTGATAAAACAAGGACTAAAGGGTAAGAAAAAGAAATGCTTTCAGCGTATAAATTTTCCAACATTGGATACAAAGCATGCCAATATGAACTATGCTGCTAATAATTTTATTGGTTTTGACAAGTAATCATGTCAGTAAGAAAGACAACAGATGAAACTATTTACAAGTAATATTATTGGTATGGCCTTGGTATATTTCAAGTTCAAGAAAAAATATGATCACATTTCAGAAATCAAACTACAAAACAATTTCAATGAAAGCTTACCTCATAGTATAACTCAATAAATTCACGTTTGTAATTGTTTTCAACATCCCAAGGAAGCGGCTGATCTTCTGCAAATACGTTTGATAGCTAAGGGTGCAACACAGTCATATATATAAAACTCATCTATATATATAATGTGTATGAAACATTTAACAGAAAAAGGATATCATATCAAGGTGAACCGAAAACATATCAGTCTCACAGAAATCCTCAATGAAGTCACTGGACATAACCTCAGCATACAAAAAGAAGAACAGGCCAATGGAGGATATTATTTTTGTCCAACACAGGTTTCCTTAACCCAGTAAGTTCTCCATACATTGCCTTTCCAATCTTTAATCCCCTATGTTCTATTGCAGACACAAGTTCCTGCATTTTTTGTTGAAACAAGAACATAAGTCTCCACATTATCTCATTAGCACCGACACTACCGATTGAAGACGTATTCGATGAGTGTCGGACACCAATGCCGGCACTTCAATTACCTGTATTTTTCAAATTAAAAAACTGGTTCTGCGCGTCCGTGTCGTATCTGTGTCCGGGCTTCATAACACATTATACAACAAAGATAAACAAATAACAATTCCAAGGTTATACCTTTGCCTCTGCAACAGCCTTAGAGACTTCAGCCTCATGTTTTTGATTCTCCAATATCTTCAGACCAATCTGCTTATCAAGCTTCTTCAATTCATCATTATTAGGGTCCAATTGAAGACCCTTCTGACAATACTCTTTTGCTTCAGCCAACAAATTCAATGAAAGTGAAGCTTTGGCAGCTCTATAAATTGCCTAATCACAGTTTTCATTACTTGAGAAATCAAAAGAAGGAATTACAAGAAGCAAACAAACACATAATAACAAACATAAAGGCTGCACCTTTATATTTGATGGGAACAAATTGATTGCTTCCTGAGTATCTGTAAGAGCACGTCTAAGATTTCCAAGCAGCAAATTTACATGGGCTCTATTTGAAAAAAGAATAGAAGTCTCAGAATCGCTCAAGGCTTTTTGATTGATTGCCCTTGTGTAGCAATCAATGGCATCAGAGTAATGCTTCTTACCAAGCTTCACAAATTGGTTACCCTTTTCCTGAAATTAAAGGGTGGAGTGAAATTAAAAGCAAGAGATTTTTGGTAATTTTACAAACTAATAGTGAAGCAAGAGTTATATACCTTGAGTTCTAAGGCTGCAGACTCTTTGAGTGCAGAAATGGCGTCAAGGTCTGCCTTCTCACTTTCGGTTAAGGGTTCGGAACCCTTTTCCATCCATAGCGCCATCGTTGCCTTGCCCTGTTTGGTTATTTGCTCTGAGACTCAACTTTACCACACTTTCGTTTGAAGACACAGACTATGTACGTAGTCAAAATATTCATTAAACAATTTTTTTTATGTCTTCACATATGAAAGAGGTATAAATATAGAGTTAAGTTTTTTTTCAAAAAAAAAAAAACAATTCCAACAACTATACCTACGCTAACGGAGAGTTTTACTGCCTATTATGGTCTGCATCGAATTCGAGGATTAATTTACTGCGATTCGCGTCTGAATACCCACTTTATAAAAAAACAACTATATCTACACCGTAAACTATACGTACATACATGTACAGATAAAAAAAGTATTGTCAAAAAAGTTCTTTTTGAGTAGATTAAGCTTACAATTTTCATAAAAGTTCAAAATATATTTGGTGCTTATTATAATTTCAATCCAACGTATAATATGTTTTTAAAAATACAAGAAAGTATTGTATGTAAGATTGCATAGTTAAAAATGTTCACTTTATCAAAAAGAATTATGATGTTTTCTAACGTGGGGGATCCACTAAATCGTTTACGAGTGTACTAGTCAAATTGACTATCGGATATAATGTAAAATACTAGTGGTTGAGATTGTATCTACCAACATGAAAAACTCAATTATTCGTAACATTTTATAATATATATTCTTTTTTTGTACAACATTTTATAGTATATTCTATAGTCAATTTGACTATTACACCGGTGAAGGATGATCTCTCACTCTAGAAGCCATCAAAAATTATATATGATCAGTAAAATGATATGTTAATGTTCAACAAATTCAATATCTATGATGCGATATTAGATGGAGTAATTTGTTTATTGGTCTGAACAAAATACCAATTAGGCTCATTCAAATCTCGAACCCGCGAACTTCGCATTATTAGCACTATGCTCTAACCAACTTTTTTTTAAAACATAAAAGTTTAGGTAAGTTGGGCTCTGAGGGGGCTACTGTCGAGAGCATCGCCTCGAGGCTCTTTGAGTCTTAGAGTAGTCTGATTACTTACCAAAGAGGTTCACACTAGCAGCGGGAGTTGAGCCCACGCCCTTGCAGGATATGAGTCAACTCCTTACCAACTGAGTCAATCTTCATTAGCAACTTCATCCCTACCTTATATTGTATACAATTAGGGGTGGAAATAGGCTAGGTTTTGCAAGGCCTGAGTATGACCTGCGTTGAAAATGTTACGCCTAAGTCTGATCTGCGGCCTGTCATAGGCCGAACTTTTAGGCCTAGTCTGACCTTTGTAAAAGCCTGGTAAGGCATGAACACCTGTTTAAAAGTCTAGTTCAAAATATTTTTTTACAGGCAAAATAGCATCTGGGGTCCTTTAACTTATTTTCCGTTTTCGCTTAGGTCCCTTAACTTTAAAAGCTAACGTTTAGGTCCATTAACTTTTAAAAACGTGTCATCGTAGTCCCATTTAACGTTTTTAAACTAACAACAACTGGGACTTAAACGTTAGCTTTTAACGTTAAATAGGACTATGATGAAACGTTTTTAAAAGTTAAGGGACTTAAATGTTAGCTTTTAACGTTAAATGGGACTACGATGAAACATTTTTAAAAGTTAAGGGACCTAAATAGCTTTTAAAGTTAAGGGACCTAAGCGAAAATGGAAAATAAGTTAAGGGACCCCAGATGCTATTTTGTCTTTTTTACAAAAGCCTACAACTTTAAGTGATGTATGTTTTTGTAAATAGACTAAGAAGTTAATAAATCAGTGATATTAAACTTCTAATTTATATGACATCCAATTTAAAATTTATTTTATATTAACTTTAAATATGTCAAAATTTGACGTAGACAAAATTTGTTTAAATTAACTGAAAATATTAAAAAAATTTAACACAAGTATAAAATTTAATAGAATAATAATAGTAATTGAAATATTATTTATTTTTACATAAATAGGTTGGTCTGGTAGGCCTAAAAGGCTTTTTCAATGATATGTAGTTTGGTCTTTTTACGTAAAGCTTTTTTAAAATTTAATAGAATAATAATAATAGTAATTGAAATATTATTTCTGTTTGTCAATGAATTCCCGAATAGGCTTTTTTTATATACATTCTTTTTAATAGTGCTAAGGTTCACTATCAATCGATGGTTTTGAAAGTGAACAATGAATTCCCGAAGAGGTACTTACTGTCCATCGTCTAATTGCCTCGTTCACTAGTAGTACTATGAGGTTTTGCATGTAAAGGCATTGTCACATGAAAGGCATTGTAAATGGGGCACTGCAGTTCTGCATGTAAAATTATTTTGTAAATCAAGTCAGACAAAAATGTCCATTTAAATGGCCCTACCCCCTTTCCATAAAATCTGACTTTATGCACAAAATTTAGATAAATAGAAACCTCAATCTCTATATGAATGAAAATGAAAGCACATGTGAGATTGAACTGCCCATATCCCCGCAGGTTGGGCAGAAATACTTATATTCACTGCCCCCAACTAAACAAAGCAAAACTAAATTAGGCTATGCTAGCAACTATATATCTAACTAATCATCAACTATGTGACTACTAGGGAACATCTCACAAAAATAAGTGAGCATCATTCCACTATAGCAATTCTGAACACTTGCATTGAAGACTGCTCTATGTACCAGAGCTCTGCGCTTGTCGCCTTTAACTCATTCCCCACCATGGAGATACATACATACCCGAATCAACGGGGGCAAGATCTGGAGACGGTATATTCAGTTCTGATGGCAAAAAACCATCTATTGCCAATGCATCTTGACCCATTAGCCAGTTTTCAATATCAACAATTGAACTGGGTAACTGAGAACGTTCATTCAAAGGTTCAATGTTTCCGGTATTCTGAGTACTAGGTAAATGAGAAGATTCATTCAGAGGTTCAATGTTTCCAGTAGCCTGAGTACCGGACTCCTCGATTTTGGGTGGTAGTTGGTTTATAGATCCTGAGCTTTGTAGAGGAGAACATGCAATTACAGGCTCAACGCTTTGACCGGTATTCTGTGTCCAACTTGAGTCAAAGGCAGGCAATCCCTCTGATGTTACATTTGTACCTTCTTCATGTGGCTCCGGTTGGCAAGTATCTTGGCTTGTAATTCTGCATTGTGTATTATTTCCATTAGCATTTCCATTTTGATTAATGATTGGAAGCTCAATTCCATGCTGATGATGGCTATTCAGGGGTGGCACCATATAAGGACCACCATTACCCGGAATAAATGTTTGATGGAAATTCTGGGTGGCATTTGATTGGGATAATGCTTGGCCATATGCTTGGGTTTCAGAAGTCACAGCATGCTGGTTGACACAACTAAGGCTAACCGGTCCTGGGCTTGGGCGTGAGAAAAAAGGTGAATTTATTGGGTGACTAACATCACCTGGCCCATTGATATTTCTTATTATTGGGAATCTTGTGGCGGTATGCAAGTTGTCAGGTTGCTGTACTGCATTAACATGATTGTTGAAGCTAGCAGAACGATTCAAGCTGTCAGGTTGCTGTACTGCATTAACACGATTGTTGAAGCTAGCAGAACGATTCAAGCTGTCAGGTTGCTGTACTGCATTAACACGATTGTCGAAGCCAGGTGAAGCCCTAGCAGAACAATTCGCTGTTAGTGTGTTTCCAGTACTGCCTACTACACCCTTGGACATCACATGAGGACGAAGGAACTGAGGTCCTAAACTGCTTGCAACCCTTCCTCGTTCTCTTTGGATGGCATGACTGCGAACACCCAGAAACTGCCTGGGTAAAGAGTAAGGCCGGCTTCTGTCCCTCACCAAAGTAGATCCTGATTCTGGACATCTACCATGGTTTGCACCAATTGGGACTGTTGAGTTGGTGGCTGTGCGACCAGCAGGGATGTTAATGGATCTAGAGACCTGATTCTGCACACCAGAAACCAGTGAGGGGGAGCAGGCATACGTTGCTTTTGGCCGCAGGGCCTGATTTTGAGATATAGAGTCGAGTGAGGAGTTGAGTGAGGTGCAAGTGTGCAATGCAGTTGATCTGGTGGAAGCTTGATTCTGTATTACAGAATTTGGAGACAATTGAATAATATGAAGAGGCAGATTTGCATTGCGTTGGGAATGTGCCACACTGAGCGAAGTAGCAGAAGTAGATGAAGCTGCTAATTGGGAACTCGGGCCGAGCTTTAAATTTTGCCTCTGAATTTTCCACGCCTCTGTTTTATCATTTGCATGACAATGATCCGAATTTAAAATGCCAGTGCCCCACTTTAGACATGGTGCTAGCGAGTCACAGACATAACAGTGGCACTGCATATCATCAAAAACATAAATGAGAGTGATGGAAGGATAATGGTCAATATCAAACAACACATAATAAACAAATCTAATTAAAAACACTAAAGCAAGTCTAAATTTTAACATAGTTCAATATGTGATCTTTAGTTGTAATTTTACCTGGGCACAGTAGCTCTCGTGGGGGGTGGAAGAGAAAGGAAATTTAGCACAAAGATGTCGGGCATGAGGATAGTCTCTACATGCAATCTGCAAGTCAAAAAATAATATGAGTCTCAATATCTGAACACAACTGCTACATCATCTCCCATATAAGCAAACAAATGCATTAAAAGAGTAGCTGACAAACAAAAATTAACAAAAGCAAAAAGTAAATAGCAAGCTGCACTAGAAACAAATGCCTCAACTAAAAAACAAATCATAGTTTGAACCTAAAACATCTATCTATTCCCAATTATCTGTAAACATCAAACTGAACCATAGGGAATTATGATAGAGATCCTCTAAAGCTATACTTTCCATATCATCTACAATCTGCATAGACCTAGTGACATTTAACCTTGCCTTAGGGTCTCAATCAGGATCAGTGATTCTAAGTTCAATCTTTGAATACCAATTCATTTATGTTTCCTCAGATGCAATAGCAACATATGGCCCAAAATCAAAGTCTTCTTGTCTTCTACCTTTTTGAACTTTTTCATTAGCCATCTTAACTTTCCACATGTGGCAATTCCATGCCCTGGAAGAATTAGCCATGAGGCTAACATTGGCAAGAATTTCATGAACCTAGACAATCTACACTCAACGGACAAATCATTAAACACATACAATCCAAATAATGTTCAGAAGATTACAAGTAAACGCAATTCCTATAACCAAATAACAAAAGTAGGACCCACATCTATATCAGTATATCTTCATCACAAATCAAGAATCAAGCTTGCCCAAAACAATACACTATCTCTCTATGCTTTCTCTTTACCAAAAACAACACAAAGATTTAAACTTTAGACAGAGTTTACATACCTGACCCTTTTCCCCAACTACAAGCAACTCATCTGACCCAGTAGCTTCCTCTTCCTCCACAGAAGTGACACCATTTTCAGGGTCACCTTCCAGAATCACACAATCATCATCTTCACCATCACCATCCTTCTCAGCAAAAGCAACTTTCACCGAAGACTTTGACTTTAACTTGGGTTTACTCTCGCGAACAACGACAACATCATCAGAATCATCCGATTCTTCATCAGAAGTTAACAGAAAGTCTTTTATCCAATCAAGATCGGTGACTTTGGGTGCTTCTTCTTCTTCATCAGAGCTTATATAAACCACAGGCATGCCTTACCAAACCAGATCAAAAATAACTTAGCAATTGCAAGAACTAGGTTTCCACCGAAACCTAAAAAAAGTTGCAAATTTTGAAGAGAACTTGTAGTGAGTTGTTGTGCGAATTCTCCTGCGAAACAATATAGTGTGAAAATTGAAGAAAAAGTTGCTGAATACACTCCCCTGCATGTAATGCGACGAATGGGAATTGAGAATTTGAGAATACTTTCACATTAAATAGGTAAAATAAAATAAAATTGAAGGAAGAAGATGAGTTTGGAAGAGGTTTATTGTAGAGGGTTGAGTGTGGGTTGGTTACTTAGTTAGGATTGGAGATTGTGGAATTTTGCGGCAGAACGGCCATCGATTTGTGAAAGGCATTTGATTTGCACGAAGGGAAGGTGAAGAGAGAGAGTGAATGCAAAAAATAACGTTTTTAATTATTAAATAATAAATGGTAATTCTGGTGCGTTGCGTAGTGACGTACTACGTATACCATTGTGGGTTACCGTTTGCAATTGCAATTGCATTGCGTGTTCTACCTTTCTTTACTTTTCTTTTTTCTGTCTCTCGTCATTTACTTTCTCTCTTCACTAGATTTATTCTGTGCGATCTTGCAATTTTAATATGATGAACAATGACTTTATAGATGTAGTTTGAAAAACATTAACATTTTATAAGGGTATAATAACACATATATATAAGGCGAAGAGACAATGAATAGTCTTTGGTGGGACGTTTCTAAGTCCTTTTATATCTTGCACTCTTTTTTTATAAGTCCTTTGTGTGGTTCTTACCACGTGTATGTGTTATAGTATGGGCTTTGAAATTTCTTTGTATGTGTTATAGTATAGTTTGAAATTTTCTTGTACATATCAACTAACCAACTAAGTATGTTATATTTACCATTTTTCACTTACATCTGATTTGATCGTAAATATTTTAGAGTTAAATCGTATTTACCTTCCAGGAGATAGATACGAATTCCAAAGAAATTTCACATCGTATTTATTTAGATACGATTCCCTCCCGAAGTTTTAAAAAATGAGTTATGGAAAAAAAACCAAAGAGTGAGACCTTAATTTTTGCTAGATTAATAATTTCATAAAGTTTGCATTATTTACAACTAATGTTATCAAAAATGCCTCCCCAAATTGATTAATAAAGTAGCACATGTAAAGTGTATCATACTATAACACATACAATGACTAAGAATACACACAAAGAGACTTATAAAAAAAGTACATAAAGACACTTATAAAAAAAGTTTTCCCCCCGAATGGGGAAAGATGCGACTCTGTATTAATAGTTAGGGAATATAGAGTGGGGGTATATTGAGTAAGCAGTGGGAGTATAAAATGAGAGTACATTTTGATAATTAAAAAAAGAGTGTTGGACAAAAAAAAAATTGGCCAAGGATATATCGGTCCAAAAATATAGAGTGGGGGTATATTGGTAAATGGTGGAAAAAAAATTTCCCACCAAAAGTGGCTATTGTCAACGATCTTGTATTAATATATAGAGACTAAAAGTGGCTATTGTCAACGATCTTGTATTAATATATAGAGATAAATCAGATTGGTTCAATTTTTGTCAGGGGTATGTCGGTCCAAAAATATTGAGTGGGGGTATATTGGTAAACAGTGGGGTACATAATGAGGGGTACATTTTGATAATTAAAAAAAGTGTTGGACAAAAAAAAATTGTTAGGGAAATGTCGGTCCAAAAATATAGAGTGGGGGTATATTGGTAAACAGTGAGGTACAAAATGAGGGGTATATTGGTAAATGATGGGGTGCAAAATATAGAGTGAGAGTATGTCGGTTCAAAAATATAGAGTAGGGGTATATTGGTAAACAGTGGGGTACAAAATGAAAGGTATATTGATAAATGGTGGGAAAAGTGCGAAAGTGGCTAAGTCAACGATCGATGTTGGCTTAATAGTTGTTGGATTTTGAATTATCACATAATATTGTCCCTATATTATTTCATATTTTTGTCTAAAGTTAGAAAAATATAAAAAGAAGTTTCCATAAATAAAAAAATGTAAAGAGAATCAAGATAGTCAATTCAAACCCCATAATTATTGACAAAAATAAGAGGATTGTAATTATAAATATATAAAAACACAAAAATATGGCGAGTATACGGTTTGTTGTTCGAACCCCTTCTTTTTTTCATTTTAAAAAATGAAAAAAGTTTCATTCCATTAGTTTATATTACTAAACTCACGAGTAAATCTGTTGATTTGGAATCACAGGGTGCGTAAATGTCAAAGATGATGAATTGATTTCGTACCTATTTCACTCTATTTTTCTTTTTGTTCGTTCGTAATAATTGATTGATGAATCAATTATATGAATCAATTATTTTCAATTGTATCTTTCACGTGGTATTTTTTGCTTCTTTTTTTGTGGTTCAAAAAAAATTAACAAAAATGATACGACTTGGTTGACCTAGTTTAATATTTGCATAAAAAAACGGGGGTGCTTCTAGGGTGAAGAAACAAAACAAATCTCTCACCGGTGAACCATTAAATATGACCGTAGGATATAATATAAAAATTCATCAACAGTTGAGATTTAATATTGGTTGATTCAATCTTAACCACTCATATCATTTTTCACAATATCTTACGATCAATTTTAGTGGTTCGCCGGTAAGCGATTTGATTTGCTCTCTGACCTAGAAGCACCCAAAAAACCGATACAAATATTAGATGATTGTATTTTTATTTTTTAATGAGTCAAATAAAATATATAATATTTATATTCTAAAATGTAGTTATTAAATACCCAAAAATGTAGTTATTAAAATTGAAAAATATTGCCTTTTAAGTAGTTGTGAAAAGTATATTCAGAAAAATAATATGATTAATATATACAGAAAAATACAATATCTACAAACATATATTTTAAAAATATAATATACTTCGTGCAAAAACTAATGTGTGCACAACGACTTTATTTTTGTTATCAAATAATAAAAAAGCAATACAATTAAAGTTGGGGATTCCCTGTTTTTATGGTGAAAATAATGCTAAATACCTTTTCAGGCGTGCAACAACTAAAATACTCGTATTAGGTTTTGTATTCGTAATATATATATCTATACTTGTATATAAAGGGGATTCCAAAAAAACCTGCCACTTTTGGTGTCAGATTTTTCAGACCAAAATACCTTTAGGGTAAGTAAAATTTTCTAATAGACATAACCACCCACTACTAACACACCAATACACCAACACATAAAAGACGGATGAGCGAATAGCGAATGAGTTCATTTTGGCACAATTGTAAGTTTGTGTTTGGTAAAAGTAGTAATGAATGAATGAATAGCGAATGAAATTATGAGATAAAATTACTTGATAGAAAATGATGTATTTGATAAAACTAACGGTTAAAATAGCTGATAAATGTAAAATGACATAAAAAATATTTAATTAATGATTAAATTATTTAATAATGACAAAAAGTTTAATGAGGAGAGATAAGTAATTTAAGAACAATAAATGTTGGTGCTTACCAAACACACGTACTCTTCATCCGCTATCGGGACGCACCAAACAGAGCCTAAGTAATAAAATCGCAAATCGAACCAAATTGTTTGGCTGGACTAGAAAATTGAATAAAAAATCAACAAAAATACATTTTTTTTCAATTAGCTTGGATCGTTTTGCGATTTTTACTTTTAGATTGGATCGGATTTAAACAAAAATGTTATTTAGGCTGCGCGAGAGAAGGTGTTCTATTCGGTTTACATTATTATTAATTATTAAAGGAGAATTCTAATACCTTTCACTGAAGATTAATATGTCCCGGTGTTTATCTTTTTATTTCCCGTCTACTACACCAATAATCTCTCAATAAATTATCAATAGCAACATGAAATAAATTGGAGCTAATTTTACTTACCTCATATGGTTAACTCGAATTAGTTAGAACACTTTCTTCTAGACACTGTAAATTAGTTAGGGCTTCTTTCTTCTAGGTCAAAATCCTCTAAAAAATATCAATAGCAACATAAATACACAATCAGCCGGTGAGAGAAGTGACAAAGAAAAGGGAAAAAGTCATGTAGGTGAAGGTGATGTGAAACAGTGAAAGTGAAAAGAGCACAAAATAAAGCAAAAGAATAGCTCAATAACAATACCGCAAAGATAGAGGCCCTTTGCAATACCTTGCCTGTACTTCTCTCTCAATAATGTGTTTATTATTTATAGAGTTCCGTAACATAAATTTGAAATTTCAAAAGTCAACTTAACAAATAAAAAAACAGTGGAATTTTAGAAAGTATATAACGTATTTCATTTAATATTAGAAATACATATGACCATAATTATGATCGTTAATAATATTTTGAGAAAAAAACTTAAAAATATCCTGTTTGAATAATAGAAAATTCACAAGCCTTTGAATATTAGTATTACCTTAGGTTTTGTTAGGCTCGATTTAGTAAAAAATAGCGGATAAAGAAATAATGTGTTTAGTAAAACTAATGTTAAAATAGTGATAAATGTAAAATGACATAAAACTATATTTAATTAGTGATTAAATTATTTAATGATGACAAAATGTTTAATAAGGAAAGATAAGAAATTTAAGAAAAATAATAAGAGTAAAAAAAAAAGTGAAACGTTATACGCTATCCGCTAAATAACGTTTCAAAAAACTTTGAAAGTTACCCGAAAAACGTTAAATGTTAGTACTTACTAAACATCTATATATTTGTCACCCGTTAGTCAATACACTAGTCTCATCTACTAGATGAGACACGCCAGATAGAGCCGAAAGCTCTGTTTGACACGTCCTATCCGCTAACAAATAGTGGATTCGAGACTGAAGTATTGACTAGCGGTTGACAAAGACATCTATTTGGTAAGCACTAGTGTGTTTACCATTTTTTGGGTAGCGTTTTTTGAACGCTACTTCAAGTAGCGCTTTAGCTGATAGCGTATAGTGTCTCACTTTTTTGACATTTTAGCATTACTATTTTCCTTAAACTACTTTTCATTCATTATTAAACATTTTATCATCATTAAATATCCTTTTATGTAATTTTACACTTATCTACTATTTTGACCGATAGTTTTATCAAACACAAAATTTGCTATTAACTACGTTTATCCGCTATCAGTTAGCTCATCTGCTAGCTTATCAACTATCCGCTAGTTTTTACCAAACAAAGTATTCATAAAAAGTAGTGGATAGCGGATAAGTTAGCAAATAGAGGATAACCGATAAGTTAGCAAATAGCGGATAACGAGTAGCAAATAAGCTAGCGGGTAGAAAATCATGTGTTTGGTAAAATTAGTGGTTAAACTAACTGATAAATGTAAAATGACATTAAAAATAAATATTTAAAATTGTCTGGTTTAATTTAAAGGATGAAGAATGAATTTAAGAAAAATAATGAGAGTAAAAACGACAAAAAAGTAATGCTATACGTTATAAGTAGTGTTTACTTTAAGTAGTGTTTGAAAAACGTTAAACGCTACTAAAAAACACTAAACTCCGTTTCTTACCAAATTACTCTCTCCCCGTTTCACAATACATGACGTTTTTAAAGAATTATTTTGTTTATTTTACTTGTCGTTTTCAAAGTCCAATGCAGCATTAACAATTGGTTTGTTAATAATACCATTAACTATTTATTGGGGAGAGGAGTGGAATAATAAATAGTTAAGGGTATTCTAGGAAAAAGATAAGTATTTCCATTAAAAGCAACAACATTTATTGTTCTTCTTGGTATGTGTAAATTACCTTAAAACGACATGTATTGTGGAACAGAGGAAGTACGTTTGTTCATCATCCATTAGTCAAATCCGCTATCCGCTAGCGAATGAGGCTTGCCAAACAGAGCCCTAAAATAACCTGGGGTATCCGAGCGGTAAATGAGTTTGGATCTATCTTAATGTCTTAAATTCGAATCTTGTGTGAGACAAAAAAATTACGGGGCGCACAAATTGGCAAAGCGGAGTAAACACGTAACCAACTAAATTTCTCGACGTAGATTACTCATCTACAATGCCGATGGATAATGCATATCATAATCACGGTAACCATATATATATATAAACTTAAAATATCAATAAAATGTTAAAACAAATAGAAATACTATAATTTCGTGTATATTAACTATAAAAATATTTATACATTTTTTCGTTATCTTAGCCCACTTACCACTCGGATTAACCAATTTTTTTAAATTTTATGTACATTAATAACATTTAGTATTTTTTGGTAAATCGGGTATCCTCTGCGTACAACTGCAGAGACTAATCTCTCGAGCCGAGTAGGACCACAATGGGCGGCAAAGTTCTCCCTCAAAATAACATTTAGTATTAAACTAAGGTAAATGCATTACTATTTGTCAAATTATTAAATTGAAATGACCTTTTAAATAATTCACTATAATTTTTTGTTGACCAAAAAAATTATATAATGTTATATAATATTAAATATGGAATTTAATTACTATACATCATCTTTTTAAAAGATGTTAACATACTAGTATGAATAACCTGTGTCATGCACCGGTATCCATAGTTGTTTTTCTTAAGCAATCGTTATTTTAAAATATTAGAAAAATGTTATTATATTTGATATGATATATTTTTAATTTTATTTATATATCTATTTATATACTAACAATTTTTTCTTTATCTATTTCTAATTTATGAGATATAAATAATCATAACTAAATAATAAAAAATATTAACATTTACTATATATTATTTGAAACTTAATTAATTCACCGACTACAAAGGGATAATTTAATCTTTAAATAATGCAAATTTATGGTTTCTTAATCTGTGTGAAACCTCCTAAAAGTATCAAAGATCGGAACAGAGGGAGTAGGTGGTATCAGACCATCAATTATTATTTGTTACTTTGTTGAAAAAATATTTAGAAATAAATTATATTATTATATATATATATATATATATATATATATATATATATCCTAATGTTAGTTATAATTAATATCCATGCGATTGAATTACTTTAACTCTAATAGCCATTCAAAAGCGTTTTATTTCATGTACCAAAAAAAGACATTTTGTCTAACAGACTTATGATCAAAAAACTTTAAATATGTTGGTCTCACAAACCACTTCCAATCCGATGCAAATGAAATATAAATTTAGCATATATAATTTTTTTAACAAATAAAAAGAAAATTATTTCTAAATACCCTTAATCAAAAGAAAGTTGTTATACCAACGCAAGGGTTGGTCCAAGTGGTAACTAGACTTGGATACCACCTCAAGGTTTTGAGTTCGAATCTTGGGGTGTGTCAAAAACTATGTTGGGAGGGGAGAACCACACGGAGGTCAGTCAGGTTCTCCGGCGTAGATTAGTCATTGGCAAAGCCGACAAAAACTTTGTACAAAAACATGGTAAAAAAAAAAGTTGCTAACAATATATTTTTTTGACCAAGCTAACAATATTATTTATTATCTCTTCCATCTCTTTTTTTAATATTATTTATATGCTAATGAAAATGCTTATAAATATTGTTGCATTTTATACAATAGTAGAATAATTATATATTATATTACTTAAATGGAAAAATAACCAAATGCTGGATAGTATTTTATATAATTCGATAAAATATTATGACTAATAAACCTTTTTTTATAGGATATAAATGTCTGCCATTATAGTTATGTAACACCCTCATATTTCTATCTAGTAGAAATACTAAAGTGTACATAATGGCATACATCAGAGTATAAAAATTCTTGTCTCAAATATTGATTTGACCAAAAACTCTCGAATCCAAATCAAAGAGTCATAACATAATATAGTCAGAATTTCAATATCCCAAAACTAGACAACAGCGGAAACGATTACATAACTCAAATACAAGTTCAAGTTATAAATCGAATACAAAGATACAAGGGAAAAATCAAAACTAATAATAGAAGAACTACGTCTTCAATATCCTTCTCGAGCACGCCATCCACCCGTGCCATAAAGGATCTTCTTTCCCTGTTTCTCTGAAAAACAACAACATTTGTAGGGTGAGACAACTTGTCTCAGTGAGTCTTACCGTGACCCCTTACCTATCACTCGGTCCATTTATAAAACCATAATTAGTAATTCAAAAAGAATTACAATATATAATCAATTACTTGTGACTTGTCACCTACAACCTAAAGAAGCTCGAGTGACAAAATCACAATATACACATTTAAAAGTTTTATCAATTCTAGTACATCACCAATAACAACACATAAGGAAGCATGGGTGAACCCCAACATAGCCAATAAGTGTACAACTCTTAAAGGCTGATAGCTATAATTTTAACATGGGGGCCTAGGACCAGGGCGCATGACTTTCCTCTCCTAGTGTACTAAACGCATGGAGGTCGTCACCTCAATTCGATATTTCTTATATATCGTGAAACGTGGACCGGTTTAGAGGAACATAATCATCCGAGCCAATTATAAATTAAGAAATGGAACATTTTGTTCAATTCACTTTCCAAAACATATGTCCTCACACGTATACTAATTACGGTTTTATAGAATATGAATCGTTTCCGAACTTTCCATCAAAATTCCAGTTTGATATGTCAAACAAAACTCCAATCAAATTACTTATTTGAATAGTACATTTCATAAGCTTCGCAACGCATTTTAAAGCACTTGAATCGACTCCGGATCAAAAGTTATGAGCGAAACAATTTTGAAATTTTTGAAACACAGTGCGCGAAAACTCGCGCGAGAGCGCCTCGCGCCGATTTCGCGCCACAAGTCATTGGCACCGTAGCACCTGCGCGAAACGCGCGCTGGGCAGCATTTTTGCGCCAGTTTCCGCGCCACTGGGCAACCAAAGTGATTTTTCGCGTCAAATTAAAATCGTTTTCGCATCTAAGTCAATCTGATTCAGTCCAAGATCACAAACAACCATTTGTCATACAGAAACACTAAATTTAATAGTCCAATACCAACCAAAGATCAACAATAGTAAACAAAAGTCAATAATTTAAAACTTAGTTATCGAATCCTCAAATTTCGGTATTGTTTTCGACTCTAGATTTTATTACGAAATCAAGGAACCACATATGACAGCATTCCAACAATCAAAATTAAATTGAAAACCCTAAACGTGAGTAAAACTCACCTATCGTGATGAAAATCACGAAAAACCAAAACTCTCCGAAGCTCGATCGACCCGTAACACACGAACACGCTCTGAATTCGTTCCAAAAGCTCTAGAGCCGAACCCATCAATCGAAACTCCTCAAAATCACTCCCAATCCGCAACCCAAGCCTTCCAAAGCCTTAATCTTGCTTCCCTTAGGTTCAAAGCTTCATCTTCTCCATTTTGAGCTCCAATGGTCAACAATGGTGATTTGAGAAAGATGGAGAAATAGGGTATGAAATTAGTATCAATGGAAAGAGAATTGAAAATGGAGTGGAATGGTGGAGAGATTACTTACTAGCATGGAGGATCCATGGAGATCCCTTCACCTCTTCTTCTTCTTCCTTCCTCTTCTCTCTCACGTCTTCTCTCTCTCTCTCTCTAACTTTCCCCTTTTTAATTTTTTTCTTTCTTTCTCCTTTCTCATCCGTGTTATCTCTCTCTCTATATATATATATATCTCTCTCTTTTTATTTCTTCACACAAGTGTGGAATGAGAGAGCATTTGGATATTTTTAGTGTCTTAGAGCTCATTTAATGTGAGTGGTATAAAGACTAAAATACCCCTAGTGTTCTAATTTCCACTCAATTATGTATTTAAATTATATACTCAAGCAATTATAAATTGCTTCCGCGACAACTTCACATCCGTGACTTGATTTATTACCTACTCGAGTAATAAATCACTCGTTAATTTCTTAATTCGAAATTAACGAAATTAGGGATGTTACAAGTACTAGCGTCGTGACCCGTGCGATACACGGGGCCAATGCTTTAAGTTCTACGGAAGAATTATAAGAGGAAGATTAGATTAATAGTAATTGAAGTCAAAGTTTAAGGACAATGGAAAACAAATTGTCGAACAAAAAAATAATTTGTGATAAAGTTAGAGTAAATGGTTAGCCCATATTAAACAATATTATCATAGAATAGACACGTTTAATCAAATATGTTAAAATAGGAGCAGTCTGAGATGAATATTGTAACATTTTATTGAGTATTTGAACAATTAGTTTTTTTTCGAACGCTAACGTAACTCAAAGCACACCACTTATCATCACACTTTACGTATTTCGTAACGAAACTATTTTTTTTCCAGCAAACCAGCTACTGAGGAACAAACTTTACATATTTTGATAAATTAATTCTTGAAATTTACTACATTAATTGAAAAAGTCAATTTTTTCTACAAATTTAAAATAAATATATATATATATATATATATATCTATATCTATCTATCTATACTATATACATTTGTGAATATCCTCTAAGTAGTTTATCCTATGCACAAAATCTGATGTCATCATCTAAGCCCTTTGTTGGCGCATTAATGTTAAGTTTTAAAAAAAAAACTGAAATTCCTATGTCGTTTAATGCAGGAATAAATGTTATGAACAAATAATAAAATGACATTATTATTTTGTCTAGAATCTCTTTTTACTATTGTCTTCAAAAAAATAAATTAGTTACTTTTTGATATTAATTACTCTTTCTATTAATTATTTGATATCCAAGATTAAAATTTATACATGTTTGAATAAATTACTGTTCTAATTAAAATTTTGAATTTTTTTTGAATGAATTACATGTTTGAATTAATTACTGTTCTAATTACTCTTTCTTTTGATTACTGTTTGAATTTTGAATCACTCTTTCTATTAATTATTTTGAATTTGTTGATATTAATTATTGTTCTAATTAAAATTTGGAATTTTCTAAGATATGAAATATTGTGATTATGAGATGCATGTAAAATTTGATTATTCAAAACTTATACTATGAAATACACGTGACATTTTAAAATTCACAAATGACCTTGCTAATTTCGGGCTACACATAAATAAATAAAATATTCTTAGCAATTAAAATTGCATATATTCATATAATTAATCGGTTTAATTTATTTGATGCACACAAAATGGCAACATTTATATATATATATATATATATATATATATATATATATATATATGATGATTAATATTTTAAGTAAAAATAAAAATATAAGTCATATATATAACAAATCATTTAAAATTTAAACTTTCTACAATAAAATAAATGAGATCAGAATTTATATAATAATTTGCAAAAGTTGTAATTTATCATTATATAATAATAATTTATCATTTATCACCAGACAAAAATTGTTTTGTAAACAAAAAAAATGCACCAAGTAAATTAATGAGAATGACATGTCATCTAATTTATGTTTTGTTTACATGGCAATTTGAACAATTGCATGTATTTTTCTGTGACGACACATGGAATGAGGGCTTCGAAAAAACCCTACATTCCATAGATTGATTTTATACACATGGTGAGCTAAGGGACACCAAAAAAGTTTGATTCAAATCATGTAAACCAACATACAGGCACTATGCTTCTCGCCCTGAGTACATTACTTAAGTATCTTTAATACAGATAGATATTATATTATTAGTAATTGATGTTTTTCACGTGTATTTTGAATTTCTAATTAAAGTTATTAATAAAATATTAAAATATGCTCACTTTTTTGTTTTTATTCTAGAGTAGTGATATAGTACGAAGTCATTTTTATTAGAAACATATGAATTTGTTCTCTCTCACATCACTCAACACTTGAAACCACTCCTAGATAACCTATCTGCACTGCACCATCATCCACAACGATGCTACCGTTTTTCTCTTGGCATAAAACCATTAACTAGCCCCACTATTTATTCTTCAACCATTTGCGCTTGTATGTGGAGGAAGACCCTCATCGTTTGGTACTGAATCTTCACTAACTTTATCATCCACCTACACTTACTGACTTTATACCACAAACCATGACTTTATACCACAAACCATGAACCTCCGATTTTACTATTAGTTCGCGGCTTTTGATTTTCTCACCCCCCTCAACCTACATCTCACCTCATAAATGCATATATCCCGAAAATGCCCCTGGCATAAAAAAAAACCAACCGGACCTACATAAAAAAAAATCCGGAATTACAAAAAAAAAAGGTATTTTCGGAAGATTGGAGGTGATTTTTCCTAATTAGTCAGAAAATTTGGTATTTCCTATGACACGTTTTTGAACCTAATTAGGCTTTTAATTTTCATACCCCCCTCATTGGCCTCCATACCCCCATAATACACTTTTATACCAAAATACCCCTCTCATTTTGACAAAAATCAGATCTAGTCTAAAATTTCACCCTTTTTCCGGATTCATCACTAAAAGGTAAATCCGTAGTGTATTTTTTTTAATTTTTCCCGGATTGTTCAAATGTTGATGAATCCGTAGGAAATTTTTAAAATTGTTTCGGGATTTATGTTAACTACATAAATCCGAGTGTTAATTTACACTCTGGATTTATGTGGTTAACATAAATCCGAGTTAAGTTTTTTATATGCGTGCGGATTTATCTATCCAAGATAAATCCGTAGTGTTTTTTTTATTTTTTTTAAATTTATTTAATTAGTTAATTAATTAAGTTTTCAATGGTTAATATCGTACAGATATGGCTATGTCGGATGGGACGCTTCCCAATTGCATTGATCTATCGGATGCATTTACAACAAATGAGGTGGGCATTTATTATTTTAAATAGTACTTAGAATTTAGTCTAATCCGATAATTGTAAATTATTTGTAGATTTTTCATACCCGTGATGATCTCATACGTTGGGCTAGAGAGACGGGGAAAGCCAACGGAATAGTTGTTACCATCCGCAGATCCGATAAAGCAATTGACAAAAGTGGGAGAAAAAATGTGATTGTTTTTGGTTGTGCGAAACATGGGAAACACACCGGAGTAGACGTGGATTGCTCTAAAGGTAGAAGGATATCTTCAAAGAAGTGTGATTGTCCATTCAAGCTAAAAGCTAAACCTCTGAATCCTCCAGTTGAGGATTGGAAGGTAGAGGTTAGGTGTGGTGTACACAATCATAAGCCATCTCCATCATGTATCGGACTTCCAATATTTGGGCGATTCACAAAGGAAGAGAAAAGTATGTTGGATGAGCATACATTGTTAAATGTCAAAGCAGATAAGAGTCTAAGTGCATTGAAGAAGAGATTTGTGGGGAACTTGAGTACTATCACGCAGCTTGTATAAGCAAATGCTTGGATGTTTAGGGCGAGTCGTAGAGGTTCTAGAACCGAGATCCGAGGAGCTTATGAGGTTGATAGATTCTCGAACACTATGTGTGTTGGACTAGAAGAATTGAGAACTCTGATGTTATTGGTGACATCATGTGGGCACATCCTGAGTCTATCCTTCTTATATAATACACTATCTAATTTATTAGTCAATTTGGGGGGGAGGAAATTTTTTATGGCATCAGTTGTAAATAATGCAAACTTTATGTTTATTATTAATCTAGCAAAAATTAAGGCCCCACTCATTTTTTTTATTATCAAAATGTACCCCTCATTGTTAAGCACATATTATTTTAGGTTTTTTTTGTACCCCCACTGTTTACCAATATACCCCCCACTCTATATTTTTGGACGGACATACCACTGACAAAAATTGAACCAATCAGATTTATGTTTGTAATAGGTAAATACGATTTATGTTTTTTCAAGTCGTATTAACCTATATACGATTTCCCTGACAAAAACCATATAAATTAAAAAAAAAGAATCCTATTTATCTCAGAATAAGTTAAATACAATGTGATTTTTTAAGGAAAATCGGATTTATGTTTTTTTACGCGGATTTATGTTTGATGAAGGTAAATACGACTTACTATTTTTGAAGCTTCTGGGAGGAAATCGTATCTAGATAAATACGATGCGAAATTTGCTGGAAATCGTATTTATCTCCTGAAAGGTAAATACGATAAGCTCTAAAATATTTTTGGTGAAATCATATGTAATTGAGAAATGGTCAATATTCTGTAAATTTGTAATTTTTTAGGGGTATTTTAGTCTTTTCACCGTATGCGTGGGGGTATGGAGTCAAATGGTGGGGTACAAAAAAAAACCTTTTATTTTTATGAGAATGGTTGAGCCCATATAACATAACCGTTGGTTAGTTAATATCTACAAAAAAAATTCAAAGCCATTTTTTTAACCAATAGTACATACATCCATTTTTTTGTGAACTATTTTGCCCTCATTATTTTTAAAGAGTGTTTTTATCAAAGTTTTTATGAATTAAGTTTCTCACATTCTAAATCACCACCCCGCATTGGTACATATCTTTGCAAATATATCATATATAAACACAACTCTGTTAACATAAAAATTTCATTCTATGTTTGGTTGTAAATTATCAATTCGTATCAACTACTAACTTTGCAAAACATAATTTTTTTAACATTTTTTACGGAACTCCTTATAACTACGTTATGTGCATCGCACGGGTGTACGTCCTAGTATATATAAAGATGATATCGTACCTTTTAAGCGAGTGTAGCCTTTGCGCCAAACTCACGTGAAAGCTTTGGTTTTCCCTTTTTTTATTACTTCTTTTTAGTTTTTATATATTTTAAGATTTTTTTTAATATTTTAAGCAGTGTAATTTTTGTATTTTATGCTACTAAGTAGTGTGTTTTGAGGTGTTTTAGATTCTGGAAAAAAAATGAGATGTTTTAATACATGAAGTTCGTTCCTCAATAATCAATTTGATGAAAAAAAGTTAATTTCGTGACAAAATACATAAAGTATAATGATAAACAGTGTGTTTTGAGGTATTTTTGGAGTCTGAAATTTTTTTAGATATTTATATACGCGAACTTCGTTCCTAAATAATCGGTTTGGTGAAAAAAATTAATTTTGTGACAAAATCTGTAAAGTGTGATGTTAAACGGTGTGTTGGGAAGTACCTCAATAACCGGTTGATAGATTTTTTTTTAATTTAGTGACAAAATACGTAAACGCAATGCTAAGTAGTGTATTTTGAGATACTTAGAGTCCGAAATAAAATTATATGTTCAAATTCATGAAGTTCGTTCCTTAATAACACGGTTTGGTGGGGAAAAAAAATAGTTTCGCGACAAGAAATACGTAAAAAGTGATGCTAGACAATGTGTTTTGAATTATTATAATGTTCGGAAAAAATACCGTTCACAATTTAATTTATCAAAATGCAACTCATCGCATTAAAAAATTAATTTATGTTTATAATTTTTTTTCTTATATTTCTTCTTATATTTAGTTTTTGCGAGTACTTGCACTCACCCTCTTTTGTTTCTTTAAGGACTATTCCTGTTGACCCATTTTCTTTTACGACCTTTATTTTGGTTATTTCACACCAACAAGTATTAAAAAGATACTTAAATTGAGGTTTATATTTTATTTTAGTCTCCCCTTCTTAGATCTTCTACCATTGCATGCTTGTTGCCATCATCGCCGACCTCAAGACCTTATGCTTGGGGTTTAACCCAATAACGAGAGATATATTCTCTCTACTGCGAACCGTTGCCTTGTCACCTTCTCCAGCGACACGTCCCTGATAGAGCCACCACCGTTGAGTAGAGTAATCTCTGGGGATTCTATATCTTCTGCAACCCTTTGACCTCTCGTCATTTTGTGGTTGTCTCCCCATCGTCAATCTCGACATCCATCCGTCCATCTCCTAAGCCACCATGGTTATGCTTTTGTTTGACTATTTCGGCCTACTGCTACTAATGCTACTGAAACCAAATTTCATTTTTCTTGAATAACTCATCAATATGCGACAAAATTGAATGAACCTGGACTCTAACTGAAACCAAATTTCGCATAAGCACTTTTCTAATTTAGTCATATATGTATTTTTTTTATTTTGATATGCTACTCCTACTCCTCCTACTAGTGTACTGTTATTGTCACTTCTACTCTTACCGCTACTTCTACTCCTACTACTACTACTCCTATTGCTACTGCCCCATCTTTTTTAAATTTACAAAAATCCCCCAAAAATTCTAAAAGTTATAATATCACCCCCTCAATTTTCTGAAATTATGAAATTACCCCTTTATTATTGAAAACTATAGTTTTATTCCTAATCTAAAAAAACACTATTTTTAGTACCAATCTCGTAGAATATTCATAGTATGTTTTGTGGTTGCAGTTTTTTTTAGATAAGCAAAAATTGTGTTAATGGGAGCACTAGGAGTGCGCCAACCCATGTACAGTAAGGGAAGGGGGAGAGCCTCATTAAAACCTCCATGAGCTAAAACCATTGGGAAAAAGACTCGGGCAGGGAAAAAGAGTACCTCAAAACATATGTGGATGACTTACAATTTTAATATCAACCCATTGTTTCTCCCCCTTGGAAGCACGAAAGAGGGTTAGAGCCCCATAAAGAAATAGACATGGAAGAGTTTCTCTTCAACTTATAAATACACCAACTCCAAGAGAGACTCTTAACCCGGTTAACAACCGAGTCCACGCTAGTTTCCTCCTCTTTGAAGACGACGTCGGTTCTTGCAAGCCAAATACTCCAACACGTGGTGAGCCAAAAGACATGTTTTACTCGTTTGGACTTCTGCCCATGGCACCAATGAGCGCAACTTCTGTAAAAATCCACCATACTCAGAGACAAGTCAACATTCACACCTAACCACGCTCCAATTGAAGTCCAGACCGACTGTGCAAAATGGACAAGTGGTGTGGAAAATAGTATGCAAGTATACATAGTCACACAAGTAATATAATGATAAGAAAATGTTGAACCCACATGGATTATGCAAAGCTTTGTAAAGTTTAGAGTGTACACTTAGTGTGTCTACACTATTCACAATTGGTTGAAGTGTGTAAAGTGAATAAAAACAATATAAACAATAAATGTGTGTAAGGAATCAGTTAGATAAAGTAGTTGAGATGTTTTTGATAACTCTATTTTATATAGAGTTATTCATATGTTTAAACTTAGTAAATTTCTCTCTTTCAAGTAAAGATAAGGAGTTTTATAATATTTTGTGTGATATATGATAATTTGAGTGATTGACATGGTTATAGTTGTTAATAGGCCATTTTGGATATATTGTGGTATGTTTGATGTTTTTGTTCAGTGCAGTCTACAGATGCTCCTGCATCAATGCTCCTGCATTGATCCTGCACTAAATCTGCATCACTTGGAGAGAGCAGCTAGCCACTTGCACATCCACTTGCATGCTGACCTCCTGCTTGGTCCCCTAAAGCAAGACCACTTTATATTTCGGCGCCTACCATTCCCACATAGCCTTGAGCATAGCTTTGAAGAGTCATCAACATAGGGACACATGTTTATATCTCATTGGACCTCCCCATACACTTGATCAAAGATCTCAACTTGGGGAACAACCTCTGAAAAGTAACTACAGCTCAAATCTCTCAAGATTACTTCAACATGAAGGAAGGAAGGAAGTGTTACCAAGTGGCTTCAGTCTCAATAGGGGGTGAATTGAGATTTTTAGAAAATCGTTCCCCTTTTAACAACTTAGATTGTTTTTCACGCAGGTTAATAGAAAGAACGAATTAGAAATAAAAGCAGTGAAGAACACAAGAGATTTATACTGGTTCAGTCACCTCCTAGTGACCTACTCCAGTCCTCACAAAACCCTTTGTGAGATTTTCACTATCAAATCAAAGCTTAAAGCGGGTGCTTTAATTTTAAACCCTTACAAAACTCAGGCACTCTTCACACTTAGGATCCCCCACCTTTGTGCAAGAGCCCTCAAAACAATTACAATTGACAAACAAGAGATACCCCACCCTTGTTACAATCAAAAACCCTAGAGAGATACCCCACTCTCTAGTACAACCAATTTACAAACAAGAGATACCCCACCCTTGTTGCAATAAAAACCCTAGAGAGATTCCCCACTCTCTAGTATAACCAATTACAAAAATTGAACAAATTACAAGAAATAGAAATACCTCTAAAGTAGGTGAATACAACAAATTGAAGCTTCCCAACCTAACCCTTGAGAGAGATCAGCTAAAATTGATAGAACATTGAAGAGCAAGTGTGACAGTGTGATAGGGTGTGTTCTGCGTTTTAGAATTGTAGGTTGTTGTAATCCGTGAAGCCCTAAATCCTATTTATAGAGTTTGTAAAAATATGACCGTTGAAGCAATTGTAACTCTATTTTGATAAATGAATAATCGATTGATTGCTTCTAAGGTAATAGGTTGGAAATCGATTTCTTGCTTAAGGAATAAGTGAGAAATCGATTTTGTACTTTAGTGAAGCAAGAAGGTAATCGGTTGATAGCTTCATAAAATTAGGTTCCTTAAAGCTAGGCAAGATGCAAAAGATTGTGAGCTTTAATAAGACAAGCCACAAATCGATTTAGTGCTTTAAAACACAAGTGGGAAATCGATTTTGTTCCTTTAAAAACACAAGTCATGAATCAATTGTTTTCTTTCCAAAACAATTCTTTCTTAAAACCATCAATATGCAAATCGATTTCTAGCTTTAATTTTATAGGCTATGAATCGATTTCTAGCTTTAAACAAGCTATGAATCGATTTCTAGCTTTAAAGTTACAAGCCATGAATCGACTGCTTTCTTTCCAAAAACAAGTTCTCTCAAAAATCAAGCCATGAATCGATTTCAACAAGTGCCTAACCTATCTGGTTTGCTTTTGTGTGTGTTAGTGTGTTGAGTGATTTGAGTCGATCCTCAAAAGCAGTTTACAATTTATTCCTAAGACACACTCGACTTCCTAGCAACTACCCTTAACACGGACTTACTTCTTGGGTTGGTTGTGCCTTGGAATTACATTTGTCACTTTGTCTTAGATTACTTCATCATCAAAACTTAACCTGCAACACAAGATATCCACAGGAAGCACCTCTCTTGAAGACTATAAAAGGACCTCACATCTTCATTTGGAAATATATCACAATCCATAATTTAGATTCAAATTTCAATATACATAGTTAGTTTCTATTTTGTAAGAGGGAAAGGAAGGAATTGACAAACCATCCTTACATTGATTTCATAGTGTTTACATAGTGCTAAGGAGTAATGGTAGTGCATTGCTAGGAGAATTCATGCAAAGAGCTTCAACTCGTGTAATCTCTATCTTGTTGTCTCTCTTTTGTGATTTCAATTATATAAACATGTTCTATTCAGTTTATATTTACCTTGCAATGTCTATGTTGAGCTAAATATCTCTTAGTTGGAATGTTCTAACCATTTAATGAGCTTTTAAGTAAGTATGATGCATGTATGTAATGTATGCACTTTAGTTCTTGCTTGATAATATTTTCAACACTTATTTTGAGATTGATCACTTAGAATAAGTAGATTTGTAAGAGCAGACATGACTTACAATTAAGAACTCAATAACTAATATGGGTGAGTGTTTTACATAAAGGAAACTTTGTGAAAACCATGCTAAGTCCTAGACATAGGATAATATAGTCCATAGGGTGATACTGTGGGTACTTTAAAAGGCAAGAGTGAACTTATTTAGCATGCCTAGACATAGGAAGCTTGTAATGAAACTCTGAAGAAAGTGACTGAAAGGCACATAGCTAATGCAACAACATTCAGTGCAACTGCATCACATACTGCATTAAACACTTAAAGGTAAATTACTTGGTGAAGACATTCCAACTAGCTTTTCTCATTTGCATTATAAACACTTGTACTTTGCTTTCTTATCTAACTTAGTTGTGATCACATCAACTCCACTATAAATTGTTATTTGGTTACTTTTGCACTATATTACTTTGTATTGAATTTAAAAGAGAGTTCATCATCCCTGTGGGTTCGACCTGTTCTAAATACTATATTACTTGTTAAGGACTGTGTATACTTGTACATGCTTTCCTCACACCAGTTTTCACCAAGTAAATCACTTCTAAGAGTTTTAGTGGAGTATGCAGTGTAGGTACACTGGATGCAGCTGCAATAGTGTGTGCCTTTCAGTCACTTTCTTCAGAGTTTCATTACAAGCTTCCTATGTCTAGGCATGCTAAATATGTTCACTCCTGTCTCTTAAGCATCCACTGTATCACCCTAAGAACTATGTTATCCTATGTCTAGGACTTAACACGGTTTTAACAAGCAATTCCTTATTAAAGCTAATTTAACAAAGATGTTATTACAAACACTCATTCTTATTAACTCTTGATTTCTTAAATGTAACCCATGTCTGCTGCTACAAGTCTACCTATTCTAAAGTGATCAATTCCAGAATAAGCTTTGAAAGAAGTTTTACACAAGAGTTAAAGTGCACAAACTACATAAACCACATTTACTTACTTAGAAGTTCATTACAAGGCTACAACATCTCAACTAAAGGAATTTAGCTCATATTACTCATAATATAATAGAGAGAATCTACAAAGAGCGTAATCAAATGAGTAATATAACAAAAGAACTCAAAAGGATAGAGATTACACAAATAGGAGATCTTTTGCATGAGTTTCCCAAGTTGAAGTACAAGATGATTTCCTTACACAAGTTTCCTCCAAGTAGAAGTGAAATGAGTGGTTGTCAAGCACCTCCTTACCTTCATTCTCTTCAGAAACTTAAATAAAAACTAAACCTAAGCTATGAATACTAATAAACTAAGTGATCCTTTAAGATTTGGATGAAGGATGATTTGCAAGTGAATATATGGCTTCTATTTATATGCAAGTGATATTTCCTCCCTTGGAGGGTTTCCTTTGGCGCGAAATATCAACTGAGATCAGTAACCATGGTTAATTGCAGATCTCCCATCAAGCAAGTTGCTCAAGTTGGTCGTTTGCATGAAGTTCACATGGGGTGGTCCAATAAAGAAGTGTCACATTAGAAGGAGCAACCGATTTCCAAAATTCTGCCAATAAACCATGCAGAGCCGAATCATCAGTGGATTGTGGTTGCAGTTTAGTTCGATCCTCCACGTTAAATGTACATGTCTGGAAAAGTTATGGCTAGGAAAGGTTTGATATTTAAGTGTGTCCATTAGTGACAATCTCTCTTTCCTGAGAATTTGCCTGGTGTATTATACTTAATAATCTACAATAATTATTCTTGTATCATAATACTCATTCTCTTTTCAATTTAAAAAGAAACCTCCAAGAAGACAGAACGAGCAATCTCTATGAGAAATTCAACTGGAAAAAAATGAAAAAACAAATTCAGCTGTTACATGAAACCATGAATGCATAACAAGCACTCTTGGAAGCCCGACAAATCAAATCAGACAATGATGAATCAAATGATGTGAAGAATTAGTAGAGGAAAAGAATGTGAAGATCAGTGATGTGAAGTTAAAAAAGCATGTTTCTATTTGGTGGGAGAATCTTAAAAAAGAAGTGAGCACATGAAGGAAAAAGCAAAATCAAATGCGTCATGAACTGACTAGAAATTTGTTGTCTTATCATTATTATCAAGATAATTTATTCAACTGCAAAATCTTCATCAAAATATCTTGTCAGTAGAATAATACATAAGAGAATTTGAGAAGTTAATAATGAAGTGTGACATTTGCAAAAAGCGGGAGCAGACAATAGCTTGTTACCTAGAGGGATTAAACATTGATATTGCTCATCCTGCCCAGCTCCAACAAACTGGTCATTGAACGATGTAGTTTGTCTAGCCATCCGAGTGGAGAAAAATTTATGCAAAAAGTCTCATTATATAAGTCTTTCCTCCACAAAAAATTCTCCTTATACTCACAAAACACCAATAAAATCACCAGTTCCTCAAATAAACGTTGTCCTATGTAACACCCTAAATAATTTAATTAAGAAATTGATTAAATTGTTTAAGTGTTGCGCTATTTTTAATTATATTAAATATAATATGGTGTATTATAATTTAATAATTTATTTAATAGGAGGGAGTGGTATGAGTAATGTTGGGATTGCAATTATGGGCCCAGGAGCCCAAGCCCAATGACTTAGGCTCCTAGGGGTTGGTGCAATTCGCACCATTCACAAAAGAAAGAAAGAAAACAAAAGAGAGAAGAGAAAGAGAGAATGAATTCGTGCGAGGAGAGAGAAGAAGAGGGAAGGGTAGATCGCACCACCCAAAGAGGAAGAAAGGAGCTTTTGTTGCGGTGGTTTTGTACGTGACTCAAGGAGAAGAGATTTCTACTGGTTAAAATAAGGTAAGGGGAGTCTCACTCTATAATAGAGGATATAATAGGTTGTATAAGAGTCATAGAGTCTTGATTCGATGTCAATTGATTGTTAATTGAGTTGTTGTTGGGTGAATTTGAGAAATTGCATGATCAAAATCGATTTAGGGCTTTGATTTGGGGTTTTATGTTCTTGATTGGTTTTTACGCATGATTGAGTGTTATGGTATGCAATTGAGTGTGTTGACATGATTATAATTGGTATTTGAGTGATATGAGATGATTTGAATTGAAAGAATTTGAGAATTTGGAGTTGTTGGTGTTTGGGCGCCAAATGGCTAGGATTCGCGCCTGTGTCTAATCAGAAAGCGTGGAGTGTTGGTGTTGTGTTCTTTGTGCAGGCGCCAATTTCCTAGAGAAATGGCGCTGTGTCACTATGCGCATGGCCCAGGTGAGTGAGTTCTTTGTCTGGCGCCTGAATGTGGGTATTTTGGGGCCCGGAGTGAAACTTGTATTTGAACATATTTCCTCGTGCCAAATTTTGTGTTCACCTGCCCAAATCCATTTTTAAGTGTTTTGGCTCGAGTAGTTTTCTGTTGCAGTGTCATTTTGAAAATGTCCTGTGGGGTGATTCTGCGTGTGTTTTGGGGCCCGGGAATGAAACTTGTATTTCTCGGGCACATTTCCTCGTACAAAATTTTGTATTCACCGCCAACTTTCAATTTTAAGTGTTTTGGCTCGAGTGGTTTTCTCAGTTGCAGGTGTTATTTTGAAAATGTCCCTGGGGCTTGTTTTGTGTGTGTAACGGGGTGGGTGAGTGAAACTCACATTTCTGAACATATTTTTCATGTGCCAAATTTTGTATTCACCTGCCCAAATTCAATTTAAAATGTTTTGGCTCGAGTGGTTTCTGAGTACAGAGTCTTATTTTAAAAATGTCTCGGTGGGGGTGATTTTGTGTGTGTTTTGGGGCTGGGAGTGAAACTTACTTTTCTAGGCATATTTCATCATGCCAAATTTTGTATTTACTGCCCAAATTCATTTTTAAACATTTTGGCTCGGGTGGTTTTTGGTTTGAAAGTGTTGGGTGAGCTGGTCGAGGGGGGCTAAATCAGACTTTGCCAGGCGCCTAGTCTGCTTGCTCGTGTCTCGAGATTGTGTCTCAAATCGTATCTCGAGTTTGTGTCTAGGTGCATGTTGCCCGAGGGCGCCAGTTGCTAGAAAAGTGGCGCCCGATGTGGTGTGTTGCCACAGGGGCGCCAAAATGCTTTGAGTTCGGCGCTAGTCTTTGTGTTACCTGCGGGCGCTGTATCGTGGGGAAAATGGCGCCTAGTGCCGCCAAGTGCCTAAGAGGGTGTTGCTTTGGTCCCTAGGTGACAGCTTTGGTCCCTAGAGGATTGTTTTGGTCCTAAATGGTGGTTTAGGTCCCTGAGTGAGGTTGAGTACTCTGGAGGAGATTAGTCCTTGGGACTTAATGATGTTGAGAGTTTATAATGAGGTGATTGAGCATGCCATGGGGGCATGGGCCGGAGGGCCAAGCCGGAGGGCTATAAAATGAGATTAACACCGAGGTAAGAGTTAATGGGTGTATTTAGTTTGTTTGAAAGTGTGTTTGTGATGTACATGGGGTCTCATGCATACATTTGGTCATGATGTCGTAGAGTTTATAAAATGATTGTGAAGCTCGAGGGCGCCGAGGGAGGCCTTATAAAATGATTGTGAAGCTCGAGGGCGGCCGGAGGGCCAGAGTCATGAGGACTCCATTATTGATGAGAATGCCGAGGCAAATGGTACCACATGCATACTTACATTGCATACATTCTCATTAGTGCATGAATACCGTTGAGTGATGATTGGTGTGTTTGAGTGTCTTTCGTGAACTATGATGATATATATATTGCTTATTATCACTTTTATTATATAGTTCGAGACTCACCCTTTCTGTTGTTGTTTACCACGTAGTCATGAGTGAGGGCTTTCTACCTTCACTACTCCCCGAGTCGGTCCGCTCGATACGTAGCACACCTGGGGGGTGGGGTTATGAACTATAGTTGTCTTGTTTTGCTCTTTGTTGAGCCTTCTATGTATTGTTTTGAGACTCTTTGAATTGTTCTCATTGGATTCATGAGTATTTTCCATTGCATTATGTGAAACTATAGTTCCACGAGTTTATTTCTTTGGTGTTACGTATTTTGATTATGTTTATGAGATGAGTTAACTATTGAATGTTTTAAGAGAGATGTGTGACGCCCATTTTATTGAGAACCGATTTATGTTATACTATTAGTGTCTTTGAATGACTATGGCTAAATTGTGGTTCGCCACTAAGGTCGAAATTTCTTTCACGGTGTATTTACAAGGGCATCATCGAGAGCCTTGCAAAGGAGGTCAAGGCCTCATTGCAAGTAGTATCGATTACAGAGTAATCCCATAGTCAATCGATTCACTATTTTATAACACACTAAACCAAAAGATGACCGAGAAATGATTTTTATATACTCGATTTTTGATTTAAATTACCGGGTAGAAATGGGGTGTTACATTAGTGGTATCGAGCAAAAGTTCTGGTCTGTCCGACCAAGTGTGTCTGTCCGTCATAGTGTTTATGACAATTAGGTGTTGCTAGACTAGTTCTAAATTGTTGTTCATGCCGCCGATAGAGGCGAGTTCCGAGACTGAGTAAGCCATATGAGGTGTCTGGCGATGAGGAAATCGAGAGGTATCTTTGGTGGTAGTAGGCTCGCCGAGGTAAGGGTCCGCCGAGGGCAAAAAGCCAAGTGGGAGATGCTCCCGCTGATATGGTGTGTTTCAAGTGTGGCAAGCCTGGGTCGCAAGAGCTTCGGTTGCAAGTCTCGCTAGTTTTCTTCTTCCCGAAGAGGAAGAGTGCATTTTCTTTGTCTCTACTGAGCAATTGCGCGGGGTGATGAAAGAGGGTGGTCACCGCTTGCTTTGATGGCGTCTATGTCTGCTGAGAACCAAGCTGTAGTTGATGGGTTGCAAGTGGTGTGTGAGTTTCCTGAAGTGTTCCCTGATGAGATTCCTAGTGTGCCACCAGAGAGGGAAGTCGAGTTCGGGATTGAGCTTGTGCACAGTACTAGGCACGTGTCATGGCACCGCACTCGGATGTCGGCTTCCGAGTTATCTCGAATTGAAAAGCGATTAGAGGAGCTTCTTGAGAAGAAAGTTGTGAGGCCTAGTGTGTCACCATGGGGGGCTCCAGTTTTGTTAGTAAGGAAGAAGGATGGGAGTATGCGTCTGTGCGTGGACTACAGACAATTGAACAAAGTAACTATCAAGAATAGGTATCCTCTTCCGAGGATAGATGATCTGATGGATCAGCTGGTGGGCGCTAAAGTGTTTAGCAAGATTGACTTGAGGTCAGGGTATCACCAGATTAAGGTGAAGGATGAAGACATCCAGAAATCAGCGTTCAGAACGAGGTATGGGCATTATGAGTACTCTGTAATGCCGTTTGGTGTCACAAATGCACCAGGGGTGTTAAAGAGTACATGAACCGAATCTTCCATAGCTATCTGGATCGGTTTGTGGTTGTTTTTATTGATGATATTCTGGTGTACTCAAAATCTGAGGAAGAGCATGCAGAGCACTTGAGGTTGGTGCTAGAGGTTTTGAAAGAGAGGAAGTTGTATGCCAAGTTGTCAAAGTGTGACTTCTGGTTGCGTGAGGTGAGCTTCTTGGGTCACATTATTTCTGGTGATGGTATAGTTGTGGATCCTGTAACATCCCGCATCGCTTCTGAAATCGCCGATCGCTTTCACGAACCAACACGAGTCTTTTCAAAGATGTTTTGTCCTCACTTGCATGCTTTCCTAAAACTTCAGAAGGTCACCCATCCCACTACTACTCCAAGCCAAGCACGCTTAACTATGGAGTTCTTATGGGATGGGCTCCCAAAGAAGATGCATCTTGTTGGTATAGGTAGTCCAATTCAATTCTTTTAAAGCCTTCCTTCAATCAGCAAATCCCATACCGCACAAACTCGGGATCCTCTCATTCCGTGCGTGTTCGGTTCATTCGTGTGCCCTTCGCTTTGAAGCCGCCAGAGCCGCTCTTTGCCATGCCACCTTTTTGGGCACCGGCGATCACTCCCCGCCTCGTCGGCCGGATGTCACATGCCCACCAGCTTCCGCTTGGTTCGTCCCCGAACCACACCGTACTGGGAGAGGTCTGCTACTCTGATACCATTTGTAACATCCTGCATCGCTTCGGAAGCTGATCGCCCCACGAACCAACACGAGTCTTTTCAAAGCATGTTTTGTCTCACTTGCATGCTTTCCGAAACTTCCCGTAAGGTCACCCATCCCACTACTACTCCAAGCCAAACACGCTTAACTGCGGAGTTCTGATGGGATCCGGTGCATTAGTGCTGGTATGATCGCACCTTGTTGGTATAGGTAGTTCAAATCAATTCTTTTAAGCCTTCCTTCAATCAGATAGTCCCATACCATGACCTCGGATCCTCTCATTCCGGTGCGTGTTCGGTTCATTCACGCGCCCTTCGCTTTGAAGTCGCCAGAGCCGCTCTTTGCCATGCCACCTTTTTGGGCACCGGCGATCACTCCCGCCTCCTCGGCCCGGATGTCACATGCCCACCAGCTTCCGCTTGGTTCGCCCTCGAACCACACCGCATCGGGAGAGGTCTCGCCGCTCGATACCATTTGTAACATCCTGCATCGCTTCGGAATCGCCGATCGCCTCACGAACCAACACGAGTCTTTTCAAAGCATGTTTTGTCCTCACTTGCATGCTTTCCTAAAACTTCAGAAGGTCACCCATCCCACTACTACTCCAAGCCAAGCACGCTTAACTATGGAGTTCTTATGGGATGGGCTCCAAAAGAAGATGCATCTTGTTGGTATAGGTAGTCCAATTCAATTCTTTTAAGCCTTCCTTCAATCTGCATAGCCCCATACCGCACGACCTCGGGATCCTCTCATTCCGGTGCGTGTTCGGTTCATTCGTGTGCCCTTCGCTTTGAAGCCGCCAGAGCCGCTCTTTGCCATGCCACCTTTTTGGGCACCGGCGATCACTCCCCGCCCTCGTCAGCCCCGGATGTCACATGCCCACCAGCTTCCGCTTGGTTCGTCCCCGAACCACACCGTACTGGGAGAGGTCTGCAGCTCTGATATGTAGCACTAGGGGGAGGGCGTAGTCGTATTTTATTTTATTACTTGATGCTTTAGACATTCATTGATGATGTATTAAGTAATTTGTGAAAACCTATTAATTCTTCCGCTGTGTTGGAAGCGCCCTTTATTTTAGAACTGTAAACTAAAACAGGTGTTTGAGGGCCCGACCCTAAACTATGTGCTGCGTATCGTTTTAATATTTTATAAACTTCTTATGAATTGACTATGAGCTGATTGTTTTATAAGCGTTGAAATGTGACATTCCCTTTTATGATTTTATTTTTAAAAAACTCTGATAGAATACAGTGATTAACGGTTACCTAGAACGGGGGTGTTACAGATCCAGCCAAGGTTGATGCAGTGTTGCAGTGGGAGAGCCCAAAGTCTGTGACTGAGATCAGGAGTTTCTTGGGGTTGGCTGGTTACTACAGGAGGTTTATTGAAGGGTTCTCTAAGCTAGCCCTTCCATTGACTCAATTGACCTGTAAGGGAAGAGCCTTTGTGTGGGATGTAAAATGTGAAGAGAGCTTCCAAGAGTTGAAGAGGAGGTTGACTACGTCTCCAGTGTTAGTGTTGCCTGTGCCGGAGCAGCCTTTTTGTTGTGTACTGTGACGCCTCCAAGATGGGTTTGGGAGGTGTGTTGATGTAGAATGGGAAGGTGGTCCCTTACGCGTCTCGACAGTTGAGGACCCATGAGAAGAACTATCCTACTCATGACTTAGAGTTGGCTGCGATTGTGTTTGTGTTGAAAATTTGGAGGCACTGTCTCTATGGTACTAGATTCGAAGTATTCAGTGATCACAAGAGTCTGAAGTACTTGTTTGACCAGAAGGAGCTGAATATGAGACAGAGGCGTTGGTTAGAGCTGTTGAAGGACTATGATTTCGGCTTGAACTATCACCCCGGCAAAGCTAATGTCGTGGCTGATGCTTTGAGTCGGAAAAACTTTGCATATGTCACCGTGATGGTGAGAGAATTGGAATTGATTGAGCAATTCCGTGACTTGAGTCTGGTTTGTGAGGTGACACCCCAGAGTGTCAGATTGGGGATGCTGAGGATTGGGAACGACTTCTTGGTTAGTATCAGAGACGCCCAAAAGTTAGATGTGAAGTTGGTAGATTTCTTTGATTCTTTGGTGAGCAAGTCGTTGATGGGGATTACAGTTGGATTTCAGTCATCCCCGAGATCGAGGGACGGAATTTGTGTTCGGATGATCTTGAGTTGAAGAAGATGATACTTGAGGAGAGCCATAGGAGTAAGTTGAGCATTCATCCAGTGCTACTAAGATGTATCATGATCTCAAGAAACTGCTTTTGGTGGCACTGTATGAAGAGAGATGTGGCACAATTTGTTTATGCATGTTTGACTTGCCGTGTCAAAGATTGAGCATCGAGAAGACTGCGGGGCTGATGCAACCTTTTAGAGATTCCGGAATGGAAGTGGGACAAACATTTCCATGGACTTTGTGATCGGGTTGCCAAATCTTGCGAGAGGGTCGACACTTATTTGGGTGATTGTGGATAGGTTGACCAAGTCTGCCCATTTCATTCCTATCAACATCACCTATCCTGTGCCAAAGTTGGCTAGAATATACATTCAGGTGATTGTGAAGCTTCATGGGGTTCCGAAGAGTATTGTGTCGGACAGAGACCCAAGGTTTACATCGGAGATTTGGGGGAGCTTGCAAGAGGCTTTGGGGTCCAAGCTGAGGTTGAGTTCAGCTCATCATCCTCAGACTGATGGTCAGACAAAGAGAACCATCCAGTCTTTGGAGGATCTTCTGAGAGCTTGTGTGCTAGAGCAGGGAGGTGCGTGGGATACACATCTCCCACTGATTGAGTTCACTTATAATAACAACTATCATTCGAGCATAGGGATGGCTCCTTTTGAGGCACTGTTGTGCGAAAAGTAGTTGTGCAAGTGTACACAATCGCAACAAGTAATATAATGATAAGTAAAATTCGTCTCCACAGGGATTGATATTAATTTTAGAGTTTAAAAAGGAATTACACTTAGAGGAACAAGTAGCAAATAAGTTGAGTAGCAAAGTTCAGTTGAACAAGAGTTGATTAAAGTAACAAGTTAAAGAGTAATGTACTATGAGAGAAATAAGTTGGATTGCTTTCACTATGTAAATTCCTCGAAACAAGACGCTATAACGTCCACACGCTATAGCGTTAAGCGTATTGCAGAAATATTTTGTGCCTTTCGGTCACTAGCGCCGTGGTTTCACTACAAGATGCCTATGTCTAGGTTCTAAATAGGTTCACCCTGTATAATAAAGATCCCACGACTTATGCTTTATAAACTATTGCAACTTCTATGTCTAGAGGAAGCAAAAATTGATTAAATGTCTTCAACCAACCTTATCATTTATATTAATCCTTGAGTTCTCTCTATGGTTCATGTCCGAATCCACAGAGGTACTAGTTTTACGTGGCCAAATATAAAACAAGTTTGGAAGAGTTATCACACAAGGATTAAAACACAAAACGTGAGAAATTATATACGAAGCATTAATGGTTCATTACAAGCTATAGCAACCCAACTCAAGGAGTTTAGCTCATGTTGAGCAACATCAAAATAACACAAATAAAACTACTTGTATTACCGTAGGTGAGAAAGAAATTACAAGTGCAAAAGATACAAGCTTGAAGTCCCCTAATCATCCACGCTAAGATGGCTCATCATCGACCTTACACCATGAGAATCAAGTACGTAAAAAATACAAAAGAAGAAAAGTCAAATAACAAAAGCTCTAAGGGGTATCAATGGAGAGGAAGAAGTGTCACACTCTCTCTCTCTATCAATACTCTCTAAAAATAACTATCTCTAACAACAACTATCCGTGGGAAGGGAAGGAAAAATCAAGATAAATCTTCTAGCCTTGCTAGCATGTGGTACAATCTCCTCAAAAGTCAAGAAAGGTGATAGTTGCTTTTTCACCAACTCCACTATTCCTTTCTCATGCATTGCCAAGTGTCCACACATATCCAATAAAATCCGCACATGTCAACACGCACAGTGATCATAAGATATGGAGCTTGGATTAATGAGCTTGGCGCCAAAATTGCACTTTCCCTAAAGATGCTCACCGATGATCTTACTTGACGCTATATAATATTAGACGCTATAGCGCTAAACACCGCACTACTTCACAAAATTCATCAAAACATTCACAAGGGCACCAATTGTGCCAAATTCATAACAAAGCAAAGATGTTTAGCCCTTCCTTTCCTAATATTCACATAAATACACTAAATACTATACTAATATTACTTGAGAACTTACTTAATTTAATGATTAGAGGTATAAATAACTCATATAAATATGAGTTATCACACCCCCAAACTTAAACCATTGCTTGTCCTCAAGTAATGACACTTGCAAAGACAAACAAACTAAACACTTATTCACAACACCCATGACCTGAATCAACACTTCAATTCTACGCATACTCACTCAAACATTTTCTCAATGGGCTAACAATTCAGATTCACACTCACACCAACACACCAATGCATTTATTCAACTTCTAAGCTTATTATTTGCTCAATAGTGTGTGTGTGATCTCTTGACTCATCTCAATTCCTAGCTAGATTTGGATTTCTCTTTAGCCTTGGAAAGAATGGTCTTCATTGGTAAAATCAAGAACTCTTTCAAAACAATGACTAGATTAACATTTTCACACAGGAATGGGGGTTTTCAGGCATGACAAAGGGTTTAACTAGGCACTTCAAGTCTATGGTCAGTGTTCCTAACTTATTGAATCTAAACAGCTCACGCTATAACGTTTGACGCTATAGCGCTTGAACAAAGATAACAGATTTACTAGCTGTAATTCCCTCATTACTTGGCTCCTCAGCAATTATTATATATCTTTTTTTTTTTTTTTAATTACATGAGGCTTTGCCTCTTTCTTTGCCTTTGGGACAGCCTAGCTTTTGCTTTAGGTAACTACAGCTTTACAACATATTTACATTAAACTTTTAAGTCACTGACCACCCTAAGACCTTTGTACCTAACCTTTATATAGCCCAACACCCCCAAACTTTTGCTTCAACAACTCTTCAAGTTTTTATTCAAGCCTTGATCTCACCTTGGTTAACTCGGACTAGCCTAAACCTCGGATAGTCCTTGGCTAGCTAAGTTTCTTCTTAAGCCAGATTTACGTGTGAGAGCAATAATAAACAAAGATGTCATCTAAAAGCACGGCTCTCTCTACTCACTCACTCACCATTATCATTACAATCAGCCCAGGGGAACGCATTCAATGACTATACTTAAAAATGAGGCACTTGAAATGCAGAACATTTTGAAAAACATTAACAAAAACATTAACAACTTTAGGTCCTCCCCACAACAAAAGTGAGCGGTGTCCTCACCGCTCTTTAAAGAACTAGGAGAGGCCTAAACTTAACACACAAACAAAGCAATGCAAATCTTAAAACATCCGTGAAGCGCAAGATAGACGCTATAGCGCTTCACAATTTATTTTTGTTCACAAAACATTAAACTTATACTGTGAGAAAATTAAATTCACTTCTTAACCGCACCGGCACTGGTTCTTGAGCTAACACGGATGGTGAGGAGGCTTTACAACCTTTTTCTTCTTCTTTCTTTTCCTTTTGCTCGCCCTCGGCGCTATAGCCTCGAGCGCTATAAGCGCTTCCACCAGTCTTTGCTTTCTTTTTCTCGCCTCATCTCTCGCTAGCTTGCTAGCGCCTCCTCTCCTGTTCGGACACTTCCTTCCCGCATCACAGTTTGCTTCTTCTGCACTCTTTCTTCATCAACTTCCTCAATCACGATCGGCTTGGCTCCTGGGTTCCTCCTTGCAGATACATACGTTGGCCTTTTTGCTGCCACATGCTTCTCCTTCAGCTTTCTGCTTGGAGTGCCAGATGGCACTGGGCCTTGGGCTACTTCCCTTGGAGGACTCTCAGCCATAGCTTGTGCTTCTTCTTCAGATCCTGCAATAATGTTAGTTTTTGATTGAGGGCTCCTTTGGGCTCTCTGTTTAAGCCTAGGAGACCTCGTTGCACTTGACACAGATGAAACAGGGCTTGACTGGGCTGCAGGCGCTATAGCCTCAGACGCTATAGCGTTAGCAGGGCCCTCAGCAGGATTTTGGGAAACAGAATGTTGTGGTGATGCAGGTGGTGGGCTTTGTTCTTTTGTTGGAATTGGGGATTGGACTGATGGTTCTGGTTGTGCTGGCTCATTTAGGTTTGGCGCTTTTGCAGGTGAGGGTGATTTTTCTTTTTCTGGCTCTGGTGGAGGTATGGTTGGTGCAGACTGTGGAGTTTCAGGAATGATTTGTTCTTGGGCTTGTGGTGAGGGTATTTGTGGTGAGGGTGGTCTTGTGGGGCTAGGAGTGGGATCAGCAGATACTTCCTCATCTTCTTCACTTTCAGATTCTTTTTCCTTCTCTGGGCTCTCTTCACCAGACTTTTCCTCACTTTCTGAATCTTCATCCTCTTCAGAATCATTGACTTCTTTCATCACCCTCCTTGTCTCCTCTTCATCTTCTTCATCGAGCTCTTCTAAATCCTCGGTGTTGAGGATTCTTCACTTTGCTCACCTTTGTTTTCTTCTTAGCAGGCTCTTCCTTGTGGCGGGGGCTCCTAGCTCTCTTCTTGATTGGTTCTGCGGCGACCTTCTTACTTACTTTTCTTTTTGCTTGGGGTGGCTCCTTCACACCCTCATCTTCAATTAGCCATTCTGGGAATACGAGGGGCTCCAATAACTCCTTGCCCCTTGATAATTTCTCTAACACACCTTCTCCCATTCAAACTTAGCCTTAACAAATTTGCCTAGAGTCCGTTGATTCTTCTTCAAGCGATTGAGCGCTATAGCATCGGGCACGCTATAAGCTAGCAGCACTTCTTTGCACAGGCTTGAACACAGCAGGAATATCTCCTTGGGGAGTTCTCCTCTCATCACGAATCTCAATTTCAACCTCACTGCTTACATAGCTCGATAATTAAGCAAGGAAAGTAGAGATTACCGTCGGTTTTCACTGCTTTTCTCAATCTCCCTTGCAATGATTTTGCCCACGTCAATACTCTCACCTTCGAGGATAGCATCAAGCACTATCAACTGTCCTTCTCCACATTTGTTGTGTGGGAAGTAGGCATGAGTGAATGCGATGATGAAGGTAAACCACATGGCGACCTCATCTACCAGAAATGCCTTCTTAACTTTGAATTCAGATCCAAACCTCTCCCATGTTGCCTCCTCCACGCAGATTCTTTTCTTGACCTCCTCCATCTCCTCACAGCCCCAGGAATCAAGCTTTTTCTCCAATGCCTTGCCTGAATACCCTAATTTGAAGTAGTCATTGATGGAACTTGGACTGAAATCTACTGTTTCTCCTCTGACCAGAGAATAAGTTTGGGGCTTTCCCCCTTTTGGAGGAGGAATACCCTGGTAGAACTCCCTTACCAAAGGCACGACATATTCCCCTCTGTGCTTGATAAACTTCTGCCATCCTAACGCTATAACAGTGGATGTGAACACGTCAGGGGCCTTTTCTGTTTTGAAACCCCTTTCAGCGATGAAGTTCATCTTCCAGTAGCGCGCAGGATCATCCTTGGGGTCTATGGCTCTTGAGGAACTGGGTTCAGTGGTCTTGGCCTTTTTCTGGGGCTTTTCAATCGAATGCTTCTTTACCATTTTGAGATTTTTGAAGAAACGAAAGAAATTTGTTAATTTGTGAACTGAAATGTGAGATCGGTTGCAGAGATTAAGGAATGAAGTTATGGAAGAATGGGGGTTAGGGAAAGAGAAAGAGATTCAACGGTTAGAAAGGGAGAAAGAGAAGGGAGTGGTTGAGTGAGAGGTTATGGGGAATTGAATGATTTGACCGTTGTTGATGGGTGGAGTATCGAAGTGATCGGGGCGATCACACGTGGCGCATGGGGCAGCGGCCAGTTGAAGTGCACAGTATGCCGCTTGCCACGTATGATAAGCGACCCATTTCTTTTAAATTAACAGTGTTTCTTCCTGCCAGCTACCACCTCTTGACGCTATAGCGTCAATATCACACCTTCAGCTTTCAAATTCCCCAAATTCCTCAACACCAAAATTTTTTCTCCTGCAAAATAAAACACAAATAAAGGAAATGTTAATTAGTAAAACCTTGGGGTGCCTCCCAAGAGCGCTTGTTTTAAGAGTCATCAGCCTGACTTCTTCATTTGATGTTAGGGATCATGAAGATCAATTGAGGTCTTGTCCCTCATCACATTATCACCATGGTACTGCTTGACTCTTTGACCATTCACTTTGAAAGTAGTGTTGGTTGCTTGATCATATAATTCTACTGACACCATAAGGGTAGACTTTGACCAATTTGAATGGTCCGACCACCCGACTTAAGCTTGCCAGAAACAATTTTAATCTTGAATTAAAAGGAGCACTTGGCCTCCTTCAATCGACTCTGCTCGGATCTTCTTGTCATGCCACACCTTTGTTTTCTCCTTATAGATAGTTTGAGCTCTCATAGGCGACATGCCTAATCTCATCAAGCTCATTCAATTGAAGTAGCCTAGCCTTTCCCCCTATCAAAATCAAAATTGAGCTTTTGATGGCCCAATGAGCTTTGTGTTGTAATTCAATAGGGAGGTGGCAAGCTTTCCCAAATACAAGTCCAGTAGGAGACATTCCCAAAGGTGTTTTGAAGGTCATCTGTAAGCCCATAATGCATCATCCGATGGATTGACCACCCTTTCTTGAAGGTCCCACCATTTTTTCAAGCATCCTTTTGATTTCTCTATTGGACAATTCACTTGCCCATTTGTTTGTGGGTGGTATGCAGTTGGCAATTTTGTGCCTCACTCCATATTTTCCCAATAGAGACTCAATCAACTTGTTACGAAGTGAGAACCCTCATCACCGATAATTGCTCTTGGTGTACCATATCCGTGTGAATATGTTCTTCTCGAAGGAACTTGTCGATGACTTGGCATCATTGTTGGGAAGAGCCACAACTTCAACCCATTTGGAAACATAATCCACAACCACCAAGATATACAAATTACCATGAGAAGGAGGAAAGGGACCCATAAAATCCATGCCCCATACATCAAAGAGTTCAATCTCTAAGATGTTGGTTAAGGGCATTTCATGCTTGTTTGAAATGTTCCCGATCCTTTGACACCTTGCACGATTCTTTACCAATTCCTGAGCATCCTTGAATAATGTAGGCCAAGTAATACCCACATTGCGCACCTTTGCAGCGGCTTCTAGTGCCTCCAAAGTGTCCACCACATGGGGAAGCATGACAATGCTCTAACACTTGAGGTTGTTCTTCTTACTCGCGAGCACCTTCTTATCAACCGATCTTGACATTTCTTGTAAAGAAAAGGTTCATCCCAATAATAGTCCTTGACTATATGGAAAAACCTTTTTCTTTGTTGGTAATTCGGATCTGCGAGCCTGATCTGCTCACCAAGTTATTCACAATGTCTGCAAACCGGGGAACATCATCTTCGGGCGCTATAGCGTGCAGCGTTATAACGCGAGAACCGCTATAGCGTTACATTTTTGCACAGAATCATCACAACGGTTTCTCATCCGGGAAGATTTCTTTTATTTCACCTGTGATGTACCCGCACCTTCCAATCTAGATAAATGGTCAAGAACACAGTTCTCCACCCCCTTTTTATCACGAATTTCCAAATCAAATTCTTGGAGGAGGAGAACCCATCTAATTAACCTTGGTTTTGCATCTTTCTTAGAGATCAAGTACTTGATGGCGAGTGGTCCAGTAAAAACAATAACTTTTGTGCCCACCAAGTACGATCCGAACTTGTCAAATGCAAACACCACGGCTAATAGCTCTTTTTCTCTGTGATGTTGTAATTTAATTGTGCTTCTACAAGTGTTTTGCTTGCATAATATATAGAATGAAAGATTTTCTCATACCTTTGACCAAGCACGGCTCCACACAAATAGTCACTTGCATCACACATCAATTCAAAAGGTTTACTCCAATCGGGAGTGACAATAACAGTGCGATGACTAATCTTGTCTTTAATTTCTGAAATGCCTCAAGACAGGCTTCATCAAAATTGAATGTGATGTCATGTTGAAGGAGTTGACATAGGGGCTTTGAGATCTTTGAGAAGTCCTTAATGAATCTCCTATAGAAGCCAAAGATGCCCAAGGAAACTTCTTATACCTTTGGCACTTGAAGGTGGTGGCAATTTTTCAATAACTTCAATCTTGGCCTTATCCACCTCTAGGCCCTTCTTGGAGATCCTATGCCCTAGTACAATTCCTTCTTGCACCATGAAGTGACATTTCTCCCAATTAAGCACAAGATTTGTTTCCTCACACCTTATCAATATTTCTTCCAAATTGTCTAAACACTTCTGAAAACTATCCCCAAACACAGAGAAGTCATCCATAAAAACCTCCATAGATTTTTCAATGAAGTCGAGAATATGGACATCATACATCTCTCGAAAGTTGCGGGGCATTGCACAAATCCAAAGGGCATTCTTCTAAAAGCAAATGTGCCATAAGGACATGTGAATGTGGTCTTTTGTTGGTCTTCGTGAACTATTGCTATTTGATTATAGCGAGTAGCCATCAAGAAAGCGATAATAGTCCTTACCAAAGAAGTCCATCCCAAAGATTTGGTCAATGAAGGGGAGAGGGAAATGGTCTTTCTTTGTGGCTTTGTTCAACTTCCTGTAGTCCATGCAAATCCTCCAACCAGTCACTGTTCTTGTGGGAATCAATTCATCTTTGTCATTTGTGATTACAGTGACACCACCTTTCTTGGGAACACATTGCACAGGGCTTACCCATGCTTTCCGTAAATAGGATATACAATTCCTGCATCTAGCCACTTGAGGATTTCCTTCTTCACCACCTCTTTCATAATGGGATTAAGCCTTTTTGTGCTTCAATGCTATGTTTAGCATTTTCTTCCAACACAATCCTGTGCATGCAGATTGTAGGACTTATCCCATGTATATCAGACATTTGCCAACCTATTGCCTTCTTGTGCCTCTTCAGAGTTGCAATGAGCTCTACCTCTTGATTTTGATCCAAACTGGCAGAAATGATAACAGTGAGTCTCATTCTCCCCAAGTATGCATACTTGGTGCTTGGGTAGTTCCTTCAACTCTAATTCGGTGGTTGCACAATAGAAGGCACACTCTTCTTTAGGTTTGAGTTCTCTTGCTCTAGTGACTCATATCTTCTAGCCCAAACCTCATTCACAGCCTTGCTTGCCTTCTTGAAATTCCTCTTCTTCCAACAAGTCATGTTCTTAGAATTGTTAAGCAACTTTCCCAAGTGGTTGTTAGTTTTCTGAAAATGTTTTTGAACCACTTGGTCAAGAGAAACCACAAAGGAACACTCTTCAGTATTGACATCTGGAAGTTTTAATGCATTCAGAACATTGATCTTAACTTCTTGATCATTAACTCTCATTGTCAATTCTCCTTTTTGTACATCAATGAGTGTCTTCCCTGTTGCCAGAAATGGTCTACCTAATATGATAGGTACCTCTGCATCTGCTTCAAAATCTAGAATAACAAAGTCAACAGGAAAAACAAATTTATCTACCTTAATTAAAACATCCTCCAGTATTCCTTCAGGATAGGCAAGTGACCTATCAGCTAACCAAGGCTTACGTAAGTAGGCTGGCGCCTTCCTATACCCAATTGTGTGTAAATGGACTTAGGCATTAAGTTAATGCTTGCCCCTAAGTCACATAAAGCACGACACTAATAAAAATTTCCAATGGAACAGGTATTGTGAAGCTACCAGGTCCTTTAATTTTCTGGGAGTTTATTTTGCATCAACATGCTGCATTCCCCAGTCATTGCCACAGTTTCAAATTCTCCCAACCTTCTTTTCTTTGTCAAAACATCTTTCATGAATTTGGCATAGTTGGGCATTTGTTGTAATGCCTCAACTAGAGGAACATTAATGTGCAATTGTTTTAACACCTCAAGAAATTTATTAAATTGTTTGTCCTCATGTGCCTTTTTTAACCTTTGAGGGTAAGGGGGAGCAGGATATTCAGGCACCAATTTAGGTTCAGGTGTTCTGTTTGCATTTGACGCTATAGCGTCAGGTGCTATAACGTCTGGAAAATTCTTTTCATTTCCAGCAACACTTGACTCTAAATTCTTGGGTGCAGAAGTTACCTCTTTACCACTCCTGGTGGTTATTGCTTTCACATGCTCCTTGCCTGGTGCATGAGATGAAGATGGTTCAGTAGTAGAAGGAAGTCCACCATTTTGCCTTTGAGTGAGAGCAGATGCAATCTGTCCCACTTGATTCTCCAGAGTCTTGATTGATGCTTCATGAGTCTGCATTGTTGTTTTACAATCACTGATGAATGACTGGTGTGTGAAATAAGCATGTGCAAGTATACACAGTCACAAACAAGTAATAAAGAGTAAGTAAAGATCGTTCCCACGAGGATTGACTAATTTTTAATGTGTTTGTTTAGCATAGGTAAACTAGTGTGTCTACAACTATTCAGAGATTTGTGGTTGGTTTTGGAATATAGAAAACAGAATTTAAATACACATTAGAGGATGTAATTTAAGAGAGAGTTGAGATGCTTTTACCATATGAGTTCCTTGTGAGAATGTTGTCTTGTCTTTTCGGTGCTTGAGCACACGGTGTGATCACTTAGTGTAGATACATCAGTTAAGGGTGGTGTGCACAAGCTCAATAAACCCTTGTTTTTTTTTTTGCAAAGGGCAAGTGTGTCAAACTCCCTCGCCTCCTTTCAAGTGGTTCAAGTTGCTAAATACTTTCCCTTAGTAAAACCCCACACATGAACAAAGACTATGCTAATTACTTTTGAATTAGCATGGAATTACTAAAGTGACTTTGTGGAAAACAAATTTCTCATCAAAGACTTAAATAAACACTTGCCTTTGCTTCTAGTTCTTGAGATCTAGTTGTAAGTCAATCTCTTGTAAATACAACTCCCCTTGTTCTAAGTTAACCTTACAACAAGTTTAATTCAAGTACAAGAACTAGTAAGTGAGGCACCCTTTTGGACAACACAATAGTTCTCACGAGTTCATCATATGACTAGAGCATCCCAACTAAGGAATTTAGCTCATCATCGTCCACATAAAGTAATTAAACAAAGCAAGTAAAGAAAGCATTGTAAATAACTTGGAAATGTAAATTGCTTAAAAGTAAATTGCTTGAATGGACAAGTCTTGCAAGAAAGTAAATTGCTTGATTGGACAAGTCTTGCAAGAAATTAAATAACAAGAAAATAAATAAAGAGTAAGATGAAGAACATGAAATAAGAACTTAATATTAATGAAGAACACTTGATTCTCAACTAGGAAGAAGTGAAGAATAGAGATGTCAATTCCTTCTTACCTTCCTCTTAAGTTTAGAGTAATCAAAGTGAAGTAAAAAGACTTGGAAATAAAATGAAGAACAAGATGAACTTTAATCTAAAACTACTATTGTATCTATATGGTATTGGTCGTATATCTATTTTTCTTATATTTCTTTACAAGAGATGAAAGAGTCCTATTTATAGAAGTAGGAGATTTCCTTCCATGGAGGGTTTTCTTTGTCTTCAAGTATTTGACTTCTTTGCTTGCTTGTGAAGTTTTCTTTGACCATCATGTGACTTATCCTAGTTATTTTGCAGGTGTCAATTGTTGTCACTTTGAATGGGAAACATTCCTTTGAGTGGGAAACATTCCTTTTGAAGGGGTCCAATTAGTTGATGACATTTGGCTTGGTGTAATGATGATGTTTGTTGTTTTTATCCCATAGATGACTTCTTTGGTAACTTGATAATTGATTCCATGTGATCACTGAGCTAGTAGGAGGCCAGCAAGGCTCATTAGAACGAAATCAAATTGAGGTGCTTCCAATGTGGGGTCTTGTGCTACTTGCTTGTTTGCATGCTGCTTCAAATTTGCATGCTTTGGTGCTTAAGCACTTTCGATGCTTAAGCACTTAATGCAAAATCACGACCATGCAAAAGTACTCAACAAACATATCAAACATACCAATTTGTATATAAATTGAACTTCTATCTCCTTGATAATGTATTTTATGATTTTCATCTCTTTTTATTGTATTTACAAGTTTATTGCATTGGTTTCAAACATTTATCTAAGTAAAAGACTATGAATAACTCTATATAAAATAGAGTTATCAATGACCTTAGCAAAGACTCCATTGAATTGTCCATAGGAGGAGCAGGAGCATTTTGTCTAGGAGGTTGCTGTTGTTGTTGTCTTGGGAATCCAGGGGGAATAGCAGGAGCATTTGTGCTTGTGTTAGCATTATTTCCTCCCCACACCGAAGTTAGGATGATTCCTCCAACCAGGGTTGTATGTATTAGAATAAGGGTTGTTGCCCTTGTTGTACCCCACATAATTAACAGAAGCAGGGTTTGTTGTACATTCTTCATACAGATGAGCCCCCCCACAGTAAACACAACTTGCTTCTCCAGGAGGAGCTTGTTCAATTGCTGCAGCAGTTGACCGTTCAGGCGCTATAGCATCAGACGCTATAGCGTTAGCAGTATTCAACTCCTTTATCATATTTGTCAGAGTAGCCACTTGGGCTGAGAGAGCAGAAACCTCACTCACCTCATGAACCCCAGCTACTTTCCTTGTAGAAGTTAGCCTCTCAGTAGGCCATGAAGAACTGTTGATGGCAATGCGCTCTATAAGCTCACAGGCTTCATTGTATGAGGAGTTTAGGATCACACCTCCAGATGAGGCATCTAGCATAGACCTTGTAGGTGCCTCTAGTCCATTGTAAAAAGTCTCCATTTGAATTACTATAGGAATTCCATGATGTGGACATTTCCTAAGCAATTCCTTCCATCTCTCCCAAGCCTCATGCAATGATTCACCTTCTTTTTGCTTGAAGGATGTGATGTCATTTCTCATTCTAGCATTCTTGTTTGGTGGGAAATACTTCTCTAGAAACTTCTTTGTCATATCTTCCCAAGTTGTAATAGAATTTGACTCCAAGGAGTTCAACCAAGCCTTTGCTCTGTCTTTTAAAGAATAAGGAAACAGTTTCAGCCTGAATGCATCCTCACTTACCCCTGGGATAATGAAATTACTGCACACCTCTAGAAAGTTTCTCAGATGGGCAAAAGGATCTTCTTGAGTGGAACCTCCAAATTGTCCAGTTGTTTGGAGCATTTGGAACATCATAGGCTTGAACTCAAAATGAGTAGCGATCCTGTGACAGCCTAGTGATACTTGTCTCCATGGATCGTGGATCAAACACAAGATAATCTCTCATTGGCCTGTCTCTGTCATTCACCATTTGATTTGGAGCTTGGTTCAAAACCTTTCTATACCGATATTCATCATCAGTTTCAGTATGGGTAAAAGGACCTTGCCTTCCACCTCTTTGGCCTCTTCTTCCTATTTGAGAGGGTGTTCTTCCACCCATTGAACCTCTAGCAGTAGGATTAGAGTGCTCAGACATAGTTGGTCTGAGTTGTTGTAGTCTTTGTTGGCGTCTTAGCCTTCTGAATCTTCTCTGCGGTTCAGATCAAACTCAAAAGTGGGTGGTTCGATGCGGGCATACGCTATAACGTCGACGCTATAGCACTTCCCCGTAACACACCACGTAAAAATACCAAGGTAAAACCTCCCTAAGGTTGTAATAATTTCTAAACAATAAAAATTAAATGCAATCCCTAACAACGGCGCCAAAAACTTGTTGTGCGAAAAGTAGTTGTGCAAGTGTACACAATCGCAACAAGTAATATAATGATAAGTAAAATTCGTCTCCACGAGGATTGATATTAATTTTAGAGTTTAAAAGGAATTACACTTAGAGGAACAAGTAGCAAATAAGTTGAGTAGCAAAGTTCGGTTGAACAAGAGTTGATTAAAGTAACAAGTTAAAGAGTAATGTACTATGAGAGAAATAAGTTGGATTGCTTTCACTATGTAAATTCCTCAAAACAAGACGCTATAACGTCACACGCTATAGCGTTAAGCGTCTGTTAGAAATATTTTGTGCCTTTCAATCCACTAGCGCCGTGTTTCACTACAAGATGCCTATGTCTAGGTTCTAAATAGGTTCACCCTGTATAATAAAGATCCCACACATGCTTTATAAACTATTGCAACTTCTATGTCTAGAGGAAGCAAAAATTGATTAAATGTCTTCAACCAACCTTATCATTTATATTAATCCTTGAGTTCTCTCTATGGTTCATGTCTGCAATCCACAGAGGTACTAGTTTTACGTGGCCAAATATAAAACAAGTTTGGAAGAGTTATCACACAAGGATTAAAACACAAAACGTGAGAAATTATATACGAAGCATTAATGGTTCATTACAAGCTATAGCAACCCAACTCAAGGAGTTTAGCTCATGTTGAGCAACATCAAAATAACACAAATAAAACTACTTGTATTACCGTAGGTGAGAAAGAAATTACAAGTGCAAAAGATACAAGCTTGAAGTCCCCTAATCATCCACGCTAAGATGGCTCATCATCACTTTACACACATGAGAATCAAGTACGAAAAAATACAAAAGAAGAAAAGTCAAATAACAAAAGCTCTAAGGGGTATCAATGGAGAGGAAGAAGTGTCACACTCTCTCTCTCTATCAATACTCTCTAAAAATAACTATCTCTAACAACAACTATCCGTGGGAAGGGGAAGGAAAAATCAGCATAAATCTTCTAGCCTTGCTAGCATGTGGTACAATCTCCTCAAAAGTCAAGAAAGGTGATAGTTGCTTTTTCACCAACTCCACTATTCCTTTCTCATGCATTGCCAAGTGTCCACACATATCCAATAAAATCCGCATATGTCAACACGCATACGGTGATCATAAGATATGGAGCTTGGATTAATGAGCTTGGCGCCAAAATTGCACTTTCCTAAAGATGCTCAAATGATCACACTTTGACGCTATAATAAGTTAGGCGCTATAGCGCTAAACACCGCACTACTTCACAAAATTCATCAAAACATTCACAAGGGCACCAATTGTGCCAAATTCATAACAAAGCAAAGATGTTTAGCCCTTCCTTTCCTAATATTCACATAAATACACTAAATACTATACTAATATTACTTGAGAACTTACTTAATTTAATGATTAGAGGTATAAATAACTCATATAAATATGAGTTATCGTGCAATCAGATGGCGGAGGTGCGGGACTCTGTGTGTTGGCATGAGTCCGGGAGAGTGTTGTTCTTGGACCGAGTTGGTTAGGGAGACTACGGAGAAGGTGAAAATGATCGGAGAAAATGAAAGAGTCCCGGTGCCGTCGAAAAAAGTTATCATGATAAGAGGAGGAAGGACTTGGAGTTTCAGGCTGGTGAGCATGTGTTCTTGAGGGTCACGCCTATGACTGGTGTTGGGCGTGCTCTGAAGGCAAAGAAGTTAACTCCAAGGTTTATTGGACCGTACCAAATCACTGAGAGGGTTGGAAAGGTTGCTTATAGGGTGGCTTTACCGCCTAATCTTTCGAACTTGCATGATGTCTTCCACGTGTCACAGCTTCGGAAGTATATTCCAGACCTGTCTCATGTGATCCACATGGATGATGTGGAGGTACGTGAGAACCTCACTGTGGAGACTATGCCAGTGAGGATTGATGATAGAGAAGTGAAGGTGTTGAGAGGGAAGGACATTGCCTTAGTCAAGGTAGTGTGGTTGGGAGTTGCTGGTGAGAGTATGACTTGGGAGCTGGAGAGCAAGATGCGGGAGTCTTATCCAGAGTTATTTGACTCGGGTATGAATTTCGAGGACGAAATTTCCTAAGTGGGGGAGAGTTGTAACACCCTAAATAATTTAATTAAGAAATTGATTAAATTGTTTAAGTGTTGCGCTATTTTTAATTATATTAAATATAATATGGTGTATTATAATTTAATAATTTATTTAATAGGAGGGAGTGGTATGAGTAATGTTGGGATTGCAATTATGGGCCCAGGAGCCCAAGCCCAATGACTTAGGCTCCTAGGGTTGGTGCAATTCGCACCATTCACAAAAGAAAGAAAGAAAACAAAAGAGAGAAGAGAAAAGAGAGAAGGAATTCGGCGCAAGGAGAGGAGAAGAGGGAAGGGTAGATCGCACCACCCAAAGAGGGAAGAAAGGAGCTTTTGTTGCGGTGGTTTTGTACGTGACTCAAGGAGAAGAGATTTCTACGGTTAAAATAAGGTAAGGGGAGTCTCACTCTATAATAGAGGATATAATAGGTTGTATAAGAGTCATAGAGTCTTGATTCGATGTCAATTGATTGTTAATTGAGTTGTTGTTGGGTGAATTTGAGAAATTGCATGATCAAAATCGATTTAGGGCTTTGATTTGGGGGTTTTATGTTCTTGATTGGTTTTTACGCATGATTGAGTGTTATGGTATGCAATTGAGTGTGTTGACATGATTATAATTGGTATTTGAGTGATATGAGATGATTTGAATTGAAAGAATTTGAGAATTTGGAGTTGTTGGTGTTTGGGGCGCCAAATGGCTAGGATTCTGGCGCCCTGTGTACTGTAGCAGGGAGTGTTGGTGTTGTGTTGCTGTGCAGGGCGCCAATTTCCTAGAGAAATGGCGCCTGTGTCACTTTATAGCTGATGGCCCCGGTGAGTGAGTTCTTTGTCTGGGCGCCAGAATGTGGGTATTTTGGGGCCCGGGGAGTGAAACTTGTATTTCTGAACATATTTCCTCGTGCCAAATTTTGTGTTCACCTGCCCAAATCCATTTTTAAGTGTTTTGGCTCGAGTAGTTTTCTGGTTGCAGGTGTCATTTTGAAAATGTCCCGGTGGGGGTGATTCTGCGTGTGTTTTGGGGCCCGGGGAATGAAACTTGTATTTCTGGGCACATTTCCTCGTGCCAAATTTTGTATTCACCTGCCAACTTTCAATTTTAAGTGTTTTGGCTCGAGTGGTTTTCTGGTTGCAGGTGTTATTTTGAAAATGTCCCGGTGGGGCTTGTTTTGTGTGTGTAACTGGGGGTGGGTGAGTGAAACTCACATTTCTGAACATATTTTACTGTGCCAAATTTTGTATTCACCTGCCCAAATTCAATTTAAAATGTTTTGGCTCGAGTGGTTTCCTGAGTACAGGTCTTATTTTAAAAATGTCTCGGTGGGGTGATTTTGTGTGTGTTTTTTTGGGCAGGGGAGTGAAACTTACTTTTCTAGGCATATTTCATCATACAAATTTTGTATTTACCTGCCCAAATTCATTTTTAAACATTTTGCTCGGGTGGTTTTTGTTTGAAAGTGTTGGGTGAGCTGGGTGATGGGGGCGCTAAATGTTGTCTTTGCCTGTGGCGCTAGTCTGCTTGCTGTGTGCGAGATTGTGTCTGCAGCGTATGCGAGTTTGTGTCTAGGTCTGTGTTGCGGGGCGCCAGATTGCTAGAAAAGTGGCGCCAGTGGGTGTGTTGCCACGGGGCGCTAAAATCTTGAGTTTACGGCGCTAGTCTTTGTGTTGCAGGCGCGCGCGAATGTGGGGAAAATGGTGCCTAGTCTTTGCCAAGTGCCTAAGAGGGTCTTTGTTTTGGTCCCTAGGTGACAGCTTTGGTCCCTAGAGGATTGTTTTGGTCCTAAATGGTGGTTTAGGTCCCCGAGTGAGGTTGAGTACTCTGGAGAGATTAGTCCTTGGGACTTAATGATGTTGAGAGTTTATAATGAGGTGATTGAGCATGCCATGGGGGCATGGGCGGAGGCCAAGCCGGAGGGCTATAAAATGAGATTAACACCGAGGTAAGAGTTAATGGGTGTATTGAAATTTTGTTTGAAAGTGTGTTTGTGATGTACATGGGGTCTCATGCATACATTTGGTCTGCTATGATCGTAGAGTTTATAAAATGATTGTGAAGTTCGAGGCGTAGGAGGGCCTTATAAAATGATTTTGAAGCTTCTGAGGCGGCGGAGGGCCTTATAAAATGATTGTGAAGCTTTGAGGCGTACGGGGCCAGTCATGAGGACTCCATTATTGATGAGAATGCCGGAGGCAAATGGTACCACATGCATACTTACATTGCATACATTCTCATTAGTGCATGAATCTTTGTTGAGTGATGATTGGTGTGTTTGAGTGTCTTTGTGAACTATGATGATATATATATTGCTTATTATCACTTTTATTATATAGTTCGAGACTCACCCTTTCATTGTTGTTTACCACGTGTAGTCATGAGTGAGGGCTTTCTACCTTCACTACTCCCAGAGCCGATGCGCTCGATCACGTAGCACCTGGGGTTGGGGTTATGAACTATAGTTGTCTTGTTTTGCTCTTTGTTGAGCCTTCTATGTATTGTTTTGAGACCTATTTGAATTGTTACATTGGATTCATGAGTATTTTCCACGCATTATGTGAAACTATAGTTCCACGAGTTTATTTGTTTGGTGTTACGTATTTTGATTATGTTTATGAGATGAGTTAACTATTGAATGTTTTAAGAGAGATGTGTGACGCTCCATTTTATTGAGAACCGATTTATGTTATACTATTAGTGTCTTTGAATGACTATGGCTAAATTGTGGTTCGCCACTAAGGTCGAATTTCTTTTCATTTGGTGTATTTACAAGGGCATCATCGGTAGCCTTGCAAAGGAGGTCAAGGCTCATGCAAGTAGTATCGATTACACCGAGTAATCCCATAGTCAATCGAGTTCACTATTTTATAACACACTAAACCAAAAGATGACCAGAAATGATTTTTATATACTCTGATTTTTGATTTAAATTACCGGGTAGAAATGGGGTGTTACATCCTAAACCCCTAAAATAAAACCAACCTAAAGCAACCAAATGCTTCAAATGTCATGGTTTGTACATATAGCCTCAAACTGTCTAACTCGAAGAACAATGACCATCATCAAAGGGGAAGCATATGAAGTACTCGGAGAAGAAGAAACTCGAGAAGAGCCCGAAAAAGAAGAGATGGGGCCATTGTTTGATGAATAGCTCACAGTTGCTGATCATTGCGAACCATTGGTGTTTCATTGAAGCCTATACACAATGTCAGCAAAGGAAGAACCTTGGTTAAGATACAATATTTTCCACACCCGATGCATAATTGAGGAAAGATTTGTGATCTTATCATTGACAGTGAAGTCGTGGTGTCTTACTACACGGTGGATCCTTTGGAGCTACCAACACAAAATCATCCACATTCATACAAATTACAATGTCTTACCAAAGGTAGTGATGTGAAGATTATTATGCGCTGCCTCGTGACCTTTTTCATTGGTCAGAATTATCAAGATTGAGTTTGGTGTGATGTTATTCCAATGAATGCATGTCACCTCCTCTTGGGCAGACCTTGTCAATATGATCGGCGCGCCTTATATGATAGTTATAACAACACCTACTCCTTTTTCAAAGATGGAGTAAAAGTCAAGTTAACTCCTTTGTCATCGAGTGAACTTGATCAAAGACAGAAAGAATCAAATGCATTAGTGTTTTTAGTCACAAAGGCTCAATTGAAGGAAGTTATATATGAAGTCTAGACTAATGATGTTGCCTAAGTTGCTCAATTATACTTTAAAGAAATTGTTCATCTTCACGGGGTTCCAAAGACCACCACTTGTGATCGAGATGCTAAATTCTTAAGCCACTTTTGGAGAACATTATGGAAGAAGATAGGTAAAAACTTGAAATAGTGGGATCTTATCCTCACACTTGTTGAATTTGCCTACAATAATTCAAAGAATCAAGCTACTGGAAAATGCACTTTCTAGGTATTTATACTAAGCACAGACAGAGATTAGACTTTCATTGATATGGTTGGAACACTTAGTGAGTAGCCAATAATAGTCTAAAAAACATTAAAAATCTATTCTGACTCATTCCCTTTCTTTAAAATCTATTCCCTTTACCGCTCTTCGATTAGAGATTAGAATCTATATATGGCCGTTTGAATTAACTTATTTTTAAGCTTATATAAATAAATAAACTTTTACATTAATTCATAAGTTTTCACCAAGAAAAATTATATCTTCATAAACTACATTGACAAACTTATTTATTTACATAAATTATTTTGCATAAACTAAAAAATAAGTCAATTCAAACGGTCATAATATTCCACTAGATATGAAAGAGGAACAAGGCGTGTCCTCTAATTGAAGTGAGAATTGAAGATGTGTGGTTCCTTCTTAGATCTCTCACTCTCACTCTCACTCTCAGGCTCTTTAACAAACATGTTGGGGGTGCCTTAAATCCTACAAAAGCATAACATGGTTACATCAGCATCACACTCAGTCACCGTACGGTGTGACCAGACAGAATTCCACTACCGCCCAAATCGCCCACACTTTCAAACTACGCACGCAACACGCAACACGCAACACGCAACAAATAGTACTAAAATCACTATCACCTGAGTCAAATCATCACCTAGTCTTCCCTCCACCGTATATGCAACAAATATTCCTTCTATTTCATGACATCAACCAATAAAAATCCACATTATTGAGATCATTGATATTATTAACTAAATAAAATATATGATTGTAATTATATACATACCTCATGACAATAACAATAACAATATTAATAAGAATGAACCGTCTAAAGTGGAAGCTGATCTAACTTTGCAAAAAGTATATTATCCTTTTTGTCTTTTTTACTAATATTATACGTACACTAACAATATAATTGCATCCAACTGTCCCCAGCACATATTACAGGGACTTAAGGAACAACGGTAAAATCAAGTGATCAGTATTGATCGATGTTACTAAGCTAAGCCTAGATAGAGATGACAAAACAAATGCATTTTGTGCATTAACCAAAAGTGCCCATTTTTCTGATCACATGCTGATGCTGCAATGCAAGGTTTCTCATTCTCTCACGGAACTTGTCTGTTAACAAACATCACACGGCACCATAGTTGCAACACAACAATTATTACTATTATTATTATAAGAAACAGAGAGAGAGAGAGAGAGAGTTTTCTTTCTCTTTGTCCTCTCTCTCTCATTGTTGTCGTTCATTGTATTTGAGCTCTCTCCCTCTCCTACAGTGAAGCTTGTTGATCAACTACGTCGCGAATATCATTGATTTCATAAGCTCACCCAGGAAGGGAATTTTGTAAATTTCTCCATTGGGTATATTTCTCTTCCTCCAAAATTTGATTTTTATTCCCCTTTCACGTCTTCATCTCTTTCTGACTCTGTTTCGTTGGATAACTGACACCAACTGTCACCTCCTCTCTCTCTCTGATTTTTTAATGTGCAATTTGTCCCAAGAATCGTCATCTAGATACACGCATTTATTTCTCTTCATTTCCCAGATTCTGAAATGCCCTTCCCCCACATGCTTCTATATTCACCATTTCACCTTCTAGTTTCTCGCTCAACCAAAATTCTCAACTCGTTTCTTCTTCATCAACATTCAACACACCATATTCAATAATGGCTGCATCACATTTTATCGATTTAAACAACTTGTCTAGCTCGATCCTAGAATTGCCGGTGTTGGAACTTGCGGCAATATGCGGGAACCTAACTCTTGTTCTGTTGTTTCTCTTTGTGTTCTCGGTGAGAAGGATTCTTGTGTACGAAGGAATTGGAATCGGAAAGGACAGCACCACGGGGAATTCTATTCCCAGCCCAATTTGCAGCGTTATTGATGGAGAAGCATGTGAGGTTCGAGTAGGTTTATGTTTCAAGTTATCGTTATTGTCTTGTTTCTATGTTCTGTTTGTGCAAGTTTTGGTTTTGGGGTTTGATGGTGGTGCTTTGATTTGGGGTGAGGCTAATGAGAATCCTGTGAACTGGTTTTTTCTCTTTGTGCCAGCTTCACAGGGTTTAGCTTGGTTTGTGTTAAGCTTTTCAGCTTTGTATTGCAAATTCAATGTGTCGGAGAAGTTTCCATTTTTGTTAAGAGTTTGGTGGTTTTTATCATTTGTAATTTGCTTGTGTACTTTATATGTTGATGGGAGAGGGTTTTGGGTTGAAGGTTCTAAGTACCTTAGCTCTCACGTTGTTGCAAATTTTGCTGTCACCCCAGCACTTGCTTTTTTGTGTGTAGTTGCTATTAGGGGTGTTACTGGTATACATGTTTTTAGAGACTGTGATGATCTTCAACAGCCCTTACTTGTTGAAGAAGAACCGGGGTGTCTTAAGGTTACACCTTATAGAGATGCTGGAATTTTCAGCTTGGCCACTCTTTCTTGGCTGAACCCTCTTCTTTCAATTGGTGCGAAGAGACCACTTGAGCTTAAGGATATTCCCCTTGTTGCACCAAGAGATAAAGCCAAGACCAGTTATAAGGTTTTGAATTCTAACTGGGAGAGATTGAAGGCTGAAAACCCCTCTAAGGAACCTTCATTAGCTTGGGCTATTCTCAAGTCCTTCTGGAAGGAAGCAGCTTTGAATGCCATCTTTGCTGGTTTGAATACTTTGGTATCATATGTAGGTCCTTACATGATCAGTTACTTTGTTGATTACTTGGGTGGGAAAGAGACTTTCCCTCATGAGGGATATATCCTTGCGGGCATATTCTTTGTAGCAAAGCTTGTGGAGACCTTAACAACTAGGCAGTGGTATCTAGGAGTAGATATCTTGGGTATGCATGTCAGGTCAGCTCTAACTGCTATGGTGTATAGAAAGGGTCTCAGACTCTCGAGCACGGCCAAGCAAAGTCACACGAGTGGGGAAATTGTAAACTACATGGCTGTTGATGTTCAGAGGGTAGGGGATTACTCTTGGTATCTTCATGACATGTGGATGCTTCCTCTGCAGATTGCTCTTGCCCTTGTGATTTTGTATAAGAATGTTGGAATTGCCTTTGTTGCAACATTGATTGCCACAATCATTTCCATTGTTGTCACTATTCCTGTTGCTAGAGTACAAGAAGAATACCAAGACAAATTAATGACTGCTAAGGATGAAAGGATGAGAAAAACATCTGAGTGTTTGAGAAATATGAGGATTCTCAAGCTGCAAGCTTGGGAAGACAGATATAGAATAAGATTGGAGGAAATGCGTGGAGTAGAGTTCAAGTGGCTAAGGAAAGCACTGTATTCTCAGGCTTTCATAACTTTCATGTTTTGGAGCTCACCTATATTTGTATCCGCAGTCACATTTGCTACTTGCATTTTGTTAGGAGGTCAGTTGACAGCAGGCAGTGTTCTTTCTGCTCTAGCTACTTTCAGGATTCTCCAAGAACCTCTCAGAAATTTTCCTGATTTGGTATCGACCATGGCTCAGACAAAGGTTTCTCTTGATCGCATATCTGGTTTCCTGCAGGGTGAAGAATTGCAGGAAGATGCAACTATTGTCTTGCCACGTGGTACTTCTAACATAGCCATAGAAATTAAGGACGGTGTCTTCTGCTGGGACCCTTCTTCCTCTAGACCTACTCTATCAGGAATACAGATGAAAGTGGAAAGGGAATGAGTGTAGCTGTTTGTGGCATGGTTGGTTCAGGGAAATCAAGCTTCCTTTCTTGCATCCTTGGAGAGATTCCCAAGCTTTCTGGCGAAGTATGTTGTTTCTTAGATAGAATTCCATCTTTTTGTTTTCATGTTTGTCCTTTGGCATTTCATATACTCTTCTTATTTATAATTGTATCGGTTTTGACAAGATGAACCACTTTATTTTGCAGGTAAGAGTGTTTGGTTCCACTGCATATGTCTCACAATCAGCATGGATACAGTCAGGAAATATAGAAGAAAATATTCTGTTTGGCAATCCAATGGATAAAGCAAAATACAAGAATGTTCTCCATGCTTGTCAACTGAAGAAGGACCTAAAACTTTTCTCACATGGAGACCAAACAATTATTGGTGACAGAGGTATAAACTTGAGTGGTGGCCAGAAGCAGCGGATTCAGCTTGCAAGAGCACTCTATCAAGATGCTGATATTTATCTCCTTGATGACCCCTTTAGTGCACTAGATGCCCACACTGGATCAGAATTATTCAGAGTTAGTTTTTCTTAAACATAGAGTTGATGGTGTTTAAATGAACTTTGTTTGAATGTTTGGCTTAATCTATGACATGTAACTGCAGGAGTATGTATTGACAGCACTAGCAGATAAAACAGTCATTTTTGTGACCCATCAAGTTGAATTTCTTCCAGCTGCTGATATGATACTGGTATGGCTATATGGTTTTGTCTTGCACGTTCATGCATTTATTACTAAGAGGCCTAGTTGATGTTTATACTTCATTTCAGGTGTTTTAGTTTTTTTTTTTTTAAAATTAGATTGCAACTGTTTTGCGTTTGAGAGTTGTATATTCCCTGCATGATCAGGGGTTGCAGTTGCTCTCTACTCTTTCAGTGTGATGATGCATTGTGTCTCCCCTCATATCCTGGTTGGGTTCTCGATTCTCTCTTTTTACTATTACGATATGGATTCAGGTTCATTAGGCATATCTAATTTCAAGGTTGTGTGTGTAGGAGTGAAGCCCTTGCTATTTTGTGTTTTACAATTACAGCAGCTTCCTCCTGAGAGAAACTCATTAGCATATCTAATTTCAAGAGGAAAATTGTATGACTTATGGGTCCATATTAAATTGATTTGTGCACACAAAGGCTTAGGAGTGAAGCCCTTGCTATTTTGTGTTTCACAGCAGCTTCCTCCTGAGAGAAACTCATTATTCATATCAATTGGACTCAATGGTAATTGAATGTATTGCTGATGTACTTTAAAAAGTATTGTTAATTTAGTTTTGGACAAACTGTTTTGTTGCAACATTGATCCCTAGTTCCTTTATTTGCCAACATGCATAATTTATCCTGGCTATAATAATGTGGTTGATATGAACTGAAAATATCTTTCTCATTTCCTTTTTCCCCCCAATTTTGAAGGTTCTTAAAGAAGGCCAAATCATACAGGCAGGAAAGTATGATGATCTTTTACAAGCAGGAACGGATTTTAGAACTCTAGTTTCAGCTCACCATGAAGCAATAGAGGCTATGGACATTCCTTCTCACTCCTCAGAGGAGTCAGATGAAAATGAGTTCATGGAGGAATCTGCGATAATGAACAGTAAGAATTCTACTTCTCCTGTAATTGATATCGACAGTTTGGCAAGCGATGTTCATGAGGTAGCATCGGATCAGAAAGCAATTAAGGAAAAGAAGAAGGCAAAGCGATCAAGAAAAAAAACAGCTTGTTCAGGAAGAGGAAAGAGTTAGAGGCAGAGTTAACATGAAAGTGTACTGGTCATACATGGCTGCAGCATATAAAGGCTCATTAATTCCTCTCATAATCATTGCACAAACATTATTTCAGTTCCTTCAGATTGCCAGTAATTGGTGGATGGCTTGGGCAAATCCTCAAACAGAGGGAGACCAACCCAAAGTAACCCCCTCAGTTCTTCTTCTTGTTTACATGGCCCTTGCCTTTGGCAGTTCATGGTTCATATTTGTAAGGGCTGTGCTCGTGGCTACGTTTGGTCTAGCAGCAGCACAGAAGCTATTTTTCAACATGCTTAGAAGTATTTTCCATGCACCAATGTCTTTCTTTGACTCTACACCGGCTGGAAGGATCTTGAATCGGGTACCTTTTCTGGTTTTTTCACCTTCTCTTTTGTTTCCGTCTCTCCATGTATGGTGTTATATCATATAATTGGTAATATGTATCTATCACCCCAGGTTTCGGTTGATCAAAGTGTAGTAGATCTTGACATTCCTTTTAGACTTGGAGGGTTTGCTTCATCAACCATACAGCTTATTGGCATTGTTGCTGTAATGTCTGAAGTTACATGGCAAGTTTTGCTCCTAGTAGTCCCGATGGCCGGTGTTTGTTTGTGGATGCAGGTAAAAACTTGTTTTTAGTTTTTACAGTTTAAAAGAAACAAATTTGTTCTTTGTCAATTCTTATAAAACAACAATTTTTAAAAACCAAATCGATTCGACCCTTGATCTTTCAAAATGTTTTCTCCATGAAGTATAAAATAACGCCCCGATGTCTTCAATATCATTCATTCTTTTTAGGAGAAAAAATTTCAAGGGGAAAAGTGACGATACATTGACAAAGGACTAGAAATCTTCCATTAGTGCATTGCAATTTTAGTGTTTACCTACCTCCCATTCTTTGTATTTTGACCATAAATTCCTTGCAGAAATACTACATGGCTTCCTCAAGGGAATTGGTACGTATTGTAAGCATCCAGAAATCTCCAATCATACAACTTTTTGGTGAATCAATTGCTGGAGCAGCCACCATCAGAGGTTTTGGACAAGAAAAAAGGTTCATGAAGAGGAACCTCTATCTTCTGGATTGTTTTGCACGACCATTCTTCTGCAGTCTTGCTGCTATTGAGTGGCTCTGCCTGCGCATGGAATTACTTTCAACCTTTGTGTTTTCTTTCTGCATGGTATTACTCGTGAGCTTTCCCCGTGGAAGTATTGAACCCAGTGAGTATTTTTTTTCCCGATTTAGCTGTATAGTTTAGTATAGTTATTACTGAAAAATGATCCCTTCTAATTCTAATTAAGTTATTTTGCATGAACCGCATGCATATGAATGTGATCTAGGCTCATGGTAATTATAGTGGGACTACTTATATGTTCTCAAGTTGAACATTTTTTCAACTGCTGCTGATATGTTGTCATTACTATTTTCATTCTGTCTTTTAAATAGCTGTTTTACACTACTACTATTGTCACGACTGGGTCTTTACTATATAGTTAGTTTATCACACTAAATAGCCCAGTGATAGTTCAAGTTGGTCTATGGCTACTCTTGCATTTTAGTTTCACTTAAAGTAAAAGCAGGTGTGTATTGTATTATACTGTGTTATAGTCATATGATAGGGCTTAAGTGGTGGTTTGGAGTCATGCATATTGCAGTGGAACAGTATTCTGTTGCTAATCACTATTACTTTTCTGTATAGGCATGGCTGGACTCGCTGTGACGTATGGCCTGAATTTAAATGGACGTTTGTCTCGGTGGATACTAAGCTTCTGCAAACTAGAAAATAAAATTATATCTATTGAAAGAATTTATCAGTACAGTCAAATTCCCAGTGAAGCACAGCAAATTATTGAAGATTCTCACCCTCCATCCTCGTGGCCTGAGAACGGAACAATCCAACTAATCGATCTGAAGGTATCATCTCATTTTCACATTCAATATGCTTTGTTCTTTGTTTTGCACTAAAAAGTCCAAACTAATTCCGTCGTGTTTAATTTAATTATTATGATTTCTCTTCTGTAATTGGCTCTTCTAATGATGATGCACCGTATTTTCCCTCTACTCCGTCTCTCTTGAAGGTCCGTTACAAGGAAAATCTTCCCTTGGTGCTTCATGGTGTATCCTGCACATTTCCTGGTGGCAAGAAGATTGGAATAGTTGGTCGAACTGGAAGTGGAAAATCTACTTTGATTCAGGCATTATTTCGACTGGTAGAACCAGCAAGTGGGAGTATCCTTATAGACAACATAAATATCTCAGGAATTGGCCTTCATGACCTTCGAAGCCATTTAAGTATCATACCGCAAGATCCAACCTTATTTGAAGGCACCATTCGAGGCAATCTTGATCCTCTTGAAGAGCACTCCGATAAAGAGATTTGGGAGGTTAGTATAGTAATCTTGATAAGATAGTTTCATTTAACTAATTACACCGCATTTGTGTAGTCTGTAAATGCCTATACAGTTTTTTTAATATGTATGTCAACAAAAGTAAATTCTATTATATTCAGGTTTTGAAATTTGAATGCCTATATATGCAGTAAAAAAGAGGTAAAATTTTAAATGGTTTAGGAGAGTAGGAGGTTGATCTCTTTTTGATTGCTTTGAGTTTAACTTTTCACAGGCACTAGATAAGTCTCAGCTTGGAGAGATCATCCGCGAAAAAGGGCAAAAGCTTGATACACCAGGTAAGAGAGTCTCAAAACTGGAATATTCCCTTTTATCTTTCCTTCCCCAATCCGTCAAAAAGGGAAAAAAAGCGAAAGCAAATTTTTGGAGTAACATATCTTAAAATTTATTTGAAATCTGCAGTACTAGAAAATGGAGATAATTGGAGTGTAGGACAACGGCAACTTGTTTCTCTTGGCCGAGCTCTGCTTAAGCAATCAAAGATACTTGTACTTGATGAAGCAACCGCGTCTGTTGATACAGCTACTGATAATCTTATCCAGAAGGTTATTCGAAAAGAGTTCAGAGACTGCACCGTCTGCACTATTGCACATCGTATTCCTACCGTTATTGACAGTGATCTTGTTCTGGTACTCAGTGATGGTGCGTATTGTTGCTTCCTATTCTTTGGTCTTCATTCTTTTTTCAAGAAAAATACCAACAGGCTTTGCATTTTTCTGACAGTATTAAACTATTTTCTAAAAAAATGTTGAAATATCATCCATATTCCTTTTCCTTTTCAATTGCAGCCTTGAGAAATTGTTCCAAGTGATTGGGATGTTTAGACATGAGTTCACTACTTTGTGCTCATGAAGTTACCTTTTGACATTTTTTGCAGGTCTGGTTGCAGAGTTTGACACTCCATTACGGCTATTAGAGGATAAGTCATCTATGTTTCTAAAATTGGTGACTGAATATTCATCGCGATCAAGTGGCATACCAGATTTTTAAATAAGATGAAAATGTCACTGAACCTCGATAAGTTAGTCGCGGAAAGAGATCAAGAATCTTCAGAGATAACGGCAGCAAGAGCACAAGACAGATCAAAAGTTGAAACATAATCATGCCTCAGTTGCTGCCACTGCTGCATTGGCTCATGCAGAAACATAAATGAACAGGCGTGTGTTGATCAAGCACTCCAGTGGGAGAAAATGAGTTTCCTGTTTGAAAGTGTCATCAGTTGATTCATCCCTTTGTGAAATATTGAGGAGTTCATGCATGGTTGACATGCTTTGTTACAGGAAAATAAGATGATTTGTTGTTACAGGAAAGTAAACACGGGGTGTCTGAATTGGGTTCAATAATGTGTAATAAAGTAGTTTTTGAGATTGAGGAAGTAAGCTTTTGTTAGAGAAGTGTAGAGTTGGAACTAGTCTTGTGTATTATGCTATTTTTAGCAGTAGTCTAGAATCAAGGCCATTTTTAGGCTGAAAATTTGACTCTAGTGCACCCTCCTCTAATTTTACTTGCTAACCCATAAAAATGATATTTGGTATATATATATATATATATAGGGGATGTATAAGGTGAGAGGAGAGTTTATTGTGAGAGATGAGAGGAGTAAATCTGGACTCTATAACACTACATGGGTGGTTGTGAATAAAAGGTGGGCAGTTACCAAGTTGACTTTTTGTTTTAATCTCAACCGCTCATGATTTGATCTATATTAAGTGGTTGATTCCTCTCACCCTCTCATTATAAAAAGTCATCTCATAATATATGTTTCCTATATATATATATATATATATATATATATATATATATATATATATATATAGATGACTTTTTATAGACAAATATATTCATATTAGTAGTTGCTAAATAACACATAATCATATCATTAGTCAATATATGATGATCACATTGTAGAAATAAATACTTGTGATCATATCAAGTAGAGACGATTACATATATTTATGTCACCCATATTAGAAGGTTTTATTTCTTCTATGATTGTGTTACGAAAAAAGATATAATTTTGTCTTTTAGTTATTGAGGTATTAAAAGATATAATATATGAGTGACAATCATGTGCTTAGTTGGTAAGATGTATCGAAAAAGTATCTGACAAATATCTTTAGTTGGTAAGAAGTATCGAGTGAAATATTTTTAAAAAGAATTAAAAAATTATTGGATACTCTTTGGGTACGTATCGAGAAGTATCAGGTGCGTATCAGTATCATATACGTATCTGGCACGGGTATGTTGCCATTTTTGAAGTATCAGGGCTTCATAGGGCGGAAAAAAGTCGAGAGTACTCTTCCGCTCTCCGTCTCCATCCTCTGTATTACTCCGCTATGCTCTCCACCTTAGTGAGTTTTTCTCCCTCATCCATGTCCCCACATATCTTGAGGTGCGTAATTTATAAAAAAAAAGTAAACAATAAACTAAAATTTAATAAATATGAATATTTTTTTTGGTTATCATGTTATTGGTGTCTTTGTCTCCACCAACTTTCTGGAGATGACTAATCTACTGCCAACCCTAGCACTGGTGACCATGAAGTCTGGGATTTACCATCCCGTGTGGTTCTCCTCAACCAACAGAGTTTTTTGCACACCTAATATTCAAACCCGAGACCTTGGAGTGGGATCTAAGTCTAGTTACCACTCGGAATAAAACTTAACCACATGGAAAAGTGGAGACAATAAAGGAGGGTAGAGTCGGAATTAGACATTTAATACACCCTAAAAATAATGTTTATTTCTTATATTATGGACCACAAAAACACATATTTTTTCTCTTATATCGTAGACGGGAGGTAGTATAAAAAACCACAAACTAAAAGTTATGCTAATAATGGTTGTAATATTTTTTAACTATTGGTAATTTTTAATGGTTGGGCACTTGGGTGCGTTGCCTTTTTAGGTGGGAGGATGTGCTGAAGTCAATTAGGGGAGGTCTATTTAATAGAGCCCCAAAAAATAATATAAAATGCGGTCATTGTTTTTCCCACACCCTCCCTACTCATCACACACCTCCAAATCTCAAATATTCCAAAATTACATTCACGTGGAACACGCGTGGAAATCTCCTTACGCAGTGTTTTTGACGAGTATGGTAGAGGAGTCCTGAACCAGTTCGGCTCACAAGGACTATTAGAAATATAGTTAGTTTGTTAGGTAATTCGGTTAGAGTTAGTTTTCTAGTTACTAGTTTGTTACGTATTAGTCAGGTGAGATTGGATCTCTATATAAAGACCAAACTCTCATTGTAATCAAACAACATTTTGTATCAATTTCACTTTGATGAATATTAGAGTTTCTTAACCTTTTCTCTCCTATCTTCTATGGATACCATATTCTTCAATATCGTATCAGAGCAAACATGGTATCCTCCATGAAGATTGCTTTCGTTGCATTTCACTATAGGTTCTTTATTTTTCTTTCATCAATTTCATTTTTGTTTCAATTTTGATTTTACTTTCATTCTTTCTTCTTCTCGGTGTCTTTCTAATTTTTCCCTATGTTCTTGTCTAATATGTGATTCTTTGCATTTGTGATTCATCATTTGCGAATTTCGTATCTTGATATCGCAATTTTATTTGATTGCTCTTTTGCGTTTTGCAAGTTCTGAGTTTGCGATTCTCCATTGCGTTTGCATTTTCGATTTCGCATGCATTTTGCTTTCCTCTCTGTGAATCGTTCTTGATTCCGTTTTCATCTCAATTTTGTTCTTCAATTCTTGTTCGAAACTCCTCCTACTTCTGTTGCGGTCTTTGGTTTTGCTCTTCAATTCATGTTCAAAATCTCTTCAATTCTTGACCGTTTTCTCCTTCCTCTCGCTTCTTTGAGAGTTTCTGTTTGTGCAACTTGCTTTCGTTTGTTTCGTTTCTAATTCGTTTGACACAAATTGTTTGTCATTCTTGTATCGGTAATCATCATTTCCGTTTGCGATTCTTGCACATTAGTTTTGCGATTTCGCTTCATTGTCCTCCTTTCATTCTTGTTCCTGATGATTGTGATCTGAAGCGGAGTTCTAATTTCTTTTTGGATCGAGTTTCGATTTCGTTTTCGATCTTCACTCTTTGTTTACCAAACAACATTCAAGCTGTTTGTTGAAATGCGTCCAAGAGATAGAATTTTTTCTTTGATGATTGTCTCCGAAAGTTTATCAACAAGGTTCAAGAAGTGGTATTACTACCTACTGGCTGATGCTTCATTATGTTTATTTTCTTGCATCCAAAATCACCAGCTAATTGAGAAAGAAGACATATTAATATTGGTTTGGAATTTCTTGATGGAAAATGTCTGCATTGGTGTCTTTTCCAGCTTAGAGACATGGTTTCCCAGGATGATTCGGTTAGAGACATGTAAATTTGTATTGTTCATTCCAAGCTAGAAGCCTTGTGAATGTCTTCTAGCTTGCGGGAGACTATTAGAAATATAATTAGTTTGTTAGGTAACTCAGTTAGAGTTAGTTTTCTAGTTACTAGTTTGTTAGGTAATTCGGTTAGAGTTAGTTTTCTAGTTACTAGTTTGTTACATATTAGTTAGGTGAGATTGTATCTCTATATAAAGACCAAACTCTCATTGTAATCAAACAACCATTTGTATCAATTTCACTTTGATGAATATTAAAGTTTCTTAACCTTTTCTCTCCTATCTTCTATGGATACCATATTCTTCGATAAGGACCGAACCCGTTCGGCTAACAATCACCGAACAAATCAAGAACAAGAAGAAGGCTTTGAATCAGTTTCACTGTTGGAAATCAATAATAAGATTGTGATGTGGTTGACTTCTCATCATAGTTGCAGAAAAAAGGAAAATACGTGTTCTGTGTTAATAAAATTATCACAAATCTTGAGAATGAAAAGAAGGATATTATATCCGAAAGAGATGATTTGGAGAACCGTGTTGAACAAGCCAAGCATAAAGCTGAAGAAATTAAGAAACCAGTGGAAAAGTGGCTGAATGATGTGAAAAATATATTGAAAGAGGTTACAGAGTTAGAACAAAGGATGAGAGCAAACACTAGTTGTTGCTTTCAAGGACACTGTTCAACATGGACAAGATATCGTTTATGCAAGCAAATTGTAAAGAAGATTGAGTGAATGGAAGAATTCAAAGGCAAAAGCAACATTCACCCATTTTCTCACCCTGCTGCTACTCTTCCTGGCATTCAATACAATTATTTTGAAATTATATGTTCGAATATTTTCGGTTGGTATTAGCCGAACCATCTAATTTTCACACAAAAGGGTGTGTGTGAAAAAATATAAGCCTTGGGTCTTAGTGTCCGAACAAGTTTGGTTGCCCGCGTCCAAACCATTGTAAATTTTAGAAAAAAAACGGAGCGCTGATTTCATTAATGGTCTTTTAGTCATTTCGCAGGGTTATGGGGTGTGTCCTGAGTAGGAGGGCTGTGGGAAAAGCAATGGTCTAAAATGCCACTACAGCCAAGGACATTGCTTTTCCCACATCCCCTCCTACTCTTCGCACGCCTCTTAACTTTTTCTCCCTAAAATGACCTCGCGTGGGACGCTCGTGCAGCACGGGTTAAGTGACTGTTCGAACGACGTTGTGCGAACAGGTTCGAATGACGTTATCCGTGTTAAGGAGTTTATATTGTTCGCATGACATCGTTCGAACGTGTTCGAATAAACTCATGCGTGTTAAGAAATATTGCAAACTGATGGTGTGAGGGTGTCTTTTTGTTGTGTCGAATGACTTTATTCGAACGTGTTCGAAGGAGGTGCGTTCGAACATGCGTTCGAATGGTGGCATGCGAACCAGTGTTATGCAAAACAGAAACTAATAAACCAGAAAACAAATTTTCTTTTGGATAATTTCAAAATATGTCAGTCAAGAGTTATACAACATTGTCTACAAAAATTATAAATCTAACTTAGCATTGACTACCATCACTATCTTTACTTAAATCTACACAAGGAGGGGGATGGGGGGTTGTGATTGTAGGATCAAACACTTCCACTTTGCATCCGGCTAATAAAAAGCGAGTCCCAACCCTTTGCTATGGGTGCTCTATTAGTATTCCATATCAAATCCGGCACAGGCATTGGACTTCCAGGCTTCATAAAGACCTTCAAAAAGACAACAAAAAAACAGAATGTTATGTAATGTTTTGGAATAACTACATTGAATCTAAATAGAAGACACTTTACCCGTACAAAGTGTTTGTGTTGTGGTATGTTGCGTTTGTGTAGTAGTATGAATTTTCGCAATTATAGTGCAAGTATACACATCGTACAAGTAATAAAGTGGATATAAGTAAGAGATCGTTCCCACGAGGATTGATTTGCTTTTAAAGTTCAAGTTTCAAAACACAAGAGAATCGAGTAGCAAATCAGCAATAAGAGTTGATTGTAAAGCTAAAGATGTAAATAAAACAAGGAAATTAAAGTTGGTTGTGAATATGGGTGAGAGATGAGTTGAGTTGTTGCATGCAGATAAATCCTTCCTAGCCAGACGTTATAACGTTTAGACGTTATGACGTTCAAATGTTAATCTGTGTAGACGTGGCCACGTCTGAATGCTGTTGCAAAAGAGCTATGCTTTTCAGCACAAAACGTCAGAGTTTCAAGTACAAGAAATCCTATGTCTAGGTTCTAAATAGGCCCACTCCTGTATTTTAAGTATCCACAGCAATGTTCTATGAACTATTATCCATTCTATGTCTAGACTTAGATAAAGATGCCTAAATGTCTTTAGTGCATTGTTCATTCATATAAATCTTTGATTTCTTTTCATAGACCATGTCTGCACGTACTGTGAATCTACCCATTTTAAGAGGCCAACCTCAAAACAAGTTTTGAAAATATTATTACGCAAAGATTTAAAACGGGCAACGTTAACACTTCATAACATTAACTAGAAATTCATTAAAAGCAAATCAACAACTCAACTACAAGGTGTTTAGCTCATGCTGAGCATCTTTACAGAATGAAAAGGATTTAAAATCCTAATACCATACATAACATAAAAGAACCCCAGTGCAAAAGATACACCTAAGTAGCTTTTAAGCATATACGCTGTATAGACGTTACAACGTCTGAGCTTTACAAAATGCAGAAATAAAAACTAAGTTCAAACAAGCAAAATACAGAAGTCTGTTTTCAGATCTTCTTTACAAAACTAGTTCTGAATTTAAATGGAGGGATGGTGAGGAGATGAAGATGAAGTGATTCTGAAGTTGGTGGAAGGGATGATACTTTAGAGAGAGAGCTGAGCTGAGCTTTAAATAGCCTCCTTGCTTACGCGTGCTGATGTCACTTGCCCACCTACCATATCTGTTTCTTCTATTTTTCCTGACACTGTTCAGAGCTACAGTGCTTCTGTGCGTCAGCTCATGGGGAACAGAAAATCTTCTGACTTTTATATCTTTGACTTATCATTGCTTAGCGCGCCAAAAATGAAGATCTTTTCACCCTTTCTCTGCTACACTTTAGTAGGCGTGGTGAGGGCGTGGTAACGCTCAGCACTAATTTCCTGCACAAGCACAAAAAAACATCAAAACGCTCTCAAGGGCACCACTTGGTGCCTAAATGCACAGATTTATCACTTCATCTTATTTATTTACCAAAGACTCAGAAATTACATAAAACTAGTTAAATAACCTTTGTATTGCTAGAGAACTTGCATGACTTATTCTTTGAATGAGTATAAATAACTCATATAAATATGAGTTATCACACCCCCAAACTTAAATCATTGTTTGTCCTCAAGCAATCAAGACAACAAGGAAAACAAAGCATGAAATCAACTACACTAGCAGGTTATGCTCTTACTCAATCAACAGATCAAAAATTCATTCTCAAGGGGCTAATTTCTCACGCACTCACACACCACTTGCATGATTAAATTCCAGATTCATTAAAGCTCAAAGTGAGTGTGTGATCTCTGCATTTAAATCTTCCTCTAGCTAGTTCAGAAACAGTTTTGGCCTATGAAAGAGTGGCTTCCCAAATGGTGACAGTAAAACATTTTTCAAAACAAAGAATAGGCTAACATTTTCACATAAGAAATGGGAGTTCATTTGAAGCTTGACAAAGGGTCTTAATTGGGTGCTAGGACTAGGTTAGTGCAACTAATTTATTGACTCACACACGCAAAAAAAGGACTGTAACCCCCTCCTTTCTGAGCAACTCTCTTTATTTTGCTCCATTTTGGAGTTTTTTTTTTTTTTTTTTTTTAAGGAGTGCTCAGCATTTGTTTCAGGGTATTACAGAGATTACATGTGGATTTTCCACTTATTTGTATCAACACACTCTTTTTGGTATTTTTGGGAATAGACGTTACAACGTTTATAAGTGAGACGTTGCAACGTCTGAGCACACAACACTACACACACGGCAGACGTTATAACGTTACGGGTAGACGTCACAACGTTGCACTCACGCTACACCTGCACTTAACCATCCTACAGTCTTTGCACCCAGCCTTAGTACGACTTGATTTACCCCCAAACTTAGCTTCTACTGCTATTCTATGTTTTTAATCAAGTTTTATTCTCACCAAAGTTTACCAAAACTAGCTTCAGCACAAAATATTCCCTAGCTAACTAGATTCCTTCTTAAAACAGAGTTTGTGTAGGAGCAACAATCAATTCTTTTCATCTAATCATGCATAGGTTACTCACACACACATTTTCACTAACCTTAGCCCAAAGAGAATTATTTTCATGCTTGACAGAGTAAGAACCGGTTACTTATGCATTTGATTTCATGTATAATCACAAACAGGACTTAAAACATTGAAACATTGAGATTTCCCCCACACTTAAAGTTGAGCGGTGTCCTCACTTTGCTCAAAAAAATAGCATGATTTTTTTTTTTTTTTTTTTTGAGGGGTTCTCACACGCAATGAGAAAGAAACACTACGAAATTTATCATTAAAACAGAAAAAATTAAAAACTACAACTATTATTGAAATTAATGGGGGACTTACTTGTTTGATGCACCAGACCTAAGCCTTCCGCTTTGTCTGGTGGGTACTGCTGCCTGCCCTTCTCCTTTCTTCTTCTCCTTTTTCTCTTTCTTGACCTTCACTCCTCCTTGCTCAGTGGTGGTGGTTGTTGTTGTTTCATCAGATTCTTTCTCTTTTGTACTTGCTCCAACACTTCCACCAGCAGCACTTGAGGCTTCAGCAATCCTCTTTTTGGCCTCCTCCCACATTCTCATTGCTAGATCAGCAGGGTTGACTTGCATTGGTTCACTGGGGATCACCTGGGCTTTTTCCACCTCTGGCTCTTTAGACGTCGCCACGTCTGATGATGATACTCCAGTTCCAGCAACTGATCCCTGGGCTTGCTTCAACAAGTGCTCTGCTAGCTTCTGTGTGGCCTCCTCCATTGCTTGCTGTTTGACCTTTTCCAATGCGACTTCGTTCATTGATGACTTGCATTTACGCAAGTTTGGTGCGACCTCTTTTTAATGAGACGTTACAACGTCTGCGCAGCGCTTCTTCAAAGAATAGCGAGGAAAGGGGCGCTTGAAAATGATGGTAACGCGAATGCACCACTAGTAGCGATGGCGGTCATCTGCGGACTTTGACTTTTTCTTTTTACGGGAAAGCTTGCTCGAGTGTTGTGGTGGTCGCAACTTCCTCTTTTCTCCGCTCCTCGAGCTTGATTTGACTTCAAAGCAGCTATCTGTTGTCTCTTCTTCCTTCCAAATGGATTGTATGCAAGTGCGCTTTTCACTCGTTTTTCTTGGGAGGGAAATGGGTTGGGATTGTGGGTTGCTTTCTGTGTTTGTTGGTTCAAGACGTCGCCACGTCTGGCTTCTGGGTGATGATTGCTTTTGTGGTTCAGGTTGGGCTGGGGGTGGTTTTGTTGTTGGTTGGTCTTGAGCCTTGGATTGTGGGGTCTTTGGGGTGTTTTGGTTATGGGTGGAGGGTTCTTTTGGTGAAGGTGGTGGTTGTGTGGTTTGTGGGGATTGTGCTTTGGGGCTAGGTGTTTTGGATTTTTCTTGGGCTGGCTCTTTGTTTGTTTGAATTGCTGGGGACTCACTTTCAGTCCTTTCACTCGAACTCCCTTTTTCCTCAGGGCTCTCCTCTTCTTCCTCTTCACTAATTACCTCCATGCTCACTTTCTTTGACTCCTCTGCATCACATTCAGAAATATCATCTAAATCATCAGAAATAAAATCTTCCTCACTACTTACCTTCTTTTGTTTCTTTGCTGGGCTTTGCCTCTTTGGTGGGCTTCTTGCTCGCTTTGCTTTTTCTCTCTTGACAGCTCTCCTTTGGATTGTAGACAATGGAACATCATCATTTTCCTCCTGCATCCACTCAGGCAATACAGGTTCCTCAACTGCTTTCTTTCCCTTAGACACATGGGCAAATACCTTCTTTTGCCACTCAAATTGTTCTTTGATAAACTTGGCTAGGGAGTTACGTCTTTCCTCCGGGCGTTGTAACGTCCCGAGCATCAACAGACTTGCAGAAGCACCTCTGATTTCACCCTAGGCTGAAATTTTGTTGAAAAGGGGCCTTGAGGTTGCTCCCTAAGTTCTGAGGCTTCTATCTCCACTCCTGCCTCCATGCACAGATCAGTTATCATACAAGGGAAGTACAAATATCCATCCTTCCTGTTCTTCCATTTGTTGAGCTCGCGGTTGATCAGCTTCCCAACCTCCACTTTGTCTCTTGACATGATTGCATCAATCACAATCATTCTCTCCTTGTCAACCCAGGATGTGTGAGAGGTAGGAATTAAGCGAAGGCCTTATGAAATGGAACCAAGTGTTGGCTTCATCACAAAGGTATTTCTTCATTATCTTGAACTCGCTCCCATGCTCACCTCTTCTTTCCCAGACAGCACCTTCAACACATATCCTATCTTTAATGGCATCCATTTCAGCCAACCCATAGCTCTTTTGTTTGGTCTCCACAGCTTTGCCATAGTACCCTAACCCAAAATAGTCATTGATGACCACTTACCCCAAACTTTACTTCCTCTCCTCTTACCTTTGAGACAATGGATGGCTCTCCTTCAGTTCTTTCAACGATCCCTTTGTAGAAATCGTGAACCAGAGTAGCAATATACTCTTTTCTGTGCATAACAAATTTACGCCAACCCAATGACTGCGGCGGTTGCGAGAAAAATTAGGATTGGGGTTTTCTTGATCAAACCCCTTTTCGTGAAGTAGGGCTTTCTTTTTAGATGGGTTTGGTGTTTCAGGGATGGGGGCTGAGGATGAACTCAGGTCGGCATGCTTGCCTTTCCCAGAGGATTTGGTGGCTGATTGTTTCACTTTAGTCATGGTGTTTGTGCAGAAAATGTTTGGAAGGGAATGGGGTTTTTTTTCTCGAAATTTTAGGTTTTCGAGAGGAAGGGATGGTAGGTTTTGGTTTGAGAGAGATTAGAAAGAGGTTGCGGGAGGTGGAATGGTCTTTGAATGGTTAGATTTTTATGGGGAAGAGGTTATGGGAGTTGAGAAATGGAAGAGTGGAGTAATGGAGAAAGTAACCGTTGATTAGACATGTTAAGTGAGGGGGATGACGTCGTGGTCAGTTACCACGTTCATGGTTCAGAGGGAAATCATTTCTGCCACGTCATCATTTACGCCTTTGACTTCATTTAAATCGCCTTGATCGACCGGGACGTGCCCGTCTAATGCTTTCTCGAGACGTTATGGCGTCTACCTCTTATTCCTGCAACATAAAAATTAGAAATAAAGAAAAATTAAAGATCCTTGGGTTGCCTCCCAAGAGCGCTTGCTTTAAGAGTCTTCAGCCAGACTTTTGTTTCTTTCATTCAAGATTTGTTGAAGGACATTTTGATCTTGTCCCTCTCTACATGCTCTCCATGATATGGTTTCACACGTTGGCCATTAACTTTGAACATGGTGTTTGTCTTTTCATCAAATAATTCCACAGCACCATGAGGATATATCTTCATTAATTTAAATGGACCTGACCATCTTGACTTCAACTTTCCTGGGAACAATTTCACACCTTGAATTAAATAGCAATACCTGCTGCCTTCTACCGCTTCTCTCCTTTGAATTCTTTGATCATGCCACTTCTTTGTCTTTTCCTTGTACATTCTTTGAGTTTTCATAGGCATGGTGTCTAAACTCTTCTAACTCATTCAATTGCAATAATCTTGCCTCACCAACCTTTGCATGATCCAGTTTAATTGCTTTAATGCCCAATAGGCCTTATGTTGGAGCTCAATTGGCAAGTGACAAGCCTTACCATAAACTAGCTTGTAAGGAGACATGCCCAATGGTGTTTTGTATCTTTGCTCAGCAGGCCCAAAGTGCATCATCCAAGTGTAATGACCACTCCTTTCTGTTGGGACCAACCATCTTCTCTAGTATTCTTTTAATCTCCTCACATTGGATATTTCGGCAGCCCCACTGGTTTGGGGTGATAAGTCAGAGCAATTCGTGTTTTACTCCATATTTAGCCAAGAGGTTCTCAATTAACTTATTGCAAAAATGAGAGCCTTCATCACCGATTATGGCTCTTGGAGTACCAAATCTTGTGAATATATTCTTTTTCAGGAACTTGCTATGATTTGGCTTCATTGTTTGGTAATGCCACCGCTTCAACCCACTTTGACACATAGTCCACAGCTACGAATATATAGATTCCCATGGGACATAGGAAATGGTCCCATGAAGTCCATTCCCATACATCAAACAATTCAACTTCCAGAATGTTTGTGAGTGGCATCTCCTGTCTGCTTGATATATTCCCTGTTCTTTGGCACTTATCACATCTTCTTACCAACTCATGTGCATCTTTGAATAAAGTTGGCCAATAGTAGCCTGATTGTAGAACCTTTGTTTCTTTGTTACGGTACCTCCAAAATGTCCACCATAAGGTCTTTGAATGACATTGTTGTAGCACATGGAGTTGTTCTTCCTCATTTAAACACCTTCTTAGTAAGCGATCCGGGCACATTTTGTACAAGTATGGCTCATCCTGGAAATATTGCTTTGTAGTGTGGAAGAATCTCTTCTTTTGTTGGTGGTTGAGTCCTACAGAACAATCTTGCTAACAAGGAAGTTAACTATGTCAGCATACCATGGTGCAGTAGTATCAGACGTTATGACGTTTGACGAAAATGTCATGGACGTGGTAACGTCTTCAACTACTGAGGCAACTGATAATAGTCTCTCATCAGGAAATTTTTCTTTTATCTCTTCTTCACCTGTACCTGTATCAACATTCTCAAGCCTAGAAAGATGATCAGCAACTTGGTTCTCCACCCCCTTTTTGTCACGAATTTCCAAGTCAAATTCTTGGAGGAGGAGAACCCATCTAATAAGCCTTGGCTTTGCATCTTTTTTTGAAATTAAGTACTTAATGGCTATATGATCAGTAAAAACAATAACTTTTGCACCCACTAAGTAAGATCTAAACTTATCAAATGCAAACACAACAGCCAAAAGCTCTTTTTCAGTCACAGTGTAATTCAATTGGGCATCATCTAAGGTTTTACTGGCATAATAAATAGAATGAAAATTTTTTCCATACCTTTGCCCCAATACAGCTCCTACAACATAATCACTTGCATCACACATCAACTCAAATGGTTTTGACCAATCTGGGGTGACTATTACAGGAGCAGTCACCAAGGCAGTCTTTAGTTTGTTGAAAGCTTCATGACATTGTTCATCAAAGTTGAAGACGTTGTCACGTTGTAACAAATGAACCACGTGGGTTTTGAAATTTTTGAGAAATCCTTGATGAACCTTCTGTAAAACCCTGCATGTCCTAAGAAACTTCTGACTCCTTTGATAGTTGTTGGTGGAGGTAGCTTGTCAATAACATCAATCTTTGCTTTGTCTACCTCTAATCCTTTCTTTGATATTCTGTGTCCCAACACTATTCCTTCTTGTACCATGAAATGGCATTTTTCCCAATTGAGCACTAGGTTGGTTTCTTCACACCTTATCAGAACTCCTTCCAAATTATCCAAGCATGCCTTGTATGAATCTCCATAGACTGAGAAATCGTCCATGAAGACTTCCATGGAATTTTCAATGAAATCAGAAAATAGGGCCATCATGCACCTCTCTAAATGTTGCGGGAGCATTACACGCCCCAAATGGCATCCTTCCAAAGCAAAGGTACCATAGGGACAAGTGAATGTTGTCTTCTCTTGATCTTCAGGTGCTATGGCTATCTGGTTGTAACCCGAATAACCATCAAGGAAACAGTAGAAATCCTTGCCTGCGAGCCTATCTAGCATTTGATCAATGAATGGAAGAGGGAAATGATCCTTCTTCGTTGCTTTGTTTAACTTTCTGTAATCCATGCATATCCTCCAACTTCATTCATTGTCCTTGTTGGAATTAGCTCATTTTCTCATTTTCTACCACAAGTAACTCCTCCTTTCTTGGGCACACACTGAACTGGACTTACCCAGGAGCTATCACTAATAGGGTAGATGATTCCTGCATCCAACCATTTGATGATTTCTTTCTTTACCACCTCCTTCATTATGGGGTTCAATCTCCTCTCGCCTTTCAATGCTATTCTTGGCATTCTCCTCCAAGACTATTCTATGCATGCAGTTGTGGGGTGATACCTTTGATGTCCGCCATTTGCCCGACCAATTGCCTTTTATGTCTTTTTCAGTAGTAGTAAATGAGATCATTTTCCTGCTTCTAGAGTGAGCTTGGAAGAAATGATCACCGCAAAGAATCATTTTCCCCTAGAAGACATATTTTAAATGATCGGGTAACACCTTTAGTTCCAAGGTGGGTGGCTCTTTAATGGAAGGTACATTCTTCTTCGATTTGATTCCTCTTGCCCTAAAGATTCATACCTCTTTGTCCATGACTTTGGTGCGGGGGCTCGACGTGGCCACGTGCGTGTGACGAGCGATTACGACGTCTGAAGGAGCAACTTCTTCTCGCTAACAATTCTTGTATTTCATTATTCCCGAAGCTTCTCCGGATGATTATTGTCCTTGTTGAACCGCTGGACCATATGATCAATGGCAACCACATAAGAACACTCCTCTGTATTTGGTTCTGGATACTTGAGCGCATTGAGGACGTTGAACTTGACTTCTTGGTCATTGACTCTCATGATTAATTCTCCTTTCTGCACATCAATGATTGTCCTTCCAAAGAGCTAAGAATGGTCTCCCGAATGATGGGAACTTCCTTATCCGCATCAAAATCCAAAATAACAAAATCCACTTTGAAACACAAACTTGTCAACTTTAATCAAAACATCTTCTAATATGCCTTCGTGATAAACTCGCTTTTATCGGCTAAAGTTAAGCTTAAAGAAGTAGGCACAGCGGTTCCTATACCAAGTTTGTCATAAATGGACTTGGGCATCAAGTTGATACTTGCTCCCAAGTCACATAAAGCTTTGCCAATGTAAAAATCTCCAATGGAGCATGGTATAGTAAAACTGCCAGGATCCTTGAGTTTTCTAGGAAGCTTATTTTGCATGATTAAACTGCATTCCTCGCCAGTTAGAACAACGCTTTCAAATTCTCCTAGCCTTCTTCTTTTGGTGATGATGTCTTTTAAGAACTTGGCATAGTTTGGCATCTGTTTGTAATGCCTCAACCAAAGGAAGGTTGATGTGTAAATTGTTTTAGTATCTCCGTGAACTTCTTTGAATTGCTTTTCTTCATGAGCTTTCTTCAATCTTTGAGGGTATGGTGGTGGAGGATACTCGGGTACAATTCAGTACGCTTTTAATTCTGGTTCAAAGTTAGACGTCATAACGCGTGCGGGTTGGACATCACAATGTCCGGAGCATCTTTCACACCACTTGAGCTTGCCTCTTTCTCTGATACTTCTTTTTGCTTATCCTGCACTTCTTCATTCACAGGTATAGGTGGTTCAGGATATTCGGTACTCACTCTTAAAGAAATTGCATTTACTGTCCATTTACCCCATTATTACCATTAGGGTTGGATGATGATGGTGTTTACATTTGTAGAAGGAAGAGTTCCATTCTGCTTTTGGTGAGAGCCGTTATCTCACCCAATTTGGTTTTCGAGTTTTGATTGAAGACTCATGAGTTTGCAAAGTTGTCTTACAATCACTTATGAAGCTCTTCATCATGGCCTCCAAGTTGCTATTGTTGTTATTCTGCACATACTGCCTCTGTTGTTGTTGAGGAGGGAATCCTGGAGGTATTGCAGGAGCAGTATTGCTGGCATTCAATGCATTGTTGTTTCTCCAACTGAAATTTGGATGATTTCTCCAGGTTGAATTGTAGGAATTGGAATAGGGACCATTTCCTTTGCTCTGAGAGACAAAGTTTACAGATTGAGGGTTGTAGGGACATTCCTCATACACATGTCCTTCTTCACAATAAACACACACTACTCCACCAGACTGGGTAGGTTCTGCGATCGATGCAATGCCGCTTCGGATGATGTGGCCACGTTTGGAGTACTCAAAGTTTTGATCATGTTGGTTAGGGTAGCCACTTGAGCGAGAAAAGAGCAAACTTCACTTATCTCATGAACACCTGCCTTTTTCCCAGGAGTAAATCTATCAGATGGCCAATGAGAGTTGTGGGTGGCTATGTCATCAATGAGCTTGCATGCCTCAGAAAAGGACATGTTCAAATGACACCACGATGAAGCGTCAAGTATCAACCTTGTTGGTGATCTAAACCATTATAGAAAGTCTCCATTTGGATCACCACCGAATGCCATGGTGAGGACACATTCTTAGTAATTCCTTCCATCTTTCCCAAGCTTCGAATAATGATTCCCCTTCCCTTTGTTTGAAGGAAGTGATATCATTTCTTAACTTAGCATTTTTGTTGGGAGGGAAGTATTTGGCAAGGAATTTCTCTGCTAGCTCATCCCAAGTGTGAATGGAATTTGGTTCTAAGGAGTTCAGCCAATTTTTAGCTTTATCCTTGAGTGAGTATGGGAAGAGCTTCAATCTAAAAGCATCCTCTGAAACTCCAGGGATGACAAAGTTGCTGCACACATCCAGAAATTGTCTCAGGTGAGAATATGGATCTTCTTGAGGGAAACCTCCGAATTGGCCTGCAGTTTGCAGCATTTGGAACATCATTGGCTTGAACTCAAAGTGACCAGTATGTAGGGTTGGTCTTGCAATGCCTGTTTGTAAATGAGCAGGGTTGAGCACGGCATAATCACGCATAGGCCTGTCCCTGTCATTGACCATGTCTTGTGGTCCTGCATTGATGAGTTGCTGCCTTTGGTAATGCTCATCATCAACAATGATTGTCTCTGTATGAGTTTGTGGTCCACGACCATGTCCTCGACCTCCTCTTGGTGTATGTCCACCTCTTGAACCGGTGTTATGCTCAGACATGGTTGGGTGTTGCTCTTGTTGTTGCTGCCTCCTTCTTAACCTTTGTTGTCTCCTTAGTTGTCTGAAAGTTCTTTCAGGTTCTGGATCAAACTCAGGTTCAGATTCACTCCTTGGTTCAGTTGAACTAGAGCTTGAGTTGGAACTAAGCATACGCTGTAACGTCTACCTGTTCAAACACAGAAACAGCAAACAACACAGTAAAATCCTTTCAACTTGTGCTTTAATACTTTTGAACAATAAAAGTTTTACAATCCCCGGCAACGGCGCCAAAAACTTGTTGCGTTTGTGTAGTAGTATGAATTTTCGCAATTATAGTGCAAGTATACACATCGTACAAGTAATAAAGTGGATATAAGTAAGAGATCGTTCCCACGAGGATTGATTTGCTTTTAAAGTTCAAGTTTCAAAACACAAGAGAATCGAGTAGCAAATCGGCAATAAGAGTTGATTGTAAAGCTAAAGATGTAAATAAAACAAGGAAATTAAAGTTGGTTGTGAATATGGGTGAGAGATGAGTTGAGTTGTTGCATGCAGATAAATCCTTCCTAGCCAGACGTTATAACGTTTAGACGTTATGACGTTCAAATGTTAACTGTGTAGACGCGTGGCCGCGTCAACGAGCAGCTGTTGCAAAAGAGCTATGCTTTTCAAAGACAAAACGTCGAGTTTCAAGTACAAGAAATCCTATGTCTAGGTTCTAAATAGGCCCACTCTCGTATTTTTAAGTATCCACAAAGAATGTTCTATGAACTATTATCCATTCTATGTCTAGACTTAGATAAAGATGCCTAAATGTCTTTAGTGCATTGTTCATTCATATAAATCTTTGATTTCTTTTCATGTAGACCATGTGCTGTACTGTGAATCTACCCATTTTAAGAGGCCAACCTCAAAACAAGTTTTGAAAATATTATTACGCAAAGATTTAAAACGGCAACGTTAACACTTCATAACATTAACTAGAAATTCATTAAAAGCAAATCAACAACTCAACTACAAGGTGTTTAGCTCATGCTTTGAGCATCTTTACTGAAATGAAAAGGATTTAAAATCCTAATACCATACATAACATAAAAGAACCCCAGTGCAAAAGATACACCTAAGTAGCTTTTAAGCATATCTGTTTATATAGACGTTACAACGTCCGAGCTTTACAAAATGCGAAAATAAAAACTAAGTTCGGATAAGCAAAATACGTGAGTCTGCTTTTTGGATCTTCTTTACAAAACTAGTTCGAATTTAAATGGAGGATGGTGAGGAGATGAAGATGAAGTGATTCGAAGTTGGTGGAAGGGATGATACTTTAGAGAGAGAGTGAGCCGAGCTTTAAATAGCCTCCTTGCTTACAGCGTCTTTGATGTCACTTGCCCACCTACCATATCTGCTTTCTTCTATTTTCCCGACCTTTGCTCGAGCTACGATTAGCTTTCGTGCGTCATTTCATGGGAAACGAGAAAATCTTCCGACTTTTATATCTTTGACTTATCATTGCTTAGCGCGCCAAAAATGAAGATCTTTTCACCCTTTCTCTGCTACACTTTAGTAGACGTGGTGAGGGACGTGGTAACGTTCAGCACTAATTTCCTGCACAAGCACAAAAAAACATCAAAACGCTCTCAAGGGCACCACTTGGTGCCTAAATGCACAGATTTATCACTTCATCTTATTTATTTACCAAAGACTCAGAAATTACATAAAACTAGTTAAATAACCTTTGTATTGCTAGAGAACTTGCATGACTTATTCTTTGAATGAGTATAAATAACTCATATAAATATGAGTTATCATGGTACCAAAAGGATGTTGAACTGTCGGACACTTCTGAATGGTGCAAGATTGAAAGGAAAAATTGTGTAACAACAATTGGGTGACCAACAAGTCAGGACGACTTTGTACTTGTTATTGATTAGATGCCCCATATCTGGTGTAGTCATCTAATTATCTTCAATATTATTCCCATGATGTGCCCTCAACAACGTCTTCATCAAAAATGTGACCTTACCAATACCACCATACAGTCGAGTGTAGAAGTCATTGTATTGGTTAAACTCCTCCATCAGATCAGTTCTGACTGACTGCCAAGCCTCCTCACCCCTACCAAGAAATGTAGCAATACATCAGAATCCACAATTTCCATCACCTACCACATTAACAATTTTTTCAACATAGGAACACATGTATTCTGGCATCCCTATTATGTATGTATTAAAAACATCAATAGGTGCAACATCCATATCTGTAACAATAGGATTCAGTGTAAGAGCAAGAGTTGGTGTCAAAGTAAGAGTTGGTGTCAAAGTAAGAGTTGTTGAACAGTAGTAGTAGCAGCTTCTGTAACAATAGGTGTGGGTGTTGGTTTCTTATGTAGTGGAGGAGTAGGGATTGTAGTAGCACTGTCAGCTTGAGTTCTCTTTTTGTTTTGTGATGGATTAGGTGTTGGACACGTTGACAAAGTAGGAGTGGAACCCGAACTGTATGGGTTTGTAGGCGTTCCACTCCTACTTTGGGGGGGGGGGGGAGTAGGGCGTTTACGAGACTGAGCAAAACATCCACTAGATGAACTCTGGGGAGATTCAAATTTGTCATCTACATGCTCCCAAAAGCACTTGTCTCGCTTTGTTGAGTAATAAACTTTCCCTTTCTTATCTTTTATTGGTGCTCCCTTTGTAATGATCGTATCCGGAGGTGGACACATGGAAGTCGTGTCTGGGAATGCCAATTCACATGCTTTTGCCTTCATCATAACTCTACTGGCGTGATCAGAGGCCTCAAACCTTCTTTTGATAGCTTCAAGTTCAGTGTCGAGACTCAGCTCATCATCCACTACCTCTGTCTGTATTTTGAAATTCAACCTCTGCCAATGTTGGTGAATCAGGCTCAACGGAATTGGAGTGCAGTCCATCATAACCCTACAAAATAAGCAACGTTGATATAGTAACAACCCATCAAAACAAGTCGAGTTAGTAGACATAATAACAACCTAGAAAGCTCACATGCACATGGTAGTCCGTGTGTGGTCCTGAGCGTGCATCGACATAATGATGGGTTAAGTGAAATGGATCCAGTCTACTGCATCTCATCCAAAATATGGCTATAACATTAGTTGAAATTAAATCCTTAATTTCATCAAAAATCTTCTTCAAGTGTGGAACTTTCACTCTACTCAGACTATTCTTGAAGTGCATTTTAAGGTCAGAATGTTGTATCCTAAGCATGGTCTACATTCCATCCCAGCACTTACACAAATCTCCCCTACTGTCTCTTAATATTTGTTTCAAGTGAGAGTGTGAAGACTAAACTCTGTTGGTGGTAGTGTTGCCAAGGTGCATATGCTTATTTATCCATGCATCAATAAATTTTTCCTTGAAGGGGTCTAGCTGTGGTCTTCACATCTTGCATGGCCGGATAAGGTCCTGCCAAGTCGTTAAACAGACTCAACTCATAATCATACTCTTCTGTAGTCTTCGCATGGACAACAGATTGAAATGCACCCATGATGTCATTAATAATAGCTTGGTCTTTCACAATGAGCCTTGCTTTGGCCCTCACATTTTTTTTAATGTGAAATTGGCACAACAAGTTTGCAGATGTTGGAAATATTCCTGCCAGAGCATTCATCAAACCCGTGTCTCTATCAGTAAGTATGACTTGTGGTACTTCATCCTGTCTCCTAAATAAACCCCTCAATTTCTCAAGAACCCATGCAAAGTTATCCATCCTCTCCCAATTGACATAAGCAAATGCAGCAGAGTAAGTCTTCTCTGTTGAGGTTACACCAACGATCTCAACCAACAGATACTTGTACCGGTTGGTTTTATATGTGGAATCAATCAACAAAACAACCGGGAAGGTGTTAAGAAGCTCAATGGAATCTGAATGTGCCCAAAAGATGTATTTCACAATAGTAGTTCCCTCTGCAAATCGAGTCCAGTAAACATAATTATCGCGTTGCAAATAAAACATCAATTGTTGGAGCTCACCCTACCTCTCACGCATAATGATTTGCCTTTGACGACAGTTGTATATTTGTTTCACAACCGTATAGTTATCATCAGGCTTCATCAATTTGAGTTCATTAAGGATCATTTTAGGCCAAGTATGATTCCTAGTCATTCTACCCACTACTTCCTTCTCTTCTGAAGTTAACCTACCAATGTACAGACGTCCTTCATGATAAGTAGCCATACCATGGTTATGAATTCCATTCATAACCCTCAATATCCATCCTCCAAGCTTCTTGATAAATTTCCCTTTCAGTCTAAACTGACAACAACATTTTCTAGTCCTTGTGCCTTCCTCAACATTTGTCTTGCAAGATCCAACTTTATCACAAATCAACATGCACTATTGTTTACCTGATCGTCGTCCGGTGTCAGATCTTCCTATAACAATCACCATCCCAAGAGATTTTCCAACCGCACGCACCCACATCAGCAGCTCCTCACGACTAGGAAATAATTGAAGTTCAATTACTATACTAAGTGTCAATTAAATAATTTGAATAGTTCGCTAAAATTAAAACAACTAATTCATCTCAACTGCTACAATTGACACCTCAACTGCTCCAGATGTTCCCCCATTTTCCTCCATTTAACCCACAAAAACCTGCACAAAAGCTGCAATTTATCAGTTACTGTCATGCGACTGTTCGAACGGCCTTATGCGAACAGAGTTCGAATGAGGGTGTTCGAACCAACCAAAGTCACGCTCCATTTAACACCTGTTCGAACACGTTCATTCGAACATGTTCGAACTGAGTGCGATTACAGAAAAAAATGGCGTAAAAAACTCAAAACAGAACCAAAATGAAAAAAGTTTGGTAAGGTTATTACCTTGAGCTAGTTGCCAATGTTGGGTAGTTGAATGGGAGTGAATGATGAAGGTGAGGATGGGTGGGTTTTGGAGTGGAGAGAGGTGGAGGTTTGGGGTTTTAGAGGGAGTGTGTTGTGTTGTAGGAGAAGAAGAGGGAGAGGGGTAGAGGGGGGAATTCAATTGTAAGGGGGTTAGTTTGGTAAATGTGTAGGGTGAGGGGGTGTGTTTTGAGTAAGAGGGGGTGTGGGAAAAACAAAGTCCACCGCCAATTGTGTAGAAAGTTCACAGATCTGGGCCCAATGTAACGTAGAGCCCAACTTGGCTTGGATGGAGTTGGAAACGTTAGCGTGCACCCTCCTGCTTTCACGATACTGATACACATAGCGAAGCATAATAGCATTTTTGCGTCCCTCTTTCTCTCTCTTCATCTTCTCTTTCAGGTTCTGGTTGTGTTCTGTGTGGGCACCGTAAGATGCAGGCCATTACAAGGCGCCTAGGGCACCAATCGTTGAATCCCTCAACTTCGCTAAAGTCACTCTATCCAATTTCTAATCACCGTAATTTTCCATTCTTGAGTAATGCGCGCTTATCTCTCAACCCTCTTTTTTAATGAACTAATCATAATTGTAATTGTTATTGCAGATTATGGAGTGGATCACGAGCGTTACGTATCAACCGTAGCGACCAAGGGCGTGGGTCACCTCGTCCGTAAGGGTACTGGTGGCCGATCATCTGTCAGGTTAACCTCATTCCCAATTTCTCAATTTTTATTCATTCTCCATTTTCTTAATCGGAATAAATGGACCACTTGAATTATTCCTAGGTTTGTTTTTAATATTTCTTTTAAGTTTTTTAATCGTATGGATTTCCATGATAGGATTGAAAACAAAATATTCATTTCTGTTGATTTAGGATCTACATTACATGGGTAACAAAATTAGGTCATTGGAATGGGGGTGGGGGGGTTGGGGGTATGGGGGATAAAAGAATAGGAAGTACCTGTAGACTGTTTAATATGAGTTTTGAGCTATCGAGTGAGGTATTTGACTTTGATGGTAGTCTAGTATGGAAAGAAATGGGTATGATCAAGTTCTTGGATTGATTGAATCAGCTCCTGGAGTGAGATAAATTAATGGTCTAAATGTAGCTTTTAGAATCGTTTTTCACTTGGACACGCAGAACCAGTGTACGGACTGGAGTTTTGACCATGCTCGACTTGCATGAGCAAGAAAGAAATACTAAATTGTAGTCATGGCTGAGTGAAGCCAACTGCTAATGATTTTCATCAGTACATGTTTATTAATTGTGGTCCTATGTTAGTGTGGTTAGATGCATAATATAGCCGTAGTTTCCACCTCTTGACTTACGTATAGCAGGAGACAGGATTGGGTTTTCTAATTGGATGTAGTTTCTGTGCTTCAAAAAATCTCATTAAATTTTTCAAAGAAATGACATTGCCATGTTTAGTACTAATTGATATTCATGGAAGTTAGCTCTTGTGTGTTGAAGAATTCTCACTGTAGATCTGCAGATTTAAGGCTAACACTAGGATTTATTGCATCTTTTCTCGTGCATTCTCATTGGATAGAAAGTTTTTTTTTGGAAAATACTTATTCAGTAAGAGTTATAGTTTCTCGACTTTTAAGGATTAGGAACATACATAGGACCATAATCTTCTTTTGAACTTTTGCTTGGTTTACTTGCCTCTTAACTTCTGTTTTTTGCCATTGCTTTTCTGAATTGAAGTATAAGGTTTTGATCTCTGTTAAAATAGCCATGTGCTTATACGGCTGATACATAGTTAAAGTAATGCCTGAAAGCAATTCCTTTTGCAGTGGCATTGTTGCTACAGTATTTGGGGCTACTGGATTCCTTGGTCGTTATGTTGTCCAACAACTTGGTAGGTTTATATAATCGTTTGAAAGAAAAAATTACTAGAATATTGTTAAGAAAATTAAATAGTTTTTAACCATATTATATTGAATGTTTTTTGGGATGCCATCTCCCTCCTCCAGCTAAAATGGGATCTCAAGTTCTAGTTCCTTTCCGAGGCTCTGAAGATTGTCACCGCCATCTCAAACTGATGGGGGATTTGGGACAGGTAGCATTTGATAATGTTAATACTTGTATAGAGACTACTTTTGCCTTTTCGTTCTTCCTTATCTGAGTGGAAAAGTAAATAGTGCTATGTTCATGAGTTACTTCCATTCACTATTTGTGCTAATCTTCCAGTGATTAAAATGACCAGATTGTACCCATGAAATACAATCCAAGAGATGAAAGTTCGGTTAAAGCTGTAATGGCTAGGGCCAATGTTGTCATCAATCTTATTGGTATACATCTTCTCATGTAACTTTGCAACTTGAATATCTCTGAGGGATAGAGTATGTGATTTTTTGTATAATCACATATTCATTTTGCCCATTTTGTTTGCTGGCAGGAAGGGATTTTGAGACAAGAAACTACAGCTTTGATGATGTGCACTATCACATGGCCGAGAATCTTGCAAAGGCATGATCTTTACCATTTGTTAATTTTGTTCTAATCCTATATCATCATGTTAATGTCTTAAATCACCATTCACTCCCCCCAGCTCTCTCTCTCTTAACACACCCCTTTTCACTGTTGTTGAGGCGAACCGTCGCGCTTGGTGGCCAGAAACTTCTTGTATATATAGTGTGCGCTAAGAACATATGTTTTTTGCTTATACATATGTACATCGTTGATTATTTGTAATAACAACAGCACATTCTAAATCTTACAAAGCAAGTGCATTTAAATGTATCCTCCAATGTCTATAATTAAATTAAATACACTATTAGCTGTGAAGTTTACAATGTTCCTGAAATTTTGAGAGAAAGGGCAAATGGAAAAAGAAAGTCAATTTCAGAAGTTAAATAATATACTAATATACGGCACAACCAAGATATCTGATATGATACAGATATGGAAACCGATACGGGAAAACTTTGAAAATCAATATACAACACAGCCAAGATATACTAATAAAAAGTTAAATTTAAATGTATAATTGCACAATATTAAAACACATCTAAAGATGATAATAAAGAAAGTTTCACATTACTTATTGGCAATTGCTCATGTAAACATATCAATAGTTAATAGTGTTGTCCAAATCGCGATTTAAATCCTAAGATCTTACGATTTTACGATTTCACAAGGCCCCGGGTGAGTTGGATTGAATGTAAAATTGCATTTTGGTAAATCTTTAAAATCATACATTATTTGCAAACTTTAGGTGCTATCTCCAAGGGATTTGGGTTTTTGTTTTGAGTCATGCGTCAATGGTGAGGTTTAGTGCATATTATACGGGAGCTAATATGAACTTGCAAAGCTTAGCCTGGCTTGGCTTAGTTTGAATATTTGTATCCTTCTAATGTCTGTAGTTTCCTAACTTGATCTGATATTCAATATTTGTATAGTAAATAATGTTAGTTGTTGCAGATTTCCAAAGAGCATGGTGGTATCATGAGATTCATTCAAGTTTCTTGCTTAGGTGCATCTCCTTCATCTCCTTCCAGGATGCTTAGAATTAAAGCAGCTGCTGAGGAAGCGGTTTTAAGGGAATTACCCGAGGTACATTTAGTTTCTCACCATCTAAACTGAATGGTAAATTAAAAATGAACGATTCATTATCGAGAGGTTTCGTTGTTTGTTTAGCAATCACCTGAATATGGAGAAGAAAGACAGTTTGATAGCATTACTTGCTACCTTTTTGAAATGTCTTGAGGAAGTATATTTTACCCAGTTTAAGTGCTGATGGATTGCATATCTGATAGCAAAATAGAAATACTTTTTTTTTTTTTCATTTTAATGGTGAACTGAAAATCTTTTGCACCATACCGTTGAATTATTGTTGTGAAAGACCCTAGTCCCACATTGGATATAATATGGCCTGCAAAAGTATTTATAAGTGGAAGGGATCTCCGACTCTACAAGCTGGTTTTGTAGGTTGAGTTAGGCCCAACCCAAATTCTAAGATTGTATCAAAGTCTATCCTAGATCCATTGGACCACCTACCATTATTATCTACGCACCTAGTCCAATAGTGTTGACGTGTTGAGAAAAACCTAATCAGATATAATATGGCCCAAAAAAGAAAGTGGGAGGCATCTCCGACTATTCATGCCGGTTTTGTAGATTGAGTTAGGCCAAACCCAAATTCTAAGAATTATCATGTTTTTTTAACTTGCAAGAGCATTAATATCAGAATGCTTTATATGAACTTTTGCAGGCCACAATCTTGAAACCTGCTGTTGTGATTGGTACAGAGGATCGGATTTTAAACACATGGGCTCATTTTGCAAAGAAGTATGGCTTTCTTCCGTTGATAGGGAATGGGAGCACTAAGTATGTATCAATCTAAGCAATTACTCTGAGCTTCAGCGCTCTTTACAAAAGTGAATTGTTTTGTTAATGGTTCTGCCTGTTGGCATTGAGATCCATGTTCTGACATTCAATTATTGCAGAATCCAACCTGTATATGTTGTTGACGTTGCCGCTGCACTTACTGCAGCCTTGAGGGATGACGGCACTAGCATGGGGAAGACTTATGAACTGGGTGGTCCTGAGATCTTTACCGTGCGTGAATTGGTAATTTCTGACCTCATCCCTTCATTTGTTGGTATTTATATTTCATGGCTTGTCAGGGGGAAATGTAAGAAGAAATCAGTGAAACAACGTTTGATAGAAAGTGCAGGAACTGAGAGAAAATGGTATCTGTGTTTGTTATCCCTTTGTTTCTGAAATTTCAAAAATTACAAAATCTACACTGGGAGTATTTATAAAGAAGTCTATCTAACTGACTAATAGTCAGTTAGTTACAGTACTAACTGCTTAATTAGGAGACTCAGAAGCAGAAGCTTCAAGATCAAGCTGCACGAGCTCAACATCTCAGCACTACTTCTAAGAGTAATACAGGCTAATAGTTGCTAATAGTAATACTAACAATGTAAAATCTCTTTGTTAAATGCAGGCAGATCTTATGCATGATGTGATTCGAGAATGGCCTCGATATGTGAAGGTGCCTTTTCCCATTGCAAAGGTGTGTTACTTCGTTTGTTGATTACTTGTGGACTTTCTATTGAAAGCCATTGATGAACATATTTTTGGCCTGGTGGGGCTGTTATGCTTTCGATATTTATATAGAATGCAATTTCTAGGAGCCTCATGTTTATAGAATTTCATGCATGCTGAATCGTTTTCATAATATATCCAGTAATCCAATATTAAATATGTAATCGAGATATCATTTTTGGCAATGAGGCAATCTTCCCTGTTGAAATAAGATGGGTCAAAGGTGAAATAAAATGTAGAGCTCGCAACTTCATAGATTTGTTCTAGTTTGTTGTGCTTTATATCTTATTAGGGGGCATCTGAGTTAGTAGTTCACAATCTTATTTGTGACTTGAATAGACTATTACTTGGTCCTTTGTTTTATTTTATTTTGGCTAGGTCCCTTCTTTAATACCGTGTTTCTTACTGAGGGTATATTATGTCACTCCGATGCCATGAAATGCCAACATTGTGTGGGCCATGATTGATTTCAGGCATTGGCAACACCGAGGGAATTATTATTAAATAAGGTCCCCTTTCCATTACCCAAGCCTGAGATGCTCAATCTGGATCAGATACATGCTATGACTACAGATACTGTTGTTTCAGAAAATGGTGAGTTCCTTACTTTATCATAAGATCTTTGGTTCTTTGTTCTGTAAGACATTATCATAGAATTCTCTTTCTCTGTCCCGTGTCTTACATATGTGTTTGATGAAATTTGCAGCATTGACCTTCAACGATCTTGGAATTGTTCCTCATAAGCTGAGGGGATACCCTATTGAGTTTCTTATTCAATATAGAAAAGGAGGCCCACAATTTGGTTCTACAATCAGTGAGAAGGTCTCTCCAGATGCTTGGCCGTAAGATTCTCTGGAGGTTTGGTCAAGAATCATTTTTCTGTGTCTTGCTTGTACTACCACCATTTCATTTCACTATTTAAAAACAATGGAAAAAGCTTAACTTTTTGTATCTTCCTTTCATACCGTAGAGTACGTCACCATGTTTGATGATGATGATGATGATAATAAAATCATGATAAATGATTCCTGAAAGTAATCCGCCTTTGAATATATTTCTGATTGGAATATGGGATGTTATTCTCATGCAACATTTTATAATTTATATCATTTTCATTCAAATTTTGTAATTTTGTAATCTATCAAGTATGAAAGGGAATTGCTTAGGGAAATCAGTTTTGACGGTAAGCATGAAAGTACGGAAGGTGCATCTTGGTATCGAAAGCCTCTCCAGCTTGATATTGAAATGGCGATTGAGCTGGGGGACAACTATTTTGACACTATGTATTGGTTGCAATGCATGAGGACAAGACCCATCCATAACAGGTTAATTTACCTGCAAGGTTGTTGGTTGGCTAACTTAACTACCAAATTGGTATAGTTTGAAAAGAAATTACCAGAAAGAGATGTATTTTTTTTTCCAAAGTCGCAGATGCTATGCACGACTTGGCTTGGCTTGTTTTGTTTTTTATTTTTGTTTTCAGAATATTCAAGTGGTATATGGGAAGTATGACTTGCCTGGAGTTGCACATGTCATCTACGACTATGCATGAAATAAGTAAGTGAAGTCACATACAGACGACTTTGTATGGAATAAGTGAAATTGCACATGTTATGTATGATTTTCATAAAATTCCTAACAAAATCATACTCCTCATATACGGCATCTCCAAGGTTTTCTTTTTTAAAAAAAAATAGCATAAAAAAGAAATCTTACAACTTTGATGAAATTTTGCAAATTTGGCGAAATCAGTCACACTAGAGAGAAATGATGCAACCTCACTTTTGAGCAACTTTGTTAGAGAAAACAAGCCTGATCAATTGTGAAATTGTTGGGAGCGTTATATAAAGTGGAAGACTAATTCTCACGTACGACTTCAATATTCTAGAAAAAAAATATACTAACCAATTTTTTTTGACATCTTAAAATATCCAAACTTGGGAAAAAGTGAAGTCGTACATACCATATATAATTTACCCCATTTTGATAAGTTATTTTTTTAAATTAGACCAATTTGGTAATTATGCTAGCCAGCCAAACTGCAACATGTAGGTGAATTAATCTCCATAACGAATCACCTACATGTTGCATAAAATAAAATTTTGAATATTCAGGAGATAAAACAAAATTCTAATTTTACAAGACAATATATGTATATATATAATATAATAGCATCACATTGCAACACATAGGTGTTAAAAAAATATATGATTTTATTGACTCACCTAACTTGTTAGTGCCTAAAACGTTTACTTGACAAGGTTCATCTGGATCTTCATTTACCAAATTATCAATATTTTAACAGCAAAGATTAAAGTTGTAAATGTGAATAAAGAAACTTAGATATTGAGAATCTTATAGGGAGGGAAGCATATTTAACCCTAAAAAAGTTAGAAAAATGACTAAAAAGTAAATAAAACTTAAATTCAGAAACTCTCCTCCCCTTGGGTCTTTTGGAGCATATGATTAACGTATTTTTGACCAAAAAATAATCTGGTGCATGCTAGGAACACCGAACAACTTCACTCACATCCACACACGCATCTCAATGTAACAAACCTACGCGTCAAAATCTTACCGGGCACCGACACGTATATCTGAGATTGACAACCCCCTGCGCACGTTCCTAACATGCACTTCCGTTCGTTTCTCCGTTGATTTTTCAATCAAAACCTCTCTCTCTCTGCAAAATTCTCTCCTTCCAGTTCTCGATTCCTCTCTCTCTCTCTCTCCCTCTCTGTAAGTCTCGATTCCTTCCTTCCTCCCTTGCCTTTTTCTTTTTCTGCTGATTACATGTTTTCGTTTTGCCAAATCGTTTTGCTTTGCGTTCTGTTTTCCTGAATGATCATCATCAAATTCAGATTCACACGCCCACTCCTCCTTCATTTTCATTCCTCTGCTAACGCCAATTTCACTTTGCTCTCAAAAACTCCTTCCCTCTCCTCTCGATTACTATTTAGGTTAGCTGTAATGCAAACTTGTTCTCTTTGATTGGAGCTCAAATTAGTTACTAATCACAATCTTAGCTGTTAGGTTTAGGTTTTTTGCTTCAGTCAAAAAAAAAAGGTTTAGGTTTTTTCTTTTAACATTTTTCGTTTTTAGGGATTCGGCTTTCTGCCAGTAACTGTAACAAATGAATTGCAAAATTTGGTGATTGAGTTTTGAATTGGATTTGTAATGCAATGAGACGGCGCCCTGTGGCGGGCGTTCTGCCTGATCAAATGGAAAAAGGGGGACCAAAGAATCATAATTCCCGCATTTGTTGTTTGGCGTCTTTATCTGTATTCCTCTGGTTCTTCCTGTTGTACTTCCATTTTGTTGTCCTTCGTGGAGATAATAGCAACATTAGTACTAATAGTAATTTTGTTGATTACTCAACCAAATCAACACCTGTTTCTGTTAAGTATGAACCTACCACAATCCATGTAACTGATTCCCGTCAAGTGCAACTGAAATCCCCTCCTAGAAAGATTGGTTTCCCTCACTCGGAGGCGGTGCAAAAGAAAATGAGTGACACCCCTCCTCCTCAGGAGAAGAAGAAGAAGAAGAAGGATTTCCCTTTTATCAGAGCATTGAGAACTGCTGAAAACAAGAGTGATCCTTGTGGGGGGAGGTATATTTATGTGCATGACCTTCCCTCAAAGTTTAATGAGGATATGTTGAAGGAGTGCAAGAGTTTGAGTCTTTGGACTAATATGTGTAAGTTCACCACTAATGCTGGTCTTGGACCACCACTTGAGAATGTTGAAGGTGTTTTCTCTAATACTGGCTGGTATGCCACCAATCAGTTTGCTGTTGATGTAATATTCAACAATAGGATGAAGCAGTATGAATGCTTGACTAATGATTCCTCTCTTGCTGCTGCTATTTTTGTACCCTTTTATGCTGGGTTTGACATTGCGCGATATCTTTGGGGTTATAATATCTCGAGGAGGGATGCGGCCTCACTTGAGCTGGTTGACTGGCTTATGAAGAGGCCAGAGTGGAGCATAATGAATGGCAGGGACCATTTTCTTGTTGCGGGAAGGATAACGTGGGATTTCCGAAGACTATCTGAGGAGGAGACAGACTGGGGGAATAAGCTTCTGTTTTTACCTGCAGCGAAGAATATGTCCATGCTTGTGGTAGAGTCCAGCCCCTGGAATGCTAATGATTTTGGGATTCCATATCCTACATACTTCCACCCTGCAAAAGATGCTGATGTGTTCAATTGGCAGAATAGGATGAGGGGATTGGAGAGGAAATGGCTTTTCTCCTTTGCTGGAGCACCCCGTCCTGGTAACGCCAAATCAATCAGGGGTCAATTAATTGAACAATGCAAAACATCACAGGTTGGGAAGCTGTTGGAATGTGACTTTGGTGAAAGCAAATGTCACTCTCCCAGCAGCATCATGCAGATGTTTCAAAGCTCGCAGTTCTGCTTGCAACCACAGGGCGATTCATACACACGAAGATCTGCCTTTGATTCGATGTTGGCTGGCTGTATACCTGTCTTCTTCCATCCGGGCTCAGCATACACCCAATATACTTGGCATCTTCCTAAGAATTATACCAAGTATTCTGTCTTCATTCCGGAGGATGACATTCGAAAGAGGAATATGAGTATAGAAGAAAGACTTAGTCAGATACCTCCTGAACAAGTTAAAATCATGAGAGAAGAGGTCATTAGTCTCATTCCAAGACTAGTATATGCTGACCCTCGCTCCAAGTTAGAAACCCTTAAAGATGCATTTGATGTTGCTGTACAGGCAGTAATTGACAAGGTTACTCATTTGAGGAAGGATATTATTGAAGGTCGGACAGATGACAATTTCATTGAGGAGAATAGTTGGAAGTATGCTTTGTTGGATGAGGGAAAGCATGAGGTAGGACCTCATGAATGGGATCCTTTCTTCTCAAAACCAAAGGATGGTAGTGGAGATTCCAGTGATTCCTCTGTTGAAGCTGCAAAAAATTCTTGGAAGATTGAACAAAGTAATCACCCATAAAAGGAAAAGAAATTGTCTACACTACAGTGATTGCAACAGAGCTAGTGCAGGTTGAGAAAGACTTTCCCTGAGTTGGGGAAGAATTGCAAATTATTGCTTGGATCTTGCTTTGAGTTACTGCTCAACATGTGTTCAAGTATATCGAGCTGGCTTGCTCATTGGAAACCCCCTCCGTGGGGACTTATTCTTTGCTTTACACGGTTTTCTTTTTTTTTTGCCTATAGATTTTACTTCATTTCTGCTTCATGTACTCTCCTTAACGTTTCCTAGGATACATTTTGGGAGGCTTAATAATTTCTTTGTGTAATATGTTTATTTGATTTATTTATATAGGAAATATTTAAAGTTTAAACAAATTTATTATGGGTAATGGTAAATCTGAACGAGTTTAAAATCACGGATAGAACACTTAGTTCTATCTGGTTATGGCTAGATTGCTTTCTTTTGATTATGGCACATCCATTTTAGTATTTTTGTACTTCATATGCTGTCTATACCTACGTTAGTTGTTAATTGTTAGACGGGTGGAATGATTAAGACTCTGTCCAGTTGATACTGTTGAAGAATGATTGTTAAATAGCTGCTAAACAATCGATGGTAGAAAACAGATTACAGTAAATTCTTCTCCACAGCAAAGTTCATTTCTTTGGTATGCAAGTATGCAAGACATGGACTCTATATTGATGTTGAGATTCGCTAACAGTTGCTGTACATAATTTTGATTTGTCTGTCCACTGTTTAGAAGCACCCGTAACAAAATACTAATGACGTGTTTGGAACTGTGGTGTGACAGCTCTATCAATGTGCGGTGTGTGTTTTTTGAGCTATCCACTAAGGACCTTTCACTGCAGTTTCCAAACAGGGTATATAACTCACTAGGAAAATCATTTTCTACATAGGGTGCAGAAGAAATGAGAACCATTACATAAACGAGATAAGGGCAGTAAACTAACTGATATTGATAACCTCTTTCTTAGAAGGGAATAGAAGACAACCAGTATGAAAGGCAAAAAACATGTTTACAGAATTACAATGCAGCTGCATGCTGGTATACAATATTTCCTAACAAAATTTCTTGCCTTTATTTAAACCATAAGAAAACAAAGTCGTCGAACAACGAGCTTTCAAATCTATAGGAAAACAGTTACAACTTACATGGTAACTAAATATATAAATAACTGCAGGACAAGTACAAAAAATTATAGTGAAATGAAGTTACTTGCTGCCAATTTGCATTGCTCTCAAGTTCCTGATAGAGGACAAAAGAATATATAGAAAGGGAGAAGTTAGCACATAAACTCAAGCTTTGATGAATTGCAAACCATTTGCATTAGAGTATCGCTCCATGAATCTCATGAATCTATCCCAATCCCGCGGAGTCCGCATTATATATTTGGCTTCAATTCCTGATGGCTTTCCATTCACAAACTTAGCATTTACATCAACAGATTGAAGGACTCCTTCCTCATCAATCATGTAGAAGCCAGTAATGTCACCTACTTCTCCAGAAGAATCAAACACTGAAGGTTGATCAAACCTGAAAATAGCCATGCCATTTGTTCCATCCTTTGATTTAGTCAACTTCACATCTGGTATTGTCAGTTCATCAGTTCCTTGAATGAACTGTATTTTAGGTTTCCCCGCCATCATGATAATAGGCATATGCTTGGGAGTAGTTTGAGTTACAATTGGTAACCTCAAACGTGAAACATGTAAAGATTGACCATTGAATGAGGAGTTTAAGCTTCCATGGACAGTTGAAGAAGTGACTGCATAAACAAAGAGTTTACTATCATGTTCATCATGAACATCAAATCATAAGCATTATTATTTTCTAATGTAAAAGTGGTTTTGTATTTGATTATGTTATTCAAGCAATACGTGAGATACCTATATATAGTGCAAGTATAATCTAAACATTAATTACATATGATTAGTATGAGTCGTAGCCTACTCATAGTCTAGTCAGCCACACTAAACATATTAAATATGTTATTCTAACACTCTCCTTCAAGCTGGAGCGTATGATCCGAGATTGTTACATGTGGTCAACTCGAGAGCCTATGAGGGACTTGGTGAACATATGGGCAAGTTGATCTCTACAACCGACAAAGTCGGTAGTGATTTCTCCTGAGAATATTTTCTCTCCTACAAAGTGACAATCTATCTCTATGTACTTGATTCATTCATGGAAAACCGGATTTGATGCAATGTAAAGTGCAGCGTGACATCAATCTATCTCTATTTGCCAGAGCTAAGAAATCATTTGCATCTCTAAATTAAATCTTGGGATCCAAGGGAAGATGGTAATTAACACTAATGGAGTTCTAAGATTATACTATATTTCAAATCACATTCTTAACAACAATTGTATATTCTTGGTTGTCCTGTTCCTGTTACTTTTCTACATAACATGGCTACATTGTCACTAAAAACTTACAATGTACAGACCACATATTCTTGAAAGCAGAAAATGTTGGGCAAAGCAATAATATATCATCTCCTTATTGCATATATTCAAGAACTTCAAACATTTTGTTAATTTGGTCCATTAATGTGTTTACAATCAGGTGGAAGCTATATTAATTTTTGATTTGTTTCCAAAAGACTTTACACTTCAAGAATTACTTAAAGCTACCCTCATTATGTATTGCTGGAATGCCAACCTTTCAAAAACTAGCTGCCAAGTTGAAAGAAATCCATAAGGTCTTAGCTCTTAATCCCACAAATTAATCTAACTGAAATTAATGGAATTTTAGGTGTAAAACTTTATCTATTCAAACAAACTATCTTTGATAACCCTAGAAGTTGAGTTCCCAAGCTTGCCAAGGAGAAAAAGAGCGTTGGCATACCTGAGAAAGAGCGTGGCTTCTGAATGGAGTTGTAGAGGGGAGAGGACAACGCAAGAGAATGCAGAGTAGCCATTACCAGGAAGAGAGGGAATCAGAGAAGCAGTTCTGAATCCTCTCTAGTATAGTAAAATAGTCATAAAATGAAATAATAAGATAGAGAAAAATTGTGGTCCACAAAAACTCTGTCTGGTGTGTGTGTCTCAAACACAACCATTCACTTGTGAGTTGTGATGATAACTCTACTCTTTTTGCCCAACCATTGGTGTTGTTGACATGGCATTGCCAATCCACGAATGATAGATACACGTTGCATGATGAATTATGATACTTACACAATGATTTTTTTTTTGTCTAGAGTTTAGAGGTCTTTGACCCCCGCTTGACTGTCCGGTGGAAAATGATTTTGATTAATCTAGAGTTCAATTAGGAGGTAAGTAACATTCACTTCAATTTGTTGCGTAGTCAGGAATGGAACTTAAATACTAACTAAATCATCTCTTAAGATGGAGTGTCTTAATCGTTCCCACCCAAATTTAGAGTTTTATATGAGGATGATAAACCATAGGTAAAATTACACCAGAAGACTTTTAAGTTTTTTATTTGTAACAAGTTGGCTCTTGAAGTTTTTTTTATAACAAATAGGGTCAATTTGTTACAAATAAATAACTTAAAGATCCTGCTGTAATTTTTTCAAACCATAACATTAACAAGTTTCATCAAAGAGAGTGTAAAAAAGATAGAATTAGGTGAAATGGTATATTTTGAATAGACAAAAATATCCTCGACATAAAATATTAAGCTTCACTAATCCCAAATAAATCAAGTGCATCATCGGAAAAAAGAATGTGACATTTCCCTTTTCCCATCCCTTTCCCTATAGGTCATGAGAGAATAAAAAAGGTGGGTTCCACTAGATTTTTATCTTTCTTTGTTGTGCTTCTCTTCTATTTCAAATTGTAAAATTTATTCATTTTTGTGCTTCTTCTCTCATATCTCTCACTCCTTCCTACTTTTTTTTACTTAACCAATGAAACCATAAAAATATCAATAGAAATCTAATCTAATATCTATATCTATTTATACAAATATTTATACGAATAAACCTCTTATGAAATTACCAACTTGGATCTCTTATTAACAGGACACATATGTCATTTAAGGGTAAAAGTGTCATTACTCACTCTTTCTCTCTTTTTCTTCTTATACTTTCTTTCTTACTTTTTTCTTTTTCTTCTTACACTCTCTTTTTTCCTTTTCACTTTTCTCTTACACTCTCTTTCATCCTTTTTTCTCTTCCTTCTTACACTCTCTTTCCTCCTTTCACTTTTCTCCTACACACTTTTTCTTCCTTTTTTCATTTTACTTTTCCCATAAACAATTATTTTCTTTCTCTAATCACTTCACACTAAAAAAATCATCACCTTAAAATTTTAATTTTTCTCTCCAAAATCGGTTTACACTCTTATTGAAAATCTACTATCACCTCTTATTGATAATCTACTATCTATCTTTTACTATCTGTTATAATCTATTAATTAACTAAAATAGTCAATTGAAACTATGAGATAACTGCAATAATATATAAAAAGAACACGGGAAAACTGCATTAATATATAAAAAAACATGCGTTTAATATTTATCATTGATAATTAAATTTTTTGAAGACTACTACTAAAAACTTATCTAAAAAATATGAAGACTTAATGACTATTTAAACTACTAATTAATATTTAAAATAAATTTTTCTTATTAGTAATCTACTATCTAATTTTTACTATCTACTATAATCTAATCAACTAAAATAATCAAATGAAACTACGAGATAACTGCACTGATATATATAACTGCACTGAAGAACAATCCATAAACAACAATCCATAAAACTTGAAACAAACCCTAAAATCAGAATCGCAATAAAAGTTAATTACATGCTGTGCTCATGGTTTGTTGGTTCTGTGTGAGAGAGAGGGAGAGAGAGAGAGAGAGAGAAAGAAGATGAGAAGATGGGTTCTGGTTTGATATAGAAGCGTTGGTTTGTGTTGAAGATGGAAAAGTTGATATGAGGTTGGGTGGGGGCTGAGAAAGAGAAGGGGATTTAGATTTTTTTGCAGGGGTAAAAGCAAAACACCCTCTATTTGCAAGGGGTAAAAACGTATTTAAAAATGCTACATAGACGTTTTTTGTAACGTCCATCTAACAGAAGGACTAAAACCAAAAAAATTAATTTTGCAAGGGTTTTTTTTTTTTTAAAAAAATTGCAGGGGGTAAAAGCAAAACACTCCCTATTTACAGGGGGTAAAAGCAAAACACCCCCTATTTACAGGGGGTAAAAACGTATTTAAGCCTAGATAATTTAAGTTATAAAAGAGTGGTGGTGCATGAGTAGAAAAAGGGTGTAGATAGCACTCCCTTACCATCTGATATCTAGATTGTAAACTGCTTGGAAGTCCAAAACTATAATGTTCGGGGCTTTTTTTTTCCTACTCCCCCTCTTAGTTACAAACACACCCTAATTCTAAGAAAATCTCAAAACTACCCCTACTACCAATCACTCCCACACTCCCCTCTTTTCACCTTCTCATTCCCTCTCACCACCACCACTACTATCTTCTCCCTCCCGCCGCCACCACCACCACCACCACCACCTCCATCTTACCACCATCACCATCACCACCACAACCACCTCTTTTTCTCCTTCACCACCACATTCCTCTCACCACCTCTCTCTAACCGCCACCAACACCCCACATTCTCCATTTTCTGCAAAAAAAAAAAATCACAACTGAGAACCATTCGATACCTTAGTGCTGAATTGGTTCGTTACCAAAGTACTCTGTTTGTGTTATTTCAGAATTATCAGGCACTGTATCTTAGTACAAATCGATTTGGTACCTTGGTATTGTACTTGGAGTATGCCAAAAATTACTCACTCCATATCAATTTAACTGTCGTTTAATGTTATGCGCGATTTTTAAGAAAATAATTAGATTATGAGCAAAAAATATGGTAGGACTAAAATATCCCTATATTATTATGAGGAGAACTGAATGGAAAACTTGGAAATACAAATAATAAATGATGGTATTATTGGAAACAAATAATAAATGTTGCATTGGTGTTTTAAACTATAGTACCATACTCGTTGAAACCCATAAAAAAGAGGACGTGCTGGAATTTTTTTATTGATTAAGAGTATTTTTGTCTTTTCACACGGTGAAAGGTGTATTTAGCAAATAGGAGGAGAAGTGAGGGGAAAAAAAGGCCTAAAGTTCATGGAATGTGCTACATAACACGGGCTGCTTGTATTATTTGTCATCCCATACTTAGGGGTTTACTTTTCCCACACCCCCTCCTACTCTTTCACACCCCTTAACAAATTTTATTCCAAAAATAACCTCGCGTGAAACGCTGTGAGACGCGTGTTTAAAGACTCGCTCAACGACTTGTTCAACACGTTCGAATGACCCGTTGAACAGGTGAAATTATGCACAAAAGGGTGTGAAGTCAATATTTAACACACTCGAACGATATCGTTCGAACGGGTTCGAACAAGGTCATGCGAACCTGTTCGCATGTCCTCATTCGAACAGGTGAAAAACGCCCAAAGAGAGTGTGAAGTCAAAATTTAACACACTTCGAGCGATGTCATTCGAACTCGCTTGAAGGCGTGTTCGAGCAGTGAAATTTCGTGAAAAAAAAGAGGTTTTACTGGCGCTTTTTTGTGCTTTTCTACACCCATATGGGGGGTGTTTTGAGTAGGAGGGGGCGTGGGAAAAGCAATAGCCCATACTTATATCAATACTTATATCAATGTTTTTAATGATTGGAAGTAAATGAGGAAAAAAGGGGAAGGAGAATGATTTTATAAAGCCAACATGAATTATAGATCCACATGTGCAATTAGGAGCACCTTGATCCCGTTTTAGCATCTATATTTGCTGTATGTAATATAACTTTATCCTTTCATTTTTAAAATGAATAAAGTCTGGTTCAGGTTCTGCTTGGCATGAAACCATGTGGAAGCAAGCACGTAAGCAAAGTTTTCAACATCTCTCCAATTAGGAAGAAACAGCCAATCAAATAAATGATGAATATATATGACCAATTTGATTATTTAGAAATCCTCATCACTGTCTCTTATGTCCAATAATAATATGTAGAATGTGCTTTCACTAGGAAGCTGCTGCTATATTCACATGGCATCCATGAATGATATATTAGGTGGCAAATGTGTTACGGGCAATAGAAACGGCACATCAGTGAGTGAATGATGTTACTATTATCACTTTCTTAAATCCAACACCCCACATGCCTGCATGTGAATATTGTAAGAGAGAATAAATGTAAAAACAAAAAATAATCAATTTTTGATATGAAAGATGTGGCAGATGGTGGGCTCATCATACATTACATACCATCATTCATCAACTCTCTCTACCACATTGCCCCCATTTCCTTCTCTTTACTATTTCCTCTAATAATTTATTTATTCAGACACATAGACCAAACAAACTTGGACACGACATGACACAGATATATAGACACTGATAATAATTTGAGAAAGTGAAAGTAGTTAAAGTGTTGGTGTCCAACAAGTGTCAGACACCCGACACATCTTTAATTTAAAATGTCACCGCTACATAATTCACTATTAATTCTTAATAGCATGCCCTGCTCTCATCTACTACTAGTGCTTTTTATTTATCTTCAAAAAAAGTAAGAGAAAAGAACCTCCTTCACAAATTGACAATATTGAAAAATAATTCCTGGACTTATTTGAGGATTTTTGTTCTGCACTAACAAATTGTAGAGCAAGTTTTTTTTGTTACACACTCCTTGGGCTCTTCGTTTGCATATTTTTCTAGTGTGTTACAAATGACCAATTGAGTTTTTATATAAAAAAGAATAATCACTTGAGTGTCTGTTATTGTGGTTCATATTGTAACTGTGCTCTAATTTAATGAACGGTATAATTTGTCTTATTTTCATGTTTCTTTCTCCCTCTAACATGGAAAGATTCTTTCTCTAAATCATAATGAATAATTAACATTTATGAAGCCAAAACCTGCAAGTGGGGGAAGGATAATGGTTCTGATATTTCCTTTTTCATCTTTTCTCATGTTTTCTATTTCTCTACTTTCTTCCCTCCTTCCTTCCTTCCCTTGCATTTCTGAATGGATTTTATATATATCTAGGTACACATATAATTTCCCCACTTCCTCTTTTTTTGTTAAAAGATTCTCATTATCACATGGCTTTAGTTTAGATTTTGTTTTAATACTAATTAAGATAAATAATAACAAGTACATCAATGTTATGTTTTGGTAGATCCTAGCTTTAACCATATGTTTAGTTGGGTTACTTAGCATAATTTATGAATCTTTGTCAAAGTTAGAAACTACCTTTTAAGTCCACCAGAAATTCAACTTTCACAATCATGAAACACACTTCAAGTACTTTATGAATATTTTTACTGAAGACAGTTATTGTTAAAGCTCAAATGAGGTTATAGAGTTTCCTTAACTATGCTGCATTTTTTGTAACATCTTTTGTTACCTTTTTACATGCTGCAGATTGAATCTTAGTCAGAGAAAGAAAACTCGGTGAATTATTTATTACCTGTCTGTGAAACTGAAGAAGATATAAACTATTTCATTTCTTTGTTCTCAATGTCTGCTTAAGAAGAATGTACGTACCTGCCGTAAAAAAAGGGATTGATAATAAACAAATAATAGGAGAGAACAATTGTTTTATATATAATATATAAAAGAAAAAAACACATCTCTATTCCTCTCCTTCAAGTTGACAATGATAGAACATAAAGGAAGAAGTAGAAACTAAACACTGAAGGGTCACATTCTCTCCCATGTTTTATGTCGGAGAAACTTCCAATAAGTCCAAAGCTTCACTGTCACTATGTTAACATTATTATCTGCTATCAAATTCTAATCCATAAAACCTGACAAAACCTTTAAAAAATGACCAAAACTAATGAATGGTTTATAACTAAACCAGCTTATTTACATAAGCCATTCTCCTTTCTCCTTTCAAGAGCTGTCACTTTCAGTCTCAGTCAGTGTCATGTTCATGTCAACTCCCCACATCTCACCCTTGTGATTCGGTAGAGAGTGCTAAATGCTAATGGTGGACAACTGAGAAACTGATCAAGCAGAAACAAGAACAAAATGCAGATGAAAACTGATCAGCTTTTCTTTTTCTTCTTCTTCTTCTGTTGCATTAGCAGTTTCTATTATGAATTTGCTGCTGCAGCAAATGATGAAGCATCTGCTTTACTTTCTATAAAAAGGGAACTCATTGATCCATTTAATAGCCTACATGATTGGAAATTGTTAGATAAAGCGCCTTGTAACTGGAAAGGTGTCCAGTGCAACTCAGCTGGAGCTGTAGAGAAGCTTGATCTCTCCCACATGAATCTGAGTGGCAGTGTTTCCAATGAGATACAAAGGCTCAAAAGTCTCACTTCTCTCAACATATGCTGCAATGGATTTGAGTCATCACTTTCAAAATCCATAGCCAATCTCACCTCACTAAACAGTCTTGATGTAAGTCAGAATTTCTTCACAGGTGACTTTCCATTAGGCCTTGGAAAGGCATCAGGACTTGTGACATTAAATGCATCTAGCAACAATTTCTCAGGTTTTGTTCCTGAGGACATTGGAAATGTCTCTTCATTAGAGACTCTAGATCTCAGAGGCAGTTTCTTTGAAGGGTCGGTTCCAAAATCCTTTGGTAACTTGAGTAAGTTGAAGTTCCTTGGTCTATCTGGGAATAATCTCACAGGGAAGATTCCAGGGAGCTAGGACAACTTTCTTCACTGGAGTATATGATCATTGGATATAATGAATTTGAAGGTGGGATTCCAGAAGAGTTTGGAAACTTAACCAACCTGAAGTATCTTGATTTAGCAGAAGGCAGTCTTAGTGGTGAAATTCCAGCTGAATTGGGAAAGCTCAAATTATTGAACACAGTTTTCCTATACAGGAATAATTTAGAAGGCAAGATTCCACCATCTATTGGCAACATGACTTCATTGGTGCTGCTAGATCTCTCAGACAACATGTTATCAGGAAATATTCCAGCTGAAATAAGTCAACTGAAGAGTTTACAGCTTTTAAACTTCATGAGGAACCAGCTATTTGGTTCTGTTCCTTCTGGCCTTGGAGATTTACCTCACCTAGAAGTGCTTGAGTTGTGGAATAATTCCTTGTCAGGGCCATTGCCTAGTAACCTTGGCAAGAATTCACCACTGCAGTGGTTGGATGTATCATCCAATTCACTCTCTGGTGAGATTCCAGAAACTCTTTGCACCAAGGAAATCTCACCAAGCTTATACTTTTCAACAATGCCTTCAAGGGTCCAATACCAGCAAGCTTATCGACGTGTCCTTCACTTGTTCGTGTTCGTATTCAAAACAATTTTCTTTCTGGGACAATTCCGGTCGGTTTTGGTAAGCTTGGGAAGCTTCAGAGGCTAGAACTGGCTAACAATAGTCTCAGTGGTGAGATTCCTAATGACATTGCTTTTTCAACATCCCTTTCTTTCATAGATTTCTCTAGAAACAACCTTCACTCTTCTCTTCCTTCCACCATTATTTCCATACCAAATCTTCAAACATTCATTGTCTCCAACAACAACCTGGAAGGTGAAATCCCAGACCAATTCCAAGACAGTCCCTCACTTGGAGTTCTTGACCTCTCTTCAAACTATTTCTCAGGAAGCATTCCAGCAAGCATTGCTTCATGTCAAAAATTGGTGAAACTGAGCCTACAAAACAACCAACTAACTGGTGGCATCCCAAAAGCAATTGCAAGCATGTCTACATTGGCCATTCTTGATCTTGCTAACAACTCTCTAACTGGTCAAATACCTGGAAGCTTTGGTATGTCTCCAGCTCTTGAAACATTCAATGTCTCATACAACAAGCTAGAAGGTCCTATCCCAGAAAATGGTGTGCTAAGAGCAATAAATCCAAATGATCTTGTAGGCAATGCTGGCCTTTGTGGTGGTGTCCTCCCTCCATGTGGTGAAACCTTAGCATATTCATTAAGGCATGGGAGATCATCACATGCAAAGCACATTCTTGTAGGGTGGATAATTGGAATATCATCAATCTTAGCCATTGTAGTTGCTACTTTGGTAGCAAGATCTATATACACAAGGTGGTACACTGAAGGGTTGTGCTTCCATGGGCGATTTTATCGAGGTAAAAAAGGGTGGCCTTGGAGATTGATGGCATTTCAGAGGCTTGATTTTACAAGTACTGACATTTTATCTTGTATCAAAGAAACAAATGTGATTGGTATGGGTGCAACTGGGGTTGTTTACAAGGCTCAGATACCACAATCGAGTACAATTGTGGCAGTCAAAAAGTTGTGGAGATCAGGATCTGATATTGAAGTAGGAAGTAGCAGTAGTGATGATCTTGTTGGAGAGGTGAATCTTTTAGGGAGGCTAAGGCATAGGAACATTGTTAGACTACTAGGATCTCTTTATAATGACACTGATTTGATGATAGTTTATGAATTTATGAGCAATGGAAACCTTGGAGATGCCTTGCATGGTAAACAAGCAGGGAAATTGCTCGTAGACTGGGTTTCCCGGTATAACATCGCTCTAGGAGTCGCGCACGGACTCGCTTATCTTCATCATGATTGTCATCCACCTGTTATACATCGAGACATCAAGTCAAATAATATCCTGCTTGATGCAAATCTTGAGGCGAGAATAGCAGATTTCGGGTTAGCGAAAATGATGATCCGGAAGAATGAAACAGTCTCCATGATTGCTGGATCCTATGGATACATTGCCCCTGGTGAGTTACTAAGTCATACATGCTTTATTACAGTTTACAAGTTAATGACTATGATGGTTTTGTTGAGAAATGTTTATTCTGTTTTAAATGTACACAATTCACATTTCTAATCATTTCAATGCTTTACTATTTGACAGAATATGGATACTCCTTAAAGGTAGATGAAAAGATTGACATTTACAGTTACGGAATAGTTCTATTGGAGCTTCTCACAGGAAAGAGGCCATTAGATAAAGAGTTTGGAGAATCAATAGACATTGTAGGGTGGATTAGAAGGAAGTTAGAAAACAAATGTGCAGAAGAGGTACTAGATCCTAGTGTAGGAAACTGCAAGCATGTTCAAGAAGAGATGCTTTTAGTTCTCAGGATAGCACTGCTTTGCACTGCTAAGCTACCAAAGGATAGACCCTCTATGAGAGATGTTATAATGATGCTGGGAGAAGCTAAGCCTAGGAGAAAGAGTGGTAAGAGTAATGAAACTTTTGCACCTAACAAGGAGATGACATCACCAGTTAATGGCCTTCTGTAGGAACCCAAACTGGAGTATTCCAAGCCAACAATCATACTCTTTCATTGTATTTAGAACTGTAATTTTGTTATTTTCTGTAATTTTGTAATCAATTCAGTGTTTCACATGCTCTTAAATCATGTATATCGACATGGATTAACTTTTGCAAATAAATTTTTTAATGTATCATGATTTTGGTGGAGTGACATATATTTCAGCCAGAAGAATACCAAATAAAACCATTGTACTACTATCATTTGAATAATACTAATATTATTTTGTTTTCGTTTTTGACATGTGTGTTTCCGTATGTACATAAAGTACTGCAAATCACATGCTATTTGCATCAAAATGAGTGGCACAATAATCAAGAAGTGAACTTTAGATCGAAATTCCCGGCAAGGCAAGCATTCTTTTTAAACCAGCAAGACTGTTTGTGCTTTAAGGTTTCAAGTTTCAACCACAAGGCTGACGACAATCATATCCTTGAGTGCCGTTTACACTAAGCCATTAAAAGAAACTATAGGAGGAGCAGTGCAATTTTAATTTGGGGATGAAATTGAGAGGAACAATTAATGTTACATTAAAAAAAATTAAGAGATTTATTTTAATACATTATTTTCTTTGCTAAACAACACCGTCTGGGGAGTATTAGTTTCAATTTTCAATGAATACTATTTATTTATGCTCCAAAAACCAATATGACAAACTGATCCTTTGTGAAGAAAAAAAAAGGTGTTATTTCACAGGAAAATCAGAATTACAACAGCAGAGAAAACAAGATGGCTGAGGAAGTTAGCAAGGATCTCACATTTACAGCATTAACTTGTATGATTAGTAGTATTACATGAAAATCTATGATGCCTTCACTCTCCAACTCATGATGATAGAGAGGCAGTGACAATTATATCAAGTTAAACAAACACAAACTGAATCAAAAAAAAAAAAATTTGATCATTTGAATCACAAAAAATCCATTTACTTTTCTCTTTCTGGTTTTCCTCTTCTTCTATTTGTGCAAACATGTAAGGTAGGTCATAAGTTCTTATTATCCTTAGCCATCAAATAAAATCATATCTATATGGGCATACTTTTCTTTTTGTTGTTCTTTCCTTCCGGTCTTGGTGCTGCAAATAAGTAATTAAAATTCAAATTAGTAAAAATAAAAATGTGAAGGGAAAGTTAAATTGTGTTAGGAGTGATAATGCTTCTGCTTACCAAGTCCATTAGCCTCAGATGTCCTCATGATTCTTAGCCTCCTCACCGAGTTAACAAACATCCTGAAGGCAATTTGAAAGAGTTAGATAATTAAATATCAAAGCAGAGAAGATAAGAAATCCCTCAGCATTAAATCACAAATAGACAAACTAACATGAAACTACAGATAAGAAAATATTTTTCCTTGTTTAAGAAAAAAGTCATGGCCCTGTCTAATACAGAAAGTCCATGATCTTTTTTGGACTCTTGATAGGCTGGAGTATTGCACTAATGGTAGATTAAGTTTTGGAATATCAATATAGGCTATGCAAACTGTTGGAATTAAAGTTTGAGTGGTTAGCCCCACATGAAATGGAACACGTTGAGCAACATATAAATGAGGACCTAAACACCTAATGTCTCAAGGTTTTTGGTCAAAGATGTGGTAAGCACTCTTGGCCCAATTTGGAGATTTCTATGGTGTTTTAGGCCTTCCCTCGTGATCCAACAAGAGCCAATAGTTACAAAGGTGATCAACTCTTTTTACTGAAAATCTTCCCGTTGATGAATGTGACTGTGTGAGCCAACAATGGTGCAAATATAGCAAAATGGGAGATTCACACTTGAGGAGAAGATTTGTTGGAATTCAAGAGAGAGGCTTCACATTGGATGGAAGTGGACATGTTGAGCAACATATAAGTTAGGGAATCCATACACCTAATGTCTTAAGATTTTGGGTGAAAGATGTGGTGTCGCATGTGTGTTTGCTCTTAGTCCAATGTGGAGATCTCTCGGTGTTTTAGGTTCCCCTCGTGACCCAACACAAACAGCAATAAATTGCAATATATATATATATATATATATATATGCCTATGTCTTGAACCCACTTTCAGAAACCAGTGATTTCACATAGGATCCTGGTCCTTCTAAAGGCAAAACAAAGAGTGCTTGAGATTGCATAACCAACAAAATGGGAGTGCCTGCACATTATGGAGCATGAGAACATGGGGATTACTTACACACAAAACCATCCCGTAGAATCATTCATTCAAGGCACTCCTACTAACAGAAGTAAAAAATTACTATCAACTAAAGTACAAAGACAAAAGGCCTGTTTGATACACTTTTTAGAAACATTTTTCTGTTTTAAAAATTTAGGCAAAATTACACTAGAGGACAAGTTATTTATTTGTAACAAGTTGGCCCTTTACGTTTTTTTTGTAAAAAAGAGGCCTTTTTAGTGATTTCTCTAGCTTATGTATTTTGATGTAATGCTACTTTATATATTGTGATTACTCTAGCTTATGTATTTTGATGCAATCAAACATATTTTGGTGTATTTTGATGTAATAAACGATATGACATTTTACTAAAAGGGCCAACGGTATCAATGTTAGGTAACTTAAAGGGCCTATTTGTTACAAAAAAAACTTAAAGGGCCAACTTGTTACAAATAAATAACTTAAAGGTCCTCGGGTGTAATTTTGCCAAAAATTTATTTAAAAAGAAGAAAATTAGTTCTTTGTTAATTTTTAAAAAAAAAAATAAAAAAAAACAGAAAATTATTTTCAACAAGTGTAATCGAACATAGTCTCCCTAAAGGGAGTAAAAACTGCATAAGAATCAATGGATGGATGGCCTGCAGGCACATCCTAGCATGGTCGTGAAAAGTAAAACAGGTCCGTCCGAAACACTATGAGACTACCATTGGACCGGCTAGTAATCAATAGAATCAGTCCAGTGAGCAAGTTTTAACACTAGTGCTCTCTGTTAAATATATGCAGGTTATAATATTTAATATATATTACTTTAATTAAATTAAATGCAATAACTAAAAAGACTTTTTATTATCAACCATTAAAATATAATCAATTGAATTTATTTTTACTGTCAAATGACCTAATCAAACTGTACATGTGCTATTGGACAATTTTTTTAGAAAATATACTTCAATATCAGTAATAACATCACAGATTTACACTAAAATGAAATTGATTATTACTAAACAACTACTCACCTCCAAGGCACATCGCCAACAAGCATCCAATCTCCTTCCTTGTCTTCATAAGTTAGCACATACTTGGAAGATCCATCCAACAATTTTGAATGCCTCTTTTCACCAATATTAATGCCTCGTTCCTCCCCATTTGATCCTATTGGCCATGATGTCAATACCATTGGGAGAAATAAAGTAATACAACACAACAAAAACACAAAATTAAATGGCATTCTCAAAATAGAATATGTGACCTAGACAAGAATAGAAAGTATGACATACACAAGAAACTTTTTTATGATGGAAATGTCAAGTTGTGGTATATTTGTTTACATTTTGTCCTATGCCATTGGCGATTGGGAAAGTAAAAACAATGCATCATGTTAAAGCTCCTACAAATAGTATGGGAAACTGAAATTGGAGAGAACTTAAACAAACAGGCTGTTCTGTGTTTGTTTTTATAATTCAAGTTTATCATATTTTAATAGCTCGTAGCCTCATATGTTGCAACACCAAGATAATGAGATATGCCTGGGAAAAAAGAAGAGAAACAAATCTAGTTTCCACAAAATGAGGGGAAGGAGATAGTAAATGGGACATTTGCGGTACACCTGTTTTCTATTGGTGCACTGGTGCTCCACATGTTTAGGTCATTAGTTCGGTAACCAATCAAGTGACCACACCATTCTAACGGCTTAAACATGTGGAACACCAGTGCATCAATAAAAAAATGGGTGCACCATCAGTGCCACCAAAGTTTAAACCCCTATCACTGCCACCTGCATAAAGTAATCCATACATGTTTGTCAGTTTTTAATGTTTCGTTCATCTTCAAAATACACCAGCTTGGGTTAATTACAATATATCATTACTCCTTACTATGCTTAGTTAAGGAGAGAGGACACAATAAGTTATTATTAAGCCATATTTAAATCAGACACATAAAGGATATATAAAATAAATAAATTATTCAACAAACAGATAAAATCTTAGTGATTATGAAAACATAATAGAATCCAATTAAGGACTGGCAATCTCTTTATTTATGAATATAAAACAAAGAAAAATTCACCTTTGCAAGTGATGCCTGTAGTTGATTCATTAAACATGTCCTCTAATGTTTGTGCCAAGGTTTCATAGGAACTGTGAAGACTCAAGTCAACCTTCCTTCCAATTGGTGTCCCATCCATATTTACCTTGACAAATGGGGACCTCCCAAGGTGTCTTTTTTCTTTGATATTAATGCTTTTGTTATCATTGCCGTTGTCATCACTCTGCCTTACTACAGCATTTTTGCTCTTACTATTCTTAGCCTCAGTGTTGAATGCTTCAGTTGATTTGGCATGGCTGTTAAAACTATTCATTCGGGGCGCTCGAAGGGAGGCCATCCAACTACTTGACTGTTTGGTACATTCAATCACAACAGAAATGACAACCCCATCAGTGAAGAAATGAGAATAATTTGGTAAATACTTATAATCATTATGTTTCTAGAGAGCAACAGCAACACCATAAACATAGTCTACATCACAATAAAAAAACAGTGTCTTCTAAACATGGCAAACTTCTTTCTTAGAAGCAGGTAATTGCAAACGAATTCTTTTTAATGGTGAAAGGATTACACTTTAAAAGTAAGAAAAATATTCTATAACCTAGTCTACTAATGCAAATTGTAATTCTGTATTCTTCATTCATACACAATATGGGTAACTCCAACTTCAGAAGTTCAGCTGCTGATTTACTTTTGTCACGCAAATAAAAGGTAGTATTCTATTAAGAAATTGACATGAACGAACCACAATGCAGATTAAAACGCGCAATAGTTAAAACAGGGGCAGAACTATGTATTGAAATGGGCAGAACTATTTATAAGGAAACTCTTAACTAGGCATTAGATGAGAATTTTCAGACTGTAGATTTATTAATGGAATTGGACGAAAAGTTAATCATCAAGATTCAAATACCATATAGTTTCAATTAGATTTAAGGAAAATTACAACCTCGTTGCTCTTCGGAGTTCAAAAGTATGAAATTATTCCAGCTTTGAAAATTCACAATATAAATTTATCCCCTATGAAGCACTTCCATAACACCGACACGGACATGTAGACACCGATAATGATTTGAGAAATTAGAAGTAATTGAAGTGTCTGTGTAGGTAGGTGTTGCCGTGTGGGTATCCACCCCACGCGTCGGACACCAGAGGTGCTGCACATGGTTTATCCCACATGTATTCAACTAACTAGATCCAGATTATCATAAATACATAAACAGTCACTTGTAATTTCAGTTACTACTATCAACTAAACACTCTTGCGGATAAAATTATTGGATTATCATCTAAAGGACAAAATTATTGAAAAGTGTAACCTCATAATAAAATTAAAACAAATCAACCGATCATATAACATCAAATTGAAATTCCCCAAACTCCTTAGAACCAAACGGGAATTCCCAAACTCTTTAAGGCAATTAAAACCATGTGATCCATAAATAATTCCATATAGTATAATACTAATGATTCAACATCAGATAAAAACTCAATAAATAAAAAAGGAAAATTAATTAAAGCAAGATAAAGGAAAATTATGGTAAAGATGATAAACCTGGGACGGTCAGTAGCAACAAGAGAATCAGCAGCAGGTCTCTTAGTTCCAGCAGGAACGTTTGACCTAGTAAATGAGGAAAGAGAGGAAGAGGAAGAAGGTGAAGAAGGAAAATCCTTAGCAGTGAAAATTCTAGCATAAGGAGCATGGTGATGATGATGGTGAGAGAGGCTTAACCCAAGACCCAATTCAAGCTCAGATTCATCTGGACTAGAAGAGTCTTCAGAGGAAAGGGCCAAGTTATCATCATCTTTAGAAGCTGTTGACATGGAATTGGTGGAAGAAAGAGGTAAAAGGGTGGGTGAATTTGAAGGGAGAGATGGGTGAGCATAATAAATGGTTAGGTGAGAATAGTGACAAAGAAAAAGAAGAAGAAGGAGAACAAGTGTGACCCCACCTGTCTGCTCTAGTTTGTGCGTCAGGTCTCTTCTTCTAGATTCTCTCTCTTCTTTTTCTTTCTCTACAGTACACTCTCCAATCACGACATTCATCACTTTTCAATTTCTCCTCCTCCTATCACGCCCCTCTCGTGACATTTGGAAGAGGAAAATAGTCCCAAACCATAATACTTCACGCCACGGTTTTGTTTTTTATTGGTTTAACCGCGTGAGTTTTAATCAATCATGAAGTGAGTATTTGGGAGAGTGCGTAAAAGAGAGTGTTGTTAGCACTTCTCTTATCGTTTTGGTCATTTCATTTTCACCAACTCATAATTTTAGTCTCTCAATAATTTTTTTTTCACAAATTTAATCTTTTTGTTTGTCCAATTTGTAAAATCGAAGTCTCTCTCCAATTTAGTCAAAATTTACGCTGAGTTGTCAGTTACTTATTCTACATGGGTGACACGCTATCTTGCCTTGTTGGAATTTAAACATCAAAATTATTATTATCATACAAAAAATGTTTTTTAATTATTATATTTAATAAAAAATTATTATTATCATACAAAAATTATTTTTTAATTATTATATTTAATAAAAACAATCTCATCTTCTTCTTCACTCGATACTTCTTCTCCCATTGTGAACCCAAACTAGGTGGAATTTGTGAACAGAGACTAAATCGCTCAAGCCAATGAAAAATACAAGGTATTGTTGGAAGAATGTAAAGAAACTTCATATCGGATACCTAGTATTGCGGTTCAACATGGATGATAACAAAGCTACAAAACCATTTACCTTTCAAATGGTCGTCTTACGCCATAAAAGAATATGTAACAACCTGCAGATTCATCATCAAAATAAACATCCTATCAGAAAAATATACGCAAGGTTATCAAATTGAGACTTTGAAGGAGCGATCCTAGGTTTACTGAGTTTGGGATTAGGGTTTGCGAAGGGAGACAATGTGTCGAATGAAGAAGAAGAAGAAGATGAAATTGTTATTTATTAAATTTACTAATTAAAAAACAATTTGTAATAATAATAATAGTTTTTATGTTTAAATTCCAACAAGACAAACCCGTGTCAGCCGCGTAAGATAAGTGATTGACAACTCATCGTCAACTTTGACCAAATTAGAGGGAAAATTTGATTTTACAAATTGGAAATTAGGGGGACTAAATTCGTGAAAAAAATTATTGAGGGACTAAAATCGTGAGTTGGTGAAAACAGGATGACCGAAACTGTAAATAAGTCTTTTTTCTTTTAAGTCCATTTATCAATTATCAATATCAATATTATTGTCCCTTGGGGACATCAGATAAAATTGGATCGAAAGCATCATTGAAAAGCCTAGAGGAACTACGGAGGAGGGCTCCCCATGGCGCCACCAAAACCCTAGTAGAGGCCTAGCGAAATATTTTCTATAAAATGGAAATTTGGAAAGTATCTAACTTTGAAAACTCTTAATATTATAACATTTTAATTGATTGCCACTTTATCTAAAGTATTTTCAATTTTGGGCTCTTCAACTTGATTAATATTTCCTCACAATCAACTAGCTGAACCTTTTATTAAAGCTCTGCCTCAACCACTCTCATTTCTATGTAAATAATGTTAGGACATACATCGTTAACTCATTCATTTTTCTGTTAGTCAATTATGGTTTGGTTAGAGTAAATGCTTTGTATATAAGCTTTATTTTGCTTGTAATGAAACTCAATTGAGTATTACAATTTTTTTTGAGGCATTGAGTATTACAATTTTGCTTGTAATGAAACTCAATTGAGTATTACAATTTTTTTTAACATTGTTGCATGTCCAAGGCTGGATGGATTCGAACCCATGACTTTAGTTAAGCTGGAAGAGACTCTATTATCTCATCCAAGTGCTCTATCTAATAAGTATGTCAAGTGTCAAGACCTAACACACAAATGAAAAAACCAAAGTTCGACACCCAGTGGAGATCAAACCCGACAATCGTGTTGGATTTATAATCAAATTCAAACCTAAGCTTAATTAAAAAAAAAACCCTAACGGCTATAATTGTAAATAGCACTGTTGGTAGTTACTTAATAAACATGTGGGAAGTTAGAAAAACTAACAAACTTAGTTTGTTGAGTAGCAACAAACTAATTCTAACAGCTAGTTTCAGCACATATATATACAGATTGTACATACAGAAAAATGTATAAGAAAAATAGTTTTTACAGTTTTGAAAATTGACTAAGTGATTCTATTCTTTCTATACTACAACTCCCTGTAACGTTTGCTCCATATTCTCATCTTCCTCATAGTTTTTCTGGGTTCAACGTAGTCCAAATAGAGAGTGTTTGTACCTCGCAACAACAAGAGAAGAACTAGGTTAGAAGGAAATTCAGTGACTGAATCAAAGAGAAATTGAGAGAGAGATCAAAGAGGGTTTCGTAGTTACCTTTAGTAAGGGTTCTTGAAGGTGGTTGATAGAAGGATTCTGGGTTGAGCTTCATAGGCGAAACTCATCAAGTGCATGCAAAGAAGAACATAGAAAATTAGGGTTTCTGTTCAGTTCAGAGAAAAGGTAAATCAAAAGGCACAAGGGTGTGAGATTTACCGTTCTTGATCACTGAGGATCCCTATAGTTTGTTCTTCACCTGCAAAACAAGTTGTAGAAATTAGGGTTTCTGCAACAGTGTTAAAATCAAAGGGAAATTAAAGAAAACTGTAAAGAAAGAAGGGATTCAACCTTACGGAAGGTGAATCGTGAGCTTGATTGAAGAAATCAAGCAGATCGGGGCAAACTAGGATTTGCGATTTATCGAAGAGTGAGAAGTGTCTTTTGGTGGTCTCAGGTTGTTTGAATCAAAGTAAAACCAAAGGGGTTTTACTGCTTCATCATCAACGATCATCATCGACCTGAAATCGAGCTTGAACGACGCTTCCATCACCGGAGTGAGAGCACCGTTTCCGTCGGGCGAGAGAGAAGTGAGAAGAAGGGTTTCAAGAAGAAGAGAGAGAGTTCTTGCGTTTCTGGCGAAGTAAAACGGAGAAGCAGAGTTTAAGTATTTGGGTCAAGTGTGCGACCGCGTGTTACCATTCAAAAGCGGGTTGGTGCGCGTGCAGTGAAGTGACAAACAAAATTGTTTGAAGCAAGGTTTGCATCATTGGTTTGGACTTCTGTGAAGACTGGCCGCTAGTTACCATTCCTCGGGTTGTTAATACACCCTCCTGCAATTAAACAAGAAAAAGTGAAAACAATCAACAAATCGGTGTCCATAAACAAAGCATTCTTGCCCTTTGGGCGAATTAGCAATCAAGTGTCCATAAACTTATTAGATATCATATACAAATTTGTCAAAAGATATATGTATAAATATTTGTATGCTCAACATATGGAAATTAAACACTTAATTATTATTATATGTGATCGTACCTTGACCAATGAAGTGTTGAAGTTATTGTTGTCCTTGCTTAGCTGGGCGATCGTTGAATATGGGAAGGGCCGATCCGGCTTCCTGTTTGAGCACCTCGGGTGGTATCTGCAATGACACTCAGACGATCAGTGAGTGGTCGCTCGGGCGAGATAGCCTGAGTAAGAGAACGTCACGAAGTTTTAGTGGCTCGCGAATTGCGGTCCAGCGGCGTGTTTGGGCGGTTACGTTGAAGTGCCGGCCGGCGGCCCAATTCTTGTTGGCGATTCTTGTAATTCTTGATACACCCGAGAACGATTGCCCCCAAGCTTAGGTCGCTTAAGAGCGGGAGAGGCTTGAATCGCTGCCCAGGGTAGCGTTGTTTGAATGTTTTTCAAATGATGGGGCGGGCGCGGCCGTTTGCTCTCTTGATTGGGCCGGTTTTGACCGTTCGCCAACCAGCCGGCCGTCTTGTGCGACGGTTGGTCTTTCACCGACATTTATGACATGGCGTTTGGTGTCTCGAGGTTATGCGGCGGCGGTATTGGCGAGAAGGTGAAAGCGTTGCGGCGCTTCGTCTCCGGTCCCTTCGCGCCTTGGAGTGCAGTAGTATAAATACCCGCCCGTGGAGCCCGTTCTCACACTTTCGCGAATTGCTCGCCAATGACCGACTTGTCTTCCACCGACTGCATCGAAGCGCTTTACGTATTACTCGTATTTGCTTTCGCGGATCGATCTTCAACATCTGTTTGAGGTATGGATCGATTTACATTTTGCTTTTTAACTTTCTCGCAATCGTCTTGAATATATTGTTCCACGCCTTGTGATAGGGGTGTCGTGTGCAGGGGCGACCAAGTCGCCTCCTCTCGAGCAGTCTTGTTGCTCGGCCGACTGACTGATCCCCTTATCGCGGTGTCCGTGTATCTGCGCGGGACGAAAAGAGCGCTCGTATTCCCGGAGGGCCATCCCAATCCTTTGCTAGCCACATGTCGAGGTCGTCCGAGGCTAACTCCCACGAAGAAGAACCTAAGTCGTCTTGAGCGGCGAAGATTCGATTCTTGAGCGGCTCGAGCTCGAGCTCTTACAGCTCTTCCCGCCCGGCGGTCGATTAGCTCGAGGAGCTCCGACTCGAAGTCTGTTCATTCCAACATTCAGTCGTGTGATCCTCCACCACCGGAGAATGATGAAGTGGTGGTCATAGAGGATGACGAAGTGCAGAGTGCCGTCCGGCCGCGAGCGAGAGATGGTCGAGTCGGGCGGCCGAGCCGAGCGATTAATGAGGAAGTTGTTCACTGCTGCGGCTAGTTCCTCGGTCGGAGGTAAATAGCGAAGGAGGCGGCGAGTGCGCGAAGGCGTCGGCTGGCGTGGCGGGTCCGCCGACATGTCACGGGTGTCAGACACCATTCGTTCTAATAGGAGCATTATCACGATCGGCCATTGGGCGCTGCCCGTTCTAGAAGCTTCCTTCCACCATCTACCGGGTTGGAGAGTAAGGGGCATGAAAGACGGGGAGGATATTGCAACTTACTCTGACAACCTCAAGTTCACGATGCATCAGATCGTGTTCGAGAGGATGAACATCGTGCCACCCTTCACCGAATTCCAACGCGACTGTTGTGCGAAAAGTAGTTGTGCAAGTGTACACAATCGCAACAAGTAATATACTGATAAGTAGAGTTCGTCTCCACAGGGATTGGTATTAATTTTAGAGTTTAAAAAGGAATTACACTTTAGAGGAACAAGTAGCAAATAGTTTGAGTAACAAAGTTTGATTGAACAAAGGTTGTAAAAGTAACTAGTTAACAGTGAGTTAAAATATAAGAGAAAGAAGTTGGATTGCTTTCACTACGTAAATTCCCGAAACAAGGCGCTTTATAACGTCACACGCTATAGCGTTAAGCATGTTGCAAATATTTTGTGCCTTTCGGTCACTAGCGCGAGGAGTTTCATTACAAGATGCCTATGTCTAGGTTCTAAATAAGTTCACCCTCAGTATATTCAAGATCCCACGACTTAAGCTTTATAAACTATTGCAACTTCTATGTCTAGAGGAAGCAAAAATTAGCTAAATGTCTTTAACTTGACCTTCTCGTTTATATTAACCCTTGAGTTCTTTCTATGGTTCATGTGCGAATCCACTGAAGTTCTTGTTTCGTGGCCAAATATAAAACAAGGTTGAAAGTATTATAACACAAGGATTAAAACACAAAAGCGTGAGAAATTATATACGTAATATTAAAGGTTCATTACAAACATATAGCAACCCAACTCAAAGAGTTTAGCTCATGTTGAGCATCATCAAAATAACACAAATACAAATACTTGCATTCTGTGTAGGTAAGAAAGGAAATACAAGTGCAAAAGATACAAGCTTGAAGTCTCCTAATCATCCACGCCAAGATGGTACATCATCATCGACCTTACAGTGTGAGAAAATACGAAATTACAAAGGAAGAAAATAAAATGCAAAAGCTTCAAAAGTGTATCAATGGAGAAGAAGAAATGTCACGTTCTCTCTCTAACTCTGAAAATCCTAAGGTATATGGGAAGGGAAATCAGCATATCTAGTATATCTAGCATGAGGTACAAGTCTTCTCCAAAAGTCAAGAAAGGTGATGTTTGCTTTTTCACCAACTCCACTATTCCTTTACTCATGCAATGACAAGTGTCCACCCAAATCCAATAAAATCCGCACATGTCAGCAAGCACAGTGGACACAAGATATGGAACATGGATTAATGAGCTTGGCGCCAAAATTGCACTTTTACTTTAGATGCTCAGCTGATCTGCCTTCTTGACGCTATAGCGTTAGACGCTATAGCGCTAAACACTGCACTACTTCACATAATACATCAAAATAATCACAAGGGCACCAAATGTGTCAATTTCATAGCAAAGCAGTGTTTAGCCCTTCCTCACCTAATATGAACAGAAATACAATAAATACTATACTAATATTACTTGAGAACTTACTTAATTTAATGATTAGAGGCATAAATAACTCATATAAATCATAACTATATTAATTCATAAGTTTGTCCACATGGGTCGCCACATAGGACCAATCAGAAAATGCCATGCGCATTTCTAAATAATTACATGGCATCCACCTCATCTCATCAGGTGGACAATAGGGTAATTACACATTTAAATTCGCGCAGACTTAGCAAAAATGATACCAGTGAGGTTCGAACCCCCACCCTACTGCTTGAAGAAATGTGTTTAACCAACTGAGCTGCTACGCTATGCTGTAATTCATACTAAATATATTATACTTAATGTAATGTTTATATCCTATAATTCAACTTTGCAGGTAGCGACCGTAAAAAAAATATTGAATTTTAACAATACCATTATTAAAACACAGATCCTTTTAAAATATTTGTTACTTTTAATAGGTTAAAACAAAATATATTTTTAAAACTTATGTTTAAGTGTCTATCTTAGCAATAAAATCAAAAATAAGATTAAAAATAATTTTGGGGGCATTTTTAAGGTATGAAACCCGTGCAATAAGGGACTATATTTATAGATAAAATCATAAAGTAGATATTCTTTAACTAAGGGACTATATTTGTACCTGTTAGCAAAAGGGGAAAATAGAGGAAAAAATTTCACATTTGTTGGACCAACATCACTTTTTGTTGCCTTGGCTTCACCTTTTATATAAGCGGTTACTGTGATGATAAGTTGAGTTCTGTAGAGCATAACTTCATTCAAAGAATTTTGGTATATTAAATCGACCTAATACAATCTTTCTTTGTAGGTAGTTTTTGAATAAGAGTAAGCTCAAGCTATACTAAATAATAGAGTGAATGGTCAATTACAAGTCACCTAACATTTGGTGCTTGATTCTGAAGAGGGCGATCGATCTTCGACTTTGGCAATCTGAATTTTTACTTTGAGTATTATTGATGGGGTCTTTTAACAATATTTTGTAAAATAATGAGTATTCTTTAGTCCTGTTTCTTTGGGATTTTAGTACCTATATTTTACTCATCTCACTTAATACATACGATTTAAGTGTTCTAATGTGTGGTTTTAGTTCAATCACCATTGAGTAGTGAGGTGACCTATTTCTTACATAGTCTTTAACTAAGATACATAATGTTTCCTATTCATTGAACAAATTTCTATGTTTTATAATAATACTTCTTTGGTGAGAATAAGTTTTTTGCTAATACTTATAGTAATACTCATATAACTAAATATCTAAATGACATTATCTTATATCAATTTTGTATTTTATATTTCTTTCCATAACTATGTTGTTTAGTAACACATTAACAAATTTTAAAATCCCAATATTTTTTATTAGTAAAAGACTTCATTGATTTTTAAATTTATAAATTGGAATTTATTAAAACTTTTACTCTAATCAAATTGATAATATGATTTTACAAAGATTAACTTGCCAGTAAAAAAATTCTTAAAATATATTGTCCAAATGATTTCCAATAAGAAAACACATACACTACAAGAAACACGGTCATTAGCGAGGGAATTTTCGGTCGCTAACATGCCCAATTCCGTCGCTAATTGCCATTAGCGAGGGAATTAGCGAGGGACCAGTTCGGTCGCTAATTCCCTCCTCGCTAGTGGCATTTAGAGAGGGAATTTGTGTCAGTCGCTAATTAGCGAGGGACCAGTCCCTCGCTAATTCCCTCGCTAATCTTGACGACCGACGCAACCCAGTCTGATTGGCACGCTTATCAATTTGAATTTTATTATTATTATTATTATTATTATTATTATTATTATTATTATTACTACTACTACTGTTATTATTATTATTATTATTAGTATTATTATTATTATTATTGTTGTTGTTTGGATGTGGTGGTGGTGGTGGTGGTGGTGGTGTGGTGGTGGTGGTGGTGGTGTAAAGAGAGAAGAAGAAGGAGAAGAGTAAGGGAGAAAGAGGTGGTGGTGGTGGTGGTGGAAGAAAGACAGTGAGAGAAAGAGGTATGTGGTTGTGGTGGTGTGGAAGAAAGAGAGAGAGAGAGAGAGGAGAGAGGTTGTGGTTGTGTGGTTGAAGAGAGAGGGAGTGAGAGTGGTTGTGGTGTGGTGGGGCGTGGTGGTGGTGGTGGTGGTGGTTTTGTGAAGAAGAGAGAGAGTAGAGGAAGAGGAAGAGGAAGAGGAGTGGGTATTGTGAAAGAATGGGTATTGTGAGTGGTGGTGGTGGTGGTGGTGGGTTAGAGTTTGTAGGTGAGAGAGAGAGAGAGAGAGTAGAGGAAGAGGAAGAGGAAGAGGAAGAGGAAGAGGAAGAGGAGAGGAGTGGGTATTGTGAAAGAATGAGAGAAGAGTGAGAAAGAGTGAGATAATGGGGTATTCGGTCAAAAAATAAGCGGACATTAGCGAGGGCGTGCCAATTCAAGTCGCTAGCTGTCGATCTGCATAGTCGGAGCGATGCGATTGTCAAATCAGCCGGGGCGTGCCAATTAAAGTCGCTAATTCCCTCGCTAATGTGACCATTAGCGAGGGACCTACAATTAAATCGCTAATGTCGGTTTTTGCGAGGACAAATATTCCTCGCTAATTAAAATCGCTAATTAGCGTTTTTTTGTAGTGATATTCTCACAACAAATTAATTCTCCCATAACATAGTCTATTTGACAAAACAATTTTAATGCGATCAAAGTTGCCTGCTAAAGATAAATCTAAAATTCATTTTTATACTTCTTTTCTTATCTTAGCTTCACAATCACTTACGATGAACCTAACCTTATACCACCCCCCTTCCGATGTTAATTATATATATTATCTATATATTATAATATAATTCATAATAGGTTTATTTACCGGTATGTACAAACAATTTTTTTACGTCGAGATAACACACTAAAATATCAAATTTTCTCCTAAAAAAACTAAAAAAATTAAGTTAGAATGAAATGTATACGTCTTTGTACAGAGATACATACTAGTATGAGTTATCGGCGACGTTCTCTCACATCGAGTCGCCCTCTCGACTCCATCCAAGCGCATGGGCGTTTTGAAAACCTTTGAAGTTCTTCTAACCAAACTTGGTGGTAGGTGTCGATCATGCTCTTTTTGCTATCTTGGTGGTGGCTCGGGGAAAAAGCCAACAAGGAAAAGAGGAGCAAGTGTCCTTCAAAGCCCAAAAACTCAAAGCCGATTATTTTAAGGCGTTTCAAGAGTCGCTGGGAGCGACACGGAAGATCCACTACTTACGGATCGTTCCGACCAAGGAGGCGGCAAGGCCATATCGAAGTCGAACCCGACGCGAATGCTCGGTCCCCACTTATTTTCCAATCATGTGGAGCGAGACCCACTTCTTCGGGAGGCGGTGACTATATTTATTCTGTTAAGAATTTGGATGCGGCCGACGTGGAGTCTCTAGAGATGATCAAAGCTTTGGCGGGCATCTTTGCCCCAGGACCACTAGGGCGATATACCTTGTCGTCCCTTCATCTTGCTTATTAGCGGGCTCTGGAGGCGAGATCGGTTCGCTTTTAAACTTTGCCTTTATATTTATCTTTGTCGATCTTCTCTTCTAACTCTTAACTCGTTGTTTTGCGAAAAGAATGGCGGTAAGTCATGGGTGTGATCGATGCGATTCGAACCCAATGAGAGAGGAGTGCCTCAGCGCCACCACGCACGCAATGTGGTCGACGTGGAGGGTGCGTCGAAGTGCCTCGAGACTCCCAAAAACCAAGGAAGAAGCCCGCTACGGGCCCGATCGCGCTCCTCCCCACGTCGATCGCTCTCCCAAGCGGGCCAAGTTCGATGAAGCGGAACACGATCTCACTAAGAGCGATGTTCCTATTCTCTCGCTCGAGGTCTAGGGCGGTCGAGTTTGAGCGGTTCAAGCAACCCATGCAGTGCAGTGCTTCCTGCTGTATGGGAATGGACAAGATTATGCAAGAGCGGGTGGACGGAAAAGTGAAGGTATTTTATTTTTCTAGCCCGTCGTCCTTTTGCTCACTTTCGACCGACTAACCGATCATGACTATCCTCCTTGCGGAGAGCTCGGGCCGAGGACAAGGCCTTGACGGAGCGCATCAAAAGTATGATAAACTTGCTAAGTCCACAAAAGATGCTCTGCGGCGGGGGCCGAGGATGATCGGGCCAAACTCTCCCAAGAGGAACAAGGAGCTTGCGGGTCAAGTCGCAAATCAAGACCGACCTTGAAGTCTGGAGAAGGAGAAGGTGCGGTGGGATGCAGAGAAGGCGGTGGAGGCTCAAATCGAACAATAGCCGAGCATGCGGAATGCGTGATCGGCGGTTCTATAATGCTCTCGGTCAGTGCGAGCGAGCAGACGCGTTTGAACATCAATTTTGATGAAAAGATGATCTGACCCGCCCACTATGTTGAGAACAACAAGATCATGCTTGCCCAGGAACGCGGCGAGCGAGTAACGTTGTTCGCCCGACTTAGTTCTCTTACGAAGCGCTGCGCGGCGGAGTAAATTTTGTAATAGTTTAACTTGCCTTCGGGCCCAACAATTTATAAAATTTGCCCTTGAGCGGTGAGATATTTAGCGCTTCGGTTTATTTGGCGTTTACGTTTTGTAATGACATTTTAACTTGTCTTTTATTTCGTTTACTTGAATTCGCATATTTCGTTTACTTGAATTCGCATTGTTGTGTCCACCCATCTTGTACGTTTATTCGTCTAAGTTTTCGAACTTGTAGGCCACTCGGCGACCGTTTTGTGCCACTTCGAAAGCACTCGTTAAAGATAAGTTAGAGTAATCCAACGGGGTACCCGGTCGGCTCGGCGACCTTCGATTGGGACATTTCGATGGCACTCGATTGGCCATTTCGATGGCACCTGTTGGGATCATTTCGATGATCTCTCGAGGTAGGTCGTTTCGACGGCCTATTATGATGGGTTATTACTTAACCCGTGGTCCATTTTCGATGGCGCTCGTTCGAGTCAACTCGGTGACCGTTGTTTGTGTCGGCTCGGTGGCACACGCCTGGTCGTTCGGCGACACGAAGCTTGCGGGTTATTTAACCCTTGGGCCATTCGATGGCACTCGAGGTAGATCGTTTGACGATCTGTTTCGTTGATAGATCTTGATCGCTCCTTTGCCATGAGCATGCTTGAGCGGCCGGGCATACATTCTTTGCGAGAAAGTAAATAATAACAATTTTTCAAAGGTCGGGCCTCGTAAAAAACCCGATGGGGAAAAGAAGCGCTGCACTGTCTTTCATTAATAATCGGCGGTCGTTCATTACATTTAGACATAATATTTTCTAAGTTTTTCTGCGTTCCATGTTAGGGGATAGTCGCCCCTTCCATGGTTTCCAACTCATATGCCACCTTGTCGGTCTTCTTAACGACCCTGTATGGACCTTCCCAATTTGGTGCGAGCTTTCCTTGTCGGGCGTTCTTGTTTCCAACGTCGCGCGCCTTAGGATGAGCGCCCGATTGAAAATCTCTCTTACGAACTCGGCGTTGTATCTAGGCTGCGACCTTACCTTGATCGGTTGTTCTCTAAGTGATGCTTGAGTGCGCGACTCTTGTCGAGTCCAATTCTTCTCGTATCGCCCGGTCGTTGTCGGCTATGGTAGGGGGGTTTGAAGTCCTCCAATTTAGCTCCCCCATTTCTATGGGTATAACAGCATCAGTTCCATACACAAGCTTTGAAGGCGACTCCCGGTCGATGAATGAGGGTCGTCTGTATGCCCAAAGAACGGGCTGCGACTCCTCGACCAGATTCCGCTTTTTGCCCGTCGATCTTACGTTTCAAACCACGCGAGATAACTCTGTTGGCGCTTGGCTTAGGCTGTTTGTCTGCGGATGCTCGGCCGAGGTGAAACGGCTGTTTAACACCTAAGTCGGACAACATTTCTCTAAATCTTTTATCTGCGAATCGGATGCCGTTGTCGATTATCAATTCTTTGCGGGGCGCTTGAAAGCGAGGCTAGCACACACCGGCCAGAAGAACTTGCTTACTTTTGCCGATGTGATGCGTTGCAAGAGGTTCGGTCTCGATCCACTTCGTAAAATAGTCTCATCGCCACGATCAAGAACTTGAACCGGCCTGGCGCGGTGGAAACGGGCCTAGCGGATCCATGCCCCACGGTGAGCGGCGAGGTGAGACAAGACTTTGTAACTCACGAAGAAGGTGCAATGTGGACATCGGCATGTACTTGACATTTTTGCATTTACGAGCGAGCTTCTTAGCATCCTCGTCTATGGTCGGCCATGTAATAGCCGCCACGAGAGCTTTCTTAGCTATGGAGCGTGCACCTTGGTGGCTACCACAAACACCTTCATGAATATCTCTTAACACATGGTGAACCCGTAGTCGTAAAGACATCTTAATAATGGGGCGAGAATCCTCTTACGTATAATTTCCCTTCTATTCTTGAATACTTGGTGCGCCAGAGCGACCAATTTCGCTGCTTACAGTCGCTCGGCTCTTCCCGCTTCAACGATGTACCTTAGAATAGGGCGATCCAATCTGAATCTGGATTGACACAAGGGCGGTAAACGGCGCCTCTCGGCTTGGTCGACACACTCGGTCGATTTAGGGTCTCTAAATCAAACTTCGTGATTTCCGGAGTTTTGGTACTTGCAAGTTTTGATAGAATATCCGCTCGAGCGTTTTGGTCGAGGTACATGTACCACTACACGCTCGATCGAGCTGCTTGGCGGCTCTCTTACTCTGGCGGATAACTCTTGACGCGTCATCATTGGCATCGTATAAATCTTTGATCTGCGAGACAACAAGTAAGTCGATCCGAGTTCAACCCGGTCGACATTAAAATCCCTAGCGGTGCTGCGGGCCGGTATGCACGCCTCATACTCGGCTGGTTGTTTGATGTGTGGAACACAAAAGTCAACGAAACCTCCACGGCAAGGCCTGCGAATTTTCTAATATTAGGCTGCTCCACTTCCTTTTCTATTGGGCGACCCATCTACGTGCAAGATCCGGTCGTTTGAGCTTGATCCTGGGATCGGAGTCATCTCGGTATAAAGTCGGCGGCGGCACTGCGCTTTTTGCGGCGATCTGGATTCAAACTTAATCCCAAACTCACTTTGAGCTCTCACGCCCACTTTATCATTCGTCCCGCCGGTCGGCCGATGGAGGACTGCTGATTGGTGATCGGTCCTTACCACGACACGGTGGGCCTGAAAGTAGGTCTTAATCTTGACGACCACTAGAAGTGCAAGGGCAAAGTTTTCTATTTTACGATATCTCGGCTCGGGCCGCTTGCGATACGCTGCGATGAAATAGGCCGGATTACGCTTTAGATCGCTTTCACGACTAACCACGGCCTCAAAACTTCTTACGCTATCGCCAAGTATAAATACAACGTTTACGCGGCAGTGCTTGGTCATAATTGGTGGGTTAGTCAAAGCTTCTTTCAATTCCTCCAATGCTCATTGGCATTGGTCGGTCCCACTCAAAATCTATATCTTTCTTGAAGTCTGAGCGATGGAGGCGACTTGCGGTAGCTTTTGGTATGAATCTGGATAGGCATTTACCATCCCGTTCACCGTTGGATTTCTTTTTTTGGTCTTTGGCGGCCTCGTGTCGGCGGCGACCGCCCACACTTCTCGAGATTTGCTTCATCCTTCTTTCGGTTAGGTGAAAGCCCAAAACCTCACCCCAAAGGTACACTTCTCTGCGATTCGATCAGGTGAATTCTTCTAGCTTCTTCAAAGATTTCCCTCAGGTCGTTCACATGATCTGGATCAGTCCCACTTTTGATGATCATATCAAACCTGTAAATTGGATTGGATCTTTGAAACCCAAGATGATCCTTCCTCAGTGGAGATTGAGTATCTGACATACGACCGATCTGCCTCTTGAAAATCTTATTCATCATTCGCTGGTAAGTCGCTCCAGCGTTCTTTAGGCCGAAAGACATCACCTTGTATTGAAAATTGCCTCGATCTGTCATGAAGGCTATCTTGTGTCGATCGGGTGGATACATCGTAATCTAATTGTATCCTGAATAAGCGTCCAAAAAAGACAATAATTTATAACCCGAGGCACCATCGACCAATTTGTCAATGTTGGGCACAGGGAAGGCATCCTTCGGGCATGCCTTATTCAGATCGGTGTAATCTACACACATTCTCCACTTGCCATTCTTCTTTTTAACCAACACGACATTGGATAACCAGGTCGTGTACTTGATCTCTTCGATGAAGTGCGCTTTACGAGGTCCTCAGCGGCCTTTCTTTGCGGGTTGAGATTTTTCCTCATTATGAGCTCGTCTTCTTTGAGCGGCCAAACTTAACCCCCGTCGTTGAAAGTTGATGGCAGGCTACTTCGATAGGAATGTCGGGCATGTCTGATGCCTGCCATGCGAACAAGTCAGCATAGTCTTTCAAACATTGCACAAGGTCTTGCTTTACCTGCTCTGGTAGGTCGCTACCGAGCTTAACTGTCGTTGTTGGGTCGTCTCCCAACTGCACATCTTCCAATTCCCGTGAGGTTACGGTCTTTTCAACTTTGTTTTTTAGCTCTCGGGCTAAGTCATCGTCGTTATCCTGCGGGTCGCTATCCGGATCATGCGAGCATCCAAATCGTGAGATTGACACAGTGACCTTCACGGTAGCTTTGAGAATTTGGGCCACGATCTACCTCATCACAACTTTCTTGATATAAGTAGTGGCTCGCCTTCTTTGCCTCTGAGTCGGCGCGGGTAACTACGATCGTCTCTGTTTGTAAAATTTCATTTTCAAATGCACCGTCGATGCCACGACCTCTAGCTTGCCCAGGTCGGCCTACCAATGGTACAATCGATAGCATGATTTGATGGGAGTCGAGGAGCGTCGTCGTGCGGACCGTCTGTACAAAGTGCTCTCTCAGGTGTCGTCACCAAATGTGCCCGTGAGTTCGATTGTTCCCAGCGGGTGGTGATCGCTCCATTGAAGCCCGTTAGAGAGTAGGCTCGGCACGGGAATTATCTCGCTCCGATCGACCTTTATCTTGTCAATCAAATCTTGAAACATGATGTCGGTAGAGCTACCTGCAGTCGACTAGAATTCTTTGAACTTGTGTGTTGGCCATAAGCTTGCTCGACCACCAATGGAACATAAGCGTTCGGCTGTAGTCGGCGGTCTTCGTCCCCCAAAGAAATGGGCGGTCTATTCGAGGCCGGTCGTTCTGCAGTTGATGCAACCATTAGGAGCTCGTCCCACTTTCTTTTCATAGCTTTGTTGGACTCTTACGATCCAGCGGATTTCCACCGTGAATAACCATTGCTACGTTGCGGCCTTTGGGCCGTCGAGTATCTCGATCTTGAGGCCGATCTTTATCTTGGGTGCTCGTTATGACTAGAGCACCACTTTCCTCCGTCTTGATCATTCTCTTTCGTCTTCTCTTGAGGTCGGTCGTCTTCCTCCGACCTCACATACTTCCCAACTTGCCTTTACGAATGAGTTCTTCAATATCGTCTTTGAGGGCCATACGATCATTAGTATCATGACCACTTACTTTTGTGGTAGCAGCGGTACCTTTTGGTCGGTCGTGCCCGCTTTCTTGAGCACGAGTGGATCGGGCGCTTTACGCCCACAAACTCATTGTTACGCACTCACTTGTAGATTTGTGCAATAGAGGTGTTGAGGCGAGTGCGATGATCAAACTTCTTGTCTCTGAAATCGGGCGGTTGTCTCGGCGACCTTCCACGACCTTTAGCGGCTTGTCTTGCTCTTCTTTTGGTCGCGCCGCAGGCGGCCTTTCTTCTTGACTAAAGTTTCTTCATCGCCATATGAGCGTTGGCCCTTGTTAGGAAGAAGGCGAGATCTTGATAATGGTTCAACGTGAATTCCTCTGAACGACGTGGTCGGTCGAATACCACGCTTTAGATACTTCAATTTGTCTTTATCGACAAGTCACAAAGCAGACTTCGGCCTCGGTATTGAGCCGGTCGATGTCTTGTCTCGGCGTCTCATTATCGCGCTTGAACAATCGTGTCCAAGTGTTTTTCATATCGATATTGGCGGTTGGCGTATAGTGAGATAAGAAGATTACGATCAAGTCTTGCCATGAGGAGATAGTATTGGGCGAAGTGTCTCCCACCATTCTAATGCGGCCGTCCAACGGCGAGGCAGTAGGCACTTCATGGTCGAGCCCGATTCTCTGTAGCTGCAATAATTATTAAAGTCACAGGAGATGCTTATCCGGGTCGCCACGGCCGTCAAACTTATTCAGATTAGGTGGCTTTCTCGTCTCTTGGAATCTTGTAACGCTTTGATTTCTCTAGTAAATGGGCGTGGCCGTTACGAATGTCGTTCGACCAGAAGGGTTTGCATAGCGAGCATGCCTCGTTGCGACATTCCATAAATTCTCGGATGGGCCAAATGGCGGAGGTTGAGGAGGCATACGGGTCGCTTCGCTTTGACCTCTTCTTGGCGTGCGAGGCGTCCTTATTCTTCCATCCCGATAATCTTCCAACTCTTCACGAGAATCCCGGGACCTGCTTCTCGGCCAAGCGTGAACCGGACGACTCATTAGAGGAGTACACGGTAAGCGGCGGCCGATGTCGGGGCGGTAGCTAGAGTCCTCATATTCATCATAAGATAATGAGCGGCGTCTGCGCCGCGTTCTGCAGGGGCGACCTCGTGTCCTTGTTAAATCGCGCGGAGAGCCGGGTGTGTGGTGCTCTCTCGGCGAGAAAGGCTCCTTTGAGGAGGCGGTGTGCACGCATAGGTCGGTGTCGGCGAGAAGGTTCTCCGTCTTCGCGCGCGGCTGGCGGCGGAATCGACCTCTTTTCGTGGCGAGAGATCGGCTCGTCCACGATGCGCAATGACACAGTTCTTTCTTTGAAGGATCGCGAGCGGCTTTGAGTGACATGTTCGGGCAATGGCTCTTGATACTGCCTCCATCAACTTCGAGGCGGTAGTTGGGGCGGGCGTGCGGTTGTACTGCTCGAAGATCGGTCCCGCGACCACACGCGAGGGTTCTTGTCGCGGATTCCGCGAGATTCATGAATCGTTCTTGCCACGCCTCGGGGTTTCTTTGTTGAGATGCGGCCGGAGGGTTGGCCGAGATGAGGCCGCGTCGGAGGCGGTCGCGTGGAGCCATGAATGGAGTAGGATAGCGCTCGGGCCTCCCATCGTGGTCGCCATTGATCGTACCTTGACCAATGAAGTGTTGAAGTTATTGTTGTCTGGCTTGGCGTGGGCGGTCGTTGAATATGGGGAAGGACCGATCCACGAGCTTCCTGTTGAGCACCTCGGCGATTGATCGTACCTTGACCAATGAAGTGTTGAAGTTATTGTTGTCTGCCGACCGGGCTGGGCGATCGTTGAATATGGGAAGGGCCAGAGTGCTGCTGAGCACCTCGGGTGGTACACGCAATGACACTCAGACGATCTAGTGAGTGGTCGCTCGGGCGAATAACCTGAGTAAGAAGAACGTCACGATGCCATATCACGAATGACATATATATATCTTGTAGAGTCTGCCGGCCAGTTAGCGAAGTTTTTAGTGGCTCGCGAAAAATGCGGTCCAGCGGCGTGTTTGGGCGATTCGTTAAGGCTGGTGCGCCAACCCGAGTCTTGTTGGCGATTCTTGTAATTCTTGTCTGGCAGAAACGATATGTAAAAAGAAGAAAAATCATAAAATCACGGCATGTCGTTGCCACCAAAGCAGGTTAGCGTAAGGTTGAAGATAGAACAATTAAGATGTTTTTACAAAAGATTAGTATTAGTATTTGTTTTTCTTTTGGCACATAGTTTATTTGTTTTGGTTTTCTTACAAAAGTTGTATTTTATTTTAATAAATAAATAAATTTGGAGTGAAGCGTGTGAAAATTTTGTGACTACTAGTAGAAGATATTGGGGAGAAAATGGAGATAGAATCGTGGAATAATAAAAAAGAAAAGAATAGCATTAGCAAGTGTGGTAGGACCCAGGGACCAACATACTATGCCTTCCAAACGACAAGCCGACAAAGGAGGGCCAAACATCACACGGCTCGGGAAAAGGAGCATCGCCTGTCGTTTTATAAACAAAGAAAATCTGTGACTGTGAGTGCGAGGCTGAAGTGAAGTGTAGTGCGGAATGGTGACAGCCCACCACACCACCAAGCCGTGACTCGTGTCATCCATTCCTCTATGTCTTTTTTTTAGGGTGTTGCTTTTCCCACGCCCCTCCTATTCAAAACACACCTTATAAGGGTGTAAAATGATCGAAGCCAAATCAAAACGCGTTTTTTTAAGAATTTTTACGTGTTGAACACGTCTTTGAGCGAAACGAGTTCGAATGACATCGTTCGAGTGTGTTAAATTTTGACTTCACACTCTCTTGTGCGTAATTTCACTTGTTCGAATGGGGTCACTCGAACATGTTCGCATGACCTTGTTCGAATCCGTTCGAACGACATCGTTCGAGTGTGTTAAATTTTGACTTCACACCCTATTGTGCGTAATTTTACTGTTGAGCGAGATCGACCGAGCGTGTTGAAACGAGTCGTTGAACGATCGTTAAATACGTCTCCATGGCGTTTTAAATACAAGATTATTTTTGGAATAAAATTTGTTAAGGGGTGTGAAAGAGTAGGAGGGGGAGTGGAAAAAGCAAAACCCTTTTTTTAATACATCCCTCTTTACCTCAAAAATTAACCATATAGTAACTTGTTTAGGATTCAATTACTAATTAATTTTTACACTAACAACATCTTTGTCAACCGAAAGTTAGTGGAAGATTTGGGTAATAATTTTCAATCTTGATTTTTTTTTCTTAGAACAGTTCGATCGCTTGTGATGCTGAAGGTGTTGCTTATGTTGTGCAACGGTTGCACAAGAAAAACCAGCATTGGAGTAAGCCTTTGTGAAATGTAATGCGCGTGAAGTGAGATGGAAGCAATGTTATTAAAACCGAATCGGAGATCGGCCCGTCTGAGCCGCGAAGTCCAACTGGATCAAGAAGTCGGACCAGAAGTCATTTGATTGACCGCGTGACCCGTGGGGCCATGGCACTACTAATTAAAATATGATAAATTAGCTATACTGTGTATAAATTCACAAATCACATAGTCACAAAAATTTTCATTCATCAAATTTAAATCATATCCATAAACATAATTAGGTATAATAATAAAATAACAATCTGATAAAAAAAATTAGATATAATAATAAAATAACAAATAGTAATAATTATATATATATATATATAATAATAATAATAATAAAGTAATAAGCTAGGTCAAAAAAAAAGAAGAAATGAGGTTATTATGTAAAATAAGAATGAAGAATGACTTAACATTAGCATATTATGCTATTGTAACAACACTGACATAGTAGCGGTTGGTTAAGATATATGCCTTGGGCGGAGGTGATGGGTTTGATCTGCTGCTGAGGCCATTTTTAATTAAGCGGGCGATTTTTAGTTGCATGCAACACGGGTTGACTCTGAGTTTGGCCAAAGTCAAAGCGGGTTACCTGCAGGTTAAACGCGGTCGTTGGCGGGTCAATTGCTTAAGCGATCCAATGACTGGCCGAGCCGACCTTAGCGCCGGTCGCGGGTCAACGGTCGGCCGCTTGGGTCGGTCGGGTTTAATAACAACTGGATGGAAAGTCTCTAGACTTCTTTGGTTTTGATCTGTTGCCTTTTAATTAATACAAAATGATACATAATAGTTTTTACCAACAATGATTCATTCGAGTGATAACTGTACTCAAATCTCACTTCAACACCTCGGGTTTGAACCTCAGGTGTGGCAAAAACTTTGTTAGAAGAGAAGAACCATGCACACAGACCGAAAAAATTGATTGCTCATGCCAACCAATTTCTCCGTCGTCGATTAGTCATTAACAAAACCGGTAAAAATTATGCACGAATGACATGTAAAAATAACGTATAATAGTTTTTCACTATTCAAGGACAATGTGTCCGTTAGAGATGCAATTTGTTACCACTAAATTTATATTTTATGATAAAAAATAAATAATTTTAAAGTTTTATTTTTTACATATTAATTAAAATTAAAATGAAATTTTTAGCCAAATCTTCCACTAACTTTCGGTTGACAAACATGTTGTTAGTGTAAAAAAATCATTACCGATTGAATCCTAAGCAAATTATGGCTAATTTTTGAGGTAAAGAAGAATGTAAAAAAAGAAGGTAAAGAGAAATGGATCATACGTCTCGCAAGCTCGCAGCTTGGTGGTGAGGTGGGTTGTCACCTTTTCCAACCACACGTTCTCCTCACTCACATCATGAATTTTCTTTCGTTAAAAAAAAGGGTAATGTTCCTAACTATTAAAGCGAGTAGGGTTTAGTAAAAAACAGAATAATAGAGAATAAGGCCCATAGAGAATGGAGAGTCAAATTGTGTTAAATGCTTTTTCATTGGCCTCTACAGAATTTGTTTATATAGTACAATTAGAGTTTAATGCTAATCAATACAATAAATGGTATTGCGAGATCTGTGGAGGAATCATAGGGATTTCCATAAATACATGTCTTGAGTCACGGATAAGGCGGCCGATGGTTAGGCCGACCAGATGGATAAAATGACCGATGCTTAGGCGGCCAGATGGTTAGGTCGATCAATGGTTAGGCCGATCGATGGTTAAAGCCGACCGATGCTTAGGCCGACCATATAGGTCGAGCAAACGACCAGAATGGTTGTAAAAGCCGGCCGTCATGGGGAATGTGGCCGACCGCGCATGATAGCTCTATTGTGTTCTTCTTCCATTGAGTGCATTATGTCGTGAGCCGAGCCTTAGATACCAATCGATCAGGTTGGGAACACGATCCTTGCCAGTGGCGAGCACGAAGTGTGAAGTCGTTCTAATATTAAGATAGGCTCGGTCGCACTTAAGTCCTTGACCATCAAGTCCTTGGCTATTTAGTCCTTGAGTGTCAAGTCCTTGGTTCCTTGAGTGGTAGTCCTTCTTGGGTTGCTTCATAGGTGCTCGTTTTGTAACATCTTCCTTTATACTTTGCTCAGTTAATTTTGACATGACGTGTATCACTCTTAGAGCAATGAGCATGTTGTCTTCATTGCGTGCGTAGCGTTAACCGCTTTTTATCTAAGAGGACTTCTCATGGGTGTGTGGCAAGCGCGTTGGCTTTGCTTTTTCCAATGAGGTTCGCGAGAAGTGCTGTCGAGACATTGCTCGGTTTTTCTGAGTGTATCACTCTTGAAGCAATGAGCACGTTGTCTTCATTGCGTGGCGTGTTAACCGCTTTTTATCTAAGAGGACTTCTCATGGGTGGCAAGCGTGTTGGCTTTGCTTTTTCCCATGAGGTTAAACGAGTGCTGCGAGACATTGCTCGGTTTTACCAATCGGAACTTTGTTTTGGCACATTCTATGTCAAAGCTATTGGAGAAAAGTAGCGAGAATCTATCCGTTTGGAGACACCTTTTGTTCGGTTGGTTGATGACTTAGTTTATGGTCTGTCAGTATTCTTTGTTTTTGTTCGGCTAGTCCCTGTTTGAATGGTATCTGAGACTTACTCAAAGTAAAGAATTAGTAACTTCAATATGATTACAATTTAATCACCGTAACTGTCCCACCACAAACAATTAACTTTCTTTAAAAAGCAAATTAAAGCATCATATGCCAATAATTGCAATATCACGACAATGACCAGAGCCAAAATATGGTTTCTAAGATATGCAAATAATTCAAAAAGCGGTTCCAATGATTTTTTCTTCTTCGAAATCAATGAGTTGAATAATAATACCAGTACTAGTATGACTTGAAAATGATAATAACAATTAGCAAAGATTCCACGTTGTTCGATTTTTGTTTTTATGGCCGAGAGGTAGCATTGTTTGGGAGTCAAATCTCTTTTATCCTTTGATCAAGGAAATATATTTATAAAAACCAAATATGTATAACTAATTCAGAATGCAAAGTTTAAATGGCCAATTCTTCAAAATAAGTTATAAGCACATAGCATAATTTTAGAACCAAATTTGAGGAACCAATAATGACCATTATTTGGTGGGAATTTGAAAGCGTGTGTTCAGCAATTCCAATTCTTATGCAAATTGAATCATGTTAGTTATTTCTTCTTCAAAAATCAAAAAGGAATATGGAGAGATACTTTTTAACTTTGATCACTCCTGAAATAGGAGGAAGATTGGCTATGAAGAAACGGATCGAGTTGCATCGTTGTCCTCTTCTCTATCTCCTTGAAGGCGGGGGCGTCTCTGAGGCATCAACGTTGATGTGAAATGGCGATATTCTTGAGGAGATGACGATTGATTATAGATCCGATCAATCTAGTTATGATCATAAATCGATGGTTGTATCAATAGTTTGCTTGTAGTTCTGCGTTTAACGTAGAAAATGAGTGAGGCCGAGGATAGTTTTACCGGGGCCCCACGGTGGGCGCCAATGTTCCTAACTATTCCCTTGAGTAGGGTTTAGCAAGAACACAAGAATAATAGAGAATAAGACTATAGAGAATGGAGAGTCAAATTGTGTTCGTCTTTTTCATTGGCCTCTAAGGACGGTTTATATAGTACAATTAGAGTTTAATGCTAATCAATACAATAAATGACTGTTGCGAGATCTGTGGAGGAATCATAGGGATTTCCATAAATACATGTCTTGAGTCACGGATAGGCCGGCCGATGGTTAGGCCGACCGATAGTTAGGCCGACCGATGCTTAGGCCGACCGATAGTTAGGTCGATCAATGGTTAGGTCGACCGATGGTTAGGCCGACCGATGCTTAGGCCGACCATATAGGCGAGCAAACGACCAGAATGGTTGTAAGAGCCGACCGTCTGGGGAATGTGGCCGACCGCATGATAACTCCTATTGTGTTCTTCTTCCATTGAGTGCATTATGTCCGGCCGAGCCTTCTAGATACCAATCAGTCCGGTTGGGAACAGGTAAAATTTGCTTTTTTTTTTTTTACCATTAGAGTTAAATGTGGATGAATTATTTAAAATTTGCTTAAAGTTTACGTGGAATTATAATTTTACTTTAAAGAGGTTATGCAACACAAATGAGTTTCTTATTTTTCTTCTATTGAAAATGCAGAACTCATCCAATAAAGATGCTTAAAAGTTCATTAATTTAAATGATATGTGATCTAATTGATGGTACCAACAACCATATTGAATAATGCTTTTTTTTAACAACTCAATTTTACGACTAGTAGCTTACAAGGTATCGTATAAAATCAAGTGAAGTCCTGTGGAATTTAGAGGAGAGATAAAAATCTAATAAAAAAACCAAAATCGTATACAATAACAGATTAATCAAGTCCCAAAAAAACAGATTAACCAAAATAAAGTGAAGTCCATGGCTGATAACAGATTAATTCAAATCCCAAAAAAACTAAAGGAGTTGAAAATAATTTGATTTAAGTAATTAAATTACCAAAAGGGTCGTCAAGAAGAGAAGTACTAGGAGCAAAAACACCAAATTGGGAGTTAATATCTTGGGATACCATGGGTACGGTAGCGGATGAGGATGTTACTCCAAAATCCATGAAATTATGAAAACTGTCATGGTGAGGAGAAGTGGTACTATTAGGAGTAGAAGCACCATCTTGCACATTATTTTCTTGGGAAAGTGGGGGGTGCCGTAGTGATTCTTAGATGTGAGAGTGGTACTTTTACTCAGGATCTACTCAGGACCGATCCTCAGATTTTGGAGGATTAAATGTCTAAATTTTAAAATATGCAAACTTAAAGTTTGAATTTTTGAAAACGAGACCAAAAATATAGTTTTGTCTAGAGTTTATTAGTACTATTATTACTATTATAAATGCCATAATAACATGTGAAATAACATATTAGTGTGTATGTGGTGACATTAATAAACTTTATTCAATCTTATTTTATTTTCTCTAAAATATCTCATAAAAAAATTAAATTTAAATATTTAAATATACAAAAATATAAAATTTTAGAATTTTATTTTCAAATTAACTATTTATCATTGTTACTCAAAAATAATTTTTCTCAATAAAATAGAAAATAACATTATTCAATATACCTGCAATACACAAGTCGCACTCTTATTTTAATATAGAATGGAAGATAGTGAGAATATAATATAAAGAGATACTAATAAAGTTAATGAGGGAGAAGGGGTGACTGAATAATGTTTTATACTGTAAAGTGGCTTTGTTATCATGTATGAGTATCACGTGACAATAATGTTGTCTTTCAAGCAACACTATTGTGTTTTCTGTGTAAAAATTGTTAGTAGGTTTCATGTAAATATGCAATTCTATTAGCAAAATAACATTCAATTCTATATCAAAAAAAAAAAATAACATTCAATTCTAACGTGGTAGTTTTTAAAGAAAAAAATAAAAGAAGACAAGGTGACTTGTATAGCATTTAATTTAACTAATACATAATATGTTCACATTTTTTTTAAAATTTTACCAGTCTATTAAAAGATACATTCATAAGTATTTATAAAAAATGTACATTGATAAGTCAAAAACAATTTATCAAAATCTTATTATGACATAGGAAACTTAATACTAAGTTGCATATTCTTATGTATTTTGTTGCTCTCTCACTATCTCAGGACACAGTCGACCCTAGGATTTGGTTATCCCGGACAAACCAATAAAATGATGTCCGTTGTAGTTATTTGAATAATATTCTCATTGCATTTTTGTTGAAAACCATTAATAATTCGTTCATAATTAAACTTTTTTTTAAAATTATTTTCAACAAAAATTAAAGTGAGACGACTTAATCTAATTGTGACATTATAGGTTGCAAATAAGTTTTTAACAATTTCAATTTAGAATTTTTTTTTGTAACAGAAATAGTTAATATCATGCTATATATCTACAACCATTAGAAAATAATTAATTGTCTTTAAAGAGTTCAGTATTATATAACTTGATTTTTATTCGGTTGTTAAAATATCTCTATAACGATTTCCAGTTTTATGAATATATAATTATAGTTTTAATAACATAAAATCTTTATTTTAAATGTATCTATATAATGCTAAGTAAGAGAATTTTTTGTGCCCTTAACAAAATGGGGCCCGAGTGGTTGCTCCTCTCGCCCGTACTTAGAGCCACCACTGCTTTTACTCCATCATGATCAATGAAATTACTACCAGAAGGGTCAACCGGAGGGGAAGTATTAGAAGCAGGATCTTGCGGATCTTTTCTTTGGGGAAGTGGGGGTGGCGTAGTAGTTATTTGGGGTGAGAGTAAGTATTTGACTCTATTATGAACAATGAAATTATTACCAGAAGGATGAAGTGGAGGAGAAGTATTAGAAGTGGGTAAACTTAAGAAAAATAGTTACAATACTTGTAAACTAATGAGTTTTATTAGAAAAATAGTTACAATACTTGTATTAGAAGTGGGTAAACTTAATAAAACTGCAATTCCATTTCTTTTCCTCCGCGCTATTACCAGAAGGATGAAGTGGAGGAGAAGTATTGTAACTATTTTTCTTAAGTTTACCAGAAGGATGAAATGGAATTGCAGTTTACGGAGTCGAGAGAATTTATAAAGGGTAATAGGTAAACTTAAGAAAAATAGTTACAATTAAAAACTAATTTAACTAACTTGTAAACTAAAATTAGTTTACAAGTTACTTAAATTTAGTTTTCTAATAAAACTCATTTGTTTTTGTTTTCCTTCCTCTGTTTTTTACGACTTGCATAACTACACTAGATGATGACTTTGGATGTATGTAATATGTAGGTGATCACATGAGAAGAGAGATAAAAAGTAAAGTGTTATTTTTTTACAACCAAATTTTACAACTTGTATCTTACACCGTATAAAATACAGTCACTTTTAGTGTGTGTGAAATCTAGAGGAGAGAAAGAGAGAAACTAATAAATAAAAAAACAAAATCATATGCAAATGAGATAAGATTTTAGGTGGTTAAAAAATATTACTACATGCATGATGCACCCTTCGAGTTACCGGAGACAATCTATTCAATACCTAGGGGGTGTTTGTTTGGGAGATATAAAGAGGGTTCCAAGGAATATTGGTTGGGAATGAAAGATTCTCATGTTTGGTATGAGAAAAAAGAAAAGTGTATTCCAAGGAATTGTGTTTAGTCTGGAAACTATTTTCCCATTTAGGTTGGAATCTGATGCCTCCCATAATTGGTGGTAATCTTCCATTCCAATGTAGAGTGGTTTCACTTTTTAACACAAATTTACATTATTAACCCTCACACATTCCTTGGAGACATTGTGTATATATATATAAATGAAATAATAATGTTATGACATTGTGTAAAAGGAGACACGAGTCATTAACACAAGGAATATTTTCATTCCCAATCATAATGTTATATATGAAATATGGCATAACGATTTTACATAGTTTAACATCATCACAATGATAAATGAAATTATAATGTTCGAATTTCATAAATTTCCTTTTACAAAATATTATTGTTAAAAAAAATTATAAGTAAATAATCACTTTAATTTATACTTCAATTTCACCTTTAGTTACTTAGAAAGCTAAAATAAGATGTCATATATAATCAGGGGTATTTCGATAATTCTGATGTTTATTAAAGGAATGTATAAGTGCAACCAAACAAATTTATAAATTATTCCAAAGAATTGGATTCACGAGCTGCAACTAACCAAACACGTTTTAGGAAATACTCAGGAATCACATTCCTGGTCATCGGATTCCTGAGGATGCGATTCCTTGGAATGTAATTTCTATCCGGGAAACAAACGCACCCCTAGTGTTTTTGATAGATAGTGTGTGATGTTTATTTGCAATTACGTTGGAAAAAATACAAAAGTTTTAGTAGAACTATATCTGATTAACGTGTATGACATACAATAATAATCCTCGAAATTGTAATTTTTCAAGAAAATTAAATGTTTATGGGCCTTAGGTATTGTGAATGCACACAAAAAAAAAAAAATGTAAAAATTACAAATCCCTTTAGAGAGGCATGTGTTATGTGCCCCAAACTCCACTCTTACAAAGACTTTGCCTTTTAAATTTTACACATAAAAGGAAAAATGAAAGAACCAAGTACAGAAATCAAATTTGGAATCCTTCTTTCAGGTATGCCCTCTTTTAACATCAAACGTTTCAAATGTGCACTTTGCTTTAAGAGGAGCTTTGCCTTTAAGTTTAAATGCCTCTCCTTCTTCCGGCCTGTCCCATTGTTTTCCTACCTTAACATGATTAATCAAAACCTTGGCTTCTTTCTTTCCCTGAGATGAGGATATCTTGTCGTTCAAATCATTAATACTTCCAATCAATCCATCATTATCTAAAAGCAAATTGTCAATAGTATATTAGGAGAAAACAAAACTAGCTAGTTAGTTAAACTGTTTCTAACTAATAGTAATAGTAATTACCAGGACTAGATAAGACTGCACGTGGGCGTATAACAGAACAAGCTCTTGAATTTTCTTTTGGACTATTCTTCAATATTCCTGTACAAAGTTCAATTTTCAATAATATAAAATTTGTTTCAGTTTTTCCTTTACCACAAAAAACAATGTTCAAATTAATTATATATATTGGAGGGAAAACTCAACCTTCTAAGTGTATGGACTCGATGAATTTCAAGAAAGCCCAAGTTCCACTATTACTTTCTGGATAAACACAATCTTCTTCCTCTGTGTCCCTCACTTTCACTCTTGGATACACTTTCAAAACAACACAAGTTCATAATTAGTTGATCTATGTAACAAGAACTACAGAAAGAACACATAAAATGTTGCTATGACAAAGAATTGAAGAGTGGCTGAAAGCCAACATAACATATATATGAAATCAGTGTAACATAGAACCAAGCATATATAAAATTTTGGCAGAATATAGAGCCAGCTAACAATCATCATTGCAATGAAGAAAGCATAAATAGGAAACTCACTGGTATCTATGGTTTTGAAATCGGACTTTTGAACAGATCGATTTAGTGTTGAAAATTAATATGGAACTGGAAAGTTGGACCTTGTGGTAGTTTATAAAGCTCGCCCTCAGTGGACGGACAGCAACAACCGTACTATTGGCATTTGGCACACTTAAATGACTAAAAGGAAGTAACAAAGGTTGTTTTAAACTGCCAATTATATTTCTTTACTTCAACACCAAGTTCGGATTGTTTCAGATTACATGTGAGTAGTACTGAGTGCCAATCATGAGTATATTACCTACCTGTTGCCTGCTGGCCTAAATGCTTTTGGAGTACCGGGAGAGAACTCCTCCCCCATCATCAAGATCATCCAAAACATATCATGTCTAGTCAAGTCACTATGTTTTCATGTAATTTTGAGATACACTCCACTTATAAAATACTAGATTTGTCTCATTTTTTGAAATATCATGTTTAAAGTTGTGGCATGTAGACTAGAAAAACATTTAATAGTGCAGCATTGATAACTAGCCCTAATACCCGTGATATGCACGATGTCGACTATATTTGATTTCTGTAAAATATAGTCTTTTTAGTTTGAATCATTGTTGACTACCCACAGAGTTTCAACGAATGACTAATTATCCACAAGGAAGTATGTGGATAATTTCTCGCGCATATTGTTTGAAATGATATATTACACGATTAATCGATAACGCATAGCGATCGAGTCTCGAGAAGTTGGGAGTAGAGACCAGAGAGGCGCCTAAGAGGAGGTGCGAGATACACATATTTTCCTATGTGCTAAAAGTACTTGCAATGAGACTGTTTCCACATTATCTACTATATCTAATATAATAAAATCAAATGTTTGGAAAATGTCCAATTTAGACATCTTAAAAATTTGTCATTTGTCCAAATATGAGGGCAATTTCGTAAAAGTATCACAAAAGCCAAAAAAATCGCAGTTGTTTCCAGTATTAATTGACTGACGCGGAAGGAAAAAAATTAGACTCATACAACAACAAAGGTTGCACCTGCGCTGCCATGTGGGGACAAAAAGCTGACAAAAAAAACTGCAAAAAAAAATGCAAGGGGACAATGCTGACGCGGGAGAAGGGAGACCAACAACACAAAAGGTGACACGTTGGTCAGTAGATTGAGACACAATTGTTTTTTTTTATAAAAGAGAGAGACACTTGTTGCTAATTTAGTAGATTGGGTCTAACTTCACCCTGGGCTGGACTAGTCCCAATCCGAAACACAATCACTCAATGAATTGTGATTGGTGGTGGTTGTAAATTATGTGTATATAAATTATGCACCATCATGTGTATATAAATTAAACTCATACTTTAAAATAAAATCGAATTGAGTGGTTGTGACGTGTGGTGGAAGATGGTGCTTTATACTTATTTGGATTCACTGCAACCTCCACCGTCTATCTCACACTATTTTTAATTTTTTTTAAACAAAATAAAATCAAAGGCCATTTTCTCAAAAAATGTATCTAATAGTTCTTAGCTGGAGTGACTAGATTTAGGTTATGTGCAATCACTACTTGGTGCATTCATACATTTAGCAGATCTAGAGTGTCAAAACTTGATCAAATGATTTATATTATAGTACTCGACAATTTCCATAATGGACAAATTGATCCTTGACAATTTTTTGAGACATTAATCTTCGATATTTTTCGAACAGAGACAAATTTGTCTTGACATTGAATGGGTGGGAGACTAATTTGTCATTGCATTGAAAATCTCGGTGATTAATTAAAGATCTATTTATCCCATAAGGAAGAAATTGTTAGACTAAAATAGGTATTTACTGTAGAAGAAATAATGACCGTCGGATCAAAATTTGTGGACTCTATAGGATCCATCCAATTCGGAGTCCTAAAAATCGCGAGGGGGCAATTCTTTCTCCAATTCTAAACCCTAGCTGTATCTTAACGCTCACTTGTGGTATTTCGCAATTGTTGTCATGGCATCCCAAGGCAGAAGAGGCGGTGTTTCACTCCCAGACAGGCCAAGCCATTCCAGGGACGACCAATCCTCCATCATAACCAAAATTTCGCGCTCTCCCATCGTCTCCCGGAGCAAGGAAGCCGCCGCCGACGCTGCCGTCGTCGCCAAGAAGCTTCTCAAGAGCACCGGCAAGGCTGCCTGGATCGCCGGAACTACCTTCCTCGTACTCGTGGTTCCCCTCATCATTGAGATGGACCGAGAGCAACAGCTCAACGATCTCGAGCTCCAGCAGGCTAGCATCCTCGGCACTCCTCCTAAGTGATTTGATGATTATCGCATCTCTGGTAATCAGAGATTGATCGTTGATTTTGCTGCGAACATTGTTGTTCTGCTTCTAGGGTTTTCGATTGCAATAATTTTACGATATCTACCTTTTTAGGAATTTTACAGTCTCACAGGTTTTGTGTATTCTTCTTAAGCTTAATTACCATAGTTCACAGTGTAGAATGCAATGCTTGATTTAATTCAATTTACCTGCTATTATCAATGTGAATGTGCGTTATTTTAAAACATGACTAATGGTATGTATGTAACTCTCGTAGTTTTTTATGGTGTGTGTGGATGTTCTTAATTTCACTCTGCTTGCAACTGGTAAGAGTAGCTTTGGCTGATTGATACATTTCCCTTGATGAAGAGCTTGAATTCTTTTAGTGATGCTAGTTAAATTCTTTCGCTTTACACAACAAATGAACTGTCGACTGAGGGACACTACAAATGAACCCAGGGAATTGTGTCTAGTCAACTGATAATATTGTGTGATTATATGAAATTGTAAAAAAATTCAGATAACTATCGAACACCTGCTGCTACTTTAATTTGCTCTATCACATATGAAATGATTTCTTGCACGTAGAATCATCAATCATCTTTGGTTTTCAAGCATTGAGCGACTCTTCCACCCCATTGAGAAAGTTGTCACTGGCAATGAATGGAAGCCTATTAAGATGTCCAGAAGGAAAAGATTATGTGCAAGAAATCATTTCATATGTGATAGAGTTCCATTCAAACTCATGAACAAAATTCAACAATACAAAAGGAAAAGACATAACACTTACATGAAGGAGAAGAAATACCAAATGTGGGAAATATAGGAATGGAAATGGAGAAGGAAGTCCACCACTTCTTCCTTGGGAAGATGATAAGGACAATACTATCTTTGAGTTCTCCTAGCCTCAAGGTTGTGTGCTCAAGGTTCTCATCTCAAGAAACCTTGAAGAATCTATGATGAACCTCACCACACTAGCAATGGAGTCTAGCCTCTCACCTCTCTTTTAGGTCTCACGGCTCTCTCTCAACAATTGCTCAAATTAAAATGTGATTTCATTCAACATCAAAATTCTAGGTTTACGCTAAGAGTATCTCCTTATACATGTTGGTTCACTTAAGGTAAACCCAACATATTAGGCCCAATTCCTAAATGAAGTACAAGCCCATATGGAGAGTTGGGACACTAGAGTTTGGGTATTCTAGAAATTCCCCTAATGTATTATTGGTCAACTTTAGTGTGTCATTGTCAATTATCAATTTGACAAAGAAATAGGGGACACTAGAGTTTGGGTATTCTAGAAATTCCCCCAAAGTATTCTTGGTCACCTTTAGTGTGTCCTTGTCAATTATCAAGGTGGACACACTAAAGTATATTCCATTTAATTGTTGAATCTCTTCTTGGTCTTTTATGTCTTTATCTTTGTGACCTCCATCCAAGCTCCATGATTAGGCTAGACATGCATGCGGGCTCATATCACAGATGGAACCTTCACTACCAAAAGTGATTATCTTTCTCTTTGTAATGCAGACACTCACCCCCAAGCGAACCTTTTTCAAGTGTATATTGCGTTGGGCCGGTTCAGAGAGAATCTGAGGCATGCTTTTGAAAGCGGTGTACATGGTATTGATGACGAATGCAAAAAGACAACGTCGACATCTTGCAACCGACACTACGTGTACTCTTTGCAATACTGGTAAGGAATCCTTTTTCCACATATTCAGAGATTGTATTCACTCTGCAAATGTGTGTAATTTTCTCAAACAATATATACTCCCTCCGGTCTCTTTTATAAGCAAAATTTGGTCAACGCAAGTTAATGTATCTAGTTCATAATATGAACCAGATACATCAACTTGCATTGACCAATTTTTACTTATAAAAGAGACCAGAGGGAGTAGGTAACAACTTTCTTGTTGAAACCAGTTGGCATAAATGGTTTTTTGAAATGAAGATATCATACAAACCTATTATTATAAAAAAAATGTATTTAAAATGAAGATATTATATATTAAACGTTTGTAATCTAATGTACAAAAAAGAATGACTAGTATCGTGAAGCCAATAGTTGTGTTGCGCACTAGTCAGTATAGGGCGTAGTCTTCCTGAAGGTTTTATTGTTTTTGATAGTGTGCCTGCATCTGTGGCGCATCTAATTATTCATGATGTAATTGGAGTCTCTACTCCTCGGTCAATTGTTGTTTAGTTTCTTGGGCGAAAGTCCTCTTTTATTCTATAAAAAAAAAGAATGAGTGGTGTAGTGGCAAGGTGTTGGTCTACTTGTCATGTGTTCAAATCCCACTCTTCCATTTTTGTAAGTATGTTGACATGATTTAATTTAGGAAAAATGGGTTGATCGGGTCACATTGATCGGGTTGTTGGGTCCAACTGATCGGGTCATAGAGTTGAACCGGGTCTTATGCATATATGGTCTAATGTGTGACTCGAGCCGATCACTGTACCGACCGGGTTATCGTGTTGAATCGGGTCTTATGCATGTCTGGTCTAACAAGTGACTCGAGCCGATCACTATACCACGTTTTGGCCCAACTAGCTGTGTCGGTCTGGATTGAATAACACGGTATAAAACATAAGAAACTTCAACAAAAAAATTTTTGGTTAAATAAAAAATAAATAAAACCTCAAATTAAGAAAAGGTTTTTTTTTTCCTTTCAAAAAAAAAAGAAAAAGAAAAGGGGTTTAGAGTCAAGACAAGTGGAAAAAAGAATTAGAAACGAAAAAAGAGAAAGGAAGGTGAAGAGCAAAAGAATTCCGGTGCCCTATTTCCCCCCAAATCGTCCCTCCCCTTCAGAGAATTGGTCAGCGTTTCACTTCCCGTCAGAAAACCCAGGTAACTCTTCATCTTCAAAACTCTACTTTTCGTTCAATTTCGCGTCGTTTTCACTTCACATTCACCTCGACATTTGCTCTCTCTCTCTCTCTAACTTCTCTTCAGTGTTATCCTTGCTTCTTCTCTCATGAAATTAGGACGATCGCCGAGTACATTGTATAGTCTTCCTCCTCTTTTTCTCAAGCTACATTGTTTTCGAAGTTTCCATTTTTACCATTAAATATAGTGTACATATCTGTATTTTTTCTTCCCTATATGGATTTGGGTTTCCTTGTTGTAAGATCAATCTATATGCGTGCATCTTCCTTCCATTGTCTGTTCCCTCTGAGGTTTTCGCTCTCTTTGCTTGTTAATTAGTTTGTCTGTGAGCGCATGCATAAGCTACTGAGTCTGTAACAACGTGCTTTTCTATATGCTCCCAATTTTACAATTTTCAGCTCGTAGGTATTAGGGTAGTAGTTTTACTACTCAAGCACGTGCTGCATTCACAACTCAGCAAAAGAGGGTTCTGTTAGAGTGTTAGGTTTTTGCTGTAACTAGCTAACTGACCAACAAGTAGTTAGAATTCGTTAACCGCATGATTGTTAGTTAATCTAGCAAGCAACACTATAAATAATTGTAACTACTCACTATGTAAATCAAGAAAGATTCAGAATATAGGAATTTCTCTCTTCATTTTTATCTCTTATTTCTTGTGTCTAAATCAAGAATTCAAGAATTTTAACAGTAGGTTTTGTTTGTCACTCACTTTATTCAGGGCCAATGAATGTGTTTCTTTGCGTTTAAGTTTCCCAGCGATGTCCATTTTCCTCTATGTGCTTAAACTGTATAAGATGACATGTTTAGTGGTTGCCTCTCTAAGTAGTATTCTTTATGTTTCTCTTTCTCAATGCATTTCAAGTGTAGATAGATTATGGTGGAATAACTCATCTGGTGTAATCATGGAAGCCTAGAATGGGTTATGTGCCATCACTTACTTGGGTTTACTTAGAAAGGATATTGAGCGAATAAGATCTTTGATCTATACTATGCAATACAGAGTTTTTGTGTCATTTTAAATATTTTTTTCTTAATTGTTGTCTGGAATTTAGTTTTTGTGCCTAGTTTTCCAATTATTGAAAAGTTGGTTAACTAATATTTCTGTGTTTGCTTGCTTCTGCTTTCTAGGTTATCAAAAAGTTGGGTAAGAGATTCTTTTATTAGAAGAATGTTTAGCTCTTTTAGCTCGAATACTCATAATCATATATTGTGTTTACTATCTTAGAAATCTTTGGAATTTAGGAGCATCTGACATTTGGGAGCCTGTAGACAAAGTAACCATCGGCAGATTATAAATGGCACCCAAAGCAAAAGTGGCTGCTGCCTATCGTGCAATGGCAAATCTTGGGATCGATGATTCAAAAGTGAAGCCGGTATTAAAGAAACTCCTCAGATTGTATAATAAAAATTGGGCACTTATTGAGGAAGAGAACTATCGAGCTCTAGCAGATGCTATATTTGAGGACGACGAATTTGAGGTTTATTTCTAACTTTATTTGCTATCCCCTCTGCCACACAGCAGTTTGCTTGTGCACACACATACTATGATTCTTCTGCATACTTACTTTTGTTGTCGGGTTTTATTTGACAGGTGCTAGCGCCAGAACAGGAAATGAAAAACCAGCAAGTTGATGTACTACATATCATTCATCATTCTTTGCTGGTTGAGTTATCTGCATCACTTTATTGATTTTATGACTATAGCTGCTGAAATGTACTTTTCCTTTTCAAACAACCAGGAAGACGAGATGTTGCGCGAAGAAGCTGAGATGCATGTTGAACCCGCTCGACCATTGAAAAGGTTGCGTTTAAGAGAACTAGATAGTCAGCCTCGACATCCTGTGACTATCAGTGCCCCTAGCTCAGCTGCCTCTCCATCAAAAAAATTACCTAATTTAGAAGTGGACACATCCGATAGAAATATGAGGCTTGAAGCTCGTTCAGGTCCAATACGAGGTGACAGGGGAAAACAACCTGCATCGCCGCAAGTTACTCTCAGAGGGAGAAAACTTATAACTGAAAGAGCATCAATACCATCTAAAGAACCAACAGTTGAACCTGGAAAGTTTCTGTTGACAAGCAACCAAATGCATCATAATTATGCATTGATCGTACCTAAAGATGAGCCTGTTGATTTTTTTGCTGAAGACGAGGTTCCCATTGCAGTGATTCCTCCTGGTATTAAATGAACTATTCCTCAATGTCATGTTTCTTTTTTTCATCAGCTTTTTAATTTTAGTGGCATGACATCTTAGTTGTGGTTGGCATGATCTGATTATTGTTTGCAAACCATGATGTTACTCATCAGAAAAGCATCTGTTTTTTGCTTCATTTCAAACCGTGGATTGTGTCCCAAACTTAACATGGTCAACTTTTGTTGAATGCTGGGAAGTCTTTTGAATTAAATATACACATTCTTGTTCAAGAATACAGAAATAATCTTCATTGTTACAGCACCTCCAAAGGATGTAATCAGTTATGCTTGGTTTGACTGTAAAAAGGTATTAGTTAAACTGATTTTGCATAACCGGTATATGTTAGTGAGGCACCATGGCCCTATCATATGCTTTTATTGTTGCATGCAATATACCTTTTCTAAAAAGTTTTTCATAGGATACTTCATGATGGGAGCTGCTTCTATGTGTTTGAAGAGTCAGGTTCTGGTATCTCAACTATTTCTTAGTCTAAAACCAAATAAAGTTTTCATGTTTTGCCATTTCTATACATTTATTTTTCTTTTCCATTATTTTGTTGCTATTTTTTCTCTTAGTTCTTGTGTTGCCAATTAACACCCATCTTATAAAGAGGTTGCTTATTTTATTTTTATTTTTTTAAATGAAGAACCATCAAGTTTACGGAACTCAGCAACGAAGAATCACATTACTGGAAAGCAAGGTGTCGGTGTCACTGTGGCATCATCACAACTCAGAAATGGAGTTAGAGATGAAGATATTCTTCCTTCCTCAAATGAAGAAGCGACTTCCAATGTAGTGATAGCCTCTTCAGCTTTGGGAGAAGTGAAACTTTCTCTGAGCTGCAATTCAGCTCCTCGGGGACCTGCTTTTCGTATGCCTAGTCAGGAACAACTTTTGAAAATGATGGAGGATAAATGTTTGCGATCATATAAAATCTCTGACCCAAATTTTTCTGTCACAAAACTGTTGACAGATATATGTGACTGCTTGTTGGAGTTCAGTACTGATTCAAATGATGAATCACTAGAAGGTTCTATCACAAGACCAATCGGTGATGCACAGAAGGAATCAGAGGTACACGACCCTCTGAGCGTTGGGAGAAATGAAGATCTGGACATGTCTTCTCACCCATCAAATGGATCAATCCATGTTAGTTCCTTTTCTGCCTTGGTTTCACCCAGGAGTCCCTTTTCCCCATCTCATCAGGACAGTCTGGATGATGCTGTACTGGTTTCCAAGATGGAGGATCCTGTATCTCCAAATTCACGTAGTCTAGTGGTTGTTCCGCAGCATCAGCTTACAGTTGATGATATAAGGTGTTTCCATGATGTCAATGACGTCACAAAAGGAGAAGAAAATGTTCAGATCTCATGGGTTAATGAAACCACTAGTGATTTCCCTCAATCTTTCAACTACATACCCCAAAACCTTGTATTCCAAGATGCTAATGTTAACATTTCTCTATCTCGTATTGGGGCCGATGACTGTTGTTCAGGCTGTCTTGGCAATTGCGTCTCATTGTCTACATGTCCATGTATGGATAAAACTAGGGGTGGTTATGTATATACTGCTGAAGGTCTAATGAAAGAAGAGTTTTTGGAAGCGTGCATTGCTATCAGTCGCAACCCTCAACAACACTACTTTTATTGCAATGATTGCCCACTTGAAAGATCTAAGAATGATGGTTTTTTAGAACCATGTAAAGGACATTTAAAGAGGAAGTTTATTAAAGAATGTTGGAGCAAATGTGGCTGTTGGAAACAATGTGGCAATCGGGTTATCCAGCAAGGAATAACATGCAACTTGCAGGTGGGTGTTTGAGTACTCTTTGCCGTTAGTAACCAAGTACATTTTCTTCAGTGTTGCTCAATAATTTATTTTCTTAAGAAGTTAATGGCGAAATAAGAACCCATTCTCAATGTGTGCTGTATCTATAGTGTATCACAAGTTGTGCATCTCCAAGCACAAGTTCCAATACATTAAATATACAATGCCCATGTGAAGAATGACTTTCTTATTCTAACTGTTTCTTTCTTAACAGGACATTGTGAAGATGGTTATCTAATAAGTATTTTATTCTTAGGTATTTTTCACTTCTGAAGGAAAAGGATGGGGTCTTCGAACTTTAGAGGACCTGCCAAAAGGTGCATTTGTGTGCGAGTTCGTTGGAGAAATTTTAACTATGAAAGAATTGCATGAGAGGAACATGAAATGCACCGGGAAACATACATACCCAATTCTACTAGATGCGGATTGGGATTTGGGATTTGTGAAGGATGAAGAAGCTTTATGCTTGGAGGCTGCATCCTTTGGTAACATTGCTAGATTTATCAACCACAGGTATTTAAATTCTCACATATTGTTTCAAATTTGGCACTCTAAAGTTCAGGCTAGGAAAAGCAAGGAAACCGTAGTTAAGTCCATCAGGCTGCGCAATTTCGAAATCCCGCACTTCTAACTTTGGTTGCCACGTTGTAAACAAATTACTGGCTCTTTGCAATTTATCTGGAATAAATACTGGTGTTGTCTCAACAATTTTATACTAGTTTTCAACTGACATTTCTCTCGTGCACTTCCTATTAATGTTGGGAAAAGTTGAAGAAAAATAACTGGAGTTTACCGCTCATTTTGTTTTTAACACATGCACTTATAATCATCAGAAGATAAAAGGTAACTTTTATTGCCCGACATTGAATTCAAGTAGCATTACTGGTCTCGTAGTTGTGCAGTAAAGTTTAACGATTAAAAAAAATTAGTAACTACATTTGAATAGACCAAGCTTCTTTATTAACATTTACTTGTTTCAAATGGTTGATTGTACTTGCAGATAGTTTAATAGTAATGTTGGTATCCTGTTAATGCCTGAATTCTGTAAAAGAGTTGCTGTGCAAACGATTGGCATGTCTTTGGAAACTTAGAAGCCTCTATTATAATTTTGTTTCATTTTTCAGGTGTTTTGATGCAAACTTGGTTGAGATCCCTGTTCAAATTGAGTGTCCAGATCGTTACTACTATCATGTGAGAAGTTCCATCCGCACTTCTACTTACCTTTTGTTGTCATAGCAAACTGTGTAGCACATTCTTGTTACCAGTGCTTTTAATGCATCAAAATGTGCAGGTTGCTTTTTTCACTTCCAGAAAAATAGCAGCAAAAGAAGAGCTCACTTGGGTGAGTATGTTTGGTTATGTAATATGATTTTTGGTGAATAGTGCTATATTCTATGAATATCTTCACTTCTTTGTGGTGCTTAGTAATCAATTTTTTTCAATCAGGTAACTAATTAGCCACAACTAACGAGGTTAAGATAATTTTTAATGGTTGATTTTCTAGTTGTTTATGGCTATTCTACTGGCAAAATGCTATGTCAATTGGTTGGTTGGCAGACTGTTTAGTATGGTTATGTTATGCAGTGCCTGCTCATTATGCAGTATACTTCAAATCATTTGTAATCTAGGAATCAATTTTTGATCTTGAGAAGCTTATGTTCATGGTGTTTCTGCAGGACTATGGCATTGACTTCGACGACCTTGATCAACCTGTCAAGCTGTTTCAGTGCCGATGTGGCAGCAAGTTCTGCAGGAATATGAAGCGATCCAACAGTAAGTTCAATCTCTCACTGATGGGTAGTACATCATTTTTCTCCAACTGTTATCATTACAGAATTGGACCCTAACCTTTTCTCTGCATATTGTCAATTCCCATGCTACGTTTTCTCTTATCTTTTGCAATATTTGTTTTGCTTTTTGTTTTTCAAGTTTTGGCCACAATAATGATTATGAAATGTACTACATTTACTTTCATCTTGGTCTTTATTTCTGTGATACATGTTAATAATCTTCTAGCACATAATATCTGATCGGTGGACCATGTATTAGCGCCATGATTGTTTGTTGAAGCTGATCCCTGCTTTGATCTCATTGTGCTTTATGCAGCTTGTTCCACTAATTTTTTTTGCTTGGGTGATACTTTATAGTTGAAAAGGCTTTGGTCGACTACCAAATTGGATTTTTTTAAATTTAATTTATTTCTTTGTTGTAGAAATCATGAAGTAACATGTTAGCTTTTCTGAGTGTGCATTGCGCATATAGCTTATGCTCTCTTGGTCTCATTCCATTGCTCAGCAAGCTTATATTTGCTGTGGAACCCTTTTTATGCCAACATCACAGACACATGAAGTAACACGGACACTCTCCCACTGTTTCACCGTTATTGAGTTGTGTTTTCTGTAATTAATTGATACACTTCTTTGGTGCAGGATCCACTAGATCTACTTCATCCGCAATATCATAGCCGTTCTTCAGTAAAGAGACCCAGCCTACCTTAGTGATGCTTTTTGCTTTGTGTTTTTGGGAGGGGGTGGGGGGTGATTGGGCAGTACAGCTTTGTGGTAACTATTAGGGAGTCTTGGTAAAAGAAAGAAAAACGAATTAGCGTTTATTTTGGTACTTAAGATACATATGTCGTCAGTTTGGGCTTCCAATTACAATTATATCAGAATGGTCATTCGATGTGAATTTGTTTTGGTACATCAATGTCAATTTTCATGTTAGATGAAATTGAGATTGAAGGTTGATATTGATATGTTTATCGGTGGAGGTTCAAATCCAGTGAGACCAAAATAGATAAAGTTAAAGTAGTAATAGTTAATCCAGTGGTACTATTTAGTGTATGGATTTCTTTTTTAAAAAGATCTTTTGTATATTTAACTATCTATTCTGCTTGTAAATTTCTAGTGCACACACACGGGTAAAATCCAAGTTAAGAATAGACGAAAAGTAGTTTAGGGTATCAAGTATTATGCTATACACTTGGTTTCCTAAAAACGTGAATTAGGCAATGGTTTAGTATTATTATTATTACACACAGAACCAACGGGTGACTATGTGAGAAACAATGGCGTAGTTGGTGATGATAGGGATTCCCTGCCATGAGGCGTGCAGAGGATTTGGTGCTCTGAAGTTGAAGGCATGATTGGTTTAATACACCCTGGATTGAGAGGAAATAGGATTTTGAAGTAACCATCCATAATTTCTTCAAAATTGCAAGTAGCGGCTACTTTTGGAATCTGTCCATGATGACATGAAGCACACACATAGCTTAATTAGTACATAACATCATCACAAATCAATTGATTGATAAATCATCATCATAAATCTAAAAGACTTTTGAGGACGCACCTGGTAAATGTCACGCATGTAGGCATGTAGATTTGGATACTCATACAACTTTTTCTTGGTACATTTAAATAGAAGATTATAAGCAATATCAAAGCGAATCAAAGTAGTAAACAAGCATATATCAACAAGGGTGAGTGTATCTCCTCCGCACAAGTAGCGAGAATTAGCCAAGTGATCTTCCAACTCGTCTAGCGTACGAAACAAGTCATTTACCGCTCTATCATATGCTTCTTGACTCTGCGCAAACCCGCACCTGCATGCAGTTTCGTTTCAACGAAGAAGGAATCAAAACAACAAGAAAATCTCAATTGTTAATTTAACCTTCATTTCATTACCTATAAACCCCATTATTGACATTTGGATAAATCACTCGATACCACTCCTCAATCTTATCCTTTAACTCAGGTGGTGAGAGATCCAACTCCGGGTTACGGGCCAACCCATTATTTAACTCGGAATTGAAGAATTGGATAATATCGTAGCTCTCATTGCAAATAACATCCTTTGAGTCTTTGTCCCACAGCATTGGCACTGTAGACCTTCCATCATAACCACCTCTTCTAAGTCTATAAACTTCCTTCAGAGTCTTGCATCCATTCGCCTTATCCAAACTCGGTTTAATTACCCCACCCGTATCTCTGTTACTGACCCGTTTGAATTCCCACGATCCGTCTGCACCGGGAGATGCAACTGACACCGGCACGGCTTCTTCTAGGCCTTTTAATGCCCGCACTATGAGAGTTCGATGGGCCCATGGACATGCTAGGCCCACGTACAGGTGGAGCTCACGCGGTGGAGGCCCGCCGGTGATTCGGAATTTAGAAGCGGGTCTGGAATAACTGCCGGAGGAATCGGAGGGTGCGAGCTGAGACATCATGAGCTGCCATGTTAATTTCCACCCAGTTCGCGCGGTGGAGACGAGAAGCCCTGGCGGTAGGGACTTCCCCCAGAGAAGGTTGGTCAGTGATTTCAGTATCGAAGAGTTAGAATTGTTGTTGTTGTTGTTCTCAAGTGACATCGTTAAACGGTAACGGGTAGCGTGACGTCCGTTGAGTCGCCGTTGACGAGAAGTGATCGTCGGAGGAATGGCAAAGTGATGAGAGAAAGGGGGACAAGCGCATGACATTGACGACATCGGTTTTGAGCAAGTTTTTTTTTTGAACTTCGGAACGGTGGTTTCATTAATATTGGGCCAAGCCTCAAAACCATTACAATAAGACCTACTAACAAGCCCAAAGGCCAGAGAGAAAGAAAAAGAAAGAAAAAAAAAACAGACAAATTCGGCGAGGTTGGACAAGAAAGCAGGGGGTGTGACTATCAGGCCCAACCCACACTACCCGGCCCAACTCACCGCTATTACATGAGCAAAGAACAACATTAACTAAAACAGATACACTTTCACCAAACAAGCAAAAACGAAACCCTATCTCTCCTTCTTCGTCAACGAGATCAGCCCTAATTCAGCAAACTCTCAAACCTGATCACCCTTCTTCAATTCTTTCACCAACCAACTTCAAAACTCATCAATTCTCACCTACCTCCTCCGATCTCATTAATACAACAATAGATCGAGGCAGATTCACCACCCAATCAGAAGCAAGATTGTGAGAACCGGCGAGCTTGGCTACTGCATCGACTATGGAATTCGCTTCTCTCGACGTCCACACAACTCCCATCCAGGTAAATTGACTCTTCATTTCATGAATATAAAACATAATCTGTTAAATTTCCTTTTTGACAAGATTTCCTCTATATACTTCCACGAGTTCCTTGCAATCAGTCTCAACAACGATCGAAGGGAGAGAAAGGGCCACTGCAAGGGAGATTCCATCTCGCATGGCAAGCACTTCTGCTACAAAAGGAGAAGTTGCATAAATTCTTGAGGTAGTCCCAGAAACTAGCTTACCCAATGAGTCACGACACACTACACCACTAGCACCAGCACCATTAGTAGGATTGAAGTGAGCATCTGTGTTCACTTTGATAAATTGGGCACGAGGGGGTCTCCAAGCAGATGGAGTCACTTTGATGCTTGTAGATCCCCTTTCCACAATAGTAGAGCCTGTCACTGATACTTTATGTTCTTTCACAGAAGATAAGAACTCAAACACAACACACTTTGTTTGTTCCACAACTGTAATTGGGTTAGGAGGTTTATTTTCAAAAACAAATAGGTTCCTAGCTTTCCAAATGTTCCACAAAGCATAACAGATAGTAGAGATTTTTGTAGTTTGTACTGGGTTGTTAGGATTAGGGACTAGGAACTGCTCTTCCAGCCACAGAGCAATGTTGTTAATACTAAGGTGATGAGGACTAGGGCACACCTGAAGAGCAAACCAAATAGGGGTAGTCCACGGGCATAATAGGAATAGATGCTCAGTAGATTCTTCTTCCTTACCACAACTAGGACAAATAGTATCCTGTCCCAAATGCTTCTTAAATAAAGAGGCTTTGCAGGTCAGAGCTCCTTGCTTTATCCTCCAAATCAGGTGTTTTACTCTTTCATGCACATTAGCAGACCATATGACCTTCCACCCTTCAGATGAATGAGAAAAAGAACTTGATGGTTTAGAGACAGTAACAGAATTGGATTCCCACCATTTTGCATACCCTGATTTCGAAGAGTAGATGTCATTCTTCTCAAGAGGCCAGAAAAGAGAGTCAGGTTGATTAGACCATCCTAAAGGAGTTTTAAGAGCCTCAATAGCAGATGAGGGATCCAATCTCTCCCTTAGTTTGTTCATGTTCCATTTGTGAGCACTAGAGTCAATTAGCATATCAACCTTCCCAGAAAAACCTTCATTCTTAACTTTAGCTCCTTCCCCCTGAAGCTAGCCATTTATCTTTGATTATATCCACAGTAGCCCCATTCCCCACATTCCAACGCCCCTCCTTCTTAAGTAGCTCCCTACCATGTAGCAGACTCCTCCAAGCCCATGAAATACCAAACTTAGGAGATACATTCCAGAAATCCTCTCTCCCACAATAGATTCCTCTAAGCATTTGGACCCATAAATCCTCTCTGCTTTGAGAGGAGAGAAGAATTCTGAGTTGCAAAATCTCTAAATCCCATACCACCAGCTTGTTTATTAGTACACATATAGTTCCAGTTCTTCCAGTGTATCCCCCTCATTCTTACCTTAGAACTCCACCAAAACTTAGCAACTGCTGAGCTAAGACTTTGACAGAAATTCTTAGGTAACCTGACAACTGACATGACATAGGAAGGGATAGCCTGAATTATAGATTTGATAAGAACTTCTTTACCAACTTAAGAGAGATGTTGTTCCTTCCAACCATCCAACTTAGAAAACACCCTTTCCTTGATCCATTAAAGAGCCTGTGTCTTATAGTTCCCCCACTCAGCTGGGATACAAAGGTATTTCCTAGGGGCATCCCATATCGGAATGTTGAGAGCTGCAGCAAGCTCTTCCTTCAGAAAAACAGAAATTCCTTTACCACAGATCAATCTTGACTTTTGAAGATTAATTCTTTGACCTGAAGCATTAGTAAAAACATTGAAAATATTGACAATTTGATAGATCTCCTCCTTAGTAGCTTCTCCAAAAACAATAGCATCATCTGCAAACAACAAGTGGGTTAAAACAGGAGTTGTTGGGGCCAAATAAAGTCCTTTAAGTAACCCATCAGAGCTAGCCCTAGAGATAAACCTAGAAAGGACATCAAAGACAAGAATAAAAAGATAAGGAGATAGAGGATCCCCTTTTCTTAGACCACGACCAAGACACACTACACGACTCCTAGACCCATTGACTTGATAAAGATACTTGACTGAAGTGACTAACTTCATAACTAGAGATACCCAGGCAGAATTGAAGCCATAGGCAGAGAGAACAACTTTAAGGAAGGACCAATCAACCCGGTCATAGGCCTTGTTCATGTCTAGCTTGATAGCAAAACCATGATTAGAGTTCTTGTTCTTCTTTTTTTTTTAGGAAATGGAAAGCCTCTTGAGCCACCAATAAATTGTCTTGAATTAGCCTACCCCCCACAAAGGCACTTTGCTGGGGAGAGATAAGATCTTTGAGGAGAGGTTTAAGTCTAGCCACCATAATCTTTGAGATCACCTTATAGAGAAAATTGCAACAACTTATAGGTCTGAGCTGGCAAATTGATTCAGGATCAACAACTTTAGGAATTAGGGCCACCACAGTTTCATTCACATACTCTGCCAACTCAGTAGAAAAAAAAGAGAGCTACCACTCTAGAAACATCCTCACCAATAGTATCCCAAGTCTTTTGGAAGAAAATTCCATTCAAACCATCAGGTCCAGGGGCTTTACTAGCACTTAGATCAAACACAACAGACTTGACTTCCTCCCTAGAAACATGAGCTACCAGCTTCTCATTCATGGCTTGAGATACATCACTAGAATTCACATTAAGACACTCAAAAACAGAGGTAGTAGAAGAGGGAGAGTATAGATCTTTATAGAAATCCTCAACAGAGAGCATAATGTCCTTTTTTGGCTTTCAACCCACACACCATCTTTATTTTTAAGCCTGCTAAGCTTGTTTCTGTCTGTTCTTTGGACTGTGGTGATGTGGAAAAATTTAGAATTCTTATCCCCGTAGCTAAGCCATTTCACCCTAGACCTTTGACCCCAATACATCTCTTCTTGGGTCCACAATCTATCAATCTCTTTCCTGATGCTAGCAATTTGCTCCATAGAGTCATGATCACCAGGGTTGTCCAACAGAGACTGAAGCTTGGACTTAAGCTTAGAAATTTCCACTGCAGCATTTTTGAAAGTAGCTTTATTCCAAGTTGTAAGGGCTCTTTTACAATTCTTGATCTTGGACTTCATAGAATCCCAACCCTCAGAATCTTCTACATTAGACTGCCACCCATCACAAACCACTTTCCTACAGTCCTCATGCTCCTCCCAGTAGGCTTCATACTTAAAGAATCTGGCACACCTAGAGGGGGTGAGGGATTAGGACTATTGGAGAATGATCTGAGTTAACTATAGGGAGGGCAAGTCCCATAGCATGCTGGTACATGTCTCTCCAGCTCCAATTAACCAAAACCCTGTCAATTCTTTGCTTAGTTATAACTCCATCCCTTGGATTGCTAATCCAAGTAAATTTGCACCCCTTCAATTGTAGATCCATAAGGTTAGAGTCATTTAGGAACTCCCTAAACAGATTCATTCTGATAGGAGCAATAGGATTCAAACCATCTTTATCTGAGATAGACAACATTTCATTGAAATCTCCCACCAAGCACCAAGGACCCTCAGTTAAAGGTTTCAACCGAGCTAGCTTAGGCCAGAGATGTCTTCTGGCTTCAAAAGTAGGATTACCATAGACAAAGGTAACTTCAAACAAATTCCTTGTCTTCTTCTCCTTAATACCAGCATGGATAAAATTAATGCAAGAGTGGATAATTTGCACCTCATAAGAACTATTCCAGTACAAACAAAGACCCCCAGATATGCCTTCAGCAAGCACACAACACATTTTCTGAAATTTAAACTTTCTTCTTACCCTTTCAACACGTTCCTGTTGGGCTCTAGTTTCCATTAGGATCAAAATGGCAGGCTTATGCTCTTTTACAAGAGCATGGAGATCTCTACTTGTCGTGGCCGCCGCCAAACCACGACAATTCAACCCTATGATGGTCATTTGGACTTTGGGGGCTTGCTTTGGCTCGCCTCCTCAGCCTTTGATTGATAGTAGCCTATGCAAAATTGTTGAAATTCTGGTTGGATTCCAACCTGTGTTACATTTTCTAGAGCAGGAATTGCATCTTCCTCCCTAGCTATCTTCTTAGCTTTAGCATTTTCATCCCCATCATATCCTGAGTTCACCATGGAATGCTTCCTCTTAGCTAAGCTCAAGCCTGTGGACATGCTGAGGGATAACCCCGTTTCTGCCTCTCCACCAATAGTATTACTAGATTCCTCATTCTCACCCTCCTCTTCACTTGGAAACTCCACAATATAATCAGGCCTCTCTACACGTTTAGGTTGCCTTCTCCATTCACCTGCATAAGATGCAAGTTGTTTTCTCTGCTCCTCTAGTAGAGAGTTAGTGTCAACATAGCTTAGTTGGACTTTTGGTAGGTTTGGATTATAGACTGGGCCTCTTTGTTTAGGGCTCTCTAATGTTATGTATATTGTTTTTCCAATGGGAGGGTCTCTAGCAGTTTCACTTTGAATTTCACTAGATATGGCTGCAAGTTCAGGTCTGGTAGGCTAGAGGAGGTTGGGGTTTTTTGTGCTTGGGGAGGGGAAAGAACTGCAGGGTGTGTAAATTTTAGTTGTTCAACAGGGGGAGGGTTGACAGGAGGTTGTGGGTGATGGTTTAGTGTTTGGGGAGTGTTGGGGTGTCTTGAGGTAATTGGTTTATAAGTGGGAAGCTTTGTGTTGAGGTATGGTTGTTTGACATGTTATTAGAGCTAGAACTGTAGGTTGGTTCATTCCTAGTGTCTTTATAGGGGTTCCTTCCAAGGTAGTGGAGAGATCTGGGGGCTTGAACACTAAGCTCAGGCCCATATTTTGGAATATTAGGGTTCAGAGTAGACATCAACAGAAGAGTTTTACAACTCCTCATCTCATGGCCAATAATGCCACACTTGTAACACAAAGATTGCAACCTCTCATATTTGAATGAAATTCAGAGGTTAGCTTGATTTTTTCGAGGAATCCAGCAACCAGTAGGTAAGGGGTGCACCAAAGAGATTTTCACTCTCCCTCTTATAAAAGTTCTCAACAGTTTCCCATTCACCACTGGATCCTCCACCTCCATGACCTCCCCCACCTTCATTAGGAGCTTCCTAGCATTGTTGACACTCATTAGATCTAGGGGTAAGTCGTGAATCTGGATCCAAAGAGGAGAATGTTTAAACTGGATCTGGTTATAGGACACATTAGGCAACCAAGCTTCCAGGCACAAAATGTAGTTCATGATGAACCAGGGTGCTCTCCTCAACACATCATCCTTGTCAACTTCAGTATAAAAATTGAAAAGAAACATATTTTGCCCTATTTCTGAAATCTGGAGCTCCTCATACTCCACCCATGCTTTTGAAATGATTTCCTTGGTGGCTTTCGTATTCAACACTTTGTTTGTAATAATTTTCCCCACCAAAGCTTTGGTGGCTAACTCTTCTTGTTGGGTATTTTCAGATTGCAGGTCATCACAGAAGGTTTCAGTATCTATACTCCTTTCTACCATCGAGCAAGACACAAACAGGCCTAAGAGCTGGCTAAAACTGACTCAAAAGAGGCCAAAGAAGAGACCAACTACAAAGACAGAAGCCCTAGACGAACGGGAAGGAGAACTTAGACCTAAACTTGAAACCTACACACTAACTAATTCAGATCTAGGTAGAAGTAGTGTTATTTTTTAACCCATTAAGGTTATTCCAAGGATGACTGTATACTATATAAGGATGACTGTAACCGGCCATTTTAAAACAGGGAAACAAAACAAATTATGTGAGAGCATAGATTGACTTCATAACTGAGATTTCACCAAAGCAGAATAAGCAAACTAACCCGGGGAAAGAATTAAACTAAACAAGGAAATGAAACGACACAATATAAGTCATAGACAAGCGAAGACACAGACACCGAAACGACACAATATTGACCTAATAACCAACAGACAGACAAACTGCGAATAGCAAAGAAACATAATACACTTATCTAAGACTCACTCTCAGGCTGTCGCTACAATGAGAAAACCTAGAGAACATATTTGGCTAAGCAAAACCCAACGGCTCTTTTAGAGAAACGAAACCCTAGCAGAGCGTTTACACGACACCCTAGAAACCTAGCTTTCCTTTCAATTTTACAGTCCTAAATGGACAATCGTGGTTTTGAGCAAGTTTGATTGGCCTTCAAATCAAAGTACAGGGCTACATACACCTCCAGGCTCCAATTTTTTTTTTGGATTTTTTTTTTCGCGCCCCCTTCTCTCCCAGACCCCCATAATTACCCTAACGGACAAAAATACCCCTGAAAACTTACAAAAATCAGAATTTACAAATCAAAAGTCATAGATCCCGAAAAAGTGAGTGTAAAAACCAGAGGTTCCCGAATTTATCTGTAAATCCGAGAAGAAATGCGGAATTATTTTTTTTTATTTTTATTTTTTTACTTTATTTTTATTTTGCAACAGTGGAGAGTAGACGAGCAGGCAGTTTAGCACGAGGAGAGTCTTCGGGAGCAGCACCCTGTTGTGCGAAAAGGTGATGTGCAAGTATACACAATCGCAACAAGTAATATAATGATAAGTAAGATCGTCTCCACAGGGATTGATGTTAATTTTAGAGTTTAAATTACACAAACACTAGTGAAACAAGTAACAAATATATATAGTCACAAGTAACAATGAAAAAAGTGTTTGAATAGGACAGTAAAAGAGTAGTTCAAATATGAGAAAGATAAGTTGGACTGCTAGTTGCTAAGTAAATCCCCAAAAGCAAAGCGTTATAACGTCTAACGCTATAGCGTTAAGCGCTATAGCATATGATTGTGTGTCTTTCAGTCACTAACGTCAGGGTTTCGTTACAAGATTCCTATGTCTAGGTTCTAAATAAGTTCACCCCTGCATAAAGAACCCACAACTTTTGCCTTACGAACAATCACTTTCCTATGTCTAGGCGAAGCAAATGTTACTTATATGTCTTTAAATAACTTTTCATTCATATCAATCTTTGAGTTCGATTCATGAACCATGTCTGTACCCATGAATATACCCATTTTAGCTAATCAATTCTAAAATAAGTTTGAAAGAATTAAAATGCAAAGATTAAAACATAAAGCATTAGATGTAATAAATACAATACTAAAGGTTCATTACAAAGCTCAAAGCAATCCAACTACAAGTGTTTAGCTCATGATAAGCATCATCAACAAAATACAAGACAAATGACTCATATTACCGTAAACAATAAGAGAGAAGACGGTTGCAAAAGATACAAACCGAAAGCTCCAACTCATCAGCAGCTTGTTGACGCTATAGCGTGAGCTTCACAGCGGTAAAAACGGTAAAACTAAATCTAAAAAGAAAAAGCTTGAAATGTGTGTTAATAGAGGAGAATGGTGTCAAGTTTCTCTCCCAAAAACTCTCTCTAACTTCAGATGGGAGATGAAGAGTGTTGAAGAAGATGGGATAAAGTAGCTTTATCAAAAAGGTGATGGACACATCTCACCAACCAACACTATTCTCCACTCACAAAGTGCCAAGTGTCCAAGCTAGCCAATAGAAGTGATGCCCATCAGTCTTTACAGCTGGAACCAGTGTACAATGACTTGACTTAAAGTACTTGGAGCCAAAAATTATATTTTGTCTTTTATGCCTAGCTGGTCTCGCCATCTTACCGCTATAGCGCTTGAAGCTGTAACACTAGCAAACACATTAAAACATTCACAAGGGCACCAAATGTGCCAGATAATTAACAAATCAGTATCTAACCCTTCTTTATCCTAAATAAACATAATATAATAGATAAGATACAAATATTACTTAAGAACTTACTTTAATTTAAGGAATAAAGACATAAATAACTCATATAAATATGAGTTATCACACCCCGCACCGGACGATGACGACAGCATGATGGGGAGTCCAGCAGTAGCAGTATGTTCAGTAGGAGTGCTACTCCTTCTCTGAACACCCTAGAGAGGCTCAGACTTGTTGGAATCGCTTATGAGCGTGACATGCGCCAGAGAGCCAAAACCATAGAGATGGCTGCAGATCAGCAGCAGCCAGATTTTGAGCAGCCTCAGCCTCTGCAGGCTCAGCCCCGGTATGAGCAGCCATACCGTGACCACCCATAGTATGAGTACTGGACGCGCCACTACCAGGACCACCCGGTGCTGTATCAGGACCCTCTTGCTCAAGGTTGGGAGGCTTGGGAGCGGGAGAGTATCAGGAGCATGAGGTTCAGGAGGATGAGCCTCAGGAGCATGCGCATGAGGTTCAAAGGTCCATTTCCCCAGGAAAAAAACAAAAAAAAAATAGACAAAAAAAAATATAAAGAGCAAAGGATGTGTAAAAGAGTGAATGTTATTTCGAAATTAAATTTTTGAAAATGCGGAATCATGATTTCAAATGAAGAGTGGCCATTTTTTTTCCTCTATCCCATAAAAAGAACCCTCATTGTCGCCTTTGAGCCTGTAAATTCCTTTCACTAAACCCTAGACAAGGATCAACACTACAATAGAATTTAGTGCATTCAGTTTTCCAAAGTTATGTTATCAAAGATAGTGGAAAAAGTTCAAAAAAGAAAAAGAGAAAAATGAATAAAGCCCGCAAGACTGAAAGCAAGTATTGTCATTCTTGGCAAAAGTTAGGGCACAAAAGAAAAAGTAATGAAAAAGCATAGAAGTGGAAAAAATAATTAAAAAAAAAATGTGAATGATTTGAGGAATGGGGAACACAAGAGGAAGCTGAATGCACTAAAGATTCATGATCTGTTCCCATAACCCATACCCATAAGACGTTTCTCTAAACCATTCTACCCCTTTCCTTCCTCATAGCCCATATCCATAAAACATTTCTTTAGCCCTCCATTCATTTTCCTTCTATAAACCATAGCCCAACCCATAAAACATTGCAAACCTTTAAAAGTCCACTCTAATTGATGGATGATTGATTTCATTTTCTTAATGTTAATTTTGAGATAAATCATTTGCTCCTTTTAAATTATTCTTTGCTCTAATAAAAAAAATGAAGAAAAAAAGAGAAAATCCCGCTAGATTGAAAACCCGAAAGGGCAGTCTAGGCAAAAATTAGGGATAATAAAAAATAATAATAATAATAATAATAATAATAATAATAATAATAATAATAATAATAATAATAAAGCCCGCTAGATTGAAAACCTGCAAAGGCAGTCTAGGCAAAAATTAGGGCATAAAAGGGGAATGAGACTTTCAATGAGATGTTTAAGTAGTTCACAGGGGAAAATTTCTGCTACTTGGGCCAAACAAAAGTGTACATTGGGGCAATTTGTGGAGGATAAGTTTGAGAGTCTCGAGAGACCCCACACTGAGGAAAAGTTTCGTAAGATCCTTTAGGAGTCAAAGGTTTCTTGCTACACCATGTAGTATTCCCTCAGCGCAAAGCCTTTCACTAGAAATCTTACAATACCCTACATCCATCAAACTTTGTTTGCCACACTGCATCCATCCTCGTAAGCAAAACTTTTACCAATATTTGGGCAAAGCTTGTACATGGCCCTTCATGAGTCAAACTTTGTTTGTTACACCCGTGGTAGGGCAATAGCTCTTACCAACACGGGGCAAAAATGTTTGCTCGACCACGATGAGTCGATTTAAACTTGCTATGCCCGGTAGTCTTTCTTACGTGATAAAACCCAATTCTCACCTCAATTTCCAACAAGTCGGTACCTCAAGTAAATGGAATGCCCAATAACTCAATGATTGCCATAATACATCTTCCTCTACTATCTTGTGTCGCTTTTATCCTCCCTATGATCTCCTCTGCGAAATACCCTCCACTTTCAAACCCAAAATCCGAAACACAATATCCCAGCTCTCAAATACACAGCGAATCCATGCATGTTCATTAAGTAATACTTCAATGAGAGTCAACTTGGAATCGATGGTGTGATTTAGAGAACTAATGACAATCGGGAAAAAGAAGATGGAGAAGGTCAATTTTGAGGGTGTTTTGCATTGGAAGGTGAGAAGTGACCGTAAAAGAAAATAGAAAGCTTGAAAGGGTGACGATAACCTTCCATATGAGGACAAGCTTGATTGGTTTAAAATAAAGCTTGCACAAAAAGAAATTCTCGATGAATCCATCTTTCAAGACAAATGCATCTCAATTTCAACTCAAGACTCATGCATAATTCATGCATTTCATGTCATAGTTTGCATACATTTTCATCCATGCATTCCACTTCATAACTAGAAGCATACATCTATGTTCGATTACTTTGTAAATAAAGTAATAAAAACCATCCAAAATGGGTGTGTGCATTTCATGCTCTAAACTTTGTGCTATCGGTTCAATACGACACATTCTTTCATGCTATCTGTTCGGTTCACCTTGGCATTTCCCTTCTCATCCCGTGTGCTAGCAGTTCATTACAACCTTTGCTTTACTTTTCATGCTAACGGTTCAGCCCTGGCATTGTCTTTTATATTTTGTGCTAACGGTTCAGCCACAGCACTTTGCTTTTTACTTTTCATGCTAACGGTTCAGCCACGGCATTGTCTTTACATTTCGTGCTAGCGGTTCACCACAACACACTTTACTTTTCATGCTAACGGTTCATTACCGCATTGTCTTTTATATTTCGTGCTAACGGTTCAGCCACAACATCGCTTTTCACTTTTCATGCTAACGGTTCAGCCCTGGCATTGTCTTTACATTTCGTGCTAACGGTTCAGCCCTGGCACTGCTTTACTTTTCATGCTAACGGTGTAGCAAGAAACCTTTGACTCCTAAAGGATCTTACGAAACTTTTCCTCAGTGTGGGGTCTCTCGAGACTCTCAAACTTATCCTCCACAAATTGCCCCAATGTACACTTTTGTTTGGCCCAAGTAGCAGAAATTTTCCCCTGTGAACTACTTAAACATCTCATTGAAAGTCTCATTCCCCTTTTATGCCCTAATTTTTGCCTAGACTGCCTTTGCAGGTTTTCAATCTAGCGGGCTTTATTATTATTATTATTATTATTATTATTATTATTATTATTTTTTTATTATCCCTAATTTTTGCCTAGACTGCCCTTTCGGGTTTTCAATCTAGCGGGATTTTCTCTTTTTTTCTTCATTTTTTTATTAGAGCAAAGAATAATTTAAAAGGAGCAAACGATTTATCTCAAAATTAACATTAAGAAAATGAACCGTTAGCACGAAAAGTAAAAAAGTAAAGCAGTGCCAAGGCTGAACCGTTAGCACGAAATGTAAAGCAGTGCCCTTTCGTAAGATCCTTTAGGAGTCAAAGGTTTCTTGCTACACCGTTAGCATGAAAAGTAAAGCAGTGCCAGGGCTGAACCGTTAGCACGAAATGTAAAGACAATGCCAGGGCTGAACCGTTAGCATGCAAAGTAAAAAAGCAGTGTCAGGGCTGAACCGTTAGCACGAAATATAAAAGACAATGCTAGGGCTGAACCGTTAGCATGAAAAGTAAAGCGATGCGCGTAATGAACCGTTAGCACGAAATGTAAAGACAATGCCGTGAACCGTTAGCATGCAAAGTAAAAAGCGATGCGCGGCTGAACCGTTAGCACGAAATATAAAAGACAATGCCGTGTGAACCGTTAGCATGAAAAGTAAAGCGATGCGTAATGAACCGTTAGCACGAAATGTAAAGACAATGCGGTGGCTGAACCGTTAGCATGAAAAGTAAAAAGCGATGCAGTGCAAGGCTGAACCGTTAGCACGAAATATAAAAGACAATGCCGTGAGCACCGCTAGCATGAAAAGTAAAGCGATGCAGTGAACTGTTAGCACGGGGATGAGAAGGGAAATGCCGTGAGAACCGATAGCATGAAAGAATGTGCCGTAAACCGATAGCACAAAGTTTAGAGCATGAAATGCACACCTGTTTTGGATGGTTTTTATTACTTTATTTACAAAGTACTGAACATAGATGTATGCTTCTAGTTATGAAGTGGAATGCATGGATGAAAATGTATGCAAACTATGACATGAAATGCATGAATTATGCATGAGTCTTGAGTTGAAATTGAGATGCATTTGTCTTGAAAGATGGATTCACTGAGAATTTCTTTTTGTGCAGGCTTTATTTTAAACCAATCAAGCTTGTCCTCATATGGAAGGTTATAGTCACCCTTTCAAGCTTTCTATTTTCTTTTAAGGTCACTTCTCACCTTCCAATGCAAAACACCCTCAAAATTGACCTTCTCCTTCTTCTTTTTTCCTGATTGTCATTAGCTCTCTAAATCACACCACTGATTCCAAGTTGACTCTCATTGAAGTATTACTTAATGAACATGCATGGATTCACAGTGTATTTGAGAGTCGGGATTGTGTTTCGGATTTTTGGGTTTGAAAGTGGAGGGTATTTCCAGAGGGAGATCATAGGGAGGACAAAAGCGACACAAGATAGTAGAGGAAGATGTATTATGGCAACCATTGAGTTATTGGGCATTCCATTTACTTGAGGTACCTGACTTGTTGGAAATTGGCTGAGAATTGGGTTTTATCCCAGAAGGAAGACTACCAGGCATAGCAAGCGAAATCTGACTCATCAGGGGCCGAGCAAACATTTTCGCCCCTGTGTTGGTAAGAGGTATTGCCCCAAGAGAAGGCTACACGGGTGTACCAAACAAAGTTTGACTCATGAAGGGCCCTGTAAAGATTTTGCTTCTGTGTGGCAACAAGCATTTTTGAAGAGAAAACAACTCAGGTGTGGAAAGAGGATTTTGACTTGTGAAAGGTCTTGCACCAGTTTTGCCCCAGTATTGGTAAAAGTTGTTGCTCACAAGAGTACTGGTGTGACAAACAAAGTTTGATAGATGTAGGGTATGGTAAGAATTTTGCCTCATTCTGGTGAAAAACATTTCCCGGAGAGAGTACTACATGGTGTAGCAAGAAACCTTTAACTCCTAAAGGGTCTTTACAAAACCTTGCCCTAGTGTGGGGTTTTTACCCTCCTCAAAATTGCCCCAATGTACACTTTTGTTTGGCCCAAGTGGAAAAAATTTCCCAGTGAACTACGTAAGCTTCTCATTGTAAGTCTCATTCCCTTTTTGTGCCCTAATTTTTGCCTAGACTGCCTTTGCAGATTTTCAGTCTAGCGGGCTTTATTTTTTTTTATTATCCCTAATTTTTGCCTAGACCGCCCTTTCGGGTTTTCAATCTAGTGGGATTCTCTCTCTTTTTTTTTTTTTACATTTTTATTAGAGCAAAGAATAATTTAAAAGAAACAAATGATTTATCTCAAAATTAACATTAAGAAAATGAAAACAATCATTAATAAATCGGAGTGGACTTTTAAAGGTTTGCAATGTGGCTATTGGTTATGGCTTATGAAAGAAAGATGATTAGAAGGTTCCCAGAAGTGCTTTATGGGTTGGGTTATGGTTTATAGAAGGAAAATGAATGGAGGGCTAAAAAAATGTTTTATGGATATGGGCTATGAGTTATGGGGAAAAAATGGTTAGAAGGCTTAAAGAAATGTTTTTTGGATATGGGTTATGGAAGAGAAAGGAGTAGAAGGTTCAGAGAAACGTCTTATGGGTATGGGTAATGGGTTATGGGAACAGATCATGAATCTTTAGTGCATTCAGCTTCCTCTTGTGTTCCCCATTCCTCAAATCATTCACATTTTTTTTTAATTATTTTTTCACTTCTATGCTTTTTCATTACTTTTTCTTTTGTGCCCTAACTTTTGCCAAGAATGACAATACTTGCTTTCAGTCTTGCGGGCTTTATTCATTTTTCTCTTTTTCTTTTTTTTGAACTTTTTCCACTATCTTTGATAAAATAACTTTGGAAAGTTTGAATGCACTAAATTCTATTGTGGTGTTGATCCTTGTCCGTGGTTTAGTGAATGGAAGTTGCAGGCTCAAAGGCGACAATGAGGTTCTTTTATGGGATTGAGGGAAAAAAATGGCCACTCTTCATTTGAAATCATGATTCCGCATTTTCAAAAATTTAATTTCGAAATAACATTCACTCTTTTACACATCCTTTGCTCTTTATATATTTTTTTTGTCTATTTTTTTGTTTTTTTCCTGGGGAAATGGACCTTTGAGATCTGATATTTGCTCACTGGTTCATCCTTGAATGATGCGACCAAAAGGGCTTTAAGAGTTATCACGAGACAAGAACTCAAAAGGGGTTGGTGTTTTAAGGGGACACTGGGAAAAATGAGATTCATGCAAATCCATTAGTGTAAAGCTTCAACAAAGTTAACTTAGTTTCAAGCTTACATGACTAAACAAGCGCTAATGACAATCATCTCTTTTTTGGGCTTTGAACTATTTATTCAAGAACTGATTGCCACAACCTTATGTCTCCCCATTTTCCACTCATCTTTTCCAATATGCCCCGGTATAGTTCCCCATGATATTTGTCCTCTCACCCTACTTCTCTAATCCTTCAATGACTAATCTTACCAAAAACTTTCAAGAGAATGATCCAATTCCATGAGTCTAAGCTTGATTGGTATCCATTTTCACGCAAGCACAAAAATTTAACATGAATGAAGACTTGACTTCAAAACTCTTTTTTTATTGATTTTCTTTAAACAGGAAAAAAAAATGCTACATGAGAATGGGTCAAGGAAACCAATATGTTATGAAATGTGTGATATGAATGCAAGCACTCACCCTAAGATGCAACATGCATTTGTTTTGTAATATTTTTTCATTGTTTTATGAAAAAAAAGTAATGCAAATTTTATTGCCCCTTGAAGGGAATATGCTACGTGCTTTGCTTATTTACTCATGAAGATGTGCAAATTTTTTGGCATACATACAAAGAAAAATAATGGAGAAATTTTATGATGAATGACAATGAAATGAAAATGTACACTACATGCAATTTTTTTTTAAGGACTTATGCAATACAAATGAATGATACACGGTAAATCCTATTTTTTTTTTTTTAGATGAAATGAAGTTCTAGATGCAACATGATTTTTTATGCTTTTTATGCATGAAATGCAATATGATTATATTTTTTTTTATGTATGAAATGCAATAAGGTTTTTTTTTATGCATGAAATGTAATATGATTTTTTTATATACTTGTTATTCATGAAATGCATCATAATTTTCAGTTTTTTTTTTGTGAACTAATGAGCGATAACGAGAAAAATATACACAATCAAAAACAAGGATAAGAGGAAAAATAGCTCCCTTTGTGGTCTAATTTGGTTAGCCCATGCTACTGGGCATTGGGACCTATAGGTCTAATGTCTTTATTGTGAGTACTCACAGGGTGGTAACTACATCCTATGGAGATTTGAGGTCTCTAGAGCCAAGTACCCTTTTCGGAGAGTTAAACACAACAGGGATGTACATCCCTGGAGTGAGTACCCGCATAGAAGGATCATGCTCTAGATGAGGAGTTCATGGAAGTCACATAGGATGTACATCCAGAATGAGTCCCACTTATCCTCGTTCTAACTTAAGGTGTTTTTTTGTGGCTCAGGTATGAGCTCAACTCTCAGTGTGTGCTCATAGTGTAGGTGTAGTGTATGAAGGGAGCATACAAACCTCAAAATTTAAAAATAAAATAAAATCACAAAATATTTCAATAAATACAACTAAACAACAAATAATACATGTCATCTAGCCTAGGGTTTATAAGGAACAATATAGATATAAAAATAAGATATGTACAAAGAAATAAATAAATAAGCAATTAAGAGGGGTAAACAAAGCGTACCTTATAATCATTTTACACAACCAAACACACCGGGCTTGACTCTCACTATCCTCAGTGGAGTCGCCATCTGTCGTGACCTGGATCTCGACGCAGACGGCTCGAATTTATGTTATTCGAGGAGTCGCCACCCAATTTATTAATAATAGGAAAATTGAGAAAAACCTAATTTTCAAGTTATTTGGTCTGCGTAACTAGGTTGGATTCGGGAGTCGATTATGCGCAGGGAATGGGCGAAAACCTAATTTCACTGCACCCCTGACACATCTGTCCTAAGACAGTTACCCTAAATTTGGTTTGCGCAATAACTACTAAGTTATTTATTTATTTGTTTACCCTCAACTAAGATTGGCTAAAATTCGATAAGAAAATAATTAGTTATTTACAAGGATATAAAATAGGGACTAGTCTGGAAACTTTTAATTTTGACTTTGACAGGGAGACCCCGCGCCTACGTACTCTCTGGTGCGATGAGAGACTCAAAAGTCACGTAGTTCTTCCTGAAAATTTGTTGGTTGGGTTGATTTTAATTTTGAAGGGGTTTAAGATCTAAGTCGTACGACTCGAGTCTCTTAAACCGGGATTGACAAGATGTACATCTCGGCCAAACCCCTATTTTTTTTTTTTTTTGAAAATAGGTGCTATGTAATAATAAACTGATTAGGGTTGTCATTCGGTTTTAGTTTTAAAGTGGTTTAGGACCAAGTTGTACAACTCGGGTCTCTTAAACCGGTGTTGCGGATTTGATAAGACGTATGTCTCGTCCAAAGCCTAATTATTATTTTTTGAAAGACTAAATAACAGTAAATAAATACAATAATAATTGATGCGAGAAAACTGAGAAAAATAATGAGAGAAATTCGAAATGGGGTGCAATAATAAAAGAGGGTGCAATTAAATACGAGAGGGTTACATCATCAAATAGGGGGTGTAAAAACTAAAAAAGAGAAACAAGAAAAAAAACAACAGGCCTCAGATCCAGGGGATCCGATCCCCTTCTTCCTCTTCATGCCGTCAACGATACGCACGCAGAGAGGGAGCACGAGAGGGAGGGCGCGACCGGGAGTGAGAGAGAAACGAGGAGGATCGTCGGAGAGAGAGAGCAGATCGGTTTGGGATGATGGTGGTGGAGATCGACTGGGATGGAAAAAGGGAGAGGAACGCGAGGGAGAGGGACGGTGGAGAGAGGGTGGAGCGACGGGGTTTCTGGTTTACGGTGGGGGGGTGGTTCGGTGGAGATGGGTTTACGACGGTGTTAGGAGGTGGTGGTAGTTGGGCGTGAGAGGGTTAGCGCGGCGCTGATTGGGGGACGGTGGTTCTGGCCTTAGGTGGTTTATGGTGGTGGCGGCGGCTTGTGATTGGTGGGGGGAAAGAGAAAGGTTGGGGGTGACGGTGGTTCGGGTATGAGTGGTGGTGGCTTCCCCCTCTACCATTTTTGGCAGATCAACATGTTATTTTGTGATATGGTTGCTGTCTGTGCATTTTTCCGCCGTCTTCCTCCCCTTTTGACTGTGTTTAGACCCTGTTTATATACTAACATTTTAGGTTTTTGCATTAATTACATTTGACTGGGTTTGACTGGGCCTGACTTTTGTTTGTAGGTTTGGATCGGACCCAAATCACCTCCTACTGCTTGCCGACCTCTGAATCCGCTGACGCTGCTGTTTTATTTAATTTAGTATATTTTATTATTATTTTTGGATTATTGTAAAAAGACAACTTACTTAAACAAATTAAATAAAACTTACTATTTTTGTAGTTTCGAATTATATATATCTTTCGTTTAAAAAAGAGTAAAACTAGCGCGAAAGTAAAAAAAACGAGTAAAATGACGTATTCGACGACTAAACACGCAAAAGACGCAAAAAAATGCATTTTTTCGTAATTTTTCGAGAAAACGTCAAAAATAACGTTAAAAATTGAGTGTTCACAGTTGCCCCTCCGTGCTTACTCTCTTACGATATAATACACAAAATCATGTTCCCCATGTTTTGTTGTATTATCAAAGTAAGAGATAAAATCTGAGATATGAACCTCAATTTTAGTCGGCGATGTTGAAGGTGCGGTGTTAGGGTTATATTACAAAACGACCGTCAGAGTTAAATTAGTATCACAAAGTAAAAAGTAACGCCAGGGCAAGACCGATAGCAGAAAATTAAAGACAATGTCAGGGCGAGACTGGTAGCATGAAAGTAAACAGTGCCAGGGCTGAATCGTTAGCACGAAATTTAAAAAGACAAATGCTGTAATGAACCGTTAGTACGAAATTTGTAAAGACAAATGCCGTGGCTGAACCGTTAGCATGAAAGTAAAATGACGGATGCGTGTGAACCGTTAGCATGGAAAATTAAAAGACGAGCGCGGTAATAAACCACAAGACAAAAATTTAAAAGACAAATGCCGTAATGAACCGTTAGCATGGAAAATTAAAAGCAGATGCTGTACGAATCATTAGCACAAAATTTAAAAGACAAATGCCAGGGCTGAACCGTTAGCATGAAAGTAAAAAGCAATGTCGTAGTGAACCGTTAGCATGAAATTTAAAAGACAATGCCGTAATGAACCGTTAGCGTGAAAAGTAAAGAAGTGCGGTGAACCGTTAGCACAAAATGTAAAGACAATGCCGGTGATTTGAACCGTTAGCATGAAAAGTAAAAAGCGATGCGGTGGCTGAACCGTTAGCACGAAATATAAAAGACAATGCCGTGGTGAACCGTTAGCATGAAAAGTAAAGCGATGCGCGTGGTGGCCGAATCATAGCACGAAATGTAAAGACAATGCCAGGGCTGAACCGTTAGCATGCAAAGTAAAAAAGTAGTGCCAGGGCTGAACCGTTAGCAGGTGGATGTATCTGATTCAGGATCTTCAGCAGTGTGGCCAGTGGTCTTGGGCTATAGCTGCTCTCAGTTTCCTTTACACTGAGTTGACGGAAGCGGTCTTTCATACGACCAAACAGTTTGGCGGATACACGACACTGCTCCAGGTAATCAATTATTTATTTTTTTAATTTAAGCTTTTAATTAAATTACTCATATATTAATAACTGCTTATTTATTAATTTAATTATTTCAGTGCTGGATCTACGAGCATTTCCCACCGTCGTGGTTCAGAAAGTGTTTGATAAGACACATCAGCCACGTGCCTGCATGTGTGGGAACCAGAAGCTGGATAAAATAAAGTTGAAGCACTTTAGGGAGTGGATAGATGCGCTGCAGCTGGAGGATGTCATTCTCACCCCTTATTCAGACCAAAGGCAATATGTTCCGTTCTCGAACATATCTGTTTACAGAGGCTGGTTGACTTGGGCCGGTGAGCCGGTCCCCTACGTGCCAGACAGGGTGCGTTGGTAGTTCGGGCAGGTCCAGACGATCCCTTCTCCACCCATTTCGGGTAAACCTCCATTTGCGGACATGATCATACGGGGGTTGTTGAGGTATCAGATTCGGGCGCAGACTTTTTGGCAGGGTGGTAGAGAGGCAGCCTACCACGGCGAGTGCGATCCCGATTACCTACCTTGGTACTGTCAGGTAACCAGGGTCCGTCTTACTCCGGTGCCAGAGACAGATCACGAGAGGATGCTGAGAGCAGCTGCATTTCCGGGATGCGCTATGTGTTGACCGTTCACTTGATACTTCACGTCGTTATTTTGAGGCACTTTTAGACATTTTGGCCCCGTAGTAGTATTTTACTTATTTGTATTTGTACTCGTATTTCATATTCGGTATTTTATATATTTTGACATATTTTAGATCATATATGACGTATCTTTACTCGTATATCGTAACACGTTCGTATCGTATTTTAAAAAATACAACGCGCTTAAAAAGCGGGTATCATTTTTCAAAATACAATTTAATACAACTTTATTAATAAATTCATAAATTAAATATCATTTAAACAAAACACACAAAAGGGATTTCCGAATTTACCTCATACTCAGGTAAATTCGGTTCACAAATATGAACCGTATTTACCTTCGTATGAGGTAAATTCGGAAATCCCATGCATCTACTCAGATCCCCATTTTTATGAACCAGATTTACCGTTAATTGAGGTAAATCCGGGAAACTTATTATTTTAATAAAATGTTAGGGGTATTTTTGGGTTTTATGGGAATATGGGGGTGTAAGAGACAATGTGGGGGGTCCAATAAAAAAACCCTTTTTTTATGCATACACTGCTAAGTTAAATTTTATACCAAAAATACCCCTAGACTTAGAATAGGGGTATTTATGCAAAAGAAGTAGTGTGTATATTAAAAAAATAGGGGTGTATGTAGCAGTCTAGTTAAAGAAATGATGCGAGGCCCAATAGCAGCGATGAAAGTAAGAGGCCCAAATAAAACCCTAAAGCTGGAAAACCCTCGTGTCTAGGCTCTAGCTATATAAACAAACAGAAGAGCGAGATTTGGAGTTGGAAGAAAGAGAGGGGCAAGGATGTCGAAGAGAGGTATGTATCGTTATTGTTAGGGTATGTTATTGTTCGTATGATTTCTGCAACGTTTAATTATTATGGATTTGGTGTGATCAGGTCGTGGTGGATCGGCGGGTAACAAGTTCCGAATGTCACTGGGTCTTCCGGTGGCAGCGACGGTGAACTGTGCGGACAACACCGGCGCAAAGAACCTTTACATCATTTCAGTGAAGGGAATTAAGGGTAGACTTAACCGTCTCCCTTCAGCCTGTGTTGGAGACATGGTGATGGCCACGGTGAAGAAGGGTAAGCCTGATCTCAGGAAAAAGGTGTTGCCAGCTGTCATCGTTCGCCAGCGCAAACCTTGGCGCCGAAAGGACGGTGTCTTCATGTACTTCGAAGGTAATTTCTGTTTCTTTCTTTATATTCCCTTTCAACGCGAACAATGGAAACCCTACATTTGTGTAATTTATGTTTCTATTTTACTTGAAATGTTGCTTCTGAAACTATTGCTGAGTGTCGTTATATTCGTTGGGCATTCACACTGGGAAGCATATAACTGTATAATTGCCAGTTTTAAACAGCATGATGTGTATTTCTTTGCATTGTGTTACCTGTCTGCTGGTAAATCCCTTTCTACTGTTTCTTTTAGATATGGAGATATTTTGTGATCTTTGTTTTCTTTATCTCAAACAATTTTTTGACCTGTCATGATGCTTTATGCAGATAACGCCGGTGTGATAGTGAATCCAAAGGGTGAAATGAAAGGTATTATTATTATTATTATTTATGAATTTATGCTATGGTATATTATATTTGATTCGGCTAGGCTTTAATCAATATGGTTCCATGTAGGTGTTTAAGTTTTGCTTATTATGGTTTTCATTCATGTTCCACTTATTTCTCATTACTTATGCAATACACTTCTTTCTCATTAGTTTGCTTATTATCACTTATGCAATACACCTATTTCTGTTGAATCTATTTGTTCCACTTCAATGCTTCTTTGCAAATATTTATGCCTTAGTTGAATCTATTTGTTACACTCCAACTATTGTCCATCCTTGCCGTTTGGTTTTGTTGATTCATTGTTGGTGTTTGATCATGTTATTGATGTTTGTGATTGTAGGATCTGCTATCACTGGTCCTATTGGAAAGGAATGTGCTGATTTGTGGCCTAGGATTGCAAGTGCAGCCAATGCTATTGTATGAGTTGGAACTCTAGTTCAATGAACTTGTGTTTCTACTTGCATGACTTAATTTTGTCTCGGATTTTGTTTATCTTTAGATTTGCTTTGTTTTATCAAAACTTTTTTGAAGAGATTATATCAATTGGAAATTATGAACTATTCTCATGTTTCTGATATTACTCATAGTTGTTGTGCATGTCTTTACATCAGTTTGCATGAATAACCACATAAATATCCACAAACCACCATCATTACTAGTTGTTTTCTCTTTCTCAAGCATCTTTGCTGGTTTAGCATCAAAAGCAATAACCTGATCTATTATCGTAGCCATAGCTCAGAACAAGAAAAAATAATACCAATGAAGCTGAACTCTTCAGCTAAAAACAGTAGTAGAAATTAAATAGATGTAGGTTAATGCATGGTTTTTTTTGGTCAAAGGTGAATGCATGGTTTGAGTCGAAAGAATCCGTATTTGCATGTACACCTTGTAGTCATTAGCGACAATAGGTGCAGTTTTAACAATTGGAAACAATTAAGATCTTAATAAGATCTTGATTCATCATCTGTTTCCAAGTTCTGTAGCCTTGGAAGTTTACAAGTTTCAAACACTATTTTACTGGATTGGTTGGGTGTTTAGCTCTCAATGGCAAAAGTGAGGCTTACTCCTAAAATCTATCCTATTTGAAACTCCTTGTAGGTTTTACTTCTAAGTTCTAACCCAAATTAACTTTGGCTCAAGCTTCTAGTCAGTTTATGAACATACCAATTAACCCATGTGTACGGTGTGTGGTGTTCCTCAAGTTCCATGACGAAGTAACTGATAGATTGGGTTAAAAAAGATTGGTAAGATTGGACTCCAAAGTCCAATTAACACCAAGTGAAGAAATGGACCTAAGGTGGTAAACAAATTATTTATTATTCCTGAAAAAGTAAAATGGTACATTAACTCTGGAATATGAACATTAGTTTTAAGGCATATTTTCATAGAAGTTTTCATAGCAAACTCTTCAGAAAATGACAATAAATAAAGGAAGTTCACAAACATTAGTTGTTAGAGTTTCAGACGTACTGTTTGAGTATTAATGAATCAACACAGTACAAAATATTAACAAGTATTTTTATCTATGGGATGTAGGGAGTATCTATTACAATATATTTGTTAACTAATTTGTTAACAACTAATTTAGTATTTTGAAGTTTAGGCCAACTTTGTTAATTTTACATTCAAAAGCAATTTTAGTCCAATCTATCCAAATTGGTGAAAATCACTTTTCTGTAAATATATCCAAACAAAATTCATTTTAGATTCAACTTATTTTTAACTAAATTTGTTTTACAAAACTAATTCTTCTCAATGCAAAACCATACATACACCTGGTTGAGCTATCAAATTCTAATTCTACGGTTCTGATTCACCAAATTGCATGATTGCAGTGGTTTAATTCCCATCCTTAAATAAAAGAGACAGCTTTGGCATGTTTTATCAATGAAAAGAGACACAAAGTGTTTGCCAAAAAGATCTATTTACAAGTAGTGTAAGGCAATCAAGAATATTTTACAATAGCAAATAATATTAACAAAAAAAATTATACTTTTATTTTAAAATTTTGTTTTTTGATTAGTATTATTTTCTTCTTCACTTTTTTGTCCTTGGTGATAAACTTTGATGCTTCCATTAAAATAGCATTACCGTCCACGCAAGGAAAGATTCTTTCGCCAATTTCCTCAAGCAATTTATACGTTTTGATGATTAGTTTCTATAACTCAACAGACGTTAAGTTTTACTCCCTCTGTCCCAAATTGTTCGTTGTTTTAGTAAAATCAATTTGTCCTAAATTGATTGTTGTTTTAGATTTTCAATGAAACTTTTAATGTTCTTTTACACTTATACCCCTATTAATTATGACAACTTTTTACCTCCAATAAAACATTAACGTTTATCTAGGTAGAGAGATAAATGGTTAAATGGACAATATTTTTTAAAGAATCTAGACTCAAATAATTTTCCTTAAAAGGTGTGTTAAAACCTTAAACTGCAAATAAATTGGGACGGAGGGAGTATATGAATAGGATGCAATGCCATAAAAAATTTGTGATTAAATTTGCATTTCATATTACAACATCCTCCACTTGATGACTTTTACTTGTATCTACAAAAGGCAGAGATAAAGAAATAGTTTAATTTGTAGCTCAGTCAGTCCATCAATGTCCTAAGGTAAGCCGTCAATCTGATTGCATTTCTCAACCAATTCTGCTAACAAATTCCCTTTACTTTTGTACCTATCTGTAAGTAATTCATAACTACCATAACTACTTCTGATTCTAAACAATTATTCATCACTAATATAGATTAGTGACTTTTATTAACTTTGGCACAATGTAGATTTTACAAGTGAAATTCCCTATGTTGTTTATCTGCTTCCAAACCTCCATTTCTTAAAAAAAGTTTGAAATCTAAATGTTAATTAATAAGGATGTACTATCTTCTTTTATTTGGTTTTGCTTTGGCCAAACAAAACTATTATAGTTTTTTTATTTGACAAAAAAACTTTTATAGTTAATTATTTACAATTTTGCTTTTTCCCCTTTTCCACGAGTGCAAGCATGTCGGCATAAATAATATCATATGATGTGTCCCTTGATAGCGCTGCTATTATTACTTTTCGACAACAAAGCTATTTGATTTTGATCTGTTTACGTAGGAATAGCGTATCTGCGTATATGTACCTTTTTTGTTCTCAGGAGTTAAGACTGACCTCGTTAACTAACACTATTCGCCAATGACTTAATCTACTCTGGGACACGGGATCAATCCTCCCGAGTTCGATTCTTGTAGTGACAAACTCAAATTCAGTGTTGAAAGTGTCGGGTCACTCTATAAGTAGCCAGCAATAGTCCGAACCAAAAAAATACCAACCACGTTTTAGTACCCCTTTGTAGAACCATCCTAGCCAGCTAGCTAGCTAGGAATCTCAATTTGTTAAATTAAATCTTAGAGTAAAACACAAGTATATAAATCACAATGATATAGTAACACGACACAACTCTATAAAACATTGATGTTACATCACTAGACTAGAGGACAATCTTCAATCCTTGTACCACAGGTAGGGTCATAATTTGCTAGCAAACTATTCATGATAACGTTTTCTATCTACCACACATCATAAAGTGGCATAGCTAGCATATTCAATGCATCATTCTGTTTCTGTTCTCCCTACTTATTAAATACATACTCACCTTTCTCACATTTCAAGGAGTGTGAACTGTGAAGAATGAAGGTCTCAAGGATACATAGCTTTCAAAGAAATGTGTTGATGATGTTGCAGAGGAAAAAGAGAGTTACTTCTTCAGTTACACTTGGTAATGTGCAAAGAAAGGCGGCGCCGCCACTTGTTGAATGTTGCTCATTGTCATGCATTGTTAGGAAAGTGTTTTGGAAGTTGAAGAGTCACTGGAAACAATCTCTGGTGGGATGGCAAAGAAGTACTCCTCCACAGTATAGCTATGATCTTCATAGCTATTGTCTCAACTTTGATGATGGCTCTTCAAATGATAATAATATGATTCCATCTCGTGTTTGTTGATCAATCTTTGCTTTTATATATATATATATATATATATATATATATAGTTTCTCCTTTTCTGAAATTTTGAATATGTTGATCTGTAGTTTGTTGTTACTCTCTCTATATAGCCATATGGTAAAATACTCTACAAACTTCATAATTGTAAATTGAAGAATATAGATCTTTATTATTCAATTATCTTTCCTTAGCCTAGCCTGTTAAAACTTCATTCAGTTACTTGGAACTAACTCCTTCAAGTTTTGAGATTCAATCTTTCTGTCTACGTACTAATGTTATTTTGAGATTCAAGTTTTGATCCGTGTATGTAACTTGGAATCTAATGGTTAACGGATATATAACTAACTAAACAGACATCCTAAGATTGAAGATCATAGACCTATTTATTGTCCTTGCTAATTTTCATAACCAAGATTCCATGAGAGACAAACTAGCTATCGTCGCTCATAAAATAACTTAAAGGACTTAAGTAGTACGAAAAAAACTAATTAAAAAACTAACTTTTTATAATTAAATAACTTAAAGGATTTAAGTGGTGTAAAAAAAAAAGTTAAAAGATCAACTTATTATAATCAAAAAAAGTTAAAAAAAATATCTCGTGTAATTTTGCCTATTTTATATTTGGAAAATATGTCTCAGCACATAATTTATTATCTCTTGGCTTCTCTTCTCTTCAAAGACAAGCCTAATTAAAGTCATTCATTTTAAACCAATTACAGATAAGATTAAGCTTAAACATTCATTTAATTTGTTGGGATGACGGGAGACACTCACTTTATACATTGTTCTTTGAACTCAATATAGATATCCTCCCTGAAATTATTGGGGCAGATATGATTCAAATCACTAATTACAGCTTCCTCTATGAGGCTTGGGTTCGGTAAAAATGACAAAGTTACCTGATTTGAGGAAAAGTGTCTGCAACTCCGTAGGGGTACTAAAAATATATAATAAGTGAATGTAAATTATGCATTGAGAGGACAAAACAACATCTACTATTGAAAAATATTGTACTCCTATTGTCATCATAGTTTAAAGGCAAGCTATGTGAATTGTCTTTATAGTACAAAAATAAAATACTATCAAGTATCATGCAAGAAAAAATTCTAAGAAAATAGAACATGTGAATTGTCTTAGAACATGTGATGATGATCCTTCACAAGTATTATAAGTACGACGCAAAAAAATTCTAACAAAATAGTGAGAAGGCCAGTAAAAAGTGAAATAAACGATATAGCTGCAATCAACTATCAGCATCACCATCATTAAGGAACTTCCGTGCAGGTTTAATATCACTTAGACCTACAGAAAAGCATATAAAAAGTTGAGGGGCTTACGAAAACAAGGAAAAATACCACAAGAATACTTATATGGACAAGAGGTTAGTGAAATAAGCACTCTATCTTGGCAAGTAAAGTAGACTTGATTAGTTTGCAATGCTATTTTTTACACTCTATGTGTGAATGTTAATGAAATGATTGTTTATGGCAGGGGTTGATGCACTCAAAGGAAATTGCTTTAGAAACTTCAACACATTCATTTCTGGAGAAAGAAAAGGAATTCATGGGTTGAAGCCACAAGAGATAAGAGGTTGAAAAAAAGGGTAATACTTCTTTAGCATGCACATTATTGAGTTTACTTTTTTATTCTAACTTTTGTTTATACTTAATTATGCAGGTTGTGATATATCTCTAAAATGAGAAATTAGTACTGGACCTGGTTTAAGTTTACATTTGAATTTTTATCTCATTGGTCTCTAATAAGTGTTGGCCTTTTGTTTTCGTACCCCCCTCATTCCCTCCCACACCCCCATAATCCAAAAAATTCCAATAATACCCCTGTCTTTTTAAAAAAAAAAAAAATTCAAATTTTTCGGAATTTACCTCAAAATAAGGTAATTCGGTTCAAAAATAATTGATAATTTCGAATTACCTTTAAAACAGTATTTCCTGTTCATAAAACATAAAAAATTTGAATTACCTCTAAAAAGGTAATTCCAAATTTTTAGTTTTTTATTAATTTTTAAACTTTGTATATTGAATTAATATTTAAACGCGTTATATTTTGGAACTATGATACTGAGCGGTTTACGATTTAAATAACAATACGTCAAAATATATAAAATGAGCAACATAAAAAAATAATATAATGTACAAATACAACTACTATATGGGTCCAAAATGTTTAACAATGATCAAAATAAGCACGTGAAGTGGGTGAGCGTGCGACATCTAAGGCATCCGGTCAATGCACTCTTTCTCTCTGCACCTCTCCTCATATGTCTCTGCGGGACAAGCGGGCTCCTCGATGATATGGTGGATCCCGAAATGGGCCGTGGCTCGCTCTGCTGTGGGTGCAGCGCACCGAGTAAGACGCACTCCACGTTACTGATTGTACCAAGGAAGGTAATCAGGATCGCACTCGCCGTGGTAGCCCGCCAAAATGTCCGCGCCCGAATCTGATACATCAGTAACCCCTGTATGATCCTGTCCGCAGAGGGAGCATTACCCGAAATGGGTGCTCTAGGGATCCTCTGTAGCTGCCCGAACTGCCAACGCACTGCGCATGCGGCATGTAGGGAACACCGCCATCATCGGCCAAAGCAACCAAACCTCTGGCAAATGGATATGTTCGACAAAGGAACATACTGCCTGTGGTCATCATAAGGGGTGAGGATGACATCCCCCAGCTGCAGAGCATCTATCCGCGCCCTAAAGTCCACCAACTTGACATTATCCAGCTTCTTGTTCCCCCAGCTGGTGGCACGTGGCTGATGCGTCCTAGCTAACACTTTCCGACCAACGACCGTGGGAAAGTGCTCGTAGATCCAGCACTGAAATAGTTAAATTAAAAAATAATCAGTTATTAATATATGTTAAATTTAATTAAAAGTTTTAAATTAAAAAAATAAATAAATGATTACCTGGAGGAGTGTCGAGTATCCGCCGAACTGCTTGGTCGTATAAAAGACCGCTTTCGTCAGCTGGGTGTAGAGGTAAGTAAGAGCAGCTATACCCCAAGACCACTGGCCACACTGCTGAAGATCCTGAAGCAGATACATCCACCTCACTGGCACTAATGTGTGACTCTTGTCAGCCAGAATGGTGGTGCCTATCAGGAAGAGCATGTAGCACCGTCGCAACTACTCTCATAAGCACCCCGTGCCATGTTCGCCTTGTAGGCGTCCTCTACACAGGAGATCCTCAGATACTGCCCCCTGTTATCCCTAAGCTCCTGGATGACAGTAGCCTGATCCATGCCCAAACGATCCACAGCCATGTGAAGAGCCTCAACAGAATTAAAATCTGGCCTGTGGTCCAATGGGGTGCCATCCAGTGGCAAGTGGAGCGAAAGACGGCCACATCATCATCAGGTGATCGTCATCTCCCCCGAAGGGCATGTGGAATGAACAGGTCTCGGGATGCCACCTCTCCACAAAAGCGATATCAACTCATGGTTGATTCCCGCCGAGGTGTGATGTCCAACTCGAGAAAGCTTAGCCACACGCAACGATTGCTCTGCACCGTGGGTGGTGCTCAGTAGGTCTAATCTGAAAACTTCGGCGTGAGATACAACCTTGGTTTAAAGGCTTGAAAAAATTAAAATTAAACCATACGTTATTAAAAATAAGTAATTAATTGTTGTTAAGTAAAATTAAAAAAAAAAATTAAAATTAAACCATACGTTATCTATCCAGGACGCGCAGTGCGTATCCCAGTGTATAATCAATGGTGGGTGATCCACAGTACCGGGCGGTGAACCTCCTCCTCCTCAACCTCCTCCTGAACCTCCTCCTCCTCCTCCTCCTCCTCCTGATGCTGACCCTCATCCTCCTGCTCCTCCCAAGCCTCCCAACCGTCATGATACATCTCTGGGTGCTCCTGTTGGTGCCGCATATGGTACTCATAATCGTGGTGGTCTTCTCCCGCCGCTCATACCGGGTGAGGCCGGCTGCCGAGGCCGAGGCTCGAGCTCAACCATCTCTACCACTGCACTGCGGGCTCTCTCGCGCTCGGCGCTCGAAGCATGCCCAGCAGACTCACGAGCCTCGTAAAGTGTCCGGAGAAGAGTCTCGCTACTACTCGCCTCCCAGAATCGTGCTGCGCCGTCGTCGGCCGCGTGGTCTTTGCTCGGGAAGACTCTGCCGCTTACGTTGTCCGATCGTCTACTCGCCATTTGTTAAAAAATAAATGTAATTAGAAAATATTTAAAATTAAAAAAAAAAAAAAAAATGGGATTTTGATTTACTAGGTAATTCGAAAAGAATTTGAAATACCTCGAAAGGAGGTAATTAGGTTCGAAAATTCAACCTAATTACCTCCTTCGAGGTATTTCCAAATTCTTTTCTAATTACCTAGTAATCAAAAATCCTTTCAATTTACTTACTTTTTTCGAAATTATGTTTTGTGAAATGTGAAATGTGATTTTGTAAATTTCCAGGGGTATTTTTGTCCATTTGGGACATTATGGGGGTGTGGGAGGGAATGAGGGGGGTACCGAAATTAAGACCCATAAGTGTTTATCTCACATTTCACATTCCTTAAGTCAACATGATCATACCTTTAAGTCAACAAAGCTATTAGAATCTTTATATTTTACATCTAATATTACATGAACACCCTTACCTTTGTTTGTAATCTTTTAGTTTGCTGGGTTGTAGCAAGTGTGTCTATATGCTAATTAGTTTACTTCAGCTCTTAAATACATGTTGTTATTGTGACTTCAAAAACGAAGGTATGTGTCTACATGATAATTAGTATAGTGTTTTATGAACCAACAAGATCTATGATTGGCTAACTTGATGTTAACTGCTAAGAATGTTGTGATGCTAGCTAATTGAATGGTTAAGCATTATATACAATATACAATTTCCAAATTTACAACTTCAGTTCAATACAAACACAACACGACGGGCTTGTGCATCCGCACGGGTATTCAACTAGTTCAAAAAATTAAAATGAAGGGTAAGTATAAGATTTTTGAGTTTGTACAGCTCTAATAGTATATAATAAGAATAGCTAGAAGAAGTTAGTAGAGAGTGAACATACCCTATTGCTGATAAAAGAGCACCAAAAAGAATGGCGAATCTAAACGTTATGAAATCACGCATCTCTGAATCTCTCTTGATCTCCAAATCTCTCTTGAGTTTGTAGTCCCTTCTCATCTTCTCCATCTCCCTTCTCATAATCTTTATCTCCTTCAGAGCTGTCTTCATCGTTCGTAAACAAGGGTGGCCCATCACTATTTTCACTGTCATCATAAACCTTAACCGTTTATTAGCCTTCCAGAACCAAAATCTAACTTACTCTAAGTTCTGACTGATTAAACAACAGTGCTAGTGCTGTGGTTTCAGTCAAATTTAATTAGCATCCAATTTCAAAACCCTAATTAAAACCTCCCTCGAATCGAAACAAAAAAAAATCAATTATTTTGGAGTAAAAAGATGAGGAGATGTACCGGAAGATGTTTTAGGAGCCGCCGGAACGCATCAAAGATCTGGACTAGTGGAATGAGAAGAATGTGCAATGAGGCTGGCTGGCAATTAAACCTAACCTAATAATCTTCTTTACCTTACTTGGGCTACACTCATACCAGTAGTTTACTTGGGCTACACTCATACTTTATGCGCAGGCCTTTTTATTTGTTTTTTCAATTCTTATTTTTTTATTTATCTTATTCACTTTATAATATATTTTTTTAATTATTTATTTGTTTATTTTCTTATTTTATACCCTAAAATTATATTATAAATTAGTACGACAAATCATCAATTTAGTATAAATACAATAAAATAGGTTTTACTTTTTCCTTTATTTATCTTTTTAGACGATATGATAAATTTATATAATAGTTGATAAATGATAATATATATTACTGCACATGTAATAGTACCGAAATATTACTATAAATTTGTACCGTAATTTATATAGTACCAAAATTAATAGTATAAGATCGTTAAAGTATAAATTAGTATACGCGTAATTTATATACTACCAAAATGTTAATATAAATTGATATCATAATTGATACTAGGACACACATGCACGTCTTATGCATTTAGAGATGATTAATGCGCCTATGATGTAGTAGTTTCACATTTTATAAGGGGCATAACAATACAATATATATATATATATATATATATATATATATATATATATATATATATATATATATATATATATAAAGACGCGAAGAAAGCAAAATAATAAATTTTGGTGGGATGAAGTCTAGGCGTGTCAAAAGCGCATTATATAGATGACTCATTCTACACTGCATGCGATGCACGGGGCGTGGTTATAAGTTGTGAAAAAAAAATTAAAAAATTATGTATTACAAACTTAGTGGTTGATACGAATTGATAATTTATAACTAAACATAGAATAGAATTTTTATGTTAACAGGGTTGTCTTTATATATGATATATATGATATATTTGTGAAGATACGAACCAATGCATGGTGGTGATTTAGAATGTGAGAAATGTAATAAAAACACTCTTTAACAATAATAAGGGCAAGATAGTTCAAAAAAAATGGATGTCAACTATTGGTTAAAAAAATGGCATTGAAATTTCGTTGTAGATATTAACTAACAAACGATTATGTTATATTTACCATTTTTCACTTACATACGATTTGATCAGAAATAATTTACAGCTTGTCGTATTTACCTTCCAGGAGATAGATATGAATTCCAGCAAATTTCGCATTGTATTTATCTAGATACGATTCCCTCCCAGAAGCTTCAAAAATAGTAGGTCGTATTTACCTTCATCAAACATAAAGCCAATTTTCTTTAAAAAAAGGCATCGTATTTACCTTATTCTGAGATAAATAGGATTCATTTTTTTAATTTTTTTTTGTTTTTTGTCAGGGAAATCGTATATATAGGTAAATACGACTTGAAAAAACATAAATCGTATTTACCTATTACAAACATAAATCTGATTGGTTCAATTTCTGTCAGGAGTATGTCCGTCCAAAAATATAGAGTGGGGGTATATTGGTAAACAGTGGGAGTACAAAAAAAAAACCAAAATAATATGTATTTAACAATGAGGGATACATTTTGATAATAAAAAACAATGAGTGTTGGAAAAAAAACAAAGAGTGGGACATTAATTTTTGCTAGATTAATAATGGACATAAAGTTTGTATTATTTACAACTAATGGTATCAAAAAATGCCTCCCCAAATTGATTAATAAAGTAGCCAGGGTAAAGTATATCATACTATAACACATACATGACTAAGTAACATACATAAAGGGACTTATTAAAAAAAAATTAAAATAGTCAGTGTAAAGTGTACCATACTATAACACATACATGACTAAGTAACACACATAAAGGAACTTATAAAAAGAAAAAAATTGATCAAAAAAAAAAAGGAAAAAAAAAAGAAAGAAAAAAGGAAAAAAAAAATTGGCGCCTAAAACCATAAATATGTAGTTGTTGTCTTAATATACAGGGGATTGTACCAAAATTAATAGTATAAATTGGTTCCCTTATTGATATTAGTATCAAAATTGTAGTATAATTTGGTACCATAACTAATATAGTACCAAAATTAGTAGTATAAATTGGTGCCATAATTAAAATAGTACCAAAATTTAATTATAAATTGGTACTATTATTTATTTATAGTATGAATCGGCACTATAATTGAAATAGTACCAAAAGTAATAGTACAAAATGGGTTCCACAATTGAAATAGACAAATAGTACCACTACATTGGTACCAAAATTATAGTATAAATTAATAGTACCGAAATTAATAGTATCAATTGATTATATCTAACAGTTCTCCAATTGTTGGAGGTGCTGAAAATTTAACAGTTTGTGAACTTTGGCGCAACACAAAGGATGGGTGGAATGAGGTTGTGGTAGATTCCCTATTTTCTAGGTATGAGACTACTATTATAAAGAATATGGTTATTCACAATTTGGGAGGGGAAGATAAGCTTGTTTGGTGGAGGAGTCGGAACGGGATGTATTCGGTTCGGTCCGCTTATTTTGGGATCATGGAAGACTTGATTGATAGTTCTCATCTTCGTGTCCCGGGTAATTGGACGCAAATTTGGAGACTTAAAGTTCCCCCACGGGTGAAAATTCTACTTTGGCGCATAGCACGTGGTTGTTTACCAAGTCATTGTAATTTATCGCGCCGCCATATACCGTGTGGAGAGGACTGTCCTATGTGTGACATAGAGACTGACCTCTACCTGCTATTTTTATGTCCGCAAGCTATGCATCTAATTGTGCAGCTGCTGTCCAAAATTTTATGAAACCAGATTGCAATTTTACTGACAGCTTTTTTCTGTTATTAGCAGCCTTAACGGAACAGCAACAGCAGTCCTTCGCCATGGCTTTATGGGCATTGTGGAAGCGACGAAACGACAAAGTGTGGGAGGGAGTGGAGCATCCAGCAGCTGTCGTTTTTCAGGTAGCACTCGATCAGCTGAATGCTTGGCAATCGGCGCACAGGAAGCCAAACAGCAGCCTTGGTGATCAGCAGTCCAGCGCTATTTCTCAGCAAACCAGATCAGATCCGCAGCAGTTATGGACGCAACCAACAGCTGGTGTACTAAAATGCAACATCGATGCAGCGATTTTTGAACTAGAAAAAAATACGGCATTGGTATGTGCATCTGTGATGAAAATGGTAGTTTTTTTGGAAGGAAAAACTATGTGGTTTGAGGGGAGTACGGAGCCTCGGGAAGCGGAAGCAATGGGATTGTGGCAAGCTCTAATGTGGTTGCAGGACAGGCTTAGTTGCATTAGTCATTGAGACAGATTGTGCCTCATGGCTAATGTGGCATACAAAGCAACGTCCGACAACTCTGATTTCGGTCTTATTATTTCCCGTTGTATTAACTTTATTTCTCATAATTCAAGTTTTTTATTTCTCATAATTCAAACTATAGGACTAGCTCCCAAAATTCATTATAATGCTCTTACGTGTGTAACAGACATTATTGATATTGAAATGGTATATAAGTTTATTCCCTAAAAGAAAAAAAAATTGAAGCATAAATTATTAGGGTATTATTTTTCGTACCCCCCAAATTCTCTACCACACCCCCATAATTTCCCAATTGGACAAAAATACCCCTGAAAATTTACAAAAATCACATTTCACATTTCACATTTCACAATTTCGGAAATAGTAAGTAAATTCGAATGGGATTTTGAATTACTAGGTAATTCGAAAAAATTCGAAATACCTCGAAGTGAGGTAATTAGGTTGAAATATGAACCTAATTACCTCACTACAGGTATTTCAAAATTTTCTAATTACCTAATAATCCGAAAAACTATATTTTTTTTTTTTTTTTTCAATTTTTAATATTTTCTATTTCTAATTACATTTATTTTTTTTACGATGCAGCGAGTAGACGATCGGACAACGTAGAAGCGGCGAGAGTCTTGAGCAAGACGGCACCCGCGGCCGACGAGCGAGCACGAGATGCAGGGAGGCGATGTAGCGATACTCCTTCTCCGGACACTTTACGAGGCTCGTGAGCTGCTGGGCATGCTTCTGAGCGTCAGAGGCGCGAGAGAGCCCGTGCCAGAGTGGTAGAGATGGTTGAGCCTGAGCCTCAACCTCAGCAGCCTCAGCCCCGGTATGGGCAGCGGATAGAAGACCACCCTGATTATGAGTACCATATGCGGCACCAACAGGAGCACCCAGAGATGTATCATGACGGTTGGGAGGCTTTGGAGGAGGTTCAGGAGGAGGTTGAGGAGGAGGAGGTTGAGGAGGAGGAGGTTGAGGAGGGGGAGGTCGGGGAGGAGGTTGAGGAGGGGAGGTTCGATGCACTTGGTGTGGAGCACACACCCTTATATTTACACCGGGATACGCCTTTGCTGCTCCTTGGATAGATAGAGCGAGGTAATATTTTAATTTTTTATTTTAATTTTACTTAACAACAATTAATTACTTATTTTTAATAACGTTTGGTTTAATTTGAATTTTTTCAGCCTCGGAAACTAAATGTTGTATCTCACGGCCAGAAGTTTTCTAAAATTAGACCTACTGACCACCACCCACAGGTAGAGCACTGGTTGCGTCTGGCTAAGCTTTCTGAGTTGGACATCACACCTCTGAGGGGAATCACCGAGGGAGTCAAGATTTATAGAGTCAGTGTGCAGTGGCCTATTTTTCATTCAACTAATTCATCACACTTTTTTTTTTGCTTCCTCTGTATGCTTTTACCTAGAAACTGGGGAAAGAGCTTTCTCTTAACCTGGCCGCATCTCCATCTCTAGGAGAAGCAGCTAGATCGATTCCTAAACCGCTAATGCCCCCTCTTCCAACTGCCCGGTGCCAAGAAAGTCACCTTTATACTGCTCAATCTAATCCTGCCTAGCATATGCTGGTACGAGGGATAGAGGGCTACGGCAAGGCGTTCGATTCACACTCCTGTCAAGATCATATCACTTCCAAGAGTGGCCTAGGGTTTAAGCGGATGCCCCAAGGCTCTCTTCGTAATGGCTGGACGCTAATGGATTGGGCGACAGGTACGAGAAGCTCACTGCCAGGATATAACCATTCTTGTCCCGAAGAAAAGCAGCATTCGGGATACCTTGAATACTAAAGATCTTGGCATCTTTACCTTCTTTAGGAAAGTCGTGAATTTGTCCAAGACCGTACCCCTCCGGTCTGGCAAGGTCCTCTTTTCGGGAATAGAATCGGACATGGAATGCCCTCTGACTTCATCCGATAGGCCTGTCCTCGTTCCATTTGCTGAGGCAGACCAATCGAGCATTTTAGAAAAGGGAAGGGAACTTTTATCACCGAAGGAGGCAGTAGAAATGAAGGCTGTGCCTTGGAATTACGGCATCGAGGCTACTACCGAACAAGGGGAAAAGAGCCCGAGGTAGGTGGCAGAAATTGGAGGAATGACTCGTTCTGGAAGATGTTATACTCCAGAAGAGTTTTAACTAAGAAGGAAGAAAAGAAAGGAGATTCACGACTCAGTCAGTAGACACTACACTAGTAGGGTAGTCAGTTATGTAATTAGGAATAAACCAAAAACGCCTTCTTGGATCCTTTGGGTTCATATTATTATCAGTAGGGGCCTCGTGCCATGCTTCGTCCCCTTTCGCAGCATTCTCCTTGAAGAAGGAAGACGGGCTTGAACTTGAAAGCTTGCTTTTAGCATGAATCTTTCGTATGTGAGTCAGTTTTCCATACCCAATTCTCTCACATGATCGAGGGGAGCCTACGTCCCGGCGTTTTTGTGCAATAAACGGCCTATATTTAAACGAGAATGCCGTGTCGTCCAGCGGAGCCTAGAAGAAGGTGACTCGCGCAGACAGCTGACGATAGAGCAGCAAGGTAACGCACTACTGAAATGAATTATTGTAAACCTTAGTTACCTTACTGAAATTGACATAGCTCAGCCTTAGTAGAAGTGGGTAGCGGAACTGGGTGGACGGTCTATCCGCCTTTAAGTGGTATTACCAGCCATTCTGGAGGAGCAGTTGATTCAGCAATTTCTAGTCTTCATCTATCTGGGTCATTTATCGAAAAGACCTTTAACTAGCCTTTCACCCCGATTTAAAGCAATGAATGGGATCAGCGTGGTAGCTCCTCCATTCCGGCTTAATTCATTATTGCCTCCTACCGTATGGCATCTCCTCTACTTCAATTCAAACTAGCGCTTCATATACGTTTGGGGTATAGTCGCATACCCCTCTCGTCTTATTGTTCTATTCGTTGCAGTGGGCCAAATCCAGAGTGAAAAAGGCGATGGCGCTTGCCAAAGAGATTAGACCGGTTTGGTACTCCAACTACCAATGAGAAAAAGTTTTCAAGGGGCTCAAGGCCGAGCTCTTAAATATTGGCAACCCCAGCAGCAAGCCTGAATTGCCAATCCTTTGAGCCGCTTCGCTCCCTTTCTTGACAGACAGACCGGATTTCCAACTAGATTCCTATTGAGACCCTTGACGACCTACCAGATGATCATCCTAGAGTTCCCTGTGGAACTTCCGAGACGAAGCTAAGGCTTTCGAAACTTTGGTCTTCCATTCTCCCCCCTTACTCACCTCTTAATCTATAAAAAAAGCCTTTCCCTTTTTTCATAATAATAAGGTAAGCATCCAGCCCTAACTGAGAAGGAGACAGAAAGGGATCACCTGACTCCGTAGAGGTTAGTAAGAGGCTTGACCGAGGGAACCAGCTCGGCCAATAGCAATATGAAGAGGTTCGGATGGTACAGGTTCAAGGTTGCCCTCTACTCTACTAGTCCTAGTACTAGATACTAGATAGACAGGCCGATCACCGGTGGCATAAGATCCTTCTCTGCTTGTCTAACTCAAGCCAGATAGCAGCAATCACTCGAAATAGTCATATGCTAAAATGCCCGATTGGTCTGCCTCAGCATTAGTGCCCTCGAAGGTTATCGAATTCTAAGCTTTCTTCTCAGCCCTTCACCAGGTATAGGCTCAGGAAGCAAGCAACAAGACAAAAAATCTTAGAAGACCTCAAGACGTTTCTGGACGGAATCGACAGCCGCTTGGATCAAGCCCGAGAATTGGCTGGTTGGGCCCACTCTTTGTCACCTTAGGAAAATGGACTTCTCGGCTGTCTTTCTGGGCCCTATGATGGACCTTTATATAGTAGACAGCGAGTGGAGTGCATAAGCCCCTTTAGAGATAGGGGCGAGTACTACACGAGCGAAGGAGAGCGACCTCATCTTGCTTCTGGCGAAGCCGTAGAAAGACTTATGAAGTGTGTTCAGGTTCACTTTTTTCGAAATATGAAAGAAGTTTGCAAGAGATCCAAGGGATCACAGCCCAAAAGGGACTACTCTACATCGGCTCCCGAGACCTGTTCATTCCACATGCCCTTTGGGGAGATGACAGTCACCTTGGATGATGTGGCCGTGCTGCTCCACTTGCCGCTGGATGACACCCCATTGGACCACAGGCCAGATTTTGATTCTGTTGAGGCTCTTCACATGGCTGTTGATCGTTTGGGCATGGATCAGGCTACTGTCATCCAGGAGCTTAGGGATAACAGGGGGCAGTATCTGAGGATCTCCTGTGTAAAGGACGCCTACAAGGCGAACATGGCACGGGTGCTTATGAAAGCGGCCGCAGTCTTACATGCTCTTCTGATAGGCACCACCATTCTGGTGACAAGAGTCACACATTAGTGCCGATGAGGTGGATGTATCTCGCCGAGATCTTCAAAGTGTGGCGCCGGTGGTTGGGGGTATAAATGCGCTCTTAGTTACCTCTACACCCACCGACGAAAAGCGGTCTTTTATACGACCAAGCGGTTCGGCGGATACTCGACACTCCTCCGTAATCATTTATTTATTTTTTTAATTTAAAACTTTTAATTAAATTTAACATATATTAATAATCGATTATTTTTAATTTAACTATTTCAGATCTTTGGATCTACGAGCACTTTCCCACGGTCGTTGGTCGGAAAGTGTTAGCTAGGACGCATCAGCCACGTGCCACCAGCGGGGGGAACAAGAAGCTGGATAAAGTAAAGTTGGTGGACTTTAGGGCGCGGATAGATGCTCTGCGGTGGGGATGTCATCATCCCACCCATGATGACCACGAGCGGTATGTTCCTTTGTCGAACATATCCATTGCGGTGAGGTCGGTTGCTTTGGGCGATGACGCCTTTCCCTACATGCCGCATGCGAGTGCGTTGGCGATTCGGCGGCTGAGAGGATCCCTAGAGCACCCATTTCGTAATGCTCCTCCGGGGGCGAGATCATCTGAGGTTCTTTGATGTATCGATTCGAGCGCGACATTTTGGCGGGCTAGTAGATTGGCGGGCTACCACGGAGAGTGCGATCCCGATTACCTTCCTTGGTACGATCGGGTAACGGGTGCGTCTTACTCGGTGCGCACCCACAGCGAGCGAGCGAGCCACGGCCAGCTTCGGGATCCACCATATCATCGAGAGCCTCTTGTCCCAGAGACATATGAGGAGAGGTGCATAGAGCACCATTGACCGGGATGCCTTAGATGTCGCCTGCTCACCCACTTCACGTGCTTATTTTCATCATTGTTAAACATTTTGGACCCATAGTAGTTGTATTTGTACATTATATTTTTTTATGTTGCTCATTTTATATATTTTGACATATTGCTATTTAAATCATAAACCGTTCAGTATCATATTTCCAAAATAAAACGCGTTTAAATATTAATTTAATATACAAACAAAAAAATTTAAAATTTTGAATTACCTCAAAATAAGGTAATTCCGTTCAAAAACATGAAATTTTCTAATTACCATTTTTAGAGGTAATTAAAAATTTTTAATTTTATGAACCTAATTACCTCTAAAAATGGTAATTCGAAAATTTCATTGTTTTGAACCGGAATTACCTTATTTTGAGGTAATTCCGAAAATTTTAATTTTTTTTTTTTTTAAAAACACAGGGGTATTATTGGCATTTATGGAAAAATGGGGGTGTGGGAGGGAATGAGGGGGGTACGAAAAATAACAGCCAAATTATTAAACATGTAAAAGTACCGAAATGTTTGTATAAATTGTTACATTATTGATATATAATTTATTAAACACGAAGTGTTAATATAAGTAATTTTATGTCTAGATCAAACTCCCTTCCTAAAACGCTCCCCTCATATCACAACTCTCTCACAAGATGAATGGATTTTATTGGATGTTCTGAAAAGAAAAGGAAAAGGACGTAAATAGATTTGTTGGCTTTCCTTTTGTTATCTTAACAACCCATAGAAAAAGAAGTTAAAAATAAAAGATGCCAAAACTAGAATGTACCAACTTAAAATTGACATTTATATCCAACTATTTCAACAACAGATGCAAGTGCAGAGAATTGTTAACAAAACCACGCCTATCCTTTAAATTACAGAAAGTGACTCAGTTAAGATACTCAATTTGTGTTTAATCCGTTTTTAATCTTACTTATATTTGTCTTGCTATCTCATGCATCAAGAAAGAGTGTGACAGAGAAGAAAATATGCCGTTAGAATTATGTCTGTCATTGTTATCTTTTATTCTAATCTTATAACTAAATGGATATACATCTGATTAATAATCAAAAAGGTTTTACTCCTAAACCAAGGATTAGTTTCTCTAGAGCTAGAGTATACGTTTTGGAAGGAGTTTAGGTTAGCAATGCTTATATAGTAATAGTATATAGTAAACACGCATGCATGCATGCATGTGTACTTTACTTTCCAACAAGACCTCCCAACTTTCAGTGTTTATTTTGATGGTTACTCTGATATTGCTACATTCATGTGCTTGATTATGCTTCCTTACTTACCCCTCCCATTTCTTATAATAACACCCTCTTCCACCTGCTCTCTATGCAATCCCTCCACAACCTTCTCTTCTTCCTATGGCCTCAGACACCTTGGCCGCCGCTGGTCCTCACTCCCGAAATGGACTCCGTTTCTCGCATTGCAACTCTGATGAGGTACTCAGCTTGCTTCTTCTCCTTCCTTACACACTAGAAATTAATTTAATTTTTGTGGAATATAAGTATTAATCAAGAGCAGTCTGAGACTTTGGCTTTGTTGTATCTTTTACAGGAAATTGGAGACTACAATCAACAGCAGTGGAAACACACTGATCAGGCTTTCTCTTTAGCTGCAAGTGGTGAGCGAGCATCTTTTGTTTTTTTTAGTAAATTAAAGCTTTGGTATAAATTAAAAAACAAACTCTAATGCTTCTAGGACTTTCCGATCTTGTAATAGTTTATGCAGAATTTTCTGAGTTGGTTTGTTGTTCTGTAGTTGCTAGCAAGGATTTTGAAGAGGAGAAAGGATTCTACCACAATACAGAAAAACCAAAAGAAAAGAGATCTCTTATGAGCAATGAAGGAGGAGAAGATGACTATCTGTAAGCATTATAATATGTTTTGTGTGTGTATGTTTGTATATTACATATATATGATCTTTCAAATCAAACATCTTACTAAGGTTGTTTCTATTCTTCTTTGATGATCTTTTGCAGTTTGGCTGAGGCAAGGCAACCATTGTGGCGAAAAGTCCCAATATCTTCAAGCCTAATCAACCCGTACCGGATAGTCATAGTCACGCGTCTCGTTATCTTGGTTTTCTTCTTCCACTTCCGCATCTCAACTCCAGTACACGATGCATTCGCCTTATGGATAATATCTGTCATCTGTGAAATATGGTTGGCTTTGTCATGGATGGTGGACCAATTCCCCAAGTGGTTCCCTATAACTCGTGTGACTTATTTGGAGCGCTTGTCCATGCGATTCGAGCACGAAGGGGAGCCAAACCGTCTACCATCAGTTGATGTGTTTGTTACCACTGCAGATCCTTTGAAGGAACCACCCATTATAACAGCAAATACTGTTCTATCAGTCTTGTCTGTTGATTATCCGGTTGAGAAAGTTAACTGCTATGTTTCTGATGACAGTGCATCTATGCTTCTCTTTGATACATTGGCAGAAACTTCAAAGTTTGCAAGAATTTGGGTTCCATTTTGTTGCAAGTATAATATTGAGCCAAGGGCACCTGAGCCTTATTTCTCTCATAAAGTTGATTACTTGAAAGACAAGGTTCATCCCACATTTGTAAAGGATCGCAGGGCCATGAAGGTAGTGAAGACTACATAGATGTTAGATAAGCAATTCATGATACTTATTTTCATTTTCTTCTTTGAAACTTTGATCTTCTTCTATTGTCCATGTGAGGTTTAAGGCAATTTCCTTTGCATTGTTGCAGAGAGAATATGAGGAATTCAAGGTGAGAGTTAATGTACTAGTTGCCAAATCTCAGAAAAAACCAGAAGAAGGGTGGGTTTTGCAAGATGGTACTCCATGGCCTGGGAGTGACTCTGACAATCATCCAGGAATGATTCAGGTATGTCAGTTTCATTACCTACCAAGTAATCTTTTTATGTGCATTTCGATTTACGTCAATCTTCAATCTAAAGAAAACTTGAGGGAAATACATTTGGTCTATCTTTCTTCATAACTTTGTACAATATCAATAAACAAAGAACTGAAAAATATAAGGACTTGCCTTTGTAAGGTGTGTCTGGGAAATGCTGGTGCACTGGACAATGAAGGAAAAGAATTGCCCCGGCTTGTGTATGTTTCGCGAGAGAAACGTCCACGCTATCAACACCACACGAAAGCTGGTGCCATGAATGCTCTAGTAAGTAGCTCAATCTTCGAGTCTATGGTTTAATTTCATCCAATTATAAGATTAGGATATCAGAAAATCCGTTCATAACTCTTGCAATGTTTGGTTTCCTCAAAAGCTGCGAGTTTCTGCTGTGCTTAGCAATGCACCTTTTGTGCTGAATCTGGATTGTGACCAATACATCAATAATAGCAAAGCTATTAGGGAGGCTATGTGCTTCTTATTGGACCCTACACTTGGAAAGAAGCTTTGTTATGTCCAATTTCCGCGAAGGTTTGATGGCATCGATAGCAATGATAGATATGCTAATCACAATACAGCACTCTTTGATGTAAGGATATTGTTCTAAATCCAGTACAAGTTGCAAATCCATTACTTGATATTTAATTCATGTCTTGAATTTTGCCTTGTTTGTAGATCAACATGAAATGCCTAGACGGGATTCAAGGTCCAATTTACGTTGGTACTGGATGCGTGTTCAACAGGATGGCATTATATGGCTATAAGGCACCATCTGGTGACTCTAAGTCCACATTTGATATTGAAGAGATTGATGAAGGGCTTGAAGACTGCGATGAGATAGAGGAATCGTCCTTTGTGTCGATGAAACTTTTTGAGAGGAGATTCGGACAGTCACCGGTTTTCATTGCTTCTGCTTTGATGGAAGATGGTGGACTTCCCAAAGGCACTAATACTCGAATACTGATGAAGGAAGCCATTCATGTTATAAGCTGTGGCTATGAAGAGAAAACTGAATGGGGCAAAGAGGTAATCCACTCAACACAACAAGGTCATATTGTTAACCAATCAAGTCTTGTTGACTTTTATTTCATTGCAGATTGGGTGGCTTTATGGTTCAGCAACCGAAGACATCTTGACAGGGTTTAACATGCACTGCAAAGGATGGAAATCAGTGTATTGCATGCCTAAGAGAGCAGCTTTTAAAGGATCTGCTCCTATAAATCTATCAGACCGATTACACCAAGTTCTAAAATGGGCTTCAGGTTCTACTGAGATTTTCTTCAGTGGCTATTGTCCACTGTGGTATGGCTATAGTGGAAAACTAAAATGGCTTCAGAGGCTGGCTTATACCAATACTATTGTTTATCCATTCACCTCTATCCCTTTGCTGGTTTACTGCACAATTCCAGCTATCTGTCTTCTGACTGGAAAATCCATCATCCCCACTGTAAGTGCCTAACAATAAATTCATTACATTTGATTTGACTAACATGAATACAAAGTGAATTTGGCTATGTCTCATAACCAAAACTATATTCTGTGCAGCTGACAAACCTTGCTAGCATTTGGTTAATGGCTCTATTTATCTCCATCATTTTAACATGTGTACTAGAGCTTCGTTGGAGTAAGGTTAGCATTCAGGATTGGTGGCGCAATGAGCAATTTTGGATCATTGGAGGTGTTTCTGCACATCTTTTTGCAGTATTTCAAGGACTCCTTAAAGTTGCTGGAGTAAAATCTAACTTCACTGTGAGAGCAAAATCAGCAAATGACACTCTACAGTTCTATCTCTTTAAATGGACCACTCTACTCATCCCACCAACAACTCTTGTGATATTGAATATGGTGGGAATTGTGGCAGGACTCTCTGAAGCACTTAACAGTGGCTTTGTCTCATGGGGACCTTTATTTGGGAAACTTTTTTTCTCCTTCTGGGTTATTGTTCACTTATATCCTTTCCTCAAAGGTCTAATGGGAAGGCAAAATAGAACCCCTACCATAGTAGTTCTCTGGGCGACACTTATCGCTTTAATTTTCTCAATGGTTTGGGTGCGAATTGATGTTTTCTTGCCCAAGCACAAAGGTCCAGTACTTAAACCATGTGGGGTTGAATGCTAAGTTGGTAGAGAAAAATAGAGGTGGTGTTCTTCACAGGTCATTTGATCTTGGGTCTTTTACATGAGTAATTACCTCTGTGAAAAATTGAACAGTCAACATAGCCTAAAAGGAAACCAGTTGTTATCGGCACATATATACTCAGGTTGTATATTTGATGGATGGATAATTTATGGTGTAAGATTCCACGGTTAATTAAAAATCAAAGAATGTTGCTTTGTAACGTATGTTATGTTTTTTTATGTTGTTATCATTGTAGCGTGAAACATGATTTATGCTGCAAGATTCAACTAGATAATCTCTTATCTCAAATTTCATCATTAGAGCATATGCTTGAATCTTTTGACTTTTAGCATGAAAATACCTGTGCACATTAGTTTCACCTTTATTTCAAATGTAAACTAGTTGGTGGTTTCTTCTTCCTGTTGTACCAAAGTCAGGATGAAAATAAAGAGATGGTGTCATATTATGCAAGAGGCGTGTGGAGTCATCATCACTAGAGTAACCAACAAAAACATAGCTCCAAGATTAATTTAACAACAGCAAAACAGTAATCCCTTTCAAGAAATTTTATGCAAGCCCATTTTACAGGAAAGACCAAAACTTGGTTAGATAGGAAAAACGAAACTTGATTCAAATTGGAAAATTAGTAAAATGCAGGTCAACTCTCTCTGCCATGAAACAACAACCAAACCCCACATCAAAACCAAAACACTGTCCATATTAGCAGAAGCAAAAGAAGGGTGAAAGTCTCCTGCATGGAGCTTCAAGCATAGAAGGCTGGAAGCAAATAAAATTACAAACAGGAAAGCAATGATTATTTTGTTTGAAAAGAAGAAAATGGCATTAACTTTCAATTCAATAGATTGCCTTCGCATTCATAGAGTACTACTACGCTGCATAGAAGAAAAGAAACACATTTCAGATTCACACAGAAAATATCATAGTAGAATTTGGGCATCTAACTCACAACATGGAATAGCTAAACCATTAGCCTACTCCTAAAGGCTTGTGAATCTTCTTAGCTAAACCAACAAGGAAAGGATCCAAAATATTCTATTCCTTTATTCCAACACAGAAAAAGAGGCCCTAGTTCCTGTCACTTTCATGACTATACACTTGAACAAAGAAAGCTAACAAAAGTATCAAAAGGAAACGGACATATATTGATAATAAGCTAAATTTTGTGATCAAGAATGCTCAATCTCAACTCATAATACTGTTCTGAGCAATTGAGTTATATGAAAATTATTGGGCCTGAGAATAAATAAAGATGAAAATCAGCTGCAAAAGACAACAGTAGACATATAATTGCAATCAGCTGCACTTGAAATTACCTCAGGAGGATAAATAAAACTATATTCATGGGACTCATCATATACTGAACTTCAAGTTCAAAGCCAAGTACAACAAGAGAAAATTAAATATTCCACTATAACATTCACAAAAAGAACTAAAAAATGCATTCCCATACACAAAACACTTCCTAAAACCACACCAATGCAAGTTTTTCTAAAAAACATGAGGAACATAAGTAGAAACAGCCTCGGCAGCACCTCTATTCAATGCTTTCTCCAACCTTGCCTCAAATGGGGTTGAGTGCCAATTGACCTTCTTATCCTGCACAGCCAGTTAAATCCAAATAAAAATTCCAGTCTCAAACTAGTGAGTAAAAACTTATCCTAAGGTTCACTTTATCTTTACCTCTCTATACTTGCTAGTTGTATTTGGAATTCCTTTAAAGGAAGTAGCTGAGCCAGCATCCTCGGCACAGCCAGTGGAATCCCAGTAAGTCCCAACAGTGCCTATAATGGGCATCTCATCAGGACTCCTACAAGGCGACTTCCTTGGGGACGAAGTGGCGGAAAACTGCTTGAGCTCTTCCACTGTTAAAGCACCTAAAATAGGCCTATCTTCATGACTTAACAAGGAATTTGAACCTTGTGAAATGCTCCTGTCAGGGGTGCCAGCATAGAAACCAGCCTTGTTAACAGGTGTAGTCTCTGATGAACCCAACCAATTTGACAGGCTAGCATCAACCCGAACTTCCTGGTCCAACTTCTTTGGTGTGTCGGTTTCTGAAAGATCTTTGTGTGAATCATGGATGGAAAAAACAAAATTCTCTTTTCGAGGGCTCAATGGTGGTGTCCTTTGAGCCTTAACAGCTTTCCACTGAGTCAGATTTTCTACGGGGTTCAATACAGGATGAACATAAACACCTCTATTTCTAATTATCTTCATATCACTCTCACAAGCAGGGATTGGACTCTCCGCCTCCTCAGCAAACACATGATCACCAACATTTGGTTCTTCAAAGTCCTCATCCAATTCACCACATTCCTCATCACTGATATCACTGTCCCAATCATGAAGCACCTCATCTTCATCGTCACTGTCACTGTCCCTGCAATTCTGGTACCTATGGTTAGGAGGGTAGGACCCTGTTGAATTCACAGAATTATCTTCAGAAGAAGACGACTTTGAATGGTCTGAAGTTTTCTCGTTTCCAATTTCTTCACTCTTCCTCGCTGGTGGGATATCGGCAGCTTCATCTGCTGGAAGAGGCTCATAAGTTTTCACATTGGAATCAAAAGTAACTTTCTTTTTGGTGTTGACACTTAGTTCCTGTTGTTGCTCCTCAGTTTCATCACTGCATCAACCAAACAAGGAAAAAAACACAAACACACAGACACACTTATCATCTATATCAGAAGTTTCCCAAAATAGAAAGTAATGAACCAAGTTGAAAATAATTACTTACTGTAGTTGTAGTGAAGGGGCGAGAGGGGTTTTGGGGTAATCCTGAATCGAAGAGACACTGGGCTGCTCTACCTTGCTACTAGCATTTCTCTGCAACAGAATTAAATTAGAGTTAAACAACGACAAAACCCTAGCTCTGTTTGGCTACTGATAAAAGCATAGATAGAGTGAAAGAAGAAAAAAAATTGTAATAGGAAACAGAGAAGGAAAGAAACGAGTAGATAAAATCTTGACATTCTTGGAGATAGTTTACAGAACTAAACGGAATAGAAAAGGGATGAGGGAGTTGAAGAAACTTACTTGAACTTTGCGTGTGTGTTGTTTTTTGTGTTTGGAGGAACCAAAACAACCAAGAAAACAACCCATGAAGAGGAGGGTTTCAGATGAAGAAGGTTTGGATGGTGGTGATGGGTGGGAGCGACGTCAAATACATGAGTGAGTTTGGGAAGAAAGAGGGGGAAGGAAGAAGAAGGGCGCGTGGGTGGTGGGTAGGGACGAAAACGGTCATCAAACCTGGAAACCTTGCTTTTTTTCCTTTTGAAAACTCATTTAATATTTATTTTATTTGAAAAAAGTGGAAACTAACCGTTATAAAGATGATGACATTGATTTACGGACACCCTGTAAATTGCCGTTTCATTCTTCTTTTTCTAACTAATTAATTAATGATCATAATCTTTTTTTTAATTTCATTTAAGACGAATTTATTATTATCTATATGTATAACTATTAATAAAGGGGATTCCAAAAAAAACTGTCATTTTGGTGTCAGATTTTTCTTTCCATTTTACCGTAACATACTCAAACGACAATTACATTATTAATTACCCTCAAATTAACAACACACTAACTGCAGAAATTTTAGAAACCACCAGTATATAACCGCACAATAAGAACCTGTCAACAAGTTTACGTACGGAAGAAGAGATAGGAGAAAACAGGTATGCACCATGAGATTCTTTTAGTTCTGACGCTGATTTAAACTCAATCTTTGGTTTTGCTTAATTTTTTAATTTTTACAAACTTACAGATATAAATTGATAATATTAATATTAAGTTGTAAAAGTTTAAAACAGATGTGACATCAAGAATTTAAAGGACTAATACTCTGTTTGGTAAAAAATAGTGGATAACAGTTATGGTAGCGGATGAACTAGTGGATGACGGATAAATTAGTTTTTAGCAAATGATGTGTTTGTAAAACTAGCGGTTAAAATAGTTAATAAATGTAAAATTACATAAAATGATATTTAATTAATGATTAAATTATTCAATGATGACAAAATGTTTAATGAGGAATGAGAAATAATTTAAGAAAAATAAAAATGATAAAAATGTCGGAAAAAAGTGAAACGCTAAACGCTGAACGCTGATGCTTACAAAACACATGTACTCTTCACCTGCTAATTTCATCTGCTATTTACTAACAGATGGGACGCACTAAACAGAGTCTAAAAAATCTTTTGAAAATGTTAGAGATAAACAAAACTAACATTTTCTAAAATTTGAGAGACCAAACTAAATATCAACAGAATCAATATATTACGTACAAGGACGAGAAAAAGAAAAATGTGGATATAGTTGAATGGTAAAATTTCTCTTTGCCAAGGAGAAGATGCGGGTTCGATTCCCACTATCCGCCCTTGCCTTTTTATGTATTGAAATTTATTTTTTAATATATACTTAGTATATAGTAATATATCTTTTATAAAAGATTGATTTAATTAACTCATCATGGCCAAGTCACCTAAACTTTTTATTTAGCAAAAAAAGTATTAGCTCATCAAGATTTGCTCTTTTTAGAGATAAACAAAACTAACATTTTCTAAAATTTGAGAGACCAAACTAAATATTAACTCATCAAGCCTAATTCACCTAAACTTTTGATTTAACAAAAAAAAGTATTAGCTCATCCAGATTTGCCATTTTTGTTTGCTACAATTAAGGAATAGTTATATTTATTGTGGAAAAAAAGGAATAGTTATTATAAATTATAAAAAAGAATGTTGGGGTGAGAGAGGCTCGAACTCTCGACCTCAGGATTACTCAGAAGCTATGAGACCTACGCGCTAGCCAACTGCGCCACCACCCCGTTGTGATAATCAGGTGCTGCTACTCATGATCATCTAATTCGCTAACCAAAACCGCAATTTCACTTCTCTCAAAAATTGTGAAAAAAGAAAAATCTATCTCTCAATATAATAAGGTTGTGTTCGATCATAGATAAATCTCTTTATTATGTAAATGAATACTGGTCACTCTACTGATTTTGATTCAAGTTTCTTAGAATAATTCTGTTCTACTTCATCACCCACTGAATATGTTGGAATCAATTCACCAGTTCTCGCATCTGCTACCTTTTCAAAACCACTATTCTCCAGCACATCCATTATTGTCAGTGGTATCTATGTATATCAGTTAGTGTCGTGTCTGGTATCTGTGTCTGTATCTTACACAACTATGAATAATAAAGAACTAGGAAAGTAGAAAGCATGCTACATTACTTGAAAGGGTCAAGTCCTCCGGCTGAATTAAAGGATCATTAGAGAAGTATCCACCATACATTCCAATTTCAACCAGGAATTGCACATCCAAAATAAACTGCTGAACCAACAAAGAAAATGGATGAGAAGAATCACTTTAGATAGGTAAAAATAATAAATCACGATAACAGACATCTTTGTTATCAGAAACCTCTTTGGCTTCATGCTCATCTGTAGTTGCATTGATCTCTTTGTTCTTGGTAACCCAAATAAACATAGACACCATCAGCTCTTTTAATAATCCCATCAACCATTTCAATTCAAACACATTTTCTTCTTCAAGTTTTTCAATTTTCCTCAGCTCTAAAAATAAAACCTGTCCAAGAAAAGATAAAAAAGTTAGACTACTCATTGTCTTAATCACCTGCTTTCATACATCATCATCATCATCATCATCATAATAATAATCAATAGTCTATAGGGAGTTATCAGTGAAAGTAGTACTTGAAAGATTGGAGAGGGCATTGGATTGTAGATAGTGTTAACATCAAACTGGTCATTATGGTGAATATCTGAAAATATTTCATGGGAATGATAAGTAGACAAAACTTTGAGAATTAATTGCTGGCAGAATACATTTCTCAACTTATTGAAGCCTTCTTCAATAAACAGCAGGAAAGCATCACCTTGCTGCTGATGAACACTTGAATGGTTCTTCGTCTCTATTATTTGTGAATCCATATGAACATTGCTGTTAAATATACTCTTGACCATGCTAGAGAGAAACTGCACTAAGGTTGATAGATTGGCCAAAATAGAAACCTGTTGTGTCAATGACTCAGCTAACTTGAATCTAGGACTATCTTGCTCCATATCATTTGTTTCATATGTAAGGGCACATTCAAGTACGGTAGTATACTCAGTGAAAAGGTTTGTGAGTCCACTAATAACTAGACTCCCCATTTCAAGAGAAATTAATGGAGAAATATCTTCTACAATAGCCTGATTAGAGTCAACGAAATATGTTAGATATACATAAAGAACGACAAATTAATAATACTACTTCTACAATGCAGTTTTTAGTTCGTTGAATAACTGATGTATTCAAAACAAGTTATAAATGACTTTGTTTCTTCATATGCCCACATGATAAGTTTTGAGGCATAAGGAGAGGTTTCTGTTTCTCCACATAACACTACAAAGCTCCTAGCCGCTTGAGAAATCATAGAAAACACAAACCTTGCAAGCTCTTTGATATACATTTCATTTTGTGATGATATTGACCACTGTAAATTATTTGTTCCAGTTACAATCCGCAAGTGGTAATATTTAAGCAAAAACTGAATAGCAAGTTGACTATCACCAAGTCTGCAAAGTGAAACCAATGCACTTTGTAGTTCTGATCCAGCTATTCTTTTATTCTCAGCTATCTGTGTCAAGTGTTGTTTAAGCATGGACTTTTTCTCAGAAATCACTGTGTTATATAACATAATCTCATCATCACTATGCTTTGATAATGTTCATCTGCAGATTCTAGAAGGTTTAAGGCTTCATCTATTTTGTTTTCTAACATGAGAATATCCAGCTTCTCTGAAACATCATTGATATGAACTTCCAATTCAGTAGAGGGAGAGGGTACAACAAGATCAATAGATTCTTCTTCTTCAATGGTTTGAGGTTATGGACAATATCTTGGGATATATGCAACCTATAAGATTCTTTACTAGCCTTTCATGAGATAAGAAATGGTTTTCTAGTTGCAGATGCTCATTTTCCACTCCTGTCACTTCCTCAACAATATAAAGCAGTAAAAAAAGTGTATGTATTTAACCTGAGGAAAGAAGAATAATTAGCACAGATGTTTTTTTGTAAATCTTGAGTAGCTGCTTCCTTGAGCTCTTGAAGTTCATCACATAGATGTTTGATGCCCTGTCATGATCAAACCAAAACAGATAAGAAACAGGTAAGCATGCAGTGTGAATTATGAAAGGAACGGAGAAAGAAGAGAGAAGGGAAGGTACTCTTCCGGTCATGGATTCAATATCAAGCTTAGCATCAGGTTGAGTGATGGGAAGTGACACGGCGGAAACGTTGTCGGAGCTTGGGTTGGGTCTGATGATTGTATTGAGTTTTGAGATTCCATTTGCATGCTGAAAAACTTAATGATTAATAATATTTGTAATGGCGTTAGGTGCTAATATAATATAAGTGATCAAGCAAGAAATCCATTATATATGTATGTTATATACTACTTATTAATAATATATATATATATATTGAATCAGTTGTTTAAGATGATAAAGCTTGTTTGGTTGTGGTTTGGGATTGGGAATTTCCGCTGGTGATATGTCGTTAGTCCCAGAAGTACAATGGTTGTAAAAATCAAAAGTTGCTCATTGTTATGTTCGCCAACTGCTTCTGTTTTTGCTTTTCCTGTAGTATTATTGTTTTGTTGTATTCGCTGTTTGTTTTTCTATGTCTCAAACATTTAATGTCCTCAATTAAATTAAGGGTTTTTTTTTCTGTACCCCCACCCAATAACAAAAACCCCAAAATGCCCTTTGAAATTTAATTTTTTTTAAAAAAAAAAGAAAATCGTATATACCCCTTGAGTATGTATATACGATGGCTATTTTATGTCCAATCGTATATACGTCTTCAAAGGGTATATACGATGGGTTTTATTTTTTTTAATAATTTGTTTTAATTTTTATTACTAAAAGGCTACTAAAAATTCGTTAACTAGTCAAAACTACTCCAAAAAATTATAAAAACACCACTAAAAATCTAACAAAACCAAAATAAGGCTATGCAAATTTTTTTAGATTTTTGGAGACTATAAAAATTAAAAAAATCGTAAAAAATAATAAACGATGGAATTTGGGATTTTGAGGTAGTAGTCCCGTAAGAAGTCTCTTCTAAGGAGTCTTGATTCTTGATTTTTTCGCTTATAATGGCTGTGGTTTCATTTCGATCGGAGTATGTTGCCCAAAAACCGATTTTTAGCCTAAATTATTCGTTCGACGTATAACATCGTCACATTTTAACGAACTACACACAAAAACCTATTTTCGGGACTTATATAATTTTTATTTGAACTTAAAAAATTTAAAAAAATACAATGGGGTCGTATATATACACAGGGGGTATATATCGACCCTTTTTTTGCCCATCGTATATACACCCCAAGGCGTATATATGATTGGCACACTTCTCATTTTAATCGTATATACGCCTTGGGGGGTGTATATACGATGGGCAAAAAAAAAAGTCGTATATACATCCCCTCAAGGCGTATATACGATTAAGGTGGGGGTGTGCCAATCGTATATACGCCTTGGGGGTGTATATACGATGGGCAAAAAAAAGGGTCGTATATATACCCCCCTCAGGTGTATATACGATTGGCCAAAAAATTTAAAAAAAAAATACGTTTTCAGAAGAGTATTTTGGGGTTTTCAGTGTGGGTGGGGGTGGGAAGGGATGGGGTGGGGGTACAGAAAAAAAAACCCTTAAATTAATTCACTTGCAGTTCCTTTGGGCTGGCTTCTTGAATGCATGTTGCTGTCGGCAACCAAGTGTACCCTCACAAGGCGTCTTATTAAGCCTAAGGTTTTCAGCAAATTTTGGCAAAATAGCACCCGAGGTCCCTTAACTTATTTTCTGTTTTCGCTTAGGTCCCTTAACTTTTAAAGCTTACGTTTAGGTCCCTTAACTTTTTAAAACGTATCACTGCAGTCCTATTTAACGTTTTAAAGTTAACACCGCTTAATCAAGATATTACGTGGCTTTTACATCTTGTTGATGTGAAACGCCATGTCATTTTTTTTTCAAGTCATATTTTTTTTTTTTGACAAATGTCGATTTAAAAAAAAAAACAGGTTCCCTTCCATCTCTCTCAATCTCTCTCTCTCTCTCTCTATTTCTCTATCTCTCTCTCTCTCTCTCTCTCTCTTAGAAAACCCTAGATCTTAAGAACCTCCATTGTTGCTCTGCACATCCATAATTTCTCTACTGCTTCTGAAGCTTAAGATTGTAATTGACATCGTTTTTGTTGTCATGGCTTCACACAGTTCATCTAACTCTAGAAGCTTCAGATCCAACTCAAACGAAGTTCTCCCAATTGTAGGACCTGATTGTCGTTGTGGATTTACCACAGTTGTTTGCGTAGTGAAGAAGGAGGGCCCTAACAAAGGGAGAAAATTCTGGGGTTGCAGGAATTTTGGGGTGAGGAAGATGAAGTTCTGTGTTCTTCTTTTTTTTCACATAGGTCCCTTAAGTTTTTTATGAGCCACAAATTACCCTGTACAATTACCAAAATACCCTCAAAACATAGGGCCCTAAAAACATCCATATTAACCTGTACAATTACCAAAATACCCTCAAATTTACAAAAGCATTAAAAAAGGCAAAGCATTCACTAAAGTACATTGAAAATTGTCTTTTTATGTATGTCAGTGCATTCAAATTGATTTTCAATTGGAAAAAGACATTGAATACTCAGTCAAAGCAAATCAGCAATGTTGGGACCACAAAACCCTAACCCCACATAGAAAGAGTATCTTTCAGCACCAATACCCCACATACAAATACTATATTTCAGCAACAATAGTATATTTCAGCACCAAACAACAACACAAATCAGAGAAACAACACAAAACTCCACCAAAAACCCACGAAAACCCTAAACAGTTCATAACATTCAATAAGAAAACCCCAAATTTACAGAGATAGTTTCACAATAACTCAAATCAACAATAATAGAATACTTACCTTTTGTGATTTACCAAACCAGAACCTTTCAACAATACCTTCGTTTTCTCCTTCGTTTTCCTCTTCTTCTCCTTTTTTTCTCGATTTCAAAGAACAATGGCCGATTTAAACTAGTAGCTTCCTCTTCTCCTTCGTTTTCTCCTTCGTTTGCGCTTCCTCTTCGCCGTCGTTCCTCTTCGCCGTTCCTTTTAGGGTTTGCGCTTCCTCTTCGCCGTTCCTCTTCTCCTTCGGTCGTGTGAGTGAGAGTGAGAGAAATGAAGAGAGAGTGAGAGACCCCTTACAATAATAGCTGACGTGGCGTTTCCCAGTCAGCACTCTAAAAGCCACGTATACTCAGTTAAACGGTGTTAACTTTAAAACGTTAAATAGACCTGGGTGATACGTTTTAAAAAGTTAAAGGACCTAAACGTAGTTTTTTAAAGTTAAGGGGCCTGTGAGTGAAAACAGAAAAAATAGTTAAAGGACTCTACGAGGTCTTTATTTTGCCGCAAATTTTCTATTGATGACTAATAATATATGCAGAAGTAGCAATGCAAATTCCATATTTCAATGGTATGGAAGCCTTGGTACTTGTCAACACTTAACACGTGTTAATGATTCCTTTCCAGCAGAAAGTTATGTTCCGGCCTATATAAAGAAGCAAACAGATGTTGGGTCTCTTTTCTTGCAGAATTTGTCTAAGTGCAGGCACCTTGACATGGTCACTTCTAAAAGCCTTAATTGTGATATTAAATTGAGTCTGTACAAAAATTGTGTGGTCTTAAAGTTAAATCATATAAACCTGTTGCAATCATCAACCATGGTCAAAAAAACATAAATCACCATAATTATCAGTAGCATTTCTTATTGGCTCAACAAAAAAATGCTATTAAATGTTATGAGGGACTAAAACATTGATGAAAGAAAATGTGAGGGCTAAAAATGAGTGAATTTCTAATAGAGACTATAAACAAAATTTACAAATATTCAAGAGAACAAAAACATATTTAACCCTAAAAATGTCACACAACTTATTACAACCTTGCTGTTTTATTTCTTTTCTTCTTTTTATTACTTTCTAGATTGACCACTGAACACAAGTGAATATTATACATGACTCATCACAAAACTGTTTGTATAGTTTTGTCATCATTCTTGGTTCATTATTATTTCTTTTGAACCAGTTTTCCACACCTTGATTAACCCATCTCTCTTGTAAGACCAAAAACAGATTTATCTAAATTGAGACAGGAAGATTCGATAGAAAATTTCATGCTAGTCAACCCCAAGAAATAAGTATAGCTAGATTCGGTCATCTGAAAGGTTCAAGTGGTGTAGATTCTTCAAGAAAATGAGCTGCCTGGAAACATTCTGCAGCTTCTACCAATGATGATACTGTACCCTCAGCCTTGTGAAGAAGACCAAGATTATACCAAGCAGAAGCATTCAACCTGTCATGCTGTAATGCATCCATCAAAAAGCCTTTGACTGCAGGATTTGATTTATTACTACAACGTCTAAGAACTACAGCAGTGGAGATTAAGCTGAGAACATGGCTAGGATCAATGTCCAAAGCATCACGAAAAGCTTTTAGAGCTTCTTTGTGGAGACCCTTTGCTTCATACATTTTGCCTGCGAAATGTAAAAATAAAACAACCCATTATATATAAGTCAGAGAAGCATAGGATGGAATCTATAATGTTTGTTCTCCAACATCCATCACCTTTTCATTCTTTTTCCATTCTATCAAAATCCTGAGATGTATTTTCATACTACTTACTCTGCTGGAAATAACAGTTTCATTAAGTATCATGTTGCATTATGTTTTTAACAAGGTTCCATTCAAGTATCATGTTGCGTTATGGTATTATTTTTGATGCTGTCCTGTCTTGTACTCCGCGAAATAAGTTCATTTATGCACCAGACAAAGTTTAGTTTATCAACAACATATAAAAATTTGGCGCACTATTTGATTGTTTTAAGGCGAATGCCTTCTCTTGGATCTCTTCGAATTTCAGTGCATGCGCTAAATATATTACAAAGCTACAAAGAAATAATACTTTCTATATCAAACAATATTTGCCAATTATTTTCCATGATAATAATCCATTAGCATCGACTCCATTAAATGGAAAGTTGTGAAGCTCAAAGATGAAAACCATATATATTTACCTAGTGCATGACACCTTGAAGCAGAGTATGGTTTGATGGCCTTAGATTTTGAGAGACAGATCTCTGCATCATGCCACTGGGAAAGACTGATGTACACGTGAGCAAGGTCATGCCATATTTCCACTTCCAAGTTCTTAGTGCGATCTCTATTGTCCTATCACAAATAGTATGGATAAAAGGGTAAGCAGCTAGAAGCACTTTGTCTTGTTGCCCAACTAAAATTATAAGTTAAAAGTTATTAATGAAAAGAAAAACTAGCTGAGAGAAAAGAAATACGAAGAAAACATGTCCAGAGTCAATTATATTTATCTTGGAACAATAATTAATTTTTTGAATTTTCAAATACAAGCAGTCATTTATTTGCACAAGCCTTACATGAATGACAAGCCTGATACTGACATAAATATATGAACTCAGCAGTAGTGTCACATAACCTTTAAAGATACCAAACTTAAAAGCTTCAATATTGTCATCAAAACATCCAAAATTTAGAGAAACATGCGCATTCTGCTTTATTACTTTTTGATGAAATACCTCCATGTCAAACCAAATAAAATGATGCTCGTGTCTTCTGAGCTGTCATATTACAATTCCTAATAAATGACGTACAAACGCTGACACAAAAACCAGATACAAAGCGGACATTGACAGACTAACACAAGCAATGACTAAAACATAGGAGAATGGGACACTGCATATTAGTTGAAAAGATCATATTAGTTAGTCTTAATAATTCATGTATGGTTGAAGGAGCAATCCATGATCATAAAGTTCAGCAAAAAACATATAAATTGACAAGTTCAGGGTTTCAAAATTTATCCAATTCTAAAAGTGATAATAACCACACGAATTATGTTCCGTGGTTTAGAAATTCTCAATCAGCACAAGTTATTACATCAAACAAACCTTATGTAGCTTCTTCCAGGAGCCAAAACTTTTATTCTGAATTTGAAGAACAGCAAGAAGCTGAGTGTATGTCTCAATGGCATTCCTTAACTGGCCCTGTGCAATTTGAATTTTAGCTTTTGTTCGCAACAAATCACCTTGATCCCATTTCCCAGTCTGATCCAAAGCAGCGTTAACAATAGATTCGGCTTCCGAAAACTGTTTTCGGGCAGATAATATTCGGGCTAACAGTAACCACCCTTTAACATTTGAACCACCTTCCAGTTTTAGGAAGTTCTTTGCACAATGAAGTGCAGAATCCAACTTCCTTTGTTCTGCATATTCTAAACTGAGATGGTATAGTACAAGGGGGTCTCTCATTCTGGTCATTTTGCCAGCTGTTTCCAGTCGATGAAGTGCCTCCGATTGTCTCTTAAACTTCTCAAATTCAGAAATGGCCAATTTTGAGTGTGCTGAAAATGAAACACCAAGATGAAAATTGGCAATGCTATCTAACTGATTACATCTTCCATCCAAGCTCTCAAGCATTCTCTGAGCAAAGCTTATTCCTTCTTCTGCAAGACTAGGGTTCTCACAACAAAGCTTAGAAGCCAATATCAAACCAGGGACATGATTTGGCTCTGCTCTACCACTCAACAATTTTCTGAGAAGATTCAATGCTACCGAGTCCTTACCCGCACCATAATAACAAAGAGCTAGAGCGTGGTACCTTTCACTTCGATGGAGAGTCCCAGGGAGCAATTCTTCAAACTGATTGGCTAAAGCAGATAGATCTCCTGAAACAGATAGAGCAAATGAAAGGTGGTCTAAAATTGAAGGATCCCACTCAATTTTATTAAGAGAAACCTTTCTTAGCAAAATCATTAAAAGAAGTATAGCCTCTTCTATGTTGCTCGTTGGTACAAATGATCCATCCATTTGGGAACGGAGATTAGGGGGCATTACTTCTCCTCCACTATATAGAAGAAAAACAACAAATTCTTTCTGAATCTTAGCTATAGTGGTTGCGTCAAGATTCCATTGATGAAGGAGTGCTCGCCGATAAGACAAAGTAGCTTCACGCGGACAATCAGAAAGCTTCCACAATTCTGGAAGCAGCTCAACTGCCTTGGTCAGGGTCTCCTGCAATTTACATTCAGCACCAAAGTTATCAGGCAAGCCTTCGGGTAATGAAGACTCCACTATGTCCAGAATAACTTTGCAAGATTGGGCAGCTTCTGCAAGAATGATTGGAAATATTAGATTACATTTCCACTTATGTCCCATTGTGATTGAAACCAATTCTGTAGCAGTACTTACTGATAATGAAACAATAAGAAATACTAGTGCTTATGCAATTATATCCTCTTTTGGCTTGAACATTGAAATCAACGACAAAACATTGTCATAACAGAAGTGATTTAAAGTTAATTTCATAAAAACCTAGCATTGAGAATTTTATCTTACAGTCCACACAAAACTCGAATCACAAACTTTAAAACAGGTTCAGATGGCAAAAACTATGGCAGCAAAAGTAATCAGAAAACAATTCCCTTTATGTCCCATTGTGATTGAAACCAAATCTGTAGCAGTAGTACTTAGGATAGCAGACGACTGACAATGAAATAATAACAAATACAAGTGCTTATACAACCGTATCTTACAGTCCACAAAACTCCAATCCCAAAATTCAAGTAAGGGTAAGAAAAGTAATCAGAAAACAAAGAGCAAATGCATCATGTATCAGAAAACAAGTAAGGGTACCTTTAAATCTTTGAAGAACGTGCAAAGATTTAGCTTTTAGGAAGAGTGCTTCCAAGAGTAAGGCAGCTGAATGTATAGACATTTGGGGTTCAGCATGATTTTGGGAATGTCTCTTACGGCGCTGTCTGTTTGTGGAAAGGGCAATTTTGATCTTAGGAGTCACAACACTTATATCTATTCCCTCAAAAACATGTAAAGCTGCTACTAAATTTCCTTTTTGATATTCATATCGTCCTAGCAGTGCTCTAGCTTCCTGCATATTATTACATAATAAGAGTTACAAACTCTATCTATCTTTGAATTGAATATGAATTTCATTCAAATGAATTGTGAAGTAAAAAACTTAGTATAACAGAAGTAAATGAAATAATCTAAGTAACTAAGCTAACTATGAAAAGTTGTTACAACAAGAAAAACTAATTTGAACTAATTTTCTAAAACTAACTTGCTAATATTACATACTACATAAAAGGGAGAAAATATAATTAGAGGAAACGAACCTCATAGTTCAAAACGCCACTCTCACGTAAAGATGATTCAGCTTCTTCAATATTACCAGTGTCGGGTTTGTTATCAAGATGTCCTCCTCCAGGTAAGGAAGAAGAAGTAGCACTTGCTGAAAAGGCTTTGGTCATAAGAGATTGATCAGAAGAAGAAGGATAGGCTTGGATTTGATGATCATCTTCCAATGAGCGTGGGAACTTCATTATCTTATTCACTCCCCTTGCTGCTTCTCTCCAGTTAAATATCTGTCCACACAAAACGTTAAAACTAACTAACTTCACAAAATTGAGACCGACACACAGGTAGTATAGTGAGTGAATGAGTCAGCAACTAAAAAATAAACTGTAGTAAATTAGTTGGAGGTAAAACCGTACCCGTCAAAAGTCAAATACATGGAATGGAAGAATAATAATGCAAATTAAAATATATATATATATTGTCACCCTTTTAATTTCGAGAAAGAAAAGCAAAGGGTAGAAACAGGAAGATGCATTTCTGAAAGCAAAACCCACCCGGAAGAGAAGCTTTCCTTGTCCAAATTGGGAAGGGAAGGGAAGGGGTTTGGTTTTGCGTTAATGTGATTGTGCGTTGTTGTCGTGATGTCACGTGGGATGATAAGTTTCAACGTTTTTGGTGTGCGGTGGCTACCTCTCCTCTCCTCATTAAACTTTCGCATCTTCCTCCAATCTATCTACTCACACTCATATTTCCCATTCACATACGCCGGCCCGCCAATTTAATGTGCATTTCCGTTTCTGTTCGTAGAATTAAATGTCGGTTCTATCCCCATCTCCATATTGCTGCTTATTCACCCTTATTTAATTAGCAATTTCCTAAATTACTCTTACCCATGTCTATTGAACTGAGTTTATTATAACTAATTGAGTTAGTTCACTATATGATTTTGTTGAAAACAAAAACTAAATTTATTATAGCTCTAGTAAACTCGATTTACGTGGAGGAGTAATGAACTAAGTTCAACATGGTTATATTGAGCTTGTTTCACGATGGTGATTTTGTTGAAAACAACTCTAGTAAACGAAGTTTACTACTGTAGGACTAGTGAACTCAGCTTATGTGATAGTTATAGTGAACTCGCTTCACTATAGTGCTTTTCTTGAAAACAACTCTAGTGAATTGAGTTCATTATAGCTCTAATGAACTCAGTTTACGTGAACGATAGTGATGAGTTCATTGTCAGTATGTAAAACTACAAAAACCCATAACCTATAGTGAACTGAGTTCACGATACTTCTAGTGAACTCAGTTTACTTGAACTATCGTGAACCCATTTCACTATAGGTTCTGAGTTTTAATTTTACAGGCCTATAGTGAACTCAGTTCATTAGGGGTATTTTAATCACGGTCCATGCTTTTCCCAACCCCCTCTTCTCACCACACACACCCCCAAACACAGCGAAAAGTCCAAAATACCTTTAACGAAGAAAGCACTGATAGTAGACCTTATGTTAAGAAGGTATACTATAGAAGGAATAGAGACTCAAATACTAAATAGGAATGGTATTTTAGTCATTTCAGTAGTCCAAATTGTAATATAAATAAGAATAGAATCACACAAACAGGAGAGTTTTTACGCTTTAGACGGTTTTTGATTGTAATCGAATTGTAGTTCTCATTGGAACTCTAAACCAATGAGATTGTTCCCTTGTATGATTCTTTGAATTCAATGAACTATTCTTCTCTATCTTGAATCCTATCAATTGGTATCAGTTGTCATCTTCGATCGCTGGGGAATTTCGTTTCATGCCGCGTAAGAAAGGTGGATCGAAATCATCTACAAATGGATCCAAGAATTGAAGAATTGGAACGAAGATTGGAAGAGTCTGAGGTGCACAATCAACGACGTATCGATGAAGCACTCGAGCGCATGGAAGCATTGCTGGTTACACGGAATTCGGGTCGTTCTGACCCGGATAACCCGAGAAATCACGGCCCGGGTAACAACAACAATGACGATGGTGATCGTCGATTCCGTAAGATTGATCTTCCGGTGTTTACCGGCGACGACGCCACCGGTTGGATCGTGAAAATTGAACGCTTCTTCAAGGTGCGACGTCTCGAGGAAGAGGATAAATTGGACGCCGCGCTCATGGCTATGGAGGGTGAGGCACTCGTGTGGATGCAATGGTGGGAAGCAAACGCGGATGTTCTCTCATGGAGTGATCTAAAGGACGCTATTCTCTGCCGGTTTCAACCGACGGTCATCACAAACGCGTTTGATTTGTTGATGACGATGAAGCAAGACGGTACGGTCAGGGAGTATCGTAAGAAGTTTGAGTCCATTGCAAACCATCTAACGATTCAAGATCAATCGTTATTCGCCGGAATGTTCTCCAATGGACTTCGCGACGATATCCGGGCGGAGGTACGCCTTCAACGACCCAAAACTCTTGCTGACATGATGGACGTAGCGTTGTTGGTCGAGGAAAAGATTGGCGCAGTGGGGCGCTACGGTGGCAGAGGCTTCAACAATTTCAAGAACACAAGTATGAGTAGCAAGAACACGGGAGATACAGGGGGAGGCGCCAAAACTACTGACGCAAACAAGAACATGGCGCCGGCATCCACCAAGAGCGTAGCAACAAATGAAATTGAAGAAAGGAGGAAGAAAGGCTTGTGTTTCACCTGTGAGGAGAAGTACACCACGTGGCACATCTGCAAGAACAAAATCTTGAAGGTGCTGTACGTGGAGGAAGGTGCAGAAACACGAGCAGTGGCAGGGGAAGACAAAGAAGAGGAGAAGGAAGAGATGGTGTGGGAAGCTACTATGAAGAGTCTACATCTTCATAGCATGGCATGACTCTCCTCTAGTTGTGCTTTCATGTTAAGAGGAATGGTTGGCCTTGTAGAAATTCTGGTGCTAGTTGATTGTGGCGCCTTGAATAATTTTGTCTCAGAAAAGCTGGTAATGGCACAAGGGCTGGTAGTAGAAAAGGTTGCACCACGCTGGGTAAAGATTGGAAATGGTGAAAGAATTCTGATTAGAGGAAAATGTAGAGGACTGGAAAGAGTGATACAAGGACTATCCATCAAGGTAGACTGTTTTGTTTTTCCTTTGGATGGAGAAGATGTTGTACTGGGCATTGAATGGCTTGAGACATTGGGTGACATCAAGGCAAATTTCAGAGGCATGACCTTAAAAGTGAAGGCAGGAACAGAAACACTATGTTTGAAGGGTGATCCTCTCTTGAGGTAATATTCATCATCGATTGCAAAAACTTGGAAGGTTCAGAAACAGAACAGGGCAACATACCAGAGGTAATACAAGCTGTCATTGATGATTTTGAATTCTTATTCCATGAAACTCGTGAACTACCTCCTAGTAGACCTATAGACCATGCAATAGTACTCAAGGAAGGATCTAATATCCCTAACCTAAGACCATATAGATATCCTCACTACCAAAAGAATGAAATTGAAAAACTAGTGCTTGATATGCTAAGAACAGGGATAATTAGGCCTAGTACCAGCCCATACTCTAGCCCTATTATACTTGTGAAGAAAAAAGATGGAAGTTGGAGGTTTTGTGTGGACTATAGAGCCCTCAACAAGTTGACTGTGCCCAATAAATTCTCTATCCCGCTAATAGATGAGCTGCTAGATGAATTAGTTGGTGCTATAGTATTCACAAAGTTGGATCTTAAATCGGGTTACCATCAAATCCGAATGAAAACAGACACTACAAGAATTCATTGTATTACTGGCTAACTCAATCCCCCAGTAATGGTATAAATCAGCCATAAATTGCACTTTACTGGCGGATTTAGTCCGCCAATGTCACCGTAAAAATGCTCGCGGGGTAGCAGTTCTTGGTGATTTTCAATTGATAATTATCGGGCGGATTTATCGCCGAAATTTGCGATAATTCTTGGCTAAAATTCGCCGATAAATCCGCCAAGATGAATTCTTGGTTGAAATTCCGCCAGTAATCTATTATATATATTTTTTTAAAAATATTTTAAAAATGCTTTTTTATATTTAAAAAATATTTATAAAATGCGTTTTTTTATTTAATTTTTTTGAAAACTAATTTTTAATTCATTTATTTATATTTATAAAATGCGTTTTTTTAAAAAATATTTATAAAATGCGTTTTTTTATTTATATTTAAAAAATATTTATAAAATGCGTTTTTTTATTTTTTATTTATATTTTTTTTTTAAAATGCGTGGAAGAGAAGAAAAGAGAGTGGTGGTAGTGGTGGTGGTGGTGGTTGGTGGTGGTGGTGTGGTGGTGGAAGAGAAGAAAAAGAAGAAGAGAGAGTGGAAGAGAAGAAGAGAGTAAATGAGAGAGAGTGGAGTGAAAAGAGAAGAAGACACTGCCAGGCAACTATCAAGCTCAACCTCTGCCTGCTGCACTGACAGAAGAAGGGGAACTTCAACCAGATATTCAAGAGCTGCTGCAGCTGCGCTATAGTACCAGGGGAGATGCTGAAGTCTTGGTGCGCTGGAAGGACTTGCCAGATTGTGAAGATTCATGGGAGCAAGTGGAGAAACTCCTCCAAATATTCCAAATCATCACCTTGAGGACAAGGTGAAAGCCCTAGGGGGGGGTATTGATAGTAGACCTTATGTTAAGAAGGTATACTATAGAAGGAATAGAGACTCAAATTCTAAATAGGAAGGGTATTGTAGTCATTTCAGTAGTCCAAATTGTAATATAAATAAGAATAGAACTGCTACAGCAGGGAGAGTTTTTTACAGTTTAGACAGTTTTCAGTTGTAACTGAATTGTAGTTCTCATTGGAACTCTAAACCAATGAGATTGTTCCCTTGTATGATTCTTTGAATTCAATGAACTATTCTTCTCTATCTTGAATCCTATCAGCACATCCTTATTTTTTTCTGGTGATTCACGGGTCTGACACCTCGTAACTGAACCAGGTACAGTGGTAAGGTGTTGTGGCATATGTCTTGTGACACCCCCCCATATTTTTGAAAATTTTCAGGTCTAGTTGCCAGCTGTCGTACCTATATCAAAAATCTTCAATCTTTCAATGACTCAGATACCACTGACATGAATGGCTTAGAATCAGTCAAATAAGTCAAAAAAAAGGGAGTGTATTCAATTTATCCTTGGGAAAATGTGTCACAACGAATAGAATTTAAACGGCTTGGATTTGTAATCTAAAATTGAAATCAACGGCTCATGTTCAATGACACCCATTATAAATAGGGTCTCAGTTTTTCCTATATCTTTCACACAACCTCCACCGACATCTTCTGTTCTTCACAAACACCCCTACCCTTTGAAATGGAGTGGGAGTTGACATTAACCCAGTACTTAGATGACGCCTTCTTGGTAGTTCTTCATCACTGTGGAAGTATCACCTCTAAGGAAGATGATGTTTGGTTTAAATGTCCCAAACCAGTATTCTGTAGGATATGAAGAAGGACATCACATTCATAGAGTTGACAGAAAAAGCAGAAATGAAGGTTCGAGGGGAGGAGGAGTGGCATAAACAAGTAGTATTACTTACCGCGTGCCCGGTTATGGAGACGACGGTACTATTCGCTATTCCGCCATGGAGATTCAGAGCGACGATGACATACACACCATGATGGAAACACATTCCCATTTTCCAAGACATCGTCCGTTGGAGCTCTTTGTCAAAACTATGCGAACTTCGGACGAGGTTATTTTTCTTTTGCGACAGGGACTTTGTAATTATTGTAATCGATTAATTAGTTTCGTGTTTGATGTTTCGTGTTTGATGTTTTGTGTTTGCTTTTTATCAATAAAATCCTAGTTTAAAATAAATACCACTGAAATATAAATTAATTGGTAAAACGAGTTCAAGACAAACAAATTACAAAGTTAAAAACAAATTTGTCCGTACAAACTGCTAAAACATAAACAAAAACCCTACTACGTCTGCCGCCCTCTCCTATTATAGACACATCCAAATCTCCTCCTAAGTCTACCGGATGGCCTCGCGAGGGTCTTCATCCTATCCAGTATACTCCACGTAAGCGTCCCCCGTGAAACTTTCCCATCTATTGAACGCTCCATCTCTTCGACCAACTCAATCTCTCAGGCATTATCTGTGAAACGGAAAACATATCAAAATAAGTACATTTTTAATAAATGAAAAAATGTAAAAGATGTACCTCTCTAGGCTCAGGCTCATCCTCCAATATCTGGTAACTAGCAGGAAGTATGAAGGGGTGTGAGATCCTAAACCAAGCAAACTACCCTGACGCATTGTCTCCGTGACCCAGCCTGATAGTCGAGCCACACTCTACCACATGCTGGTGGAACTCTGCCCACATGCCGTCAGCATCCTCTAAAGTTAAGGTCCGCCGAGTACAAGGTTTGGGGGTCATCTGGGAGCCCTTGTACATGGCCAAACTACCTTACAACACGATCTGGAAGATAAGGCACCATGCACCCAACATGACATATGAACCCTCTGAACAGTGACAGCTAGTCGAACTGCATGACATGTTTGTGAGCTGCATATGGGTCCCAGGTGACCTCATCTGGGTGAAGCCTATCTAGTGCTAGTCGAACTGTCTTCCCTGTCCCCACCGGAAGTAGCCACCCACCGTTGGTAGAGTACCCAGGCTGCCAGATGGTGCACCGCGAGAACCAAGGGCTTGACCACGGTCGCATCCATAGCGACCATGGCCTCTGCCATAGTAACCATTAGGCCTGATATAAGAAGATTCAACAGGACCAGATTTTCCAGAACCAGAGTTGTTGTTGGTGTGGGCAACATCCACAGTTACATTGGCAAAAATAATTCTTGATGAAATTTATCTAATTGTGTTTCTTGCACCATTAGCATCGATTCAAGTTCAGTCAAATTAAACACTTCATATTTGCTATACATAACCATAACAAAACTATTGTATTATTCAGGAAGCCCATCAAGAACTTAATATCACAGATATCTTGTTCTTTGACAGATCCACCAATTGTAGTTAAGGAATCTGCTAGGGTTTGAATGCGAGAAATGTATTCGTTAATAGATCGAGTACCTTTCTTCGTTGTTTTGAGTTTTGTCTTCATTTGTCTGGCTCGGTCCTTCAAGTGAGAGTAGTAGTGGTTGTGTACTTCATCCCATATTTTCCATGAATGTTGATAGTTGAGGATGCGCAGAAGCACCGCGTCGAAGAGAGTGGGTAACAACCATGTAAAGTTGGTTTGATCTTGGATCAACCATTGATCGTACGCTGCGGAGGTCTCATTGTTGATTTTGGCCGCATCGAAAGCGAACTGCAGAGGCACCACATGATTCACAATGAGTCATTGTAGTTGATGTGTTTTGATCACTCCTTCAACCTGCTGATTCAAGAGCATGAAATTACAATCATCAAGCTTGATGGAAAGCTTAAGTGCTTTTTTGAAACTGTGTACCATATATACTTGATTGAATGTAACTGTGTAATTATCCTAACTGAAACTAGTTACATTTGCTAAACTATATTAGTAAGCACATGAAAACAATGGTTAATGGAGAAAAATAATTTGGGAGATGCATGGTGTGAACAATCTCTAATAAAAAATCCATCACTATTGCTTGTAATTGTGCATCCTTATAAATTTCCTCCCCATTTTTATCTACAAGTTGAACTACCACTGGCAGATCCAGATTAAAAAATAGGGTGTTTCTTTAATGACACTAAAGCATGAGGTATTACCACCAATGTATGATGGTATTCTTTTAATGACACTAAAACAATATGTATTACCATAATGCAAGATTTTTAGGGTGTATTACCACTAAAGCAGGAACACCCCCTGAATCTGCCTCTGCCTACTACTTTATTCTCAGATCTCCTAGGAAGAGAAAAGTTGGGGAAAGTGAGGTTTTTTTATCATCCAATTCGATCTACTTAGAGGAGGCTTGTGACTCTACTAAAAATCTCCTAACATTTTATTAGAAGACCTAGGACAATTATTAGCTTTGGTGCTCTAAATTAAGTTGTTCCTTTGGTACTTTTGGCGTTTTACTTTTGTCCCAAAACAATATTATTTTTAATAATTTAAGGTATAATTCACCAAACTTTTCTAAATACACTCTTTATATTTATGTAGAGACCCAGTACAAGTATTAGTTCTTTTATTTTGATTTCAATTATCACAAGATAACTATAAAGATGATATTTTAGTTCTTAGCTAATACAAAATAAATTGTATCTTAATTTATGTGTAACGAATCAAAAATACAAAGATTAGAAATGGATGAAGTAATTAATAAGAAAACAAAAATAAACATTTAAGGAACTTTAACACGTGGAAGACCGCACATGTTAGAAAATCCTATAAAATAAATAGAAAAAATGAAGAATTAAAGAAACTAAATGACTAATGAAATCAATTTTTAGGCATAGCACCCAACCCCACAACCGCGAGTAGCCATTCAATCCCGGCCGAATTTTGATAAAGAAAACCCACTTTGGCCGAGGTGAGTTACTTTTAGGTGCGGTCATTGATCAAAAAAGTTACTGTACTACAATTTAAGTATATCCAACTTGCGTCAAATATCCAACTATAAAAAAATAAATCTATCAAACATATATCTAACTATTAATATTAGATGTTTTCATTTCGCTTATAACTAGACTTAACAAAAAAATTGAAGCTTTTTTTATTGAATTATTATAATTTTTATATTATTTAATATTTTTTTCACAGTTAAACTTAAAGTGTATGCTAAAACTCTGTTTGGCAAAAATTAACGGATAGCGGATACGTTTATAGCGGATAGCTAGAACTGTCAATTTTGGCCCAGTCGAGCGGGCCGGCCCACAAGCCCAATTTTTTGGTTGGGCTGGGCTCTAAAAATAGAGGCCCAAAACCAACCGTAAGTTTTTTGGCCCAGCCCATTGGCCCAATCATATATACGGAACGAGTCGGGCTTGCCATGGGGTCGTGGGCTGGCCAATGGGCCAGATTTGTTTTTATTTTATTTTCAATTCTAACAAAAAAAACTAAATTTCACTTGAGTGTTCATAACAAAAAAAATACATTCCACTAAAAAAATATATTCCCAATTTAGATGTGCCAGAACTTGTTGAGGAGATAAAGTTGCCAGATATTAGTTAAATGTTTGTGCTGCTGAATTTGCTGATGTGTTCGTTGAATATATAGTTTTTTGCTTTAATGTTGTTAAAACTTTAGTTTTGGGCCAAGAGATATTTGTGTAGTTGAAATTTATTTAAATGCAACTTATTGACAATTTGTAAAGCCAAGACAAATTTAGGCTGCTTTTTTGGCTGCTTATGGTTATGGACAAAGCGTTAATGTATTATCGATGGTGATTTGTAGAGCCTAAATAGATTTATATTGGCTTTGTTTGAGCCAAAACAGATTTTTTATGTTATGCTACTCCAAAATATTGTCTTTATGCACGTTGCTCATTTATAGAAAAAGACTATGATCAAGATTCTAAAAATTCAATGATTTGTGCACCATGGGCTGGCCCATTGGGCCACGGGCTTAGGTCGGGTCGGGCCATGAAATATGCAGCCCAATAGAATATTGGGTTGGGCCAGCCCAACCCACCAATGTTGATTGGCCCAATGGGCCGGGCTGGGCTTGGCCCATTGACAACTCTACGGATAGCTGATAGCGGATAAGCTAACTGATGACAAATAAAGTGTTTGATAAAATTAGCGGTTGAACTAGTTGGTACATATAAAATAACATAAAAGGACATGTTTAATTAATGGTGAAATTTATTTAATCAATATAAAATATGCTAATATATATATATATATATATATATATATATATATAAATTATTTTGCTATAAATTTATAATAATTAAACTAATTAGTAAAAAATTTAGAAAATAAATCGTTTGAATTTAATTTTAATAGCATTGTGTGTGTGTGTGTGTTTTTACAAGAATAGCATTGTGTTAGCAGCAACTTTTTTTTTTGGTGATATAACAGGGCAAAAGCTCAAGAGAAAGACAAACTAGGCCACAATTGGGGCAACACCCTCATCCAACTCTCTGTCTAGGACAGTAGTAAGTTGGGGAAGGGGAAAAGTCATAAATATTACAAAGATTAGGAACCATATTGAAAGAAGCTAAAAAGTCAGCTGTTAAATTAAATTCCTTGGGCACGTGAAACCACCTAACATCCATCAATTCTTCCACCTTCTCCCAGATCTTCTTCACCAAAGGCTTTGTATTTGAGTTTATGGCTGATCCAATTAACAACAAAGCTTCCAAAGAGTCAGAACAAATTACCAATTTCTCAAATCCTCTATTCAAGCTGATAGTGATCCCTTGCAAAATCCCATTCAATTCACAATTAGTAATAGTGCTTGAATTAAGCCCAGATGCAAACGTCAGCAAGAAGGAATTATCACGTTTCCTCAAAATTCCACCGCACCCACAGATCCGGTCAGCGTTAAGCACTGATCCATCGCAATGCAACATAGTATATCCATCAGGAACCACAATTACTACATCCAAACCGAGGTCCCAGTTGCTGTGATTTTGTGATAAAACTGAATTCAATTGAAGAGTATTCTTAATTCCTTGCACACTGTAGTTAATCTTAGCAACAAGGTCATGTGTGGAGCTGATTTTCCTGGAGAAAACCAGATCGTTTCTTGCTCGCCACAACCAGTCCAACGTGACGCCAAATTGTAAGCTTTCCATCTCAAATTCTTTTCCCCTTCAAGCAGATTTAAGATTATTGTACAACCATTGAGTCCAATTATTCTCCCTCCAGAAATTGCATTTAACAGAAATAGGGATCGAGAGCCACAGTCTAGAAGCACAGTTGCAGTCTCTGAATAGATGAATGAGGGATTCTTCATGATCAATACAGAAGGGGCAGGCAGCATCCAGAGAAATGTGTCTTCTAAGACGCTCTTTGTTGGCAAGAATAGAGCTATGAGCTAATTTCCATAGGAAGTATTTGATTCTTTTCGGCCCTTTCCAATTCCAAATAACCTGAAATAATTTCTGCTCTCTATGTGTTTGATTACCCATGAAATCAAGGTAAGCAGTTCGGGTAGAGAAAACACCATCAGAAGCAGGATTCCATCTAAAAGAATCAGGATCTCTTGTCACAAGTGGTCCAGGTAACATCGAGATCTTACTAATAATGTCAGTAGGCAAATGTTGCTGCATCTTATCAATATTCCACCTTCCATTCTGGTTAACAAAGTTGCTCACTTTGTCACTTATGTCATTTAAATCATTAGGCACAAAGTAGGTGGATAGATTAGAACTAAGGTTGGGAATCCAAAGGTCACTCCAAAACCTTATATCTTCTCCATTCCCTAGGTCCCAGGAGAGAAGATTACGAAAGGAATCCCAAGATTGACATATACCATGCCAAATATTAGAACCATTGTTTTTGTTAATGATTTTAGGGAAGCCATCATGCCCACACTTGTATTTGCCTCTGATCAATTTGACCCAAAGAGACTCTAAGTTAGTACAGAGATCCCAATTGATCTTCAACATAAAGGCATGATTAGCAACTCTATAGTCTCTCACTCCAAGACCTCCAGCTTTCTTCTTTTGACAAATCTGGTTCCAATTAATAAGATGCATGTTTTACCTCAGAATCATCCCCCCAAATGAAACCTCTACACATTTGATCGATCTTATCACATATCCCTTTAGGCAAGAGAGTGGATTGCATAGTATAGGTAGGAATGGCTTGAATGACTTTAGCCAAAGTAACTCTTCCAGCATAAGAGAGAGTTTTAGCCTTCCAACTACTCAGCCTTTGACTCATGTAGCGACCGAAAAATCCGGGAAAGGATTCTTCGAAAGGTTCTTAGGAAGCCGCCACCAAATTTTAGTTTAAGGGCAAATTCGGAAAATCCCTTTAGGTTTAGGACAATGCCGGTTTAGGGTTCAGGAGTCATTATGTGTGGGGAAGGTATTAGCACCCCACGACATCCTTGGTCTAATTAATTAGGACTTATTAATGATTACCCTTTTATTTATAGGGGAAAAGACTTATTTAAATTTTTAGTTTTTAGTGCTTGACAAGAGTTGAGTCTTGCTCCTACGCACTCTCCAGTCAGTGGAGGAATCAAAGCTATGTAGTTCTTCCCAAAAAGGTTGTAGGTTGGTGTTTTTAATATTTCCTAGGATTCCTTGAACTGCATGACTCATTTGATTCATAGGAAAATTTATTTACGTACAACCGACTTAGCCCCTACTTTTTTGAAAATAATTTTAGAGTTTTGAAAGAAAGTGATTAGTTCTAGAACAAACCAACCCGATGATGTACATAATCCCCTATTTTTAGGAAAATGGTTTATTCGTATTTATATTTCATTAAGTTTGCGATTCTACCGAATCATGCTGACTCATTGGCTCTTAAAATAATACTAACCTTAGGTTGTACAACCGACTTAGTCGCTTATTTAATTTTATGAAAAATTATTTACGTTTATACTAAAAATAATTAAAAAGTGAAACAGGTGAACATAGTAGATTGGGGTTTTATTAACATTCGAGTGCTGTATAAATAATAAGGGTGCAAACAGAAAGCCTGGTTCGATCTCGGGAGCCTGTAATGCAAACTGGGCTTTAGTAGGGGTCTTATTTGGAATAGTGGGGTGCAACTATTAATCTGAACATTAAAATAAAAATTAAAAAAAAAACAGAACAGGGTATATAAACATTACAGGAAAGGAAACCCTAAAAATTCATTCACCCCCTTTCCCTAAAACCACTGTCGCGGCACCGCAGAGAGGGGAGAGAGTATCACGGCGAAAATCTCGCCCGGTTTCACGGCAGCGTGGCGCGCGAACGCGCGGCTTCTGCGAGTCTTGCGACCGTGAGAGAAGAAGGAGGGGTGGTTTCGGTTATGGGTGGTTACGGCGAAGGCGACGGCGAGGGTGGCGGACGGTGGTGTTGGTGACGGTGTTGACGAAGGTAAACTTCGTTTTTCTTTCTCTGTTCTCCCTTCTTTTTCGTTTTTTAGTTTTTCTTTTTTGTTTCTTCTCTTTTTATTCAAAGATCAAACAGATCTGATGTGTTTTCTTGTTTCTGGGCTCGGTTTTGATGGTATTCTGTGTGGAGGAAGCTTCGGTCGTGGTGAAACGGTGATCGCTGGGTCAGTTTGAGGCAAGCTCACGGGAGGCTTCTTGTAGAAAGACGAGAAGAAAGCGGTCGCCGTCACGGAGAAACGTGACTAGAGGTTAGATTTTTGATTCTTTTGGCTGGTTTCTTTTTAATTCTGTTTCCTGCTCCTCCTACTCTTCTCTCTGTTTTCTTTTTTTTAATCTATGTGATTTCCTGTTATTACATGTTTTTGCAACTTGCTGTTTATATTTTATTATTCACTAATTTTCATTCATAAAAAACTATTTTGATTCAAAATAAAGACTAACAGAGGCAAAGCCTTTTTAAGTACAACTGATCTATTTATGTGAGAATACAGAGACCTTGATCCGATTGTTAAACAACAAAGAAAGCTTGATATCTACATTTTCAACAAAACATATGTGCGTAAAAAAAAAGAATTTAAGTTTTAGATACCAACCTACAATTCCAGCCTCTATTTTAGCTTCCTTGTGTGTCTGTTTTGAACAATCGTATCCACTGCAACTGCTGCTATGTGTATTCCTTTGGCTGCTGTTGTTCCTCTCTTAAAACCCAAAAACAATGTTTTGTGGATTAGGGTTTCAATGTGAAACTCTAATCCTTATTTTTTCTAGTGATTTTCGCAGCTTTTTCTATGCTGATTTCTGTGTGTTTTTGACTGCTAATTGACTGCTTATTTATAGTTAAAAATTAGGTTAGGTCATTTATTGTTTTTGACTGGGTTTTGGATAATTTTCAGGTCTTGGTCCGAGCCCATCAGCACCTGCAGCAGCTTGAACTGCTGCCTGGAACCCTATTTTACTGTTTAATTTGTTATTTTCGGATTTATGTATTTTTTACATATTTTGTATTACTATTTTTGTATTTTTGGACTTTTGGACTCTTAAGAGCTTAAAAATTGTAAAATTAACTAAATAGCGTTTTTTGACATTTTTTGGACTGTTATAGTATTTTTAAATTGTAAATTAAATTAAATTGAATTTTTTTGACATTTTTAGACATATTGGACTCTTAAACATTGTAAATTAAACTAAATTGAATTTTTGACATTTTTAGACTTATTAAGTGCTTAAATAAATTAAGTGAACAAAGTAAGAAAAAATAATAATAGGAAAAAAGCCAAATATAAAGGCAACGAAAACGAACTGAAACTATGATTGCTGGCGCTAAGACTAGACCAACAATATAAGAAAATGGGCGCGTTAAAAATAACTTAATCGCATCCTTAGGTGCGAATTTAAGCCAACTTTGAGAAAAATGGATTTTGGTAGACCAGGTTCACGCGTCGACTAAACTTGAATACGGATATTAAATCGAAGAACGCACAAAAAGATCGATCATTCGCGCGACGCGCGCTAATTTAAATAACGGTATTTTGAGTTAGTTGAGCGTAGTGACCGGAATTGGCTAGGGTTGGTAATCGAGACTCTACACTAGTGATTCTCGTAATCATGCGACTCAAAACACGCCTTTACTAAAAATAAACGACTAAAGCGAGAAAAGAAGAGACGGACAAAATTGGGGTATAACATACCTCTCTTTATTAATATTTTACTAGAAAGTCTTGAGCTCTAGAACTTTCGTAGTAGAAATAGGAATAAAGATAAGATAGACGCTAATTTTGTCCGTTTGAGGGGAGTGGGAGGTTTGAGAGATAAGAGGAGTGGTTAATACTTGGCGCGTTAACCGAGAGTTGAATGAAGGGTCAACAAGGACTGAAGGAGAAGCACTAAGGCTCGAAGGACCACTCGAGTCCGAAGGAGCGATAAGGCTCACTCGAGGACCACTTAAGGTGCGGAAGGTCGCTAAGCCTTAATTGAAGGACCATCGTGGTGCGAAGGAGCGCAACTAGCTACTACGGTACTAATTAAGCGGCCCGAGGGGCCTTTATACTTGAAGCGGCCATGATGGGTCAAGATCGGTCTAGAATCGATATGTTGACCATGAAGGGCGTACTGCGTGTCTTAGTGACATAACTAGTCCGAAGGACCACGCGGAGTGCGGAAGGTCCGCCGGACTCGACTCGAAGCGTTTGCGACTGGGCCACTTAGGGCATCGAAGGAGCGTGGTGCTCGAAGAACCACTCGAGTGCGGGATCGGCTCGGTGATGCGTGATGCGATCACGGATCAACGCTTAGGGCTTTGATCTTAGAGGAACAAAATATGGGTATCGACACTTGAAGTCGATTTAGAGGCAATACATCATGTAATGGACATACAACGCCAATAATACATGCACATGCAACAGGTGATTTTTGGTGGGGTGATGGATGAAATAGGTGATTCCTTTGTCTTTTTGTTTTTTGTTTTTTTTTTATTTTTATTTTTTATTTTGCTTTTTGCTTTTTTGCTTGCTTTTTATTTATTTATCGATGGATGCATGAAGTATGAATGTTAATATGATGCAAATGAAATGTTTGAATGCAAATGCTATGGTGCATGGTGTGATGATATGAAATGACTGATTGAGTGCAGAAACATTTTTTTGTGATGATGAGATGTGAGACTTTGGATGCGAGAGGCGAGATGAATATTGATAATTCTTTGTAAAGATTAGATTTGATTCAAACTTCGGCAATCTCAAGGTTGTTATTCTGATTACAATCGATGTGAAAAAGTACTTGTAAGCTCGCTTCTTTTTCTCTTCCATTATGATGCCCCCGATGGCCAAAATTTAGGTCCACAAAGTTGACTAAGTGGATTTTCGATGATCGCATTATCAACTTGTGTTCTATCTCATTGAAGCATTGTTAAGAAAACATGTATAGTAATGCAAACATAGATGAATGAGTCGATTAACTTGGTTCAAGGTTATGGACGAATCACGCGACGCATGAAAGGATGAATGGCTGGTCTTCGTCAATGTCATGAAAGGTAGGTTTTTCCAAGCCAAGAAATACGAGATTGCCCCAATTTAGATTTGATGATTGTGAGTGAATAACTTGCCCCTGCCCTGTGCTAACAAGCTACAGTGTAGAAAATGATGACCGGGGAGTGCATTGGCTTTGGAATGAAAGGCGGAAAGCAAGAGACTTTGTCTCAACCCAAAGAGTTTGGTGTTGCCCCATTTATGGTAAGGACAAGATTGCCACAGCTAGAGTAGTAGCATTTTGGGTAATGAGTTGAGAAATTGCCCAGTATGGTTTTATGGTCATGAATATAATGAAGGGATGAGATGGGTGTCGGGTGAATTTCCCCATTTGTAGGTGGAGTGAAGAATGACAGGATTGCCCCACTTGGAATGGCGTTTCGAATGGTTGCCTTTAGTGAGATTGGGAAAGGTGACAGAGTTAGGGTTATGGGTTTTGGAGATGGTTAAATGCGTTTGTATAGGTGGGAGTGGTATGGGAAGCACACTGGACAAATTCCCCAAGTTCAAATAGATGGTGAAAGGGATGCCCCACTTTAGGATCTAGGTGACGATCCTAGTATAAACTTTTTGGTTACCTTTAGAATGACTCTCAGACTACGATAGTCTTGAGTTTGCTATGATGAAAACTACACTTGGTGATCACTAGACCTTGTCTTAGTATAACTGTAACTTGAATGAATCTTGTGGTGCAAGCCTTTTGATTTTTTTTTCCTTTGAGTTTTTTTTAGATATATTTTTTGAGCAAACATATTGTAAATAAATAAACTTATTTGTCCTAAGATTAAAACTTTGAGAAAACAAAAGCAATCGGTCATTGATCGGAATGTGGCCGATGGTTTAGTGATTTATGAGGGAAATGATAATTGGGCTCAAGGTAGTGTTTGGGGGTTGATGGGACGGATGATTTTTTTTTAGCGGTATGATTTGGCTAATGGTTAATGGTTTGTGAAATAAGGTGTTATTAGGCTCAATGAAGTGTTTGATGATTGATGGGACAAATGATTTGGTGAAGTAACTTGGCTAATGGGTGATGATTTATGAAGGAAATGGTTGTCAGGCTCAAATGAGTGTTTGAGGGTCTAGTAATTGATGTGTCTCATGGTAGGATGGACTTGTTTAGGGATGTGACTTGGCCAATGGTTTATGAAGGATAGGATATTGAGGACAAGGGAAGTGTTTGGGGGTTTGTTTCAGACAAGGATTTCTTATGCATTTAATCGCGAGAAGTATCAGCTCATAATTGTACCACTTTTGCTTTTTCGTGGTTTTTCGATCCTCTTTTTTTTTCATTTCACTTTCTTTTTTTATTTTGATTTTTTCTTTTTCTTTCTTTCGAGCTTTTGATGTGGAATTGATTCTTGTCTAGGGTGATTGAAAGGTTTTTAGATTTTGGCTTAAGGTGGGTAGCATGGGGTTTTTTTCGAGGGTATGTGAAGATGGTCAAACTTCATTTCAAATCATGATTGCTCGTTTTCTCAAAAATTAACTTAAGGACAATAATTTATTTACTTTTATATATTTGCTCTTTTTCTTTATTTCTCCTTTTTTTATATGCCCTAATTTTTGCTTAGGCAGCTCTTACGAGTTTTCGACCTAACGGGCCTTTTTGAATTTATTAAAGGACTTGCACCAAGGGAATACAACGTTGACAAAGTTTTTTAGAGATCACACATTTGCCCCAGTATGGAGGGCCTAAAGTGTTATTTCACTAGGGGAACCAACCAGAAACGTCAACTATGTACTGATGTGGGGAGTATGTACCTTATGGGTGGTCGGGGTGGGATTAGACTTTGACAGGGGATGATGGTAAGGTAGGGACGCTAACTGACTCAGACAAAAATGAACACACATGTTACCCAAGTCACTACACAAATGCTTCGCAGAGAGTTAACATTTAAAACATGATAGGAAATTTTTTATGGGCATTTCGGTCATTTATCATGGGATGGAAGGGATGCAACGTTTGGTTAAAAAATGTGAGCAAGCTAAAAATTTGAAAAAACGGAGTGACTTGAAACACCTTGAGCTCGCAACGAAGTATGGCTAAACTTTTTCAAAAAGAATTATTTATCTCACAAGAATGCCTCACCTCTCATCACAATCTTTCTCTCAAAATTATGTTTTTCGTTTTTATAATGCATCTTTGTAAGTATGCAAATGAATGAATCGCGTGAAATGAGAATGCAAATGAACGAATGAATGTATGTGAAATGAGAATGTGATGTATGGGTATGAATATATGATTTTATTCGTCATGTCGGGGAATTATAAACTTTTCATTGGAGAGTAAAGTACAAAATTTAATTTTGACTTCAACGTGCACGCTTTCTCCAAGGTAAAGATTAAAATTCACACTGGTCATAAAAGTGCATGCAACAATAGATGTTTATTTGCTTTGTATGCATGTGATATATTTTCTAAAAAGTAGTAAAAAATGATTTTTGGTTGTTTTTTATTTTTTTTGATAAAAGACAGTATGCATAAATATTTGTTTGAATGCAAAGGTATAAAGCTCCTTTGTGACTCTAGAAAGGTATCCTATGGAGTGGGTCTAAGGTTTCTTTTATAGTGAACCTCGCAAGGATGGTTCTAAAGAATCCTACACATGGTCCCTAGAGCCAAGGACCCCAGTCAAGAATACTGACCCCAACAATAGGCAAGCTATTAGAAGGGATAGCATCCTTAAAAGGAATCAAACTCTAGGTGAGATTTTCATGACCACCCAACGAGACGTACGTCCCGCAGGCCATCACTACGCAATCTCGTTCTAACTTAGGGTACACTCAAGTCCGGGTAGAAGACTTTTCTCACGTGTGTGAAGTGTAGAAGTGAAGTGTGTGTAGGAGCGATCTAAAAAACAACCCAAAAAGTCATAAGCGCGCACAAACAAACGTATATACAAATATCGTCTTCTATCCTAGAGTTTATATATAACATAAAAATATAATATGCAAAGAATAATAATAATAAATAAACAAATAAATAAAGGGAAGGGTAAAAATTAAGTTAATCCTAAATAATTAGACTAGGTTTTGACTCTCTAAAAAGTTAAGTCCCCAGTGAAGTCGCCAGCTGTAGCGACCGAAAAATCCGGGAAAGGATTCTTCGAAAGGTTCTTAGGAAGCCGCCACCAAATTTTAGTTTAAGGGCAAATTCGGAAAATCCCTTTAGGTTTAGGACAAGGCCGGTTTAGGGTTCGGGAGTCATTATGTGTGGGGAAGGTATTAGCACCCCACGACATCCTTGGTCTAATTAATTAGGACTTATTAATGATTACCCTTTTATTTATAGGGGAAAAGACTTATTTAAATTTTTAGTTTTTAGTGCTTGACAAGAGTTGAGTCTTGCTCCTACGTACCTCCAGATGCAATGGAGGAATCAAAGCTACGTAGTTCTTCCTGAAAAAGGTTGTGGGTTGGTGTTTTTTAATGTAGGGGTCCTAGGATTCCTTGAACTGTACAGCTCACTGATTCCTAGGACGCCGGCTAACCCGATTGTACAACCGACTTAGCCCCCTACTTTTTGAAAATAATTTTAGAGTTTTTGAAAGAAAGTGGTTTGGTATGAGGTGGGTTCGTTTTAGAATAGGTATTCTAGAACTCCTGAACTGTACAACTCATTAGTTCTAGAACGCTGACCAACCCGACTGTACAGCCGACTTAATCCCCTATTTTTTAGGAAAATGGTTTATTCGTATTTATATTTCATTAAGTTTGCAGGGTTACTGAACTGTACAGCTCATTGGCCCTAAAATAATGACTAACCCGGTTGTACAACCGACTTAGCCGTTTATTTAATTTTGCGAGAAAAATTATTTACGTTTGCGCTGAAAAATAATTAAAAAGTGAAACAGGGGTGAACATAGTAGATTGGGGTTTTATTAACATCCGGTCTCAGTATAAATAATAAGGGGTGCAACAGAAAGCCCGATTCGCATCAGGAGCCTGTAATGCAAACGGGCTTTAGTAGGGGCGTCTTGGCGGAATAGTGGGGTGCAACTATTAATCTGAACATTAAAATAAAAATTAAAAAAAACAGAATAGGGTATATAAACATTACAGGAAAGGAAACCCTAAAAATTCATTCACCCCCTTTCCCTAAAACCACTGCCGCGACGCCGCAGAGAGGGGAGAGAGTATCACGGCGAAAATCTCGCCGGTTTCACGGCGCGAGCGCCAACGCGCGGTTTCCTCGAGTCTTGCGCGACCGTGAGAGAAGAAGGAGGGTGGTTTCGGTTATGGGTGGTTACGACGGCGCGGCGGCGAGGGTGGCGGACGGTGGTGTTGGTGACGGTGTTGACGAAGGTAAACTTCGTTTTTCTTTCTCTGTTCTCCCTTCTTTTTCGTTTTTTAGTTTTTCTTTTTTGTTTCTTCTCTTTTTATTCAAAGATCAAACAGATCTGATGTGTTTTCTTGTTTCTGGGCTCGGTTTTGATGGTATTCTGTGTGGAGGAAGCTTCGGTCGTGGTGAAACGGTGATCGCTGGGTCAGTTTGAGGGCAAGCTCGCCGGAGGCTTGCCGTAGAAGACGATCAGAAGAATTCGTCGCCGGAGAACGTGACTAGAGGTTAGATTTTTGATTCTTTTGGCTGGTTTCTTTTTAATTCTGTTTCCTGCTCCTCCTACTCTTCTCTCTGTTTTCTTTTTTTTTAATCTATGTGATTTCCTGTTATTACATGTTTTTGCAACTTGCTGTTTATATTTTATTATTCACTAATTTTCATTCATAAAAAACTATTTTGATTCAAAACAACACTAACAGAGGCAAAGCCTTTTTTAAGTACAACTTGATCTATTTATGTGAGAATACAGAGACCTTGATCCGATTGTTAAACAACAAAGAAAGCTTGATATCTACATTTTCAACAAAACATATGTGCGTAAAAAAAAGAATTTAAGTTTTAGATACCAACCTACAATTCCAGCCTCTGTTTTAGCTTCCTTGTGTGTCTGTTTTGAACAATCGTATCCACTGCAACTGCTGCTATGTGTATTCCTTTGGCTGCTGTTGTTCCTCTCTTAAAACCCAAAAACAGTGTTTTGTGGATTAGGGTTTCAATGTGAAACTCTAATCCTTATTTTTTCTAGTGATTTTCGCAGCTTTTTCTATGCTGATTTCTGTGTGTTTTTGACTGCTAATTGACTGCTTATTTATAGTTAAAAATTAGGTTAGGGCATTTATTGTTTTTGGTAGGTGTTGCCTTCCCGAGGGGTTTTCTTCGTTTACAACGTTTTAAAACAATGAAGTCGCCACCAATATTTTTATAAGGAAAATATTGAAGAAAAACCTTATTGGAAAGCGGATGGTCTTTTGAAAACCGAAAGGTTTGGGTTCGTGGATTCGGTTAGGCATGGGAAAGGTATTAGCGCCTCACCTCCTGTGAAACTTAATTAATCATGTGATTTTAAGTGTTGAGATCAATTGAGCAAAGGCTCCAAGTGATCACCACTTAGTTCCTCATTGTTAATGATTATGCGGCGGAGGCTTATGAAAAACCATTAACAAAGTTTTTATTTAATGAAAAGTATTTAGGTTGAAAAAGAATTAAAAAAAAACGAGAAAAAGGTGAAGAATTGCAAAATGGGGGTGTCATTAGTTACGGGGAGTGGTATAACTAAACAGGGGGTGTAAAACGTAAGCCCAGTTCGCATATGGGAGCCCAGTATGCGAAACTGGGCTTAAGTGAGGGAGGTTGTATGTGTTAATTCACGGGGTACAAATAGTAATCTGATAAATTAAAAACAAATAATTTTAGAGACCCATATAGGCCCAAAACTAAAAAAAAACCCTAAAAATTTTCTTCCCTCTCCTTGTTCCTTGCTGCGCCGCTGCACTTCTCCTCCCACCATCAATGGCGAAAATCTCGCCACAATCAACGCGCCGATGCACTCCTTCAAGTTCGTTCCTTCGAGTTCTTCTTGTTTCTTGGCTCTCTTTCTTTCGGTTTCACCCTCCTCTTCCTCTTATTTTCTTCTTGTGTTTGTTTGGATGGTGTTTGGATCGGTTTGGTGGTCATGTGAGGTGAGAGAGAACGAAATGAGAGAGAGGTGAAGTCCGAGGGGAATATCGGCCTTAGGGAAGGAGGAAAAGGAAAGGGGAAACACGAAGGTGTGAGGGAGTGAGAACGACGAAGCTCGCGAAGGGGGAGGGTCTGGTTTCCATAGCAAGGGGTCTCGGTTTGGGGGAGAGAGGGAGGACGGTGGCGAGGTGACGGGTGGGACTGGTGGTTCGCGGCTGCTTGTGGTGGTTTAGGGTCGATTTATGATGGTTTGTGATGAGGTTTGAGGGCTGGTCGGTTCTGTGAAGAAAGTGGGGGGAACTGTTTGTAGTGGTGGTGGTGGCTGTTTGGATGGTGAGTGGGGGTTGTTGGGGTTGGTGATGGTGGTTGCTGGTGGTTGGTGATGGTGGTTGCTGTTGGTTGGTGATGATGGTTGCTGGTGGTTGTTCCACCTACATTTTTGGACAGATCTGTTTTTTGTATTAGGTTGATTTTCGTCGTGTTGTTGTTGTCTTGAAATTCGTGCCTGACTGTCTTTTTATAGTTGAAATTTAGGTCTCAGCATTGATTACGGTTTGATCGGGCTTTGGTGGACTTTCGAGTTTGGATCAAGCCAAAGAACTTGGAGAGCACCGTTGGAACCCCAACTCTATCTTCTTATTCTTTTTTTATACATTTTTTTTATTTTTGTAATTTTCGAATTTATTTATTTTTGTATATTTGTATTATTATTTTTGTATTTTTTGGACATTTGGACATTTGAACACTTCTAACTTGTAATAAAAATTAAATAGATTCTTTTTGACATTTTTGGATTATATAACACTTTTAAATTGTAAATAACACTAAATGGAATTTTTGGCATTTTGGATTATACATATATACTTAAAATAAATTAACTCTACAAAGAAAAGAATAATAATAAAAGTGTCCGCCAAACACAAAGACGAGCGGGCCGAGACTAGACGAATACGCTAAAACGAGACTCAAATAGGAGAAATGAGCTCATTAGCTAAAGACACTACTTATGTATGCGACTAAACTCAAATACGAAGATTAAATTGAAGAACGCATACGAAAAAAATGATCATTCGCGTGTCCGCTTAATTTAAACAATGGTATTTCAATTTAGTTGAAATTTGGATAACTAAAATTGACTTAAATTAGAAAGAGGCGGACAAAATTGGGGTATTATTACAGTTTGCCTCTTTTATTTCACATTTAGCGAAAAAATATGAATTGGCCTTTTCATATTTGTTGGTGAAATGGAAATAAAGATATAGAAATAATACTAATTTTGTCCGCCTTGAAAAAGTTCAAATCTTTGGGGGTTTTTTTTCTTTGAGGGGTTAACAGTGGTCGCATTAACGAGAAAGCAATAAATTGGAAAAAACAGTAAATTGGGAAAAGCGGTAAATTGGAAATTCGGAGGTTGCCTAAAACCTTTTAACGGACTCTTGTCGAGTACGAGCTCTGGGGGTGGCCTTTTCGAGCGGCCGATCAATATCAGGTCCGGAACTGATTTGATCAATGGATTTACGCTGTGCCTTAGGTGACCTGACTAATCCGGAAGGACTTAACGAAGTCTCGATGGATCCATCGGCGTGCTCGTGCGATGTTGTGATGCGTGGAAGGAGTTCACTAACTCGAAGGAGTTCACTAACTCGGGTTGATGGAGTTTACGAACTCGGATTGATGGAGTTCACGAACTGCGGGGTGGCCTTTTCGAGCGCCGATCAACATCGTGTCGGGCCGATTTGATCAATGGATTTACGTTGTGCCTTAGGTGACACAACTAATCCGAAGGACTTAACGAAATCGATGGATCCATCGCGTGCTTTCGTACGACGATGTTGTGATCTGTGGAAGGAGTTCACTAACTCAAGGAGTTCACTAACTCGGGTTGATGGAGTTTACGAACTCGGATTGATGGAGTTTACGAACTCGTGTCTTCGAAGCGCCGTATTGATGGAGTTTACTGAACTCGTCTTTGATGGAGTTTACTGAACTCTGTGGCCGATGGAGTTTACTGAACTCTGTCTTTGATGGAGTTTACTGAACTCTGTCTTTGATGGAGTTTACGAACTCTGTCTTTGATGGAGTTCTGAACTCTGTCTTGATGGTGATTTTCTAAAAATGGGACTTTTGGGACTCTCGTCCGAAGTAACTTTTCTCTTGGATGGTGCATCAAATGCATGCACTTGGGTATTTGGGTGCACATGGATGCAATGATTGATTTTGGTGGGATGTTTCTTCTGTTTGATTATTCTTTCGCTCTTACGAGATCACGAATTTGAAAGTGTGATGCACTCTTGTTTGATGCCATGGAGTGATGAATGGTATGGATGACATGAGAATGATGAATGACATGAAGGTGTTGTGTTCTTTTTGTGTTCCGCCTATGCGTGATTTTTCTTTTTTTTTTTTTTTTTTTTTTTTTTGCTTAAGCGGCTTTCTTTTACGCTTATTTGTTGTTTTTTTTTTTTTTCTTTGGTTAAATCCATCTGCCGGACGGAAGTCGCCTCGGGACGATGATCACGCGAGATTTGCGCCTTTGGTTAAATCACGATCGCTTTTTTTGCAATTTTATTCACTTGAGAAATCATTTCTTTCTCGTATTTTTCAAAGATTTCGCAATGATCCTGTAATGCTCTGAGCGTACACATGTTTTGCAAATCAATTTCATCAATCATAAAAGTTATTATTTTGAAAGAAAGCTGAATAGGTGAAAGCGAGAGACCACGAAAAGCACATATATGAAAGAGAAGTTGGACTTTTATTGATATAGAAATTGGACGTGCGAGAAAGTCACGCCAATTGAAAGTACATTGCAATCTTTCTTTTAAATCGAGAAAATACAAGAGAAAGGAACAGATCTTGTGATTTCATCTCTCAAGTAATGCTTGGTGCGCGTTCATACTCATAACTCGATCGCCTCTTATCCAAACCTTTGGGAGTCTTGATTGCCTTTCCTTTTCTCGAGCCCAAGTTTTCGACCCTAATTTTTGCCTCAATCGCTTCTTTGCGAGTTTTCAATCCACCTGTCGCTCTGATTTTGCCTAGGCCGCCGCTGCGGGTTTTCACCCTAGCGAGCTAACTTTTCCTTGGCTTATCTTTCTCTTTTTTGTTTATTTTTCTAGGCATAATACTTCTTGATCACATCTGAGTTCACTGGATTTGGAATCTCATCTCCGTCCATGTTTGCCAGGATTAGAGCTCCTTTTGAGAATGCCTTCTTCACCACATAAGGTCCTTCATATTTGGGAGTCCATTTGCCCCTGGGGTCCGTCTGTATTGGCAAGATCTGCTTGAGTACAAGGTCTCTCCTTCTTGAAATTCACGAGGACGGACTCTTTTGTCAAAAGCCCTTATCATCCTCTGTTGGTACAACCGCCCATGACACATTCATGCGCCACCGTTTCGTCAATGATGTTCAACCCGGTCAAGACGGATCAACCCGTTCTCGCTTCATCAAGTTCTGTCTCCATTAACACGTGCGCGAGATGGTATTTCAACTTCAATGGGAGGATCGCCCAGGCCGTAAACCGATGAGTAGGGGGTTGCCCCGGTTGAGGTGCGCACCGAGGTTCTAACCATGCATGCAGGGCAAAGGGAGCATTTCATGCCAATCCTTGTATGTTACCACCATCTTTTGCACAATCTTCTTGATGTTTTTGTTAGTTTGCCTCAATCGCCCCATTCATCTTTGGGCGGTAAGGAGAAGAATTGTGATCTTTGTATTTTGAAATTTTCACACAGTCCTTCATCATTCTCATTGTTCAAGTTCTTTGCCGTTATGCGTGATAATCTTGTTTGGAAGACCGTAGCGGCAAACCAAATCTTTCTTGATGAACTTGGCAACCATCGAATCAGGTTATACTTGAATATGAGGCGACAACCCACTTGGTGATCTCTAGAACTTTGCCCTGATGTAACTTGACTGAATCTTGGCGTGCCAGCCTTTTGATTTTTCTTTCTCCCTTTTTTTTTTGAGATTTTTTTTTGGACAAACATATTTATGTAAATAAACTTACTTTCCTAAAGCTAAAACTCTGAGAAAACAAAAGCAATCGATCATTGATCGGAATGGGTTTTTGGAGATTGTGTATTTTTGTGGAGGAAGGATGATTGGGTTTAATGAAGTGCTTGAAGCTAATGGTAGGATGATTTTTATTCGGCGTTGGCTGACGTTTGATGATTTATGATGGTTATTTGGCTTGATGAGGTGTTTGGAAGTTTTATTCCTGGCTAAGGGTTGGTGGAGGGCGGGATGTCGAGGTCAAAGGGAAGTATTTGCAGTTTATTGAGACAAGGATCTCTTGTGTTTTGTGGTAACGTGTATCAGCTCACCACTTACATTTCTTTTGTATTTTTGGGATTTTCATTTTTAAATCCCTTTTTTTTTCTTTTTTCTTTTTTGATTTTTTTCTTTGATTTTTTTCTTTTTTGATTTTTTTTCTTTGACTCGGGTGAGCTTGATAAAAAGTGATGCATCTTTTTTGATATTTGAGGTGATCCTTATCTAGGGTGATTTTTAGATTTTTTGGCTTACAGTGGGTAGCATAGTTTTTTCGAGAATATGGGAAGATGGTCGAACTTTATTCCAAATCACGATTGCTCGTTTTCTCAAAAAATTAACTCAAGGACAATAATTTATTTACTCCTATATATTTGCCCTCTCTTTTTTTTTTATATATATATATTTTTTTTTTGAAGGAGAAAATCATCTTTGGGACTAGCACGATTCAGATCTCTGTAGTCGACGCACATTCTGACCTTCCTATCCTTCTTGGGAACTGAGACAATATTGGCAAACCACTGTGGGTGCTTGGCCCTTTGCTAGGAACCCCGCATCAAACCGCTTTTTACCTCATCCCGGATTTTGGTGACATCTATGGCTTCATTCTTCTTAATTTACTCGCTTGATCGGTGGGCACCACGGCTTGACCAAGCAACTTGTGTTCAACAATGTCGGTATCTAACCCCGGCATATCTTTATGCGACCATGCAAAGACGTCAAGACAATCATGCAAGAGCTGGATTAACTTTTTGCGTTCACCATCTTCCATGGCGGTACCGACCTTAACTTCTCTTTTATCTTCTTATGTACCCAGGTTGACGATCTCAATTGACTCCCCATGAGGTTGAATGATCTTTTATTCTTGCTCTATTAATCTCATTAATTCCGGAGGAGTATCCCAGTCGTCCTCAACATCCTCCTCGGCTTGATTAACCGGGTAATCAAAGTCACAGTATGAGTTATGGGCATTATTATTTTCAGAGACTATTTTCGATCTGCATTAAAATGGAGCGGCGAATAAAGACAAAGAAAAGGCACACAAACGAGAGATGAAGATGTAAATTTTATTGAAAATTCAAAATAACACTTTATTGATTGATGAGTTTTGACAAAAACATGTGTGCCCGAATGAAATGTTCCAAGGCCTTGGGCAGAGCCGAGGAATCTACATTACAATGAAAATTACTTTAAATTGAAAAATACGGGGAAATCCACGGTCTCCCAGTTTTGCAGCTTCTCTCGAATAGCACAACAGCGCACTAAGTTGACAACACAAACATTTGAGCTTGATCCTTCTTCAACCACATTAACTCAGTCGGGGTTCATCAGCGGATTGGTGGTTACATTGGGTCATTGGAATGATATGCTCTTCGCATCAAGTAATTCTTGCACCACATACTTGAATGCTTTACAATCCTCCACCACGCTGACCTATCGCCCCGAGAATGAAAGCGCGCGTAGCATTTGCGTTGTACCACATGGGATAGGGAGGCCGATATGGCTTCATTTGACGAGTATTGATTATTTTGTTGGTGATGAGATAATTAAACAAGTCAGATTGTAGGACATGGGAATAGGATCAAAGGCGACAGCTTCCTTTCACCGTAGTTCCAGATCTTGGTAGTTTAGTGAAATGGTTGTGCAGTGGTGCTTGAGAAGGAATAGCTTGCATAGGATTGTTGTGTGATGGGCCACCGCTCCAATAATTGCGTTGGTTTCACCTCTCGTCTTTTGTGGGGCCCCAGAAAAGGCTTTTTCTCGACGGGAAGGAGGTGTTGGGCCATGAGATATTCTTCCTCATTGCGCATGCCATTCTCTACTCTTTCTCCCGTGACGACCATTTCAGGAGAAATTCGAGGCTCGCCGCCAACCAACCTATCATAATATACCGCAGAAGGGTATCCATAAACATGTGGACCATTTCTTTGTCCATGGGGGTTTTACTTGAGCGGCGAGATTCCTCCACCTTTGAGCGTACTCTTTGAGCGACTCATTATCTCTCTTAGACATGCATTATGGCGGGGTCCTATCCGGAGCCAAATCATTGTTATCTTGGTATTGACGCATAAAAGCATCCGCCATGTCCTTCCAAAGAATGGATATTGGTTGGTTCCAACCGCATGCATGTACCCGATCGAGGAGCTCCAGCTAAACTTTCCCAAAGCGGTGCATCATCGAGTTCTCATCCGGGCATGGGCGGTCATTTTCGGCCGTACATCGTCACATGATAGATCGGGCAAGTCGTCCCTCTCAGTATTTATCAAAAGTTGGTGCTTTGAATTTGGGAGGCAAGACTAGATTAGGGACCAAACACACGGCTCATGGGCATTTCGGCCCGTGAACTCGCGCTCCTTCTCTACGACTCTTAATCTCTCTCTGGCATGCATGCGACTTACGGTTTGAGGAGGGTAATTACGAGGAAAACATTCACACCGTAATGAGGATTATTCATCGTCACTACGGTGGGGTTCACGTGTGGGTCACGTGAGTGAATTGTATTCCCGTGATGGGTCCCCGAACTTGGGGATGGACCATTCTTTGGTGAATGAAAGCCAAACGGAGTTCCTTGCGGAATAGGAATCGAATTTGGGCCTCGAGCGTTCCCGCTCCTCCATTGTTTGCGGTGAGATGGGTTGGACTCGCTCTGCGCAATCCTGGGGGATTACTTCCTGCATTAGCCTCGGCTCACGAGGTGTGTATCCGGGTGGGAGTCCCCGGCATCCCATGCATGACCGGGCTTGGCTCTGGTTGTTGGCGACGGCCCGACGACGGTATGGCGAAGGTGTAGTATCGCCATTATTTCGGTCTATCAAGATTTTCTTTCGGAGGATTGGGAGACTCAAAGAAAGCGGTCCGGCGGCCGTCTTCAATAATAGGATAGCGGCAGCGGGACTTTCAAATAGCGATGCCTCCGATTTTCCCTCGAAACGGAACTTGAATGTATCGCCATTATTTTAATGCATGAAGAATCTAATGATGAATTTTTCAAGATGCTTCCATTGCCCCCAGGTTTGGTGGTATTCATTTTCGAACTCATGCCATTTTCTGAACCAATTGCAACTTTGAGAAATAAAGCGGATTGGGAGACTATGAATGGTGGGAATTTAGGGTCTAAATCATGGTCCTCTCATGATTCAATCACTTCTTCCTAAGAGCTCTTCAATAATAGGATAGTCAGAGTCATCATGACAAAGCATACTCTTGGTTGAGAGCCATTCTACGCCACTGAGCGCCCACTCTCCTAGCTTGTAGGCCCCACGCCCCAGTCAAATAGCGATGCCCTAACCTGCAGCAGCTTAGCATGTTGTCTACCCTAGGTTTATTATCAAATAAGCCATCCTAGATCTAGAGTTTCAACAACGACTAAGTGAATTACTTACCTCACTTATGAATGGGGAGTATGCATGAAGAACAATACAAGCAAATAAGTAAACTGAAGCAATCATAGAAAGGAAGAAGCGAATGAATGAATAGAGTATGAAAAAGAAGAAGAATAAGATATTCAAATCAAACACACAAATCACATATTTAATTAATTAGGCTCGACCTCTTTTAAAATTTTTTAGTCCCCAAAGGAAGTCGCACACTGCTTGCGCTAAAAGTCCCCGAGGGGTTTTTCTTCGTTTACAACGTTTTAAAACAATGAAGTCGCCACCAATATTTTTATAAGGAAAATATTGAAGAAAAACCTTATTGGAAAGCGGATGGTCTTTTGAAAAACCGAAAGGTTTGGGTTCGGGGGTCGGTTAGGCATGGGGAAGGTATTAGCGCCCCACACTCCTTTCTACCGAAAGGAACCTTTAATTAATCATGTGATTTTAAGTGTTGATTTGAAAAATATTTAAATTTGCCTCTTTTGAATAGACTTAATGAATATATTTATTTTCGACGCTTCGCGAGAGTTAGCCGCTTTGGTTTTTTGAGAGGAAAAATGTTTTTTAGTTTGTTGTGCTTGACGGAGGGGATCCGCTCCTACGTATCTCCAGGTGCGATGGAGAAATCAAAGCTACGTAGTTCTAGGTTTTTGTTTTTATTTTGTTCAATTGATTAATTGTGAAATTGAGCTTTCATGATGATCAATTGAGCGAAGGCTCCAAGTGACCACCATTAGTACTCCATTGTTAATAATCATGCAAGCAAAGGCTTCGCAGGACCAATAACAAAGTTTTTGATTTAATGAAAAGTTTTTTTGGGAAAACTAGGCGTTCGTGATGATCAATTGAGCAAAGGCTCCAAGTGATCACCACTAGTTCCTCATTGTCAATGATTATGCAAGCAGAGGCTTCGCAAAACCATTAACAAAGTTTTTATTTAATGAAAAGTATTTAGAAAAATCAGGCATTCATGATGATCAATTGAGCAAAGGCTCCAAGTGATCACCACTAGTTCCTCATTGTTAATGATTATGCAAGCAGAGGCTTCGCAAAAACCATTAACAAAGTTTTTTGATTATTTAAAGTTTTTAGAAAAATTAGGCATTCATGATGATCAATTGAGCAAAGGCTCCAAGTGATCACCACTAGTTCCTCATTGTTAATGATTATGCGAGCAGAGGCTTCGCAAAACCATTAACAAAGTTTTTATTTAATGAAAAGTATTTAGGTTGAAAAAGAATTAAAAAAAAACGAGAAAAAGGTGAAGAATTGCAAAATGGGGGTGTCATTAGTTACGGGGAGTGGTATAACTAAACAGGGGGTGTAAAACGTAAGCCCAGTTCGCATATGGGAGCCCAAAGATGCGGCCCGGGCTTAAGTGAGGAGGTTGTATGTGTTAATTCACGGGGTACAAATAGTAATCTGATAAATTAAAAACAAATAATTTTAGAGACCCATATAGGCCCAAAACTAAAAAAAAACCCTAAAAATTTTCTTCCCTCTCCTTGTTCCTTGCTGCGCCGCTGCACTTCTCCTCCCACCATCAATGGCGAAAATCTCGCCACAATCAACGCGCCGATGCACTCCTTGAAGTTCGTTCCTTCGAGTTCTTCTTGTTTCTTGCTCTTCTCTTTCTTTCGGTTTCACCTCCTCCTCTTCCTCTTATTTTCTTCTTGTGTTTGTTTGGATGGTGTTTGGATCGGTTTGGTGGCTGTGGGTGAGGGAGAGGAACGAAATGAGAGAGAGGGTGAAGTCTGAGGGGAAATATCGGCCTTAGGGAAGGAGGAAAAGGAAAGGGGAAACACGAAGGTGTGAGGGAGTGAGAACGACGAAGCTCGCGAAGGGGGAGGGTCTGGTTTCCATAGCAAGGGTCTCGGTTTGGGGAGAGGGAGGACGGTGGCGAGGTGTGACGGGTGGGGCCGTGGTTCGCGGTGCTTGTGGTGGTTTAGGGTCGATTTATGATGGTTTGTGATGAGGTTTGAGGGCTGGTCGGTTCTGTGAAGAAAGTGGGGGGAACTGTTTGTAGTGGTGGTGGTGGCTGTTTGGATGGTGAGTGGGGGTTGTTGGGGTTGGTGATGGTGGTTGCTGGTGGTTGGTGATGGTGGTTGCTGTTGGTTGGTGATGATGGTTGCTGGTGGTTGTTCCACCTACATTTTTGGACAGATCTGTTTTTTGTATTAGGTTGATTTTCGTCGTGTTGTTGTTGTCTTGAAATTCGTACTTGATCGCTCTTTTATAGTTGAAATTTAGGTCTCGGCATTGATTACGGTTTGATCGGGCTTTGACTGGACTTTCAGGTTTGGATCCAAGCCCAACTTGGAGAGCAAAATTGTTGGAACCCCAACTTTCTCATTATTCTTGTTTTTCTGTTTTTTTATTTTTTGTAATTTTCGAATTTATTTATTTTTGTATATTTGTATTATTATTTTTGTATTTTTTGGACATTTGGACATTTGAACACTTCTAACTTGTAATAAAAATTAAATAGATTCTTTTTGACATTTTTGGATTATATAACACTTTTAAATTGTAAATAACACTAAATGGAATTTTTGGCATTTTGGATTATACATATATACTTAAAATAAATTAACTCTACAAAGAAAAGAATAATAATAAAGGAGTGCAAGCCAAACACAAAGACGAGCGGGCGGAGATTACGCTAAAACGAGACTCAAATAGGAGAAATGAGCTCATTAGCTAAAGACACTACTTATGTACGACTAAACTTTTCGAAAAAAATGATCATTCGTATTAAAATTGACTTAAATTAGAAAGAGGCGGACAAAATTGATTACATATGGATAATTTTCGTGTCTTCCGAGCCCAAACCTGCAAGCTTGAAATTGGCTTGCTGCACTGGAACCCTATTTTCTTGTTTTTTGTTATTTTTAGATTTATAACTATTTTGTATTACTATTTTTGAACTCTTAAGAGCTTAAAAATTGTAAAATTAACTAAATAGCGTTTTTGACATTTTTTGGATTTTATATAGTATTTTTAAATTGTAAATTAAATTAAATTGAATATTTTGACATTTTTAGACATATTGGACTCTTAAACATTGTAAATTAAACTAAATTGAATTTTTGACATTTTTAGACTTATTAAGTGCTTAAATAAATTAAGTGAACAAAGTAAGAAAAAATAATAATAGGAAAAAATCAAATATAAAGACGCAAACGAATATAAAGACTTGATGAACTGACTTGATACAAGACTAGACTAGAACAATATAAGAAAATGGGCGCGTTAAAAATAACTCGGAATCGCATCCTTAGGTCTGAATTTAAGCCAACTTTGAGAAAAATGGATTTTGGTAGACCGGTTCACGTACGACTAAACTTGAATACAGATATTAAATCGAAGAACGCACAAAAAGATCGATCATTCGCGCGCGCGCCTAATTTAAATAACGGTATTTTGAGTTAGTTGAACGTAGTAACTGGAATTGGCTAGGGTTGGTAATCGAGACTCTACACTAGTGATTCTCGTAATCATGCGACTCCGAAACACGCCCTTACTAAAAATAAACGACTAAAGCGAGAAAAAGAAGACAGACAAAATTGGGGTATAACAACTCACTTTATCAACAATAAATTGAAAAGTGTTCAATCCAACCCTATTATGGAATATAGGAATTCCCAGGTATTTACCAAGGTCATCAGTCATTTGAAATCCCATCTCATCACAAATCAGTCTACGAGATTGTCTGGTCACATTCTTTGAAAAATATACTCTAGTTTTTTCCATACTAACCTTCACTACTGAACTAGAAATGAGAACTGCATTGTAATATTGGCAATAAGTCTAGCTTGCTCTATGTTAGCCTCAGAGAACAGAATCAAGTCCTCCGCAAAAGCTAGATGAGAAATCTTAGGGCATCTAGGACTTATCTGGATAGACTTCCAAGAATTAGTCCCCACAACTTGGTCAATAAGGTGGAAGAGACGTTCAATACATAGAACAAAAAGATAAGGTGATATTGGATCACCTTGTCTAATACCTCTTTCAGGATTAAACTGGTCAAGAGCTTCACCATTCCAAAGAACTTGCATACTAACAGTAGATATGCAATACCAAAGGATTTGAATTACATAGCTAGGAAACCCAATATCTACAAGAGTTTCTTTTATGAAATTCCAGCTTAAACGATCATAAGCTTTCTCTAAATCAATCTTGATAGCCATCCAGCCTTTCTTCCCTGTTTTTTGTCTCATAGAATGAACAATCTCTTGAGCTATAATCACATTATCTCTACTCTGGCGTCTAGGAACAAAAGAACATTGGGCTGGGCCAATAATATCAGATAGAATTCCACGAATTCTTTGTTTTTTACCTTTTTTAATATGGACCACAAATGGTATTAACAGCATTGTGTGTAAACAAACATTTTTTACCGTAAAAGAGAAATTCAATAATAAAAAAACAAACAGGTGAATTGAAGTGTGGTGACGTATGTGAAGCTCAGGGGATGAAAAAGAATTTATTTTACTTCATTGAGGACAAAGATGGAATATTATAAAAATAATAAAGGTAAAAATGATTAAAAAGATGAGACGCTAAAAGTTCAAACGCTATTTGAAGTATTGTTTCAAAAAACACTATAAGCTATTCCAGAAACGCTATTTGCTAAACACCTCTAATTTTTTCCATCCGCTATAAGCTAGTCAAATCCACTATAAGTTAGTAAATTTGGTTTGTCAAACAGAGCCTAATAGATAAGGGTACGCGCATGCCCAGCAGCAGGTATGAAGACGGATATTAAAGATGTTGGCCATTTGTGTACGGACAAATATATAGTGTAAGATCATGCACATAGTTGCTTGTTGCCACCCCTACTCCTATGCATCAGATTCTGAATTTCTGATTATGCAAGATTGAACCAAACCCAGAGTTAAAAAGAATGGTGGTCTCATTCCAGGAAACAAATCAGAAACTTTATATTTCATCATTCGTCAAAGATTGAGATCCTCTCTAGTTACTGCACCCATTTTTTGTATACTTAAATTTTGAGTTGAATTTTTATTTCTGACAATTAATTTCGAGTTTAAATGAACCAAACAATTTCAGTTAATTCGACCTTTCTTAAAGATAACATAATCGTAACTTACATAAAATGTGGCGCTAACTCAAACAAATCATCCATCAAGAATCGTTAATCAGACTACAATTGAACTCATAACAAATAACAATAATCTATTCAACCAAGTCACAACATATACGCAGATGCATAAATAAACAAGAAGCCAAACACCTAGATTTGTTCATAATAAAGAGTATATTGAAAACACAAAGGAAACGAATCATAATAAAGAGTATATTTTAAAAGAAAAAGAAAGATCGAGGGAGAAATTTCTCTCACCCGCGCGTTCGTTCGCTTTGTCAAACAAAAAGAGGGAGAACGAATGGGATCACGCCATGTGTCCTCAATGACGTCTCTCCCCCAATTGTCTGTTATCACAAGTGTAAGAAACGAGCAAGCTGCGTGGGGTTCACAACGCCGGAGAGGTGGGTCCCATCACCATTCAACAAGCACGCCACTTCCCTGTACTTTTCCCGCTCCTCCTCTACTTTCCGGCACGACGCCTCAATCGCTTCTCCCTCCTTGCCGTTGTCTTCCTCCGTCGACTCCTCTGTTTTGGGTGGGGCCCATGGCTGCCCCATGAGGGTTCCTTTGGTGAGGTACTCGTGAGCCAGGTAGCCCGCTAGGAGCTGATTGGACGACATCGACTTCGCGCCTCTATTGCTTGTAGTGTCTGTGGTGATTGGCTTTGAGCCGAGCCGATGAATTAGCTTATCCTGCTTGAGTAATTTTGTAGTGGGCTTGGGCCTATCAAATGGGTCTTCTCTTTCTTTGCGCTTATTGGTTGTGTTGCTAGGTGTTGTCACTCGACGAGGGGGGAGACACATCGTTTTGGTATTCATAGAGTTCTATCTGCATGCCACGTCACTACCAAACCACCCCAAAATAAAATAATAGTATTTCAAAAAAAAGTTTCAGAAAAGGAAAATAAAAGAACCCAACCGTAATTATCTCAAACTCTCGTTTCTGCGGAATGAGTAAAAAATCAGGGAGGAACAAGGGGAAAATTGCAAAATTAAAAGGGCAAAATGGTAAATTGGGATAAAACCCTATGAGTCGTTCTATGAAGAAGATTGATGAGGATGTGAGAGGGATGAGAGAGAAATTGTGGCCGAAAACTGGCAAAATCTGAAGATAGATTTGAGAAAGAGATGAGATAGAGAGAGAAAGGGGGAGAGGAGGAAAAATCAGAAACTGACGAAAAATTGATGTAGGGAAGGCAACATAAACGGGTTTGGGGTATTGGTATTTATAGTGGTGCTTCTGCTTAATTGCCCTTGTGAACTCGCGAAAATTACGTAAATGTCAACGAGTACGCGAAGTCACCAAATTACCCCTTTAATTTATTAGGTACGGAGGCAAACTTGGACCTTTTTCCCTTTTGAGCTTGCCATTTCGCACAAGTTACCACGGCTTGGATTCCGATAATAAGATAAGATAGCAATTGCATAGCATAATAATTACTCCCTCTGTTGTCCTAAGAAGGTAGCTCAGTTGGCGAGCTAAGGGACATAAAGGAGTGCACTATATGAGTGCAAGAAGGAGGTCTCGGGTTAAAGTCCCGGAAACTAACATTTCCCCACCCCCACTAACAATTGTCTATCTAAAAAAAAATTACTCCCTCCGTCTCATATCTTTTGATGTTTTGGCCTCTAAAATTTGTCTCAAAACTTTTGATGTTTTACAAACCCAATGCTATTTTAACTACTTTATTCCAACTTTACCCTTAATAAATCAGTACTCCTATATTTATTAAGCACATATACCAAAACTAATTATCCTATATATATTTACATTTGAGTTTCCAAGAGAAAGCCCACTACCATATACGATGCAATTATCTCAACACTTATCTATATAACTAACAATTGAGAATAACCTCATTAATTTTTTTAACACATGACACACTAATAGCATTTAGGCAATTAATGCTAGCTCCAAATAAATTATAAAATAATTTTTTTTAATATATTTCTATTATTTTTAAATATATTTCACTCAATAATTATTTTAAATGTGTAAAATTTCAAATTGTTTATGAGAATTAAATGAAAAAAAAAACATTTTATTTTAAATTACAACTCTCCAAGAAAATATGGCTATAAACAGTCAAGGTTGGGTGATGGTTTGATTCACTCTCCACACCATCACCTCATCTTCAATAAACATTGTTTTGTGTTATGGTTCTTTTCACTTTTCTTGGAGAGATCTTCTTAATCATTTGGATATTTCATATTGAAGGAGGTGAATACCATTGCTATTAGGGGATATATGGGTTTTTCTATAATTTCATCTTATTGCTATTAAATTGTTATATGACATGTTGTCAATTAGGTTTTCTATAATATGTCTATTTTGTTCAATTACTTTTGCGTCTCATGGTAGGTAAATCACCATATCAAATGTAATGTAAATCCCCATTTGGAAATTTCATGTTGAAAGAGTTGAATTCTATTGTATTTGAACGTTGGGTGTTGGGTTGTGTAAATCCCCATTTGGAAAATTCATGTTGAAAGAGTTGAGTTGAATTCTATTGCATGTGAACGAACCACATTGTTGATTTACAAGTTTCTTATAAGTGTTTTGAAGATTCAAATTTGTTTATATCAAATGTGTTTCTCGAACCAATTACGACTACTTGGTTTAGGTTGGTTCAAATTTTACGTTTTTTCCTCCAAAATTTGAGCCAAATAAATCTGATAATGGTTTTGGATTGAGCTCACAAGGCATACATTATAATGTTAATTTTCTAAAATATAAAACATATACTTTTATTTAATATTTCACGACTTCTAAATAATCAAAAATTTTCTAGAGTTTTTTTTTTAATAAGCAAGAGATTTCATTGAAACAGAGCAGAAGACATGCCCGACTGTTACAATGGGAAGGGGGAGGGCCTCCTCAAAACCTCCCAGAGCCAAAAACCCCTTGGGAAAAAGACTCCGGGAGGAAAAAGAGTACCTCACACAATAGAATCTGTGCAACAATGGGAAAAAAATGTCCTAGACCATTGCTTCTCCCCCACCTAAAGAGTGTAATAATAATTGTTTTAAAGCATACACTGAATTACAAAGGTTACAACATGGAAAAACACCCCAACGGGCAATTGTACCAGTCCGCCCAAGACACCTTGCAATTCCTCCCCTTCCTTGCCTTGAACCAACTCCAAGCCAAATCTTTAATTCCCGCCAAGATCATTGGAACGGAAGCAACCTCACCATTGAAAATTACCTTATTTCTTGCCATCCAAATGTTCCAAACTACCGCCATCAAAATAAGTTGTTTAACCCCTTTTTGCCTTTTACCTTTCACCAACCTCCCATACTCCACAAAATGAGAAACTATATCTTCTTCTTCACCGACCGACGACCCCAACCACATGAAAACGCTTCTCCATAAGCGCTTTGCAACCCCACAGGACACAAACAAGTGATCCACCGTCTCCTCTCCCCTAAAGCACAACACACAACTAAGCTCGTTTTGAGACCGTATAATGCCTCTTCTATGCAGTGCAACCCTAGTGGCAATCCGCTTCAACACAACTCTCCACGCAAAAACTTGAATTTTGGACGGAACATCACATTTCCAGATTTTTCTACAAGTTTCAACTGTATCGACCTGCTGAATATTCCTTCCACCTGCAGAGAAATTCAGCAAACAATCATAGCATTTTCTCACCGTGAACCCTCCCAACACATCCGGAACCCAAGACCATTTATCCGTGCGCTGAGACAACTCAATTGGCAGCAGAAGCTGCTGCAATTCTGCATAATCTGCAGCAGAGGCCGATCGGTCTGCAGGAAATTGCAGCAGACCATCAGACCGAAAACAATTCCAGCTCCACCCGACGTTTGTCCATTCGCCAAATTTATCAATCGTAGCCTCCTTGAACCTGCAACAATTAAATACAGCTGGAAATAAATCCTCCAAAAAATTTCTAGAGTTTGAAAATTACACAAAATAAATCTTATTTCCATCAATAGTCTTTTAATTCATAGTATTAAAATTTTACTACTTAGCCGTAAATTATTAGGGTAAAAAATCTAAGCAAATAGCATCTTGTACTTCTAAAATTACAAAACTATCATGACCAAACAACTATGAGTTGGTTTGGGTTGGTTAAAGTTTAACCCAAACACCAAAAATATTCGAACCAAACATATTGTTTTGGATTGGATTAGGGGTTAATTTAGATTTTAGATTTGCCCTATTATTATAGATGATTATTCATCTTTATTATTTAGCTGCGTAAAGTTCAAATATATTTGTTTTTTTCTTTCGGTCAAATAATTATATTCAATAGGCAAAATTACATCAGGAGACCTTTAAATTATTTATTTGTAACAAGTTGGACCTTTAAGTTTTTTTTGTAACAAATAGGCCCTTTAAGTTACTTAACGTTGACACCGTTGGCCCTATTAGTAAAATTTGATATCGTCAATTACATCAAAATACACCAAAATATGATTGGTTGAACCAAAATATATAAGCTAGAGTAATCACAATATTTAAAATAGCATAACATCAAAATATATAAGCTAGAAAAATCACTAAAACGGTCTATTTGTTACCAAAAAACTTAAAGATCCAGCTTGTTACAAATAAATAACTTAAAAGACACTCCGGCGTAATTTTGCCAATACAATATTTAGTTTTTTATTTTTCAGAAAAAGGAAGAATTCCTAGGGTCTGCTATTGGCGTCCGAGAGAGCACACACTGGTTGAAGGAGCATAGTAGCACTCTTGATTCGAATCGAAATCAAATCCATTTTTCAATTTGATCGTCTCACTCTCCGATCGTCAAATCCCTAACACAATGGTGAGAGGATTGCTGAACAAGATCGTCTCCCGCTCCCTCTCCGTCGCCGGCAAATGGCAGAACCAACAGCTCCGCCGCCTCAACATCCACGAGTACCAGGTTTCTCTCTCGATACATATAATCACAAATCAAATATACAGCGTTGAATCTTTTGTTTTCATTTAGGATTCCTCTCTTTCGAGTTTCCATACGCGACTTTTCTCTTTTTGTGATGATAAAAACTTGTTTTAATGAGAATACATGAATTTTCTCTAAATACTAATAATGATAATGATACTGTTGTAACAATAATAAATCGTGTGTTTGTGGATGATGATTCTGGAGTTCTTTTCTTTGAATCTATAATTTGTGAAATTGCCGATGTTTATTTGAAGCGATCGAGCATCGTTATAACGCATCGACTTTTGAATTTCCATGAAATCAGGGAGCAGAATTGATGAGCAAATACGGTGTCAACGTTCCCAGAGGTGTCGCTGTTTCCTCCGTTGAAGAAGTCAGAAAGGCCATCAAGGACGTATTCCCCAATCAAAATGAGGTAATCTATTACACAACTCAATGTACGCCAAAAAAATGAACTAGTAAATGTTAAAGTTGCAAACTGCTGCACTATGTTATCGTCGATTTCTTGTTTGAAAAGTTGAACCAGTGATGCAATTTTCCAATCTGGAATATATTTATTTCCAAATGTCTGTGCTGAATTTTAGTGTATGTTTTTATATGGAATTTTTGTGCAGTTGGTGGTTAAGAGTCAAATTTTAGCTGGTGGACGAGGCTTGGGAACTTTTAAAAGTGGCCTTCAGGGAGGAGTACACATTGTTAAGACTGACCAGGTTGAAGACTTAGCTGGTAATGCATGTCGTCTCTGTTATTCTTCAAATTGAAAATTTTCTTCTTTATTCATGTTTTTGTCTTTCAATATAAGACTCTACTAATATAATATCCTTGTTGTATTTGTTCAATTTGAATTCATAGATGTTAGAGTATTTGTTCAATTTGTATTTGTTCAATTTGAATTCATAGATGTTAGAGTATATAGATGTTAGAGTATTTTTGTCCTTATTAATATTATTATAACTGTTTCAGGGAAGATGCTTGGGCAGATACTGGTTACCAAACAGACTGGTCCTCAGGGGAAAGTTGTCAGCAAGGTTTGAAATTATTTAGTATTCTAATTGCAAATATGATAGCATTTTCGATATGCCTCTATATGCCAGAAATTTTCTTCTCTAAAAATTGAAATTTAGCGAGGCAATGCAACAGTATCAACATTCACAGATAAATTTTGCTCAAGTAGTTATTGTTTGTTTTCTTTATGGTGAAATTTGCTCCTTTTGGAGCTCACTGTGGATCTTGTTTCTTATGTATGATATATCTCTGTTTGGAGGATAAATTAAAATTGGCACTTACAAATGCTACTTCAAAATTTAGTTATTTTTCTATACTAGCTCAGCCTCAGCTGGCCATTAACCATTCATGTTAATGCGAATCTATTTCAGCTCATGAACTGTTGTAGCATAGCGTCCAAAACTGGTGAACCAGTATGATTTGAGTCATTTGATTGGTCAACTTGACAATTGTTATCTTATTCATTAACTAAACTTAAAGCTTATAACCATTTGTCGGATTCGGCAGTGTTGTCAACTGCGGATTGCCAACACTTGGATTCTTTGTGCTTGTTTTATTGGTAATGGATGGACATTTCATGTCAATGGATATCAAGTACTTTAGGGATTGCTTAGAGTTTCTTTGTTTTCTCTTTCTTTTTTAAATCTGCATACACAATGACAGCTGCTACTTTGTCTTAGTCAATACATTTGAAAGGGGGGCATTGCTGCTGCAAGAGTCAATTGTTTGACATCCAGTTGTCTAATTTATACAGGTTTACTTGTGTGAAAAGTTGTCACTTGTGAATGAGATGTACTTTGCTATAACTCTGGATCGTAAAACTGCTGGTCCAGTAAGTTTCTTATTTCAATATGTTAGCTGTGATTTACTTAAACGCTGTTAAAATTCTAATAATTTCTATATCACGTTTGTTATGACCTGCTTAATTTTAGTTTCTGTAAATTTGACCGATAAATAATTATGTTACTGAATACAATTTTTTTCCTGGTTGTGCTTTGGCAGCTTATAATTGCTTGTAAAAAGGGAGGAACCAGCATCGAAGACCTTGCAGAGAAATTTCCAGACATGATTATAAAGGTTTGTTATTCTCGGCATTTCTCTTGTTTAAAATTTCCATTTGAGTAGTATTCTTTGCAAGATACACCTGATGCATTCTTTCTTTCTTTCTAATAGGTACCCATTGATGTTTTTGAAGGAATTACTGACGAAGATGCTGCAAAGGTTGTTGATGGTTTGGCTCCCAAAGGGGCTGATAGAAATGAATCAATTGAACAAGTGAAGAATTTGTATAAACTTTTTGTTGAGTCTGACTGCACTCTTTTAGAAGTAAGCATGTGCAAGTTTTAGATGTGTGCACTTTCTACATATTCATTCTTTTGAAGAATTTCTATAATGACAGTCGATTATCTTATACAGATCAATCCCATAGCGGAGACTGCTGATAACCAATTGGTGGCTGCTGATGCTAAGTTGAATTTTGATGATAATGCTGCGTATCGCCAGAAAGAGATATTCAAACTTCGTGATACAACACAAGAGGATCCTCGAGAGGTTACTTACATGTTCTTCAATTTTTGTATTAACGGGAATCAAACATATGAGCCCTAAGTTCACACCATCATTACCTCTTGAGCCCAAGTGTTTTCAACCCAGCTCGGTGCTATAGTGTCTGACTTGGGTTCTGAAAATTAGGCCTGTTGTGTTTTTTGGCTGGGTTGAATACACATATTGGGTAAAGCCCAACTTGACATGATGCCACACAATATTGTAAATCTTTTTATTTTATTTTATTTTATTTTTACAATTAGTGATAAATAATTATTGAATTAATACCTTTACTCGCGAAAAAAAAGCATTGAGGAGTCTGCTTTATTTTTCATTTTGAGTCAAAGGAACGAACATGGAACTGAAATAACTCTTTAGATAACATGATAAAATATTTATATTCACATACTTCTTTTTTGCAATAATTAATATTTTATGCCATCTATTTTTTTAAAAAACTTTCCTACTTTGAAAACTTCATGACAACTAGGAAATATGCATAATGTTAAATCTGTATGTTTAATTTAAATACTGGGTTGGTCCAGTTATTAATTGGACCATGTCTGGGTCCAAAATTTGGCCGACTAAAATATTGGGCTGGGTTCCTAATGATATTATGTTTTTTTACAGAAATGATGATAGTATGTTCAACCCAGCTCATCCTGTCCCATGTGCACCCCTAAGCCTAGAGCCGAGCTTAAATAGATACCAACATTTCTTTCGTTGTATTTAGTTTGATGCTTTTGAAATGTCCATGGAGCTTGTGCTCATGAGTTATGATACAATTATGGGGTGATTGTGTGGTTCTACATGGCATTATCAGATTTCACGTGATCTATTTGTGCCTGATTAATAAAGCCTTAAATTCTAAATATTTTTCTTTCTCATTACTGGATAAATGTAACCGAATTTGTGTTTTTTTTAATCTTTGAACAGGTTACTGCTGCAAAGGCAGATTTGAATTATATTGGGTTAGATGGAGAAATTGGCTGCATGGTGAATGGAGCTGGGTTAGCAATGGCCACAATGGATATAATTAAGTTGCATGGGGGTACTCCTGCGAATTTTCTGGATGTAGGTGGGAATGCCTCTGAGGGCCAGGTAATGATTTACAGCCAGGATTGCTCCCATTATGGCATTGGTCTTAGACTATAACGATAGTCTATTTGAGATAATTGCTCTTGTTTGTTGCTTTATCAAACCTGCTTGTAATCTGCTGGTGCATTAACCGGAACTCCAAAATTATGATATTAGTTAAACGTCCTTTAGTTTTTACTGGATATTGCCTTCAATGATGTACGCCTTAAGATGCTTTTGTTTGTATTTATTGTAATTATGTAAATTAGGTGGTTGAGGCATTTAAGATATTGACCGCAGACGACAAAGTGAAGGCTATTTTGGTTAACATTTTTGGTGGTATAATGAAGTGTGATGTTATAGCCAGTGGAATAGTCAATGCGGCAAAGCAGGTTAGTAAAGTTACACCTATATGAAAAAGTAGCTGTATCCTTTGTCCTACATATGATAGATAATGAAGAGGGTATTTTCCTTAGCAAATTACTTATTTTAATTTTATCCTTATTATCAGTTTGTAGATACTTGTTTTATTAATTTATTTTATAATGGAAGACTAGCGTGATGTGAAGAAAATGTAATTTCTCTAGATTTCATGCCTTATTTTGGTATATATGACATGGCATAGATTCTTAACTTGGCAATTTTCAAATAAATTTGGATATAAAAAAGGGTTTTTAACATGACGTGTATATGTCAATCTCATTATGACATTAACTTCTCTTGCCATTATTTTCTAGGTTTCACTAAAAGTACCAGTAGTAGTTCGTCTTGAAGGCACCAATGTTGAACAAGGAAAAAGAATTTTGAAGGTAAATGCTAGGTTTATTAAATATAAATAGAAAATTAGTTCAAATTGTTTCAAATGCTTATTATGTGGATGTTCATCAATGGTTCAACAGGAAAGTGGTTTGGCATTAATAACGGCTGAAGATTTGGATGATGCAGCTCAGAAAGCAGTAAAAGCTTACAAATGAAGGGTCACTTCCTTTCAAATTTTAAAATCAGTTTAGTTGCAACATTATTTTGTGTTAAAAATTATTCAGAAGAAAATTGATGATAGAAATCTTCACATTGAAGCCGCAGTGGCTATCAAGGCGTTTCCAATAAGTTAACGCTTTTCAAATTGTAGTTCATTTGGGTTGATTCACGTGGTTGCTATTTGGCTTCTCTCTTGCAACTCAAGATACTGATCCCGTTCTGGTTAGTTTGGGGTAAAACTTTGGCTTAAGCATTGTGCTTACTATTTTTCATTATATTTTTACTAAACAACACAAATCAATGACTTGAATGGACAGTTAACCATTCCACACTTTTTGGTAATTTGCTGCACTTTTTTTTTAGGCTGAAAATAGTTCCAATAATGTGTAGAGAACTGTAAGATTTTTTTTCTTCCTGATTGAGTTCTGTTTAATCTTTATGCAAATAACATGGTGGTCCGTAAGGCGGACAAACCTGGAAATGGGTTCTCTTTGAATCCCTCCATTCCCCTTCTCTCTCTCTCTCTCTCTCTCTCTCTCTCTCTCCCCCCCCCCCCCTTTCTCTCTCTAACCCAATAAGTGAAAGTCCACTTCATCAATCGTTATGTATAGTTTACTCGAAACATGAATGGATCATAATTAAGAGTCGTTAAATTGAGTAGTTTACTATATTTTATCATAGGATACAGCTGCACCAGGAAATGTGCCTAAAAACTCAATCCTCTCCTCTCCTGTAACCACTATGGCACTGCTACACTGCCATACGGCTCGAGTCTCAACTACAAAGCAGAGAGACATTCTGACGCTCTCCATAACCACTATGGCACCGCTACATTGCAAAAAGGCTCAAGTCTTGACGGGCAAGGCAGAGAGATATCGTCATGCGAGGTAGAAACATCAAACTTATTTGATTAGAGAAAATATGTTTGAGGATTTTCCTGTTTCCCAACATTTTTCTAGATTTAGAATCTGTCAGCGACAATCTTGCGGTGGTACCGGTAATTTCAGTTGGAAAGAAAAGGAAGAGAGAGGAGGAAGAATCAAATAACCTGTGTGTGATGCATTAGAAGATTCGGTAGATTTGTTCACGACTCTTAGTAATGGTACAAATGATGATCACTTTTAGAGACCATCCGTTTTAGATTTTGACAAAATTTGGTTCTTTTAAAAAGTAATGTTAAAAGAACGGTCTTAAAAACATTGAGTTTAAAATATTGATTTGTGTTTGGTGATAAAATTTTAAAAGCGAGTTTAAAAGAATTGACTTCTTTTGGATAATAAATATGAATCACTTATGATGCATAAATTTGTAGAATTTTGTATATGTCACACTAGAATAGATTTTATCCAACGCAAAAACTAGAAATTGTTTGCTTCTATCGAAGTCAATTTTACTCACCCCGAATGAAATTTATCCACTAAGATTTGTAACCTAAACAGATGGACAATAGTTTTCAATTATACTCATCTTGTTTTTCTGGCAAAATTTACTTTGGACTCTCTATAATCTTAATCAAACATACACTTGTTTTGGCTTTTGAGATCAATGAGATATTCAAAGAGGTTGAATGGAAAGAATACGATAATAAGGATAGCTTTGTTTGAGAATCTTATACTTATGAAAATAATTTAACATACTTATAAACTGGTTGTTTCAATAAGCTATCGATGATAGTTTGTGATATATAATAGCTTACATTTGATATAAGAATGGTTTATTTATTTATTTTGACCAAATAAGAATGGTTTATTAAATTCTCCTTTTAATTATAGAAACAATTTATACATAACTACTTATACCATAAACACTTATATATTCAATGATTTCTTAAATACAACCCGCAACTAAAGAAAGTTGAGGGTATAGGTAATAGATACTCGTGCCAGGATTAAGGGTGAGTTTTGCCACATTATTGCCCTATTTGGCTCGAGAGAACACACAGTTTACACAAAAAAGATACTCGTGCTAGGGTACGAGCAATACCATTTACTGTTTACACTTATTAAGTATTTAATTAAATTATTTAGCACACCATCTCAGTATTCAAATTGATTATTGGGTTTTAATCTGTAATTCTTTTGAACTATATTAGATATAGTTAGTATTAGGAATTAGAAAATTAGTTAATGTCTAACTAACTTAGTTAGATTAGTTTAGAAGTTAGTTAGTGCCTAACTAACTTAACTAGGTTAGTTTAGAAGTTGTTACATGTGTAGTTAATTTTTTAAACTAATCTAACTAAGTTAGTTAGACACTAACTAATTTTCTAATTCCTAATACTAACTATATCTAATAAACTGTTGAGCTGATTTTTTTGGTTACCATGTTATTGGTCTTGCAGATTCACTCTGAACTTTCTTAGTGACTAATTTATCTTAATTTAACTACATGTGTCCGACTTTGTCGGTCAGTCTTCTCTCCCACCGCAACACACCCAATATTCGAATCGAGCTTGTCTGGGATCCAACCCATGACTATGCTATGCGAACCAACCCTTGTTGGTAGCTGGTTTCTTATTATGATTCAGATTATTATTATTTTTAACTGGAATGTTAATTTTTAACTAACTAATGTAACTGACAAAAAAAGTTAACTAATGTAATTCCTCCTTATTTTGTTACAGATTAGCACGGTTCCATTAATTATTTTGCATTCCAGGAAATTAGGAATTTTGAATGAGCAACATCCAGCACCTATTTATTTTAATTTTATCCATTCATTTGGACTTCATTCTTCATAGAAATGACCTGTTAGAGAGAGATCACATGCTAAATTTAGCATTTTCAAAATGGATTTCCTGTCTTTTTTATTAGTTACACCTAAAATTTAGGCCAGCTTATGGTTTTGATTGACTATGAATAATCATCAACCAAACAATTGCCATCGAATCAATAAAATTAAGGATATGTCACAATTTCCTTATACAGATTTTATTTGTTAAGATTTCTCACCATTGCCACCTTCATTACACATTTGTCAAAAACTAACTTCAGTTTTTGAACCATTATTATTCTCTCTCTCAATTTTTTTCATATGACAAAAGAAGCAAAAACCATATTGGCAGCAAGTCCTAAGAAATTAAGACTAAGAAAACATAACCCTTCTTCATTGATGGGTTCTCTTTGGAACATTTCTTCAATTCAAAGTTACATATATTGTTGACCTTTCAATTATCTGTCTGAGAACTTGTGAGTCTTAAAGTCAATGCTGGATTTTTATATTCCATTATATTTCTCTTAATTATTCTTAGTGCAAGTTGATAATTAAATTTGTCATAAGAGAGTATTGCAACATTGAGCATGAGCAGCAAGGTGAAGGTGAAGGGCCTTCTTAAAGGTCTTAGATACATATCTCAAATATTTGGTTAGTAAACATCCCTTTCATCTAATTAATTAATTAATTATTTCATGCATGTATAATGTTAATTAATTTTGATTAATTTATTCAGAAAATGAAAAAGAACAAGATATACAAATTGGATTTCCAACTGATGTAAAGCATGTAGCCCATATTGGATGGGATGGTCCTTCTGTAAATTCTCCCAGCTGGGTACGTAATTCTAAACTTTCTCAATTAATGTTCAATCTTGTAATTATTTAATTAATTAATTAAGTACCTAAAATTAATGGGGGCGGCTTGTGGTGTTTTCTTTTCAGATGAATGAATACAAAACTACTCCTGGGTTTTCATCAGCACCTTTAAGTCTAACAGAAGATGCTCAAAACAAAGCACAAGATAGCACAGTCAAATGGATTTCTGAAGGTACATAACATAAAAAAAAAAATTGTTTAGCCAATTTATATAAAGAATGAACTTTAAAAAATTTCAATTTCTATTATTATGTAATAATGAGAAGGAAAGAAAAAATAAAATAACAAAGGAATTGATTGATTGATTTTGTTGATGGTTAAAAATGTTTGGAAATAGATTCAAGGAGAAGAAGTTCTCAAGGTCAACAAGGGAGGGATTTACCTGAGTTACCAAAAGCATCTAGAAGACAAACAATGAGTAGTAGTAACCCTACAGATTCTCCCACAAGAGAAAAGTCAAAGCAATCAAGAAAGTCAACCAACAAACAACCACAACTCAAGGATTCATCAAATGGGCCTAAATCGGCCCAATCCACAGATCAAAACCAAGAAAATGGGTCACCGGCCCAAAACCTTCCGAAAAAGTCTCGTCGGAAGAAGTCCAAAGAAAATTCTACTAGTAGTGGGTCATCAAAATTGAGATCCAAAGCCCAATCCTCAGATCCTACTTTGGATTTTGGATCTCCATCCAAGGCTAGAAACAAACAAAGATCCTATGAAGAAAATGTGCAATATGAAAGAGGAGTGAGTAGGTTATCTTGAGGATTAATTTCATGTACTTTTATGCTATTATTAGTAGTTAGACTATTGTTTAGATAATAATAATAATTGATCTAACTAGAACACTTTCCTAATGTTTCTTCTTCTTCTTCTTCTCCCTCCCAAATTCTATATTTCTTTGTGTTTCTCTTAATTTGATTAATATTCTTTTTTCCTTCTAGAGTCTTGTATTTTTTACCCATTGCTGATTTGTAAGTACTAATTAGTGCACATTGATCATTTTAGTTCTCCAATAGAGTCTTGTATTATCACAATATCAAGCTTCTTCACATTTTTCCTTTAAGAATTTCAATATCAAACTACACTTATTTTAAATTTCACACAAGACTATTCAAAACCTATCTCTTTAACTGATGTTGAAATAAAGTCGCATAACTTTTGAAGCAACTCAAATAAAAACTTAACTTCAAGCCTATTTGTTTACGATTCTTTTCACCGTATTTGTACATCTTTTGCTATCCCAATACACTTCAATGCAAAATTATCAAAAAGGCTTTTGGGATATAGGCCACTGGCAGCTACTGGACCTTGAAGTAGAGGAGCATTGTCGGCCTGTGATTTCACAACATAGTGGAATGGGTGAATTTGGAAATAACAGTTATTATCATAAGCAAATTTGTGAACACTAATTAGGTCTTTAGTGATTGAAGGAACATGTAGAATATCTTTGAGATGTAATTGAATTTTGGGATTAAAAGGAGATGGAAAGGACTTAGATCGAGCTAGTGGAATGAACACACAAGCCTTGGTCATTTCCTAGAAAGACATTTTCTAGGTGAGGAGGGGGCGACACTCCAGTGTTGTTAGGTGGTGCTTGGGAACTCACATTGTTTGTGGCACCTGTATCAAAGAAGGGAATAGGCGCAGTAGGGTTAGTAGCATTGATGAACATAGCTTGAGGAACCAAGGCAGGAGGACCTAAAGGCACAGGCATGGTCCAAGCAACAGGTTGCTGTGGTTGAGATGTAGCATTAGCAATGTAATTTAGCAAGTCTCACAGATAGAGATTGCCATAGAGATTACCATAGTTACCAGAAACAAGAGCAGTAGGATACTAACCTTGAGGAGCGTACTGAGCATTGAAGCGATGGTAACAAATGGATGCATCTTGACCGTACCTGTAGCAGACTTGGCACTGAACATTCCCACGACCAAAGCCAAGGCCACGACCACGGTCAAAGCGGCCACCGCCACCGTAAAAACTACGACTAGAATCAACATTCTCAGACTTAGAATTGTCATTTGACGGAGTGTCAACAATATAGTTTGCTTGAGGAGTGACATTCTGGTTGCTTTAAGACGCTGCTTGAGTTACATTTAGCGAAACAACTTCTTCAACAATCTTTTGTTTGTTGACTCTTTAATCATGCGCAAGCAGTAATGCTTTGATCTCATCCACTACAAGAATAAGTGAAATTAGAAGGCGTAACTTTCCGGCGGATTTTAATCCCCCAGAAACTTTCCGGCGGATTTTTGCATTTTCTGGCGGATTTAGTCTCCCAGAAACTTCCGGCGGAATTTGTGGCATTTGTGGCGGATTTATTGCATTTGTGGCGGATTTATTGCATTTCTGGCAGATCATAAAAGAGGAAGTAATTTTCGGACAAAAAAAAATTGATTCCGCCGAAAACGCAACATTGAAATAGGCGGGATTTTTAAATTTGAAAATCCGCCGGAAAGGACTCCTCGATCCACGCGAGTCAATCCGCCGAAAATGCAAGTTAAATCCGTCGGAAATGACACCTCGTTGTACGCGTGACTCCTCGGTCCCTTACTTATTCTGAATTTCACTCCTTCTCCACCTTTCTCAACTCAACTCTTCTCTAAATTTTCTTCTTCTCTCATTCTCAACTCTCTCTTAACTTCCCTTCAAAATTCTCTTGTTATTTATACTAAAACCCTAACCTTCAACGATGGTTGTGGCGGAAATCAGGTACAAACTCTCTTGTTATTTATATACATCATAACCTGTATTTATCTCTAATTGCCTCATCCTAATTTGAAGTCAGAGTCAGACACCAACAAAATAAGGATTTTTATGTTTTACATAAGAAAAAAAAACAGAGAGGTAGGTACTACGTAGACAGAAACTCTGTTTTCCTGGTCTATGCCAAGTAGAACAAGGAAGCAAAAATAAGGAGATGAAAAGTACTCTATAGTTTATTCTAAGAATTTTGGGCTCTCTTTGGGAGAAGGATTTTGGAGGAGAGGTGAGGAGATGAATTTTTTTCTTTAAAAAATTTTATGGTATTTTGCGGCGGAAATAGGGTCATTTTCGGCGGAAATTTTTTTTTAAAAAAAATATATTGTTTTTTTCGACAGAATATGTGCCGTTTGCGGCGGAAATTTAAAAAAAAATTGTTTTTTTGCGGCGGAATTGTGTCATTTGTGGCGGAATTTTCCCCCGGAAATTACCGGCGGTTTTTTTGGCGGAAAAAATCCGCCGGAAATTTTTTGGTGAAAAATCCGCCGGAAACACATTGTGACGACACATTTACCGGCGAAAAAATCTGCCGAAAATACACGTAATTGCGGCGGATTTGGGTATTTTCTGGCAGAAAAATCCGCCGGAAAAACCCATTTTTCTTGTAGTGATCAAGATCGAACCAATCAACCTTATTGTTAATGAGCGTAACTATAGAATTATGAAGGTAATCCTTCGAGAATAACATCCAATTGCTCAGTCGTAGTAACGGATTCACCGATAGACATTAGAGAATCGGAGAACGCCTTGATTTTGTTGAGAAATTCAGTAACAATGTTCGTACCTTTTTTTAGCGTTCGCAACTCAGTTCTCAGCTTTCGTGCTTGCGCCTTGAATTTAGAGTGGAAATTCTGGTGAATCCGATCCCAAAGCTGCCACGTGTGACGGCAGCCAATGCCGCTAGGAAGAAGCGAGGCAGAAAGCGACGATTGAAGCCCCAAGAGGAGCAATTGATCTTGCACCTCCCACACAGTGAACGCATGATTCACGTTGTCAGCAAGACGATCTCCTTCTGACAAGTATTGGTCAGGAACTTGCAAAGCAACGCAATAATGGTGAAGACAGTGCACTCGGAGCACCGGTTATACTTACTGTAGCCACACTAGATAGTTCTTTTCATCTAGTTTTTTAGTAAATTTGTAGTTGAAAGTAATGAAAGGAGTCTTTGATGTCGGTGCCAGTGACGACACAGACGCCATGAGAGACGCACGATGAGTTCGAAGCGAAAGACAAAGATGCAAGATCAACGAAGCCACAGTGGCGGTGAAAAATACTCTGAATACCATAATAGATTCAGAAATATGAAAAATATGAATCTGTTTTTGATTATTTTGGAATAGAGCATGGTGCTCTATTTATACAAGAAGCTGACCTTCATATTCTAAGGCTAGCCTTTCATATTCCACTAAGATATAATTGAATATTAAGTCTAGGACAGTGCTAACCTTTCATATCCTATAGTGTTGGCCTTTCGTATTCTCTATTAAGGCAGCATAAAATTCTTTCAAAATGTCTTCGTCCAGAAAACCACCTGCCCAACAGGGTTGTTGAAGAGAAAAGAATCCTTGCAAAGTCAAGACTCCTGAAATAGAACAATCCCACATCAATTGACTCTTCACTGAAAAGCGAAAATAACTATATTCTGAATTTCCAAATGAAGTTGAAGAAAATGATTAATAAAATCTGCTGAAGTAGACCTTTCACTAACTACCTCTAGTAATAGAAGCTAATAAGGCTAATAATTATCCACCCATTGGATCCACTTTTTTTGTTTACAAAAGTTTAAGTGAGCTAAAAGATGTGTAACAAAGGACTTCCCCATTGGATCCAAATTAATAATATATTATTATTTGGTTTACAATTTGATAAAAATCCAGTTTAGTTTGGTGAAAGAATCCTTGGCACGTTATGTTTGGTTCTACATAAAGTGGAAGGAAAGAAACACGAGGGAAAGAAAGGTTAGGGAATATTCTACTTTCTATTGTTTGGATCTCAAGTGAAAAGGGAAGGAAAGAAAGCTTTTTAGTGGGACCCACCCAAAAACTTGATCCCTCCACTCTAAACATCTTTCTTTCCTCTTACTTTCAACTTTACTTTCTCTTATACCAAACACTCTAAATAATTCTCTCACTTTCTACTCACTTTCTACTCTCTTTCACTCCTTCAACTTTCTTTCCTTCCACCAATATCCAAACACACCAGTAAGTGTAGTAAATGAAATGAATGGGTTGATGCATGATTAGGAACGGAATGAAGTGAGATTGGGTACGCAGAAACATAGGATGGGAATAATACTGGTTGTAGGTTAGGTTAGGTTAGGTTAGGTTAGGTTAGGGATAGCAATAGCATGCCTATATTATTAATGGATTGTAGGAGTAGTGTGCTAATGCTTTGAGTTGAGCAGCCTATGGTAGCTACATGTACTGTCCGTAGTATAGCCATCCATCCCATCCCATCCCATCGTACCAATGCGATCTTGCTCCTGTCAATGTCACACTACCAACCAATAAATAATAAAAACAAATCTTCCTGCTCCATTCTTCAGAATCAGTTACTCACAGACACTACTAGTACTACTACTGTTACTATTACTATTTACCCTTCTCTAAGTACTACAATTGGTTCTCCCTCCCTCTAGCTATATGGATTATTATGGAATTCACCTTCACCCATACTTCTCTTTCTTTCTACTATCACCCAACTCGTTGCTCATTGCCTTTCAATTTAATAAAACTAATTACTACTACTATGGATGCAAATTTCCCAAAAAATAAGAGTAAATTAATAAGTACTTGAATATGTATTTGTATTTTACACGAGAGCACTTCGATGAAATCGTAGGGTTTTTTTTAGTTTAATCAATGTTCTGATTCAAATCCAACCTTAGACAACATGTAACAATATTAAATTTTTTGAGGGAGAACTTTACTGCCCATTATGGTTCTACCCGACTCGAGGGATTAGTCTTTGCGGTTGGACACAGATGATACCCACTTTATAAAAAAAAATATGTACTTGGATTTTAAAGAGTTTTGACCTTTAAGCATCAAATCAAGTTAATAAAAACATGGTAAGTTTCACTTAATTTTTTGGCTTAAATGCACTTTTGGTCCACCTATTTTACTAAATGTGCAATTTTGATCCCCCTATTTTTATTTGGGCAATTGTGATCCCCCTATTTTACAAATTTTTGCATTGTTGACCAAATTAGAATTTTCAACACTTCGATGTTGATGTGTCAACATTTTAATTGACATGGCACTTGACTATGGCTATTTGACATGCCACCTCATTTTATTTTTTTAAAAAAGACTTTTATTTTATTAAATATTTATTTAAATAATTAAATTATTTTAATATTTTGAAAATTAGAAATACAACAAAATAAAATAATTTATTTTTTTAAAATATAAAAATAATTTAATTATTTAAAATAAATAATTTCTAGTTTTAAAAATATAAAACATAAAAATAATTTATTTAAAATATGAAAAAAAAAAACAAAAATTCGTATTTAATTATTTAAATTATAAAATAAAATTAATTCTACTTTTTAATTAAAATATAAAAATAGTTTAATTTAAAATATAAACTATCATTTAATTATTAAAAAAAATAAATGAGGTGACATGTCAAGTAGGTCTAGTCAAGTGTCATGTCAATTAAAATGTTTACACATCAACATCTAAGAGTTGAAAATTTCAATTTGGTCAACACTGCAAAAATTTATAAAATAGGGGGACCAAAATTGCCCAAATAAAAATAGGGGGATCAAAATTGCACATTAAGTAAAATTGAGAGACCAAAAGTGCATTTAAGCCTAATTTTTTTATAAACAAATGTTAGCTTTTAAATTTTTTAGACAAAAAATAATGTAAAGTGCATCACTATTATGATAGATAATTAAGTTGGTACCCCATCAAACAACAATCATTTGTATCACTTCGGAAATTTATTAAAAAAGAAAGGAAAAAGATAAACAAAAGTTGACATAAACCAATGACAAACGTGCTTGGATCCTCTTCTTCCCACTTTCTACATCTCCCTCCATCCTTTTTATTTCTCTCATCGTTAAAAAACTATAAATAATGATGAGAGATAGTGAAATTAAAATAGAGATAGAGATGATTGAAGGAGATGTAGGGAGAGCGGTAATGAGAGAATCCAAATCCATGGAAAACTACTTTTTCCACCGCATGTTATTGAAAATTTTGAATTACACTGCCATTTCTTCTTATGCCAATATTTACACTTCTTAAAAAGTTTGATAGTTTGCGGGTTTGATCACCGGCGATGAAACAAATAGAAACTCGATTTTATTTACCTCTCAGTCGAATTCAGAATTATTCAGTTTTCTTTCCTTACCGGAGGAAGGTCAATAACCTCTAAACCAAAAAAGAGTAGAGTGTCGATTTTAACCTAACAAAGTAGAGAAGTTGAATTAAAAAACCAAATGTTATTTACTTAAAAAAATTGTGCATGTACTATACCTTCCCAACGAAATAACCCATCAAAAATGAAAAGAACCGTTTTCCTAAATTTTTAGAAACTTTGAATTTTTGTTGCTCTACTTGGTCTCAAAATTCAACAATTCAAATGTAAATAAACTTATAGTACTAAATAAACAGGGAGCAAGAGCAAGAAAAGACAAAAGAAGTAAAAGTAAGCAACAAAATTATAACATTTATACTTCAAATTTAAAATAAAAAAACTTAAATTAATGTTTTTCTCATACTCTAGACATTTCTTCACTACCTCATCACTATCATTTCCACTTTACATTTGCAAAAAAAAAAAAACCCCTTTTTCCTAAACATGTTTCTTTACTGGTCAAAAAAGACAAAACCACCACATATGATATCTTCTCCTTCACCTCACTCAAAATCCCGTGAAGAGAAAAATCCACAACAGCGACATGACCAACGTAAGAAGATCAAAACCAACCAAAGAAACACCATTGAAAACGACAGCATTAGCAACATCTGTTATTTTGCAGGGCTTAATTTGACTCAAGCTACCTCCATTTTCAGCACAGCTATCATTATTATTAAAACAGAGTCCTCTGTTTCCTGCCAACTTTATCTTCTGTCCAACTCTCCCTGCAAATCGGATTCTACCACTTAAATTGTTATTCTCCAAATTGATCTCATCAGCAAACTCCAAAAGCCCAAATTCCTCAGGTACAGGCCCATCAAGCTTATTATCATCAAGCCCAAGATAAGACAAATTCTTCATATACACTCCCATTGACCTTGGAATCTTCCCAACTAAACCCATCTTTGAAAATCCTATTTTCACAATACCCCCTAGATTTTCCCATATTTCTGGAATCTCCCCAGAAAGTAAGTTCCCACTTAGATACACTTCCTTCAACGTTGGAACCTCTCCCAAGAACAAAGGGACTCCAAAGTTACCAAAAAGATTGTAACTTAAGTCCAAAAACTCCAAACTTTGCAACTTGTTTAAATTCTCTGGAATTTTACAACTAAACCCGTTGTGATTTAAGTCAAGTTTTAAAAGCGCGGTGAGATTCCCAACCTGTTCTGGGACACATCCCTTAAAGTCGTTCTCACTGAGATCAAGAACTTTTAGATTATTCAGCAGTCCCAAACTCGCCGGAAACTCGCCGGTGAGATGGTTTCCAGAGAGAGTGAGCTCTTCCAAGTTGATTAAACCACCAATCTGCGGCGGAAGTTGGCCGTGAAACCCGTTTCCGATCAAGATAAGTCTCCTGAGAGAAGTGAGGTTAGTACTGAGAAAGGAACCAAGAGGTGAAAGTAAAGATGGGTTATCGATGAAAACGAGGTCTTGGAGAGAGGAAGGGAAAGAAAGAGAGGAAGGAAGAGAAAGAGGTGTGTTGTTGAAGCATTTGTAGAAGAAGAGTTTGCGAAGGTAGGTGAAAGAGGTGAAGAGGTGAGGGGTGAGAGTGGCGTTTGGAGAGCAAGGTGGGTTAGGAGCATCGTCGGAAACGTAACCGAAGTTGAGTTCGGCGATGTGGGGTTGTAGGGTAGTAGTGTTGGAGGAAGAAGGGTAGTAGTCGCAAAGGACGCCGTGTGGAGCGGAGAGGCAGAGGTCGTCGGGGAAGAGAGTGCGCCAGGGGATTTCAGGGTTGATAGAGTGGAGGACATTGTAGACAGCTTCTTGTTCGGAAGGGTGAAGGAGAGGTTGATCTTGTTCTTGTGAATGGGAGAGGGAGAGGGAGAGGAGAGGAAGAGGAGGAAGGTACATAACATTGCATGTGTTGTTGATAACACAGCCATCATTGTTATATGGTATGGTATGGTATGGGAAAGGAACAAGGAAATGGAATGTTGGGATTTTTGAGACTGATGGTGTGGTGGGGTTTTTTTGTTGAAGTTTATGTGGATGGATGGGACAGAGTCTTTTGTTGTTTACTGTTACTGCTTGCAAATTTGTAAATTACAAAACTGCCCTTATCTTGGAGTCTACTCCAGTAGGCACTAGGCAGTAGTGTAGTAGTGGCTCGCTACTAGTACTACTAGGGAGGTAAACATTGAATACAATTGAATACACTTTTTTTTTACAACAGAAAAAACTCTGTTTTCAATACTTTCTTCTAGGGCTGGACATCGGTCGGGCTTGGCATTTTTGCTATTAAATTTGATTAGAATCATAAAAATAACACTTTTTTTTACAACAAAAACAAAAACTCTGTTTTCAATACTTTCTTCAAGATTGAGTGAAGTCATGTGATTTTGACTAATTTAATAATTCAAAATGATGAGTACCACATGAGTTTTCTCTAATTGTAAAATTGTTTGATTTGATGAATAATGTTAACAATAATGTCACTCATATAGTATCGCTCGGTGGCGGATTTTGACTAAAAAGTTCTGATAGGTTATTAATAAAAGAGACACGAAAACTCAATTGCGTGAATAAGACGAGAGAAACGCAAAAATTAGCCTTTAGAAATTTTGCCAGAATGAAAGAAACTCGACGGTGATGAGAATCGAAAGAAGGTGCAGAGAAAATCAATTAACAAATCAAACACAACAGTGGTAATAAGAGCAAGACAGACGAGGAACGACGCGACAATGACCGACAACAATGAGGAATGACAAGCGTGAGAGGGGTCGAGAGCAAGAATAAGGGTTACACGTGCGTGACAGACAAAGATAGGAAATAAGGAAGGTCGTGTAAGAGCAGTGGCAGAGCATGAGAAAAATACAATTAAAATAGATAAATATAAAATTAATAATTATTTATAAAAAAAAAAAAAAAGTAATTTTGATCTCACATAGAAATTCAATTGAAGTTTTGTGTTTCGGACTAGACCAAGCCCAACTCGGAGTTTGCCAAGCCCCAACTTGGGGTTGGGCTTGGCCCAATCCGGCCTTGACTTCGCCCAACTCGTGTCATCGAGCAAAGGACGACTCTGGACGGCTCAGATAGAAGCGGCCTCATCCAACGATTCGGCAGCGGCTCCGACGTCTATAAATAGCTATACCCCTTCAACCCCCAGATACGCTCTCATTCTTACCTCACCTCTCCACTCATAGTGCCGACTTAAGCATCAGAGTGCTTGTAGGTACCACCACCGCGGCGACCTCGACTACGGAGGGGCATCTTGGATTCGAGCCATCGTCTACTCATCCAAGCCACCTCGACTGATTACCCCGGGCCGGATCTTCGAGCCGACCCAGGTACGAACATTGGCGACCACAATGGGAGCATATCGCTTGCTCTCAAATTTCCATTCTCAATCTCATACCCTCCATGGCTTCGAGAGGACGTCTGCCAACCCGAGCCCAGTCTCAGATACAGACCCAAAATGTTGTGGCCCCTCCGCCTCAACTCACTAAAACAGCAGAAGGCTATGTGCAAACTCTCCCTGCCGAGGAAGCAGAGACTATCCCAGTCTCTGGCCGACTCCCTCCTACGGCTCCAACTCCACTCCCCGAGGCACTTCCTGTTCAGATCCAGACCGTGAGTCACATCCTCGACCAACAGGAGCGCCGCATTAGGGACCTCGTCCAACAGGAGATTAGAGTAAGCTAAATGGAAGTGGTCGCTGCTGCACGCGCCGCCACTGTCGTGCCACAGGGCCAGTCACGTTCGGCCTCCTTGAAATGGTAGTATCGAGGATTTTAATTAGTTATCGATTTGTAAATTGTAAATATTGAGTGATTTTACAATTAGAGCCTACTTTATTTAAATATCAAGCGTGCTTATGATATTTTGCTAGTGCCTTACGAAACACAAAACACACAAGAATTGGAATGAGGAATTGGCTGATGAGACAAGAAAAGAAAAGACTTGAGAAGAAGTAGGTATAATTGGATAGAGTAGTATATAATTGTAGTAATAATTGTGGATGTAAAAGGTGAAAAGTGAAAGGTGAAAAGAGGGGAAAGGGGGGAAAAGCGGGGGAGCAGAAGAGATGCCAAAAATAACAAACAAAGGGAGGTGGATGATGGTGGTAGAGCAGAAGAAAACGACGAGAGAGGAGGAGTGAAGTGAACTTGGTTGTTGTCTCTGACTCCTCCTCCGACACAAACCTGCAAGGAGACAGGGATGCGCCGCACTCGCCGACTTGTATGCTGTGTCGCCTTCTAGTTCTAGTCTACAGAAGACAGCGACATCTAACTACTAACGCGGTCTGCATCCTCGTGAGTGATCATGTGACCAGGGGCGATTTTAGGGCTTGAAATAGCCGGCAGACGCGCCCGCTCAACTTCAACTTTGTTTGTAGAAGCCCCAACCCAATAAATTGATTTTTGGTAATATATACCAACTTTGCGCCAACATGACAATGCGAGAATGTGGCCTAGCGGTTGAACTCCGGTGTACGAAGTAGAAGCCCCCGTGTTCGAGTCTTGGCATGGGCTTTTTTGATTTTTTGTCAGCTTTGTTTATTTTTTTAAAATGAAAAGTTGCACATATTTATTTGTTTTTTGCCAAAATGTTTATCTTGGGAGTCGAACCTCACAAAACATTTTACATTCCACTCCTAACCAACATGACACCACCAATCTTTATTAGTAGAAATTTCACAAATTCCTAATATATATATATATATATATCACGCATTAATAATTCTTTTACTCAATATATATAGCTAGGTAATATATAACTATATATATATATATATATATATATATATATATATATATATATATATATATATATATATATATATATATATATATATATATATATATATATATATATGGTATTTTTATATTTTTTGAATTATAACTTTTATTGAGATGTTTAATATCATCATATCTCTTATATTAGAACTAGAAATTGTAAATATCTAGTTGATAATTTTCAAAAATATATCTCAACATTTAGAATCATAATCAAAAAAAAATTAAAACTACATTTTGACTAACAACATCGGTTGAGTCTCTATATAAATCAAAATTATATTCTTAGTCATTTAATTTATATTTATCGATTTTAATCAGTATTTGCGTTTAAGGCGTCTCTGCTCATACTTTTTGAGTTTCAATGACTCTTTCAAGAGCGCCCACCCCAACTTTTTGGTCAAGATCCGCCATCGAGTATGTCATATGTCAATTGGCGGGAAATTTTCTTGCCCAGGCTCTAGAAAAATCCTGGCTTCGCCACTGCATGTGACCACTGCCCCATCCCATCCAAATGTAGCTACATTGCCACTCCCCTTTACCACTTTATTTCTTTGTTACAATCACAATAACACAACACAACACAAGAGATGCAACAGCTGAGCTGGGGGTTAGGTTACATATTCTGTCTTAACATGCAACGCTAGTACTCCCTCCCTCCTTCCCAAATTATTTGTTGTTTTAGCAAAATCAATTTATTCTAAATTGATTGTTATTTTAGATTTTCAATGAAACTTTTCATGTTCTTTTCTACTTATACCCCTATTAATTATGACAATTTTTTACATTTAATAATTGATTTACATTTACCAAAGTAAAGAGATAAATGGTTAAATGGTAAATAGGCAACCCACTCCTAATCATTTTTCTTGAAAGATGTGTCGAAATCTTAAACTGCAAACAAAATAGGACGGGGGGAGTATTCCTTATCAAAGCATTTCTTTCACAGTTCCGTTTAACTTGGAAAAGAGAAAATCTTTCCCATCAACAATCATTTTATTGCTTTTGATTTAGTACTAGTACATTAATTAGGAGTACTAGTATGTGATAGGATTGAAAATTAATAATTCTAGTGATCTTTATGTATACTTTTATGACTTTTTAACATAAATAAAAGGACTAATTTCAAAAGGACACATGAATAACAATGTGTTTGTTTTTACTCTTCCTCGAGTGTTTTTTTACATATAGATTAAAATATTTCAAATGGTGTACCTGTTTTCATAGTTAAAATAGTTGGCGTGTTCAAAGCAATATTTGAATAACTCAAAGGATTGGTCATTGACATTTTTAAAATGAGATAGGTTAGTTCCTTCATGCACTCAAAGTTAAAACATCCGTTAATTTTCCTAAAAAAACATCCGTTAATTTTCCTATATGGCACATAACTTAGTCCCTGTCATATTGGGACAGATTAGTACCTCAAACCTTTCTTCTTCCACCAAACCCATTTCTAGTTTTCCGAAACCAAAAATCTTAAAACTCTAAATCAGAAAAACCGAAGTCTAAGTTGAACTAGACAAATTTGTGTTGTTTCTGGGTACCTTGAAATCGGGTACAACTTGAACAACATCATCTCCTTGAGACTTATTGTCTCCCCTTCACAAAACAAAATGAACACTAGGAATGTACAAGGTGTGCTGGACGAAATCACAACCACAAAATTGAATTTCGTTAGGCGACATCCATGGTTAGACTTTGTCTTCTCTAACAAACTTGGGTTTTTCTGATTTAGTATTTTATGATTTATGATTTCTAAAAACCAGAAGTGAGTTTAATGGAAAAAGAAGAAGGTTGCCGGGGACTAACTTGTCCCAAAATAACAGAGACTAAATTGTCCCGTTTTTGAAAAATCTTAAAAATTCAAATAAAGGACCAATTTGTCCCAAAATGTAATATTATGTGTCAATTAACGTGACACGTGGCAGCGTTATGTTCCGCATAGGAAAATTAACAGACGTTTTTAACTTTGGATGTACGGAGGGACTAACTTGTCCCATTTTGAAAATATTAGGGGCTAATGTGTCTCTAAAATATTTTCAGGGACCAATTTGTTCCTAAGAAAAATTGTCTAGAACCAATTTAGGCCTTTAGTCTTAATATCTCAATACATTGAATTGGAATGTGTTTCGGTTTAAGCCTAGTAGGGAGTAAGATGGAGCCTGCATCAATTCTCAATCTTCTATTATTATCATTGATCTCTTGTCAAAAAAATAAAAATCATTGATCCAATTATTCAGGATCGTAAGTTGTTGATGACTAAATGCTGGCGTTTGTAATTCTTCTGTTTCAGTTGTTTAATGCAATGTATCTAGTTTCTGCCTTTCTGGTTTTTGAAGACAACTACCATCACTCAGAATTTAAATCCATGCTATTTGCTTCTTCAGTAAAAAATAAATTCATTTGATAAATGTCAAAACCTTTCTTGCTTCTATCATACACATGAAATAATTTTACTTTAGAAGCTAATATTAATGTATTTTCTCGTTTGCTAACAATCCCACCAAACAATTAGAATCAGCACGAGAGGACTTGGTTTCCATCACTAAGAAGAAAAAAAATGAAAGGACTTGGTTTTCATCATCGTTAAGAAAAACATGAAATAAAGAAAATGAAATCTGGGAAGATAATGTAACCACAGCTGCCATCACATAGTGTTACAGTAAATCCAATGTTGTTCTGTTCTGTCATGCCTTCTTGGTCTGCATGAACAAAACAGCCACTTCAAAAATTCACGTCTCTTGTATTAGAGCAACATGGGTAAATCCTCTTCTAGTAATAGACTACTTAAACAAAAACTCGCAAGAATATCAAAATCAAAATTAAGAAACAAATAAATGACAAAATGAAATAAACTCACCTTCAGGTATTTTTTCTGAATTTTCAATGCTTCAGTCAATGCTTTTTTAGCGTCAAGACTCGAGGTTATGTCACCTAAGATCTGAAGAGATAGTTTCATGTGAGATGCATGCATACATAACATAGTAGGGGATGGAAAGAAAGAGATAGAGACCTTGACAACATCATCCACACCCTTTGCCTCTGTTAAAATCTTCTTATTCTTGGTTAATAACATCTGCTTATGCTTGGTCTCAAGAACACCTGCAACAAGAAAAATAGCCAGTGCACTACTTTCCTCAGCATGCCCTGTCTTCAAGTTTTCTCTCTCAAATTTTCCATATTGCTTCAAAACTTTGTCATTTATTTCAGGTGTAGGGCCTTTTGCTTTGGCGCGATCTGGTTCCTCGTACTTCGAGAAGATATTTGGGTTGTACTCCATGGCCCACATCAACTGGAAACAATCTATATTATGTCTTAAAATGAGCTATTTATTTGAAATACTCTATTTCATCAAAAGAATCAGAAAGCAATAGCTTGTCAATTATAACAAAAGTGTGTCTTGAAAAAATTTATATCGTCATAAGAGTTGATCCTTACCTCCCAAAGATACAAAGTATCTGCAAAAGAAAATTCTCTTCGGAAAAGAACCATCAGCATGCGAAATGCAAAGAGATATTCTCCACCATCTAAATCCTCTGCAAAATTAAAAGAGATAACGGTTGCACTTATCTAAAAAAAAAAAAAAAGATAACGGTTGCCTTCTCGTACATTTATTTATACAGAAGAAAAGCTTCTGCATTCTGAGACAAATTAGAAACAAGCTTTCGGGTAATGTCTCCCCATTAACTAGGGAGAGATCCCTAAACTAATACAGATAACTAATATTAACAGCATGCAGTTGCAGATGCATGCACATATTTCTGTTATCAAAGCAACCTTGCGGCATGAATATACACGGCTGTCAAAAGAGAGAGATATTTTTTACAAATTTCCACCATCCTTAAACTGAAGTAATTGGAAGAATTTCATACTGATTCTAATTAAAATATAGAATAGAAAAATCTGAACTACTCATGACATATTAGAAAGCTGGCCAAACAAGCTTTACATACCAAGGTGATGATGAAGCTTAGGATCAACAGTTTTCATTATCTGTGAGAGTGTACCCAACTGAGTTTGCACCCCCATTGAACTTGCACTGCACTTGAAGTTCTCTCTCTGTTATGGGAACATAGGCAGGAATGTAAAAACAACATTTTTTTCAAAGTAAAAAGGCCCTAATAGATGGAGATCAAACACTTTTTAGTCTTCAAACGAAAACAAAAGCAAAAGAACTAGATTGTAGTTATTGATTCCTCAAGGTCAACATTTTCAGTTACTGATTCCTCAAGGTCACTAGATTGTAGTTTCAACAAATTAATTTACCCACGCAAGAAACATCTAGAACTAGAAATTTGTGACAAAGTTGTTTTTGCATTAAGTCTAGCATACCATCCTTCGCATTGCACGCTCAAAGCACCAAAAGCAATCCGCTTCATTTTCGATAAGAATAACTAAAGGTGAGCAAATATCATTCATCCCTGCAAAGGAAATAATCCCTTAATAATCTTTCAAACTTGTTTAAAGCTCTTTCAGCTTAACAGTAAAAACTGAAAGCTGTAATAATTCACCTTGTACATAACCAATATCATTGTCCAACCAAGCATAAATTGATAGAACATCCGAAAGTTTTGCTTGATTAGCTTCACTTTCATAAAAGACAAGTGTTCGGTCTGTTCGAACAACATCCAGACCTACAATGCAAAATAATCAATTGTGACAACGAATGCTTATTAAAACTAATCAAAGACTCGTTTGTTTAAACCTTTAAAAAAGTGATTTAGAATTATGTAAGAAACTAAATTAGTTATTACAGCTTTTATGTAGAACAAAATCTATTTTAATTTGGTTACTTGCAATTACAAAAGTACTTCTTATTTTAAAATGTAGTTATACATTCAGAATATTTGTCATATTCAAGGGGGAAGTTCACTTTCCAATTGAGTGAAATGTACTGATAGATCCTTGACCTTACACTCCCAGAAGAACATAAAAGCCACTGAACTATGAGAGAATTTTTAAGTACCATAAAAGGTATCTCTTTTCTTGTATCTGAAAAATTATGACACTCGCTTTTCTCTATAGCAAAGCCAAAGAAGCAAACCTTTTTGAAAGACTAAAACTAAACATCATAAAAAACTATCTAGTATTTATGCAGCAGAATATACATACCAATCTGATGTAATAACTGCATCCACTGGAAAACTTTCTTATCTGAAGTTGGGACACCTACCAAAGAAGGATCTATTGGCTGGCCATCATCAGTGACGAGGGGTGCTGTAATGAATTTTCCACTACCAATGATAGGAACCATCTTTTGACATTCAGCTTTCCACATATCATATTGCCCCCTGAATAATAAATTTACAAAATCTATTTTTTGTTAGTTTTCGATCAATATAAAGATGAAAAAAAGGAGGAAAACAATTATGATTAAAAGCCTTAAAGATTCGAAAAGCCAGATACTGATATTCCCCATAAGTATGGTATAAAAGGAAGGCCAAACTGGGAAAGAAAACAGAGGGGCAGGGTGGACAGTTGGAAGCTAATAGGGAGGGTAATGATGAATTGAGAAGGGGAGTACATAGTTCTTAATTCATTCTTTGAGGATATTAGAAGGCATGGCTGTGAGGCATTAGTGAAGATGTACATGACATGATCCACTTAGTGGTGGTGGTGGACTTTCTGAATTGGTAAAGTTGAATAGAGCCAAGACTTCTTTTAAATAGTAAAAATGAATTTTTTTGGTGAAATTGGAAGGTGAATTAAATATGATCAACAACTTGTTTGATAGTATATTTTATCTCCCACACAAATTAACTTCTAAGAAAAGTAATAACTTTTGCACACTAAACAGGACACGGTGAAAAAGTAATCCAATATCATAAATGATCTTCGAACCCTCACCAATTGTGTTCCCGATAAACATATATTTCAACTCAGAGGACAACAAAAATTCACGTAGTATTGTTGATATTCTCTCAATCTGATTTACTAATCCTACAGAAATATATTTTTAAATGGAAGCATACCTCCGGCGTTGCTTGAGCTCATTTCGTTCTTCAAACGTACTGTTAGGATCATAGCAACCCAGCAAGAATTCCCATACCACCCCTTTGATTGAAGGATGGACACCCTACATAATTTATAGAAATAAAAACAGCTACAGGCACAAATCAGAAGGAACAAAAACTTGAATCATAACACAAAAATATGATAATGATTTTAACTTCCTCCACATATGTTGTCAGAAAAATACACAGCACATCAAATGGTTCTCATAAATCACGCTATACGCTGCTTCTTATACAGAAACAATGTCTAATGCAAGTGAAAGTAGGGAGTAAAGTTTACATAATATTGCTACAGTCTACAACCATTGGGAAAGGGTCACCATGCAGTTGAATTGTATCTCTCAGAGTGATTACAAACCCACAACAAACATAAAAACACACACACAAATAGACTAGAAGCCAAACGAAAGACTGTTATCTCAGTATTATTGACAGATTCAGCTATGAAATTGTAATTGTAATCAATATACAAGTAAACAATAAAGGTTACCCCTCGCTGAATTCGTCTAAGCACGGTTGCAATATCCAGACGACCATCTTCATCAAATGATGCATGCCATCTCCTTGCACTTAGAGTTTTGCCAGACTATGGAAACAGAAAACACTGTAAAGTGTAAATCACAAGACTCCTTTTTTAACACAACTATACATAATAGTAATGCTAAAAAAATACACAAACATAAATTTTCAATCTTGCAATAGCAGCATGTGGGGAATCAAAAGGCAATAATTAAGTAACAAGTGTGATAAGAAAGCAAAGCATTAGTGGAGAAGATAAAGTGCACCCTTGGTTTAAAACGAGTGGTTGGAACATCGGCTTGGCATTCTGGTCGAATGGGGTAGAAATCATTCAATTCAGTAGTTCCAGAATTCTTCATAAGAAACCTCCTCCACAGTCCTTCACAACCAACCATCAACTAAAGCAAACCTCTTCAATCCCAACTCCGTTACTACTTGCTAGAGACCCATCACCTTCAATTGAAAAAACCCAAACCCAACACATCAAAAAAAATTATTTATTTTTTCTATATCCTAACAAACAAAAGGGTCAATTTCATTGGCAATGAATGCATCTTTTGATGAATGAATATAACTAAGTTAGCTTCCTTGGAATTACCAAATTCTTGAGGGAAATTAAAAACATAACAAATATGAAATCGTTGTTTGGTAATAATACCGATAATAATCTGATATGATTCTGAATCTCAAAGAAGCTCCTGAAAAACCAAATTGGGAAAAAACGATTATGAATTAGCAATTACGAAATCATACGAGAGAAAAAAAAGGAAGTACCTTGGGAGAATATTGAATTGAAAGTACCTTCTTCGTGAGAGATTGAATTGAAAGAGAAAGAATGGGGAATCCAATTTGTTTTGTCGCATGAAAGGAGGCAGATGAATAGAATAATTCCAAAAATGGAACAATGAATGATTGGGGGAGATTAGAAGAGACTATGCTATATATATGCATTGCATTTTCTCGACGGTTATTTATTTGTAAGAATTTTACATTAAAAGCCTTAGTTGGCATATTAATTCATTATTATCCATAAATAAAAAAGATGATGTTTCATTTCTGTTCTGTTTTATTTTCCGGCACGCACTACTACACATTTTTTGGATAAAATGTTTTTGTCCTACAATGTTTTCATTTTCAGACCAACAAAATTTTTCAAAAACTTTTTGGTACCGAATTATATGTCAGAATATCAACACTTTTTAATGACAGGTAGGATCCTAACTCACATCCCAAAAAATAGCTCAATTGGCGAACTAAAAGGAGTAAAAAGAGGTCTAGGTGGGCGCTTATATATATATAAGTCACAGAAATAAAGAATAGGTTAAGTCACAACCCTATATGCATGATTTTGGACTCTCATTTTCCATCCATTTTAACTCATATATACACCCTTAATATTGACTCTTGAAGCCTTTCATGAAAATTGTCAACACACTTGCTAGCACTACCATCGGAATAGATGATCATTTGAGCGCAATTGACGTGTTGAGAATTTGTCAATCCCTTGAATGAAATTACAACTAACAAAATTTTATCTTTTTCTTTAAAGTCAACATTTTCTTTCCTAGTTATTAAATATTGTTGTCAAGACATTATGCACTTATTAAAGCAGCCATTTAGCAGATACCAAATTTCAATCCTACATGCACTCGATAGATGAAAATAAAACCCCGTGTACTAATCATATCTTTTCAAGGGGGTCTTGTTTTATATCATTCATCGCTCTTTATACTAACTACTACATTAAACTTTGTTGGATCTCATTGTCAACAAACAGTAACATTGTGTAATGTGTATCACAAAACTTACTACAACTCCAGTTTCATCCAGTACAATACATACATACATACATACATTACTTATATATAAAACGAATCTTCGTTGAATTACAACAGAGGCTGAGAAATCTTCTGAACCAATCCTTGGGACAGAAATAAAGTCCACCTTGATCCAAAAATGATATCAGGAGGTCATGCCAGTATAACCTCAATATTAATTCAGTAATATACCCATGAGATTGATTTTTTGATTTCTTCCCATAAGGCTTGAGGTTGTTCTTGAAAGATCCAACATCTTAGGTGTCTCAAAATTTAGAAATGACAGCAAAATGACACGACAATGATTACTTCCTGATATTGAGGAGCTCAAAGCTTCTCAGAGGATCATCACGGTTGCCTCTCATTGAACCGCTGCGCATAAAGGTTGGCTGTTTGTTGTCGTACGAATGTTGAATTCTATGTGTGGATTGACGAGACATGTCCCCACTTGAAGTCATTCTGCCGGTACGGTCACCTGAGGAAGTTGCCTTGTTTGATGGGACCATGGCTCTTCTTGAACTGCTGCCATACCGAGTTGAATTATGTTGGACATAGTGCTGTTAATACAAGATAATGTTCAACACGAGAATAATTCAGTAAACAAATATATATTCTTATTGTTGAAAGAAAAAATAATACTACAAAATCCTTGTGCATTACCACATCATCATAAGTTCTATGTTTGGCGCGATCACCATGATGAGGACTAGAACTTGCGCGGTTCCTATGGGAAAAAGCTTCAACAGCACCATATACTTTCTCTCGAATCTCTTTCCCAGCTGAAGAAATTACATGAACAAATATTAGATAACAATGAATGCTTTCATACAATTACTTTCTGGCATGGCGTGTATTAAATTCAAAATTCTTGACCACCCTAGGGCAGCAGACTCATTAAGAATTTTCAGGAACCAAATTTCATTATCTTTGAAAGAAAACGGACCTGAGATCTTTTCTGGCTTTTGTACATGTGGACCCGCATGCATAGCTGCCTTGCCAGAGCCATGCTGTTTTTACAACGACAACGATAAGCAACCAACAATAGACGAAAAATTCCAAACAAGCAAAGATATAAAGCTACTAACCCGCCCTCTAGAGCTGCCACTGCCACCCATCTGTTGTGGATACTTCAATACAGTCCAGTCAAAAACATAGTCAAATTGATAGCCTACATAAACAATTGTCCAGATCAATTCGCAACCACTAAACACACTAAAAGTTTTCTGACTGAACGGATTTTCCAAATTAGATATTTCGAGTAACACACCTTCTCGAATAAATAGGTCTCGGAAAAGTCTCTTTAAATAAGAATAATCTGGCTTGTCCTCGAACCTCAATGACCGACAGTAGTGGAAGTACGACACAAACTCCGAGGGATACGATTTGCAGAGCACCTGTTCTTATAAGCACATAATTCAAAAGGACCAATAAAATTAAGATTTGATCATAATTCAATTTCACCTAAGCTAAAGCATCAAATATAGACATGGTATTAATTTAATTTCACCAAAAGAGTGACAGATCCAGTTAGTCAAAATACCTCTATGGGAGTTGACACCTTAGTCTCACTGATTTTATCATATTTTTGTTTTTTGGTGCCAGCCTTCAGTCCCTGCCAGGGAAGACTGAAAAAGAAAAATGTAAGAAAGAAAGGCAAAAATGAGAAAAAGTTGTGATAACATAAAGTAGATGCATATGTCAATTATCCAACCTTCCTCTTAAGAAATACATGAGCACATAACCAAGAGATTCCAGATCATCCCTTCTGCTTTGTTCTGCCAGCAAAATCAAATGCATTTAGGTTGCAAAAAATATTTAACTCCAATAATGCAATAACTCACATCAAAATAATTGTTCTTAAACAGATAAAAAAAAAAAAAGCAAAATAAATCGCCACAAAATTACAAAATATTACTCACCAATTCCAAGATGAGTGTTGACACTTGCATAGCGTGCTGTGCCTGTAAGGTTCTTATTTTCCCTATACAAGGAACATGAATATCACTTTTAAGATTAAAAAAACGACTGAGATGAAGGAGGCTTCTCTCAAACTAGGGGGTTCAATTCTGCATTAGGTTTAGATGGGTATCACACGCTATTCTACCAGTCAATGGAAATTCGTGGGACCAAGTGATGCAAGTGCAAAGAAACAAAAAAAAAATAGATCTTTGGTATTATTTAAGGAAATATAAGGTTCGGTTTGCTCAACTAAATATTGCAATGAGGAAAAAACCAACCTGTAGGGTATGTGCCTATGAGTTTGAAGATCCCTATATTTTTTCGCAAGGCCATAGTCAATGATGTACACCTGAAATGAGATACCCAGCATGAAGTGTACTGAAATTTGCAAGTTCAATTAAACTATTTATTATCAGAACCTATCCATTATTTACTTTTAGTTGGACAAAATAATCGGATACGTCAAAAAGATTCATGTAAAAGATGGGCAAACAAAAACATACCAAAAATAAAAGAAGACAATGATATCCTAGGTAGTTAGTTTTGGTCTTAGTCTTAGTTATTCATGATGTTATAATATTCTAGCACTGGATGTCAGTCAGGATAAAAGGAGCTAGAGAACAATTATCCACTACAAAACAATAATAGCTAAAAATCGCCCCAACTGTGTGTCTAAACATTAGTTATATCCCTCATCGTACATATCCTTGATAGCTCTGATATATGCGACATGAACTCTTTTCTTCTTGAAAGTCTACCACAAGACTTTTATTACACCCTAGCATAAGCCTTTTCTAATATGTCAATGAAAATCGTACATAGATCATTAATGTTTCCCGCATAACCCTCTATCAAGCTTCGCAAAGATATATTGCTTCCACACAATAAACGAGAAAACGAAAAAACAATTGAAAGAAATCCTCAACATACTTGATTTGCTCTCCGTCCTAGGCCCATCAGAAAATTGTCTGGCTTTATGTCACGGTGAAGGAAACCTCTTGTATGCATATATTCAACTCTGTTAATCTGAAAACAAACAAAAATACGAAGCAAATGAGCAATCGGTATTACTATCTAAAGCTCCTTCTTTATTAATCGTTGACAACTTGACAGAGACAGACTTACTAATTGATCAGCTAGCATCAACACTGTCTTCATTTTGAACTTGCGGTTACAATAATTGAATAAATCTTCCAGACTTGGTCCAAGAAGATCAATAACCATGACGTTGTAGTCTCCCTCAACTCCAAACCATTTGAGGTGTGGAACCCCCGCTTCATAAAGGAAAAACCATATTGGATTAGTTAAAAGTAAACATATTCATTGTTTATAAACGTCTTTTAATTTTGCTTTGAGGGCACGGTTTGAGACTAATGGTTCTGATTTCATTATTAGAAGAAGATCCATTTCAACAATCGCATAATACTCCGGAATCAAGAAAACAAAGACATTTATCATGGGAGGTTTCTAGCATTAGGTTAAATCATACATTCAGTTTTAGCCCCCTAATTACTTTATAGAAAGAAGGATGCAGACTTACTTCCTCCTTGAAGAATCATATACAGTTTTGACTCATATTGAAGCTGTGGATGCCTGGTCTTTACAGGTTCCTGGATTTTTATGGCAGAACAGGAGGATAATTAGATATAGGAAAACATAGATAATCATGAGCAGTTGATACCATTAACTATTAACAAAGAAATCCTCTCAGAAACCAGCAAAACATGAACAGTTCAACATAAAATGAATTGTAAAAATATGATACAAAGTGAGCATCCAACAGCTGCAAAGCAGACTCACAATGAAAAACATAATGTGCTCCAATTCACGTGTCACTTCAATTCATAAAGAACCTCAACTACTTATAATCTACCTATTAACCAAAAGTTAATACTTGACACAGTAAGAGATTAAATACATGCCATTTCTTTTGTTATTTGCTCCAGCAATAAATTAAATCTCATGTGAAAGTTCATGCATCACTATTGGCCTACATATTTAAGACAATATCCCACATAAATACATTCAGAACCACCAGAAAAAACATCAACCAATCTATAAAAACTCATGAAAGAATTTAACAATAAAAAATCGTGGCCCATTCAGACATAAAAAAAAAAAAAAGAGTTAAATGCTTGAAGAGAACTTCTCATACCAGCTTAACAGCCACCTCCTCTCCAGTTTGTATATTAACAGCTGATATAAGAAAGAATGGGAAGAACATATTAATAATTAATAATAGTAATAAAACAATACAATAACACAATGTGGCAAAAAATATAAATCAAAATATCAAAAGGGAGAAACATGAGGAATCATATACCTATATAGAGCTCCCCAAAAGAGCCACTCCCAATTTTCCTTCCCAATTTAAACTTCCCACCAATCACATGATCCATTGTAAAATAACCTTCAAGTTTATTGCCGACTCAGCACGTGATTGTGGAAAATTTCAAATAGAGAAAGGAAAAAGGACCAAATTGATTCTCCACACAGATTCAGCTGAGCCAAAAATCCAAACTTTCTTCTAAAATTCACCCAAACCCAACAAGATTTAAAAGTAAATTGAATCAATTCCAGGAGAAGGGAGAATGGAAAATGAATCAAATATATGAAATTTGAAACATCCTCCTCATCAATGAGGATGAAATATTTATACAAGAAGAATCAGGTTCTTCAACTACATCCCTTCATCCCCAAAGAAACCCAAACCAATCATCCCCAAAACTACATGAACTCAATCCCTAATTTCCACATTGACCCAAGGAAATAAGAGAAAGAAAAGAGAATGTTGAAGGCCAAGAACCAGAAAAGAAAGAGAATTTGAAAGAGAATTTGAAAGAGAGAGGAGGAGGAGTCGGTGGTGGATGAAAGAAGAAAAGAGAAAAGTAGTTACAGAAATCAATCAGAAAGAAATTTGGGGGATAAACGGAGGAAGTGGGTCTGGTTTGGTGTGAAGAGAGAGAAAGAGGAGAGAGAATGACAGACAACAGAAAAAAACATCTGTGCCATTATAGGATTAGGAGCCTTCTTTTTCTTTTTTTCAGCTGTCTTTTTTTTTCTGTTATTTTTATTTTTAAAATTCAATTTCATTTTGTTTTTAATTTAGGATTTTATTTTTTATTTTTTTTATTGTTAAAATAAAATTTCAAAACACAAAGAGGCTAGCCGTTTAAAAGACAAGAAAGTTTGTATTCCAAATTTTCTTCTGTTTTTATTTTTTAATATTTTTATTTCTGAAGTCAATTTGCTTCTTTTTATGTGTCAAAAAGCATATCGTGGTCACCACTTCGTGTAATAGTAAACCTTTTTTTTTTTTGACTGAGTAATAATAAAGCTTTGTTGATTGCTTTTCTTAATTCTCTATTATTAATTATTATTATTATTATTATTTTGAAAAAAAATTGTCTTTTTTTTATAGAGCCTTGTTGTCTTAATATATATGAGCATCCTGATTCTTCAAGCAACATTTTGAGAATTTAAAGCAACATTGATCAGACCACACGAATGCATGATAAAATATGCTCCAAGAGCAGAAAAACAAACAAACCCAAAAACCTTGAAACCTTAAAAACTTCTACTTAGGAGTAATAGAAGTCCATGCAGAAGCTGTATACAAGCTATAGTATCCTTCCATCCAAGCCTCAAAGTACCATCAACTTGAGCAAGACTATATCCATTAGCTGCTGAAAACTTATTCAAAATTAACTGAGCTTGAGCCATTGAATTAATTAACACTCATTATAAGACAATGCCTCCCAAAAAGCTCACTTCTCCATTGCTTAAACTTGTCCTCACCACTCCTCTTAGGTCCTCCAATTGCCAATATATTATTCACTTCTCTACACAAAATTCCATGCTCAACACTTAACCTATTAGCATCATCACTATGCAAATATATATGTTCCAAGAGAATCAAATAGTGTAGAGTAGTAATGCAAAGAACCAACAAAACGATCCCCATCTATATATATGATTCACATCTTGCTCTTGCTCTACTAAAGTAATAATTCTTGGTTCCAACTCTTCAAGAAGTTTTAAATCAGGTCCAGTTGCATCATATAAAGAGTGCTGCATCCAATGCACTGCTAGGGTTTCACCAGGTCTTGTTTGTAACATAGAAACATCATATATTAATTTCTCCGAACTTACCTGCTATAGGGTAGAATTCTAAACACAAACCAATCCTTCTTGCAAAGTTACGTTTGATAGCTTTTTACCTGTCTCAGTAAGAAGTTCCATTGAGGCTCCTATGTGAAAGAAAGCTGGCCATTGAAGACCTTGCATGATGTTCAAGTCAATGATATATATGAATCCTTTGTGAATTGTTCACTGCTTCAAGAATGGCTTGGTTTGAAGTGAAGTGAGCAAATTTGATGAAAGGGGAAATTATGTTGTTGAAAACTTGGAATGATAAGTGAATGCTTCTGTGGTCAACTAAAGGGGAACAAACTCCTAGCCATGAATTCATCACTCTACTAATCATGGCTTTTGCAAAATAATAGTAACTACACGTTCATCACATGATGGTTTATAAGGTGAGACAACATATATGTGTTAGCTCTAATAACATCCTATGAGCTTCATTGAGATTTTCAACTGATATTGCAACTGCACACTCCATAAGAAGGGTTATTAGGTTTAACCCTTGATCATGTTCATGAACATTATTATTAATAATATATTAGGGTTATGAGCTAAACTTGATGTGTTGTTTGTTTGAATGTGGAGATGATTGTAATTGTTGAAGTTTGGTGTAAGTGAGGGGATAATAAGGTTATCTTGGTTATGGTGAGTAGTGCTTTGTGGTAAGTCTTCAACTAAGTGCTTTGTAATGTGTTCTACCCAATCACATACATCATTCTGTGCATGCCCTAAATTTAAGGAGTGATTTGAAGGGGTTGGAGTTAACAAGTCATTTGAAATGTTTGGATAGTCCCAAGTTTCATGCATGTGGGGATGAATCATGTACGTTTGGATTTGCATGAAGGACTTCAAATCCTACTTTCATCATAGAAAAGAAAAAAAATCAAATGCTTAAATTCTAGTTACTAGATAGAATTTAACATGTAGCAAAATAAAACACAAAAGGAGTAGGAAATGGATCGAGGAGGTTTGTGAGTGTGTGTGAGGGGGTTTTTGTAGAAGAATTGGTGTAAAGTTTCATGAATAAAATAACATTATTGTATGGCAAATTGAGAACCATTTGTAAGCTTGCCGGCTTGTATTGTATATAGTTGTGTAGAATTGTGAGTCAGAGATTCTCAGATTATTCGAATCCAGAGATTTTCATATTTATTTTGTCATTTTCCAGATTCAGGCTGCTGGTTCATATGTAACAGTGTCACTTGATATTAGATACTCGAATGGGCCAATACCATCATTTTATACTATTTAGTTGCAAAGGGTCATTCCAATGCATAAAATAGAGTGTAATTTTTTTATGAACAAAATAGAAAGTATCAGTGTCACTGTAGTGTGTAAAGAAACCAAATGTTCAACCTTAGCATAAGGAGCCAGACATAATTTCATTATATGTATACTTTTTTGCTACACCGTTGTACACTACACGATAAGTTGGTCTATATGGAAAAAAGAATAATATTAAATGTACTATGAGAATAGAGCAGCAAAAACTGATCCTGAGAATTAATAACATATATTATTTTACATCATTAGTATTATCTGTGTCCCTTTAAAAACAAATATGCATAAAATTCAAAGTTTCTAATAGTGACAATAACTAAAGGTTAGCATGGTAAAATGTCAATTGATAAACATAAAATAGGAAAATCAAAAGAAAAGCTACTAATTAAAAAAAATAAAAACGGCTCATCCAATCCCTAAATTTAAGGAAAATTAAAACGGCTAATTAATACAAAATGGCTTTATATTGTTTTGCATATTCCCTTTTTATTCTTTGAGGTCTTACACCCTCAAGATGTTTGAGTAAATGCCCCAGAGAAATACCAAGTTCACGTAACCGATATCGTTCACAAGATCACCTTACCAATGTTGTTCAACCGTGTGGTTAGTTTATACCTAACCATAGAACCTTATTTCATGGTTAGACACTACTAAGCTATAGTATAACACATATCACAGGGTTGTTTAGTAATTGTTTACATCAAAACATTGTATTTTGGCTTTTCGAAATTTGTAGTTTTATGTATTTTTCTGCTTTTCGAATTTATAGGCAACGGAAGCTAACCATTGTTGTTCAATACTATGGTTAGTGCATCAATACTCACAGTACCGTATTATTGTGGTTAGAATGAACTAACATTTTCATTATAGAAAATTCAGCGTTAAGAAAATGGAATAAAGGAAGAAATGAAAAGTGGTGCGTGAAAGGAAGAAGAAAGGAAGAATAAAGAAGACGAAGAAGAAAGAAAGAACGTTCAGCTTGAATGAAGTTGGAATTCTGAGAAAAAAAAGGAAAGGAGAATTAATAGGAAAATTAAACGTGATATATATGTGGTCCCTTAAAAATAGAAACATGATTCATTGGTAGTTATTACTAATTAGTCATTACTAATTATTATATAATTAATAGGCCGAATATTGAAGAGTACTAAAATACCCTCCTTAACTAATAACCATTGGATTCATTTTAATTAAAATAGTGAGCATCCAATGGCTCACTTTAATTTAGTAACCATCACTAAACAAAATGTTTAGTGATGGTAAGTGTGAGTAAATATCTTTATAAGTTTGTTTATATCTTCTATACAGTTTTTTTGTTTTTGCAAAATCAGTACATATAGTTTGTTAAAGTATAAATAAGTCATGTACTGACGCAAAACAAGCTAGTAATATCAAGTGACAAATGGTGTTCTTGAAAAGAAAGATAATATTTTGATTACTGAATCTGACACCCATTTTGTTTTAAAAATTACATTTTACTCCATTATATTATAATAATATAACAAATTACAAATAATTAGCATTATTTAAAATTAATTAATTATACAGTTCTCGTTCAACAAAATAAACTTGTCAGTCATTACATTCCAGTACTGTTACAGGGACAAATGCTTTGCTATCATTAATGTAAAGAGAACACGAATAATATACATGGTATCTAGTATTCATTGACATGAGGTATCTGTTTACAGTGTAGCACAGACACAGAGCAAGAGATTTACAATTCAATAATTGTGCTCACAGACACAAAAGACTCGTCCAAGCCAGTTTGATGCTAATTAGTTGATTTAAGACACAGCACTTCCTTCTTGCCTTTTTTTTTTTTTTTTTTATAACCATTAGTGTAACCAAGAACAAATCCAAAACTGGAATTGCATTCAGCATGACATTTTAAACATGGGTTATGATTTCTGCATTCTGTGACTGTATATCATGAAATTGCCTGTTAGGACCTGGGAGGAAGAATCCTCTTGCTACGGGATGACTCTAATTGAGGTGGCAAGAGCTTTAAAAAGCTTCCTTGAGCAGGTTGTTTACTTGCAGAAACCTCAGACACCTCTGATTTCTCTGACTCACCATCTATCATATATGTCACCCAGTTTGGTTAGATGAAAAGATTTATGGTTTATATGCAAGAAAAAGAAAGATATACATAGAAAGCAGGTAGAAGGAATCAAATGGTCACAAAGATGTAAGAGCCTACCGAAAAGCGATTTAACGGATGGTCTCTTGGATTTGGAGGGTTTCTTCTTTAGTTCAGCTACAAGGCAAGAGGATGGCAAAGTCAACACAAAAGAACTAAACCCATGAACTGCCAGAACATAATTAAACTTAAGGTGCAGTTAGCACTCCAAATAAACGCAAACCAACATAACCCAATTTATCTTCTGCATTTCTTCCTGGAAAGATATGTAAATCGCATCAATGTGAAACTGTGGTTTGATATATTGTTTTAATAACCTATCTTGACCTTCCAAAAACAGAAGATGGAGAAATAGAAAGATTAGCCAAATGTTCTTCTGATTCAAGCTTTGCATATAATGGGTTATCCGTGTAGACAGTAGATTAACTTGTCCCTATTTACATTTAATTTACTGACTAATGTTTTATACTGTTCTGTTTTCTGTTAGGAGGAATCCTGATCCTCTAACTTTTTAACTGTTAGAATATCATAAAATTATCTTGTCATATCATTACTCTATTATAAAATATGTCATTCATTCTTTTGTCCACGAGGATAAATTCCCATATTTCCTTATACATCATGAATAATTTCCTTAATTAGGCTTACAGTACTAGTATATATACGGAGTAGTGCTTTTGTCTTATTTAATAAGATCCAGTGTATCATTCAGATACTTATCAATATGATTTTATTATTGAGTATTCCTTTTTCGCCCGCTATACATAAAGGACAAACAAAACCCTAAAACTTTAACACATTATTAGATGCAATTTGGCCCAATTATCTCAGATGCACTGGTTACCTGCACAATCATTCTAAAGCGTTGACTGGACCGGTCATTGGTCCGGTTTCTGGTAAGACCGGCCAGTCCAGTCCAGGACTAATAAACACTGCTCTTTTGGTTAATGTATCTAAGTTTGAAATATACTCGGGAAGAGTTCTTTAATGGTAAGTCTCTCAAAAACGTTATAAATATATCCTTTTATCATGAACTAGCAGTACACCCGTGCATACGTACGGGTAACATCATACTTATTGTATAAATAAATTCAGATAAAATTCAATTACAATAAATCTTTCAATTTGTATGAACTTTAGAATATTTTCTTCAATTGAGATTTTTTATCGTTAGGTAATTACCAATCATCTAATAATAATGTAGCTCACATGACATATAAATATACGAATGACATTTATCAGTAATAAAATTATACCAACAATATGTAACATTTTCCCGCTGTAAGTCAAAAGCAGAATATAAAATAATTATTCTAACAATGTGTAACGTTCCACAATAGAGAGCTAATAGTAATGAAATTAAAGCCACAAAAAGTTAAGAATGAGATTAATAAAAGTTAAGAGATGATGTGAGAAAGTGGGACCAACAAAAAATAAAAAGTGAAATAGAATAATTAGGAATGACGTATTTGTCCTCAAAAAGTTAGTTTTAGAAAAGGATAGATTAGTAATTTTGGTAGTGGTTGTTTTGATTAGAGTTATAGTCGAAGAGTTATAGTTGATAGTTGAAGACATATATGCCAAATATGCATAATAGCTACGACCATAGCCAAAATGGAACCTTGTGGAAAACATAAAACATACAACAATATGCATGAGTGGAAAGAGGAAAAAAAAAGGTGTACCTATCCCAGGAGCTTGATAATCGTTGACAATTTCAAAGTTCTTGTATGTATATCCAACAAAATTCAAGTCCTTAGATGAAAGCATCTGTAACATCCCAACAAACAACAAAAGAATAATAAGAAAAAGGAAATGAATGAGGGTGGAGAACAGCAGTAAGTAACAAACTGAAAATTTGAAGATTGTAGACTATTCTTTAAGCAAATGAGAAAAAATATTTATAAAAACAAATTGTCAAATATGTGAGGGCAGCAAAGATTTCTATTGAACATGATTGCCAAATAAGTAATTCAAAAGTATAAATAATGATAACTATTTGATTTGCTTTGCACTTCCTTATGTTGCAAAAATTTAAGGATTTAACAGAATACTACTTCCTCAAATACCAATCAACAAAAGGTTATGCAGAGACTAAGTCTACAGCTAACTTCATGACAATTTCCAGCGGAAGGGAACATCAAAAAATACCTTCCTCCAAGGACCAGCTCTTGATGATGACTGAGTTTGGTTGTCAGACTGCAGATGCAAAAGGTAAAATGAGAAAAGTTGGACAAGGAAAACGACAGACAAGTGGCGATACAAAATAAGCAAGAAACTGGCCAACTAAAATACCTCGTCAAACTTTTCAAAATTCTGAGTATCTAATTCATCATTGACCTCAGGAACAAATGCAGCTTCCATATGATACAGCCTATCCCATTCAACACCTTTGAAGAACGGATGAGCCTGAAGAGGAATACAACACGAAAGTAAAATCGATATCCAAAAATAATAATATAATAAATCTAAGAATTTAGAAAAGGACACACCGTACAACACCTTTATTTCAGCTGCACCTTTTGACCCCAGCCTTTGGTTGACATTACATAAAAGTCTATTGATAAGATCTTTTGCCTCCGCGGATAGCTTAGCTTCCCTGGGAAATTTCAAGTGAGATTTCCAGTTCACTATCTGCAATAAAGAAACCAAGATAAAACTATCACGCTCTATAGAATTCAAAATCGACAGCAATAAAGTAAAGTAAGATGACAGCTTTGTATTTATAAGTGAAAACGAAAAATGAAATCTTATAATGAAAACAAAAACAAAACCAGCTCCAAAATTATTATGTTTACAGGATTCGGCTACTCTAAAGAGAGGGTTGAACTTTAATTTGGACTACGGTCGATGATAAAATCGTGTGACAAACCATGCATTGCAGTCAGGTTGCGTGTTCTTTATAAAATTAAAAGCATCGGCATTTTAATATCGATGAGGATCCAATCTGCATTCCATGGAAAATGTGTACCTAGCATTTTAGTGAAGCCTAATCCGTGTCTACAGTTAAAATTGCCAAAATACATCTGATGAAACATTATAAAAAAAACATGGCAAACCCAAAGGGAGGGAGGTAACTTAACTATCAATACCAAGGTAGTTAAAATTGCAAGCTAGGTCGTAGAATCACACGATTTTACGAGTTTTTCCACCATTTTCGAGTTCGAGCACAAACAAAATTGCTTTTCGGTAGACCACCGTACTAAGTCGTACAATCAGTTGAAGCAGGTTATCGTGAAAGATTATAATGAATAGTAAGAGTTTCCCACAGAGGGTTATAAAAACAAAAGTAAATATCACACATTAGTTGCAAGATCATTTTGTATAGAAAGATTACCTGCCTACAAGTTGTCATTGGATCATCGGAATAAAAAGGTGGATATCCCACCAACATTTCATACATGATAGCTCCAAGAGACCACCTGTGGATATATAACAACCATCGTTCTGTCAGAATAAAACACGCCACTCTGATCTTATTGGAGTTTATTAACAAGTTCAACATAATGGAGCAAAACCCAACACGTTTGATTGTTTTCAGAAAATTTGAACAGGAAATAAAAGAACAGAAGGAAAAAGTCCCCAACAGCATCCCAATTAATGAAGTAAGAAATTGTGAATGTCAAAAGAGCAGAGAGAAACCAATAGTAGAGAGAAATCAAAAATAAGTAACAGACCAAGTTCACATGCAGAAACCTCACCAATCACATTCCATCCCGTAACCTTTCTTCAAAAGAACTTCTGGAGCAATATAATCCGGTGTGCCAACTGTGGAATAAGCCTGCAACATTTATACATTCAAAATTCCAAGCAACACAGCACAGGAAAAGGAAAAGAAACAGTTTCTTAAGCACATAAAGCAAAGAAAAGTGTCTTCCATACAGATACCCACAACATTAGAAACCACCCATTTTTGTTTTATTTTTTTCATTTTTAGTTGGGAAAAGGCAGAGAGGGCTTAACAGGTACCGTTTATCAGTACACGACTTCAATATTTTGCAAACCATTAGTAAAACACCACATCAAGTTTTGAAATTACATTACTCTCACAATAAATAAAGCAAAACCAAAATATAATAGCAGTGTACTTACAAGTGTCCTCCTATTCTTTTGCCAGTTTTGCAGTTGTTCTTGTTGTGTACGTTTTGAAGCTGAACGCTCATTCTGTATAGATCCATTCACATTCGGGACCATAGAAAAATCCTTCTCTTCAAGTCTACTACAATCTAATGGTTTACAAAGTCCAAAGTCAGACAGTCTCAAGTGGCCATATCTATCAAGTAATAAGTTGTCAGGCTTGATATCCCTGCAACACAAAATATTGAAAAGATAAATTTATACTGTTTAATTGACCAAGTTTGCTTTAGTTTCCAACAGACACACAGATATCAAAAAAAAATTCAGCACTAAATCCTTTTGAACTGATTTTGTTAGCAATTGTGATAAGAGTTACAACGGTATGTTCTGGAAGTTAACTTAAAGTCGTATGGAAGCTAACCCAGCCAAAAATTGTTGCATATATCATAGCCGAAGAAAAATTATGACTTTGAAACTATTTATACCTATGTATATAATTGTGTTTATGTATAGATTCGATAGCCAGAACTGTTTGTCCTACATAAAATCTGGCTTCATCTTCAGTCAAGATATCCTTTCTCATAAGTAGTGTCATCATGTCTCCACCCGGTAGATACTCCATAATAAGATACAGATACTCATCATCCTGGAAAGAACAATAAAGTTTAACTATGCAATTGCTGTCAACCTCTGCAAGGAGATTCCTTTCTGCTCTGACGTGTTCAACCTGAGACAATTTGCCAAAGAGGGACTAAGTATGAATCGTGATGGCTTCATTAAACATGTGCATGAAAATTGCTACTTTCTGGAATAACATAACTAGCAAGACAAACGAGTGTAAACCTGGCCTCTACGGAGCATCTCCGATTTCTTTAATTTTTTCATTGCGTATACATGATCCGTAGTCTTCTCCCTACAGACTCTAACCTGCAACAAATTCAAATTTCAGGCAGAGTCAAACTGTTTGCAGACAAAGATACAAACTGTTTGCAGACAAAGATACATAAAGGAAAAAGACCAAAAAAGAAAATCAGTAGAATAATTCTGTCAGCTTTTACACACAAAATCTAAGAATGAGCTTGTGGATCAAGAAGGGCGGGGGGAGAAAAGAACCTCTATAGTTCACAATAACGTAATCCTATTCCAACAAAGGTCTTGGGTGTTATGGGGTGCCTAAGTCCCACAACGAGCAGTATGGGATGCTCGGGGAAGTACTTAAGTGGCTTGGTCCTCCCCCTTAACTACCTTTTAAGATAGGTATTCTCTAAGTGCATGGGTGCCATCACAAAGCAGCGCGGTGAAAACACAAGCCACCATAAAACATTTGATTATTTATTTTGATGAACAAAAACACTATAATACAAGCCACCATTATATTTCAGCTATCACATGAAATAAAATAATCATAAGCCAGAAGAAGAAAGCATAATCAATCATGTCATATTACTCATGATATACAATCATACACATACGACATACCTCTCCAAATGCACCTTTTCCGATCATAGTCAATAACTCAAAATCATCAACACCCATCTTGGCCCTCTGAAGGCGCATATATTCCGTTTCCTTTTTCTCTAAAAATTTGAGCAGGTTGTTTTGATCCTCTTCAGAGACATCAGCATCAGCCAACTTCTTTTCCAGGACGGTTCGACTGTTATAAGCAAGTGAGGTGTTATACAATTTTTGCACGTGTTTGTCAAAGCAACTAACATAATGCACATTAACATTCAACCAAAGATGACACTTCCAGTTCCAGCAACTTTTACATGCTTCACTCAAGCCAGGAGAGTAAAAGTAATTATCCCTATAATACTGTCTGGATGCACATCAACAAAAAATTAAGAGAGGAAACCATCTTTCACAATAATACAACCCATTAAGATACGGAAAGTATCAAACCATTTGGGTTGTATCTTAAAGTGGTTTAGAATATCTTAGATTATCTGCTGACAATCATCCCATTGACTCTTTTTCCCTTGGTTATGCAACATTCCAACCACTCATGCTTTCATATATAAAAAAAAAAAAAAAAAACAATCGGCAATACATAAGCACGAGATAAAATGAATCATACCGCTCCTTCCTCTCCTGAAGGTTCTTCATTTGCTCCTTGTAATGGCTTTCGATATACTGCTTTGCTGCGGCAACCTTCTGCTTCGTGACATCGGAAAGCAATGCTTCATCCACAGGGGAAGTCAAATCTTGATTTCCTCCACCATTACCATCCCCTTCTTTCTTCTTCGCCCTCGTTTTATCACGAGGCTGGAACTTATGAAGCCAACTCCTTGCAGAATCCATTCTATGCATGCTGCTTAAATAGTTCGCTTCAAAATCTGCATGAATAAGGAGCAAGTGGTCGGTCACCCCTATGAATATGATTTCTACACAAAAATAAAAGGCAAAACCCCCAATTTAGAATTTTCCCGGCACGACCTATTTTCCGCAAGAGATGTTTACATTTTCTCTCAAAACTCATAAGAAAATAAAAACAAAAAGGTTTTCCTCGGTGTACCTGAATTCCTTCCTCTGTTTGGGGCATTTCCGTAGCAAAGACCATAAAATCGAAGCAATCAGGCAGCAGAAGGAAGGGGATTTTAGGGATTTGTGAAGGGAAGATGTTATGAGAATGCAGAGGAATTACGTTGCGTTTGTAGGAAGAAGCTGAGAAGAATTCGGATAACCGCGTAATAATTAATAAATAGTCGTTTTCAGATAATAACAGAACAACAGAAAATGAAACCCTAGAGAGAGAGAGAGAGAGAGAGATTTGGGTGTGCAATGGCGAATGAGAAAGGGTATAATATCTCTGTCTCCGGTGAGGTCAAATTGTGCGCGTGCGTGATTTTCTGTTATGTCTGAAGCTCTCTCTTTCAGCTATCTTCTGTTCTGTTCTGTTCTGTTCTGTTGTGTTCTAACATAACATGGCATTCCTTTTTATGCAAACTAACTTTGTAACCAAAATCCTTTTTTATTTAATTATTTTTAATTAATACATTAAGAATTTTTTTGACGGAATTATTAATTAAGAATTAAAATTAAAATAGGAAAGAGTACAAAAACAAGGACGATTTTGTCTTAAATATGTTTTGATTTGATTTGATATACACTGCTCCATAACAAAATAGTACTACTGTACTAAAAAATGTGCAAACGGATAGAATTTAAACGGCTCGGATCCGCGATCTAAAAATGAAATCAACGGTGACTTTATATTCATACGTTCGATCCAAAACTAAAAATTTCATGCTTAAGAACAACATCACATTCGCAAATTGAAAGAAAAAGTAATAAAAATGTGAAACTAGATGGTGTTCAAAGAAATAAAAAAATCGAATGTCACTCCCTACGCCGAAATTTGAACCCACGTAATCGTATTCGGAAGTGCCTTAAGCGTCTCAAAGAATGACGAAGACGTTAAACAAATGTTTGAGAAACATGAAGAATTCCAAGGTGTCATTGAACCTTATCTCGAATTGTTCATCGAAAGCAGTAAGAATCTCTCGAAGAACTCTGCCGTAGTATTAGAGGTAGTAGTAGTAGTTCTAAGTAGAAGTAAGTTGTATTATGTTTTCTGTTGATGTATTTAGTATTTGGTTTTCATGTATTTAGTATTTGGTTTTCATGTATTTCATATATCAAAAAACTAATTTGATCTTGTGGTGGCCTTTATTGGACCCCGAAAATGTCAACTGGAATATTTTGACTTGTGGGATCCTTTATTGGGCCTCTAATACTAATAATGTGGTATCTTTCAAAGCAACCAAAATGATAATGTAGAAACCAAACATCCTCTTACTGATGGTTAATCAATTACAAATTCGCACCCTCACTGCTGAAAACCTTGACGTCTCAAATTCCAGAGCCCTTCTTTTTTTATATGAAAAAAAAAAAAAAAAAAAGTACAATGCCCTTAGCTCAGCTGTAAAGATAGGGATTTTTTGTAAAATATTCGGAGGGGTAAATTTAAAAGGTGAAAATTATTCACACATTTTTTTTGATTCAACTACAAGGACAAAATTAATAACGCGCTTGGCTTTGATAAACTACAAGGACCGCAATAATAGTTTGCGTCTCATTGTTTGAAAAAATGGCAAGCCATGATTAATACTAGTATTAATATTGAATGTTACACTCAATATGTAATGTTTTTTTAGATAAGCAATAATTTTATTGAAGGGAGTATAAGGGGTGCCCAGCCTTTACAATGGAGAGCAGGAAAGAGAGAGAGTCTCCCTAAAACCTCTCTGAGACAAAATCCATTGGGAAAAAGACTAAGGCGGGAAAAAGAGATGAATTGGTCCCATAAAGGAAATTAGATTAGATGAAGTGGTGTTGTCAATAGACTAAGGGTATGTTTGGATACTTTATACTTAACGGAATGGAATAGAATGAAGCGGAATGAAAATGAGCGGAGTGGAGCAATGGAATAAAATTCTCATTTCATTGTTTGGCCAATGAAGCGGAATGAAAATGAGCGGAGTGGAGCGGAATGGAATAAAATTCTCATTTCATTGTTTGGGCAATGAACAGAACGGAATCAATTATAACATTTTTATTCCTTTAATGCCCTTAATATATACTATTAAATCATACACTGCCAAATATATCAAAGCACTGCCAAAACGTTGGAGTCATTCTTTCTTTCGCAGTTAACGTATTTTCTTGCTTCTGTTCTTACTTCTTACTATGCATTTATAGTAAAGCACTCCCAAATTGTGAAAAACACACATCACCCAAAGTGAAAATATTAAAGCGCACCAAAAGTCAAATTGTTCAGCAAATTGTGCAACAACCCAATTATACAATTACTGAGCCACGTCGTTTCCAGTAAAGCAAGGCAAAAAGCAATGAAAAATTATAAAAAGAAAGCATTGAGCGTTGTAACACTAGGGAAAAGTGGGTTGCAGTGAAATGTAATAAAAATACCCCCATTTTTTAAGCAATAAAATCAAGCACAAGAAAGACAACAACAATGGCGTAAAAAAAAGTCGGACACAGGAAAATAAGGCGAAAGAACGGAAGGATTTAATGTGAAAAAAAAAGAGAATGTTTTAAGAACAAGGATCAACGTGCAAAAAAAAAAGAGAAAAAAGATGGTGGAGAGGAAGAAATGGTGGAGACTAGTAGAAGTGCATGTTTCGTTTGGTGGTACGAGCACCTAGAAGTGCTTTTGAGAGTAACTTTCGTGATTTTAGAAGAAAAAAAGGTGTTTGGATTCTTATTGTAAAATTGATTCTTCTTCCTAGAATTGATTTTACTTGAAGCAACTATTTGTAGCTTCTATCAGAATCAATTCTACTCACCGCCAAACCAAACATACACGAAGAGAAAAAGGAATGTAATTATCTTAATTAGTTTATTACAATTTTGCCCTTATTATTTTAGCTCACATAACTTTTAAAATAATTACTTTGTAACGGAAACTTCTAAAATATTTATAATCAATTTTTTTGAAAGAAAAATATTTAAAATTAGATCTTAAGTCAGCTTTTTACAACCATTAACAGCACACTTAATTCTGCACAATGACTGGGCAGCCCTGATTCGTATGTGTGGCTCCTGGGATGGCTATGTTAACGATGAAAAATAATTTGTGATAAATCATCATTAACATAGCCAACTCTGTGCTGTGCATGACCTATTTATTACAAATTATTAACACCGTAATTATATCAGGAGTTGTATTCGTGACTTTCACTTAAGAATTGAAATTAGAAAAAAGCTGTTCAATACGGAGCTTGAAGGGAAAAATCACACATTTAATCATGGCTAAGACAGGTGCGCAGCTCAGCTCAATTTTTATCTGGTGTTCTATAATGGAATGACAATTAATTTTCTTATATTATTACTCCCTCCGTATCAAAATAATAGTCGTTTAAAGTTTTGCCACGAAGATTAAGAAAATCAATAAATTGTTAAAGTAACACGGTAATTTTACTATATTATCCACATCAACTAATAAATGCATATTAGTGAGGTGTTTGGTTAGTGATAAAGTTACAACAATTAATGAATGTAAAATTGAAAAGATTTAATAAATGATGCATTGGAATGACAAAACGACAAATAATTTGAAATTTTTTACTTTGGCTAAAAAGACTATTATTTTGATACGGAGGGAGTACTGTATTCCTCACTCATTATTTTCAAAAGAAATTGGTGCCATAGACTATCGATAGTATGCCATGTGTCTAGATGAAAAGAATGGAGAGCTAGCTAAAGAAGTTTTCTGGACAGGGTTCTTCTTTTCAAGCTTCGTTTCAGCACGGAGCCAGTACTCAACAACGGATAGCAGATTAGTTGAAGATTTCAACTCACTAACATCTGATAATTTTTCTGCTCTCCTCAGTTCGCCATCTTGTATGTATGCCAAATGAGATGCCCATGTCTCTAGTCCATCAAAAATGTGAGTTGCATATACAATTGTAGCTCCTCTCTGCAAAAAATAGAAAACATAAGAAAATAATGAATGTTTCTGAACCCAACATTCCAGCCTTTGCAAAATGGGCTCATCATTCATCAATCTAAGTGTTAACAATTTATTTAGGCGTTATCGTTTCATGAATACCTTAATAGACATATTGGGACCAAAAAAGATTACGTACTTGGTCTCCGGTAGAAACTGAAGATCAAACTCATTTCATATTTTTCAAAATTATTATTTTAGCTAATTCACGGAAGGAGATGATGACATTTTGCCATTGTATAATTCATGTAGTCGACTCCAGTAGGTGGGAAATTTTTTAGTTGTTTTTATACTATTTCCAACTAGTACTACCAGCTATCATCTAATGTTGTATTAGGGTCATCCTCGATGCAGTTTTCTCACACTTATATTCCACATTTCAGCATGCAAATAGATAGAGAGCCAGTAAATACCTGTTCGCATTCTTCCTTAAAGAAGTCCAACAAATCCATTCGTGTAACAACATCCAGGTCAACTGTAACCTCATCCAACAAGAGAACCTGAAATATTAAACAAGAGTTCCGGTTATTGGTTGGTTTGATTTGAGCTTCTGCATTAAATAAATAAATCACACATACGTTTCAAAAAAATTCAAAGGACGTTAACCAATTATTAGAATTGTTGATGATAATCCGCTTACTCCAAGAGTAAATAGAGTTACTCAAAGTAACTCTTGTCAAAGTCACGTTACTCTACTCTTCTACTTCGTAGACATTAAATTTTACCAATCAAAAAGTCAAATTAAAATTTTTTATTGAGTAAATCAAGTTTAAAAATTTTCACACAATTCTAAAACTATTTGATACTTTGTCAAATAACTTTGATACCAGGTGTAATATATATCTTAAATTACATGTCTGGTTCATCTAAATTTGGTGTGCAAGATCAATGAGATAATACGACAATATTCAACTTTTGGATTAATAAAATTTTGATGCCTATAGAGTCACAGTAAGTTTGACAAGAATTAATTTTCAACAGTGTGTTTGTAACTCAAAATACACTAACTAATTACTAGAACTCAAAGGTTTGTTTTTCTTTCAAGAAGAGGCTGCCAGGATAAAGTAGGTATTTAAAGATTGACACGGATAATGTACACAACAGCATAACTACACTACTGTATGCGAATTCCCTCGGCTATTCAATCCCTGATACCTTATAGGGATGAAGAAGACCAAGGCAGATTTGCACTCGACGCCGCTGCCCATCGGATACCTTATGCATTCGCCACTGCAGATCTATATCAAGCAGCTCAATCAACCCATCTCTCCTGTCAGGATCGACGCCTTCAACTTCAAAAAGCAGAGGAACGCCTTAGTTTTGCTATACATCAAGACTAAAGAACAATTGTATACCAAAATTACATGGAACCTACACGCAACCCTTGTAGATGTAACATGATTTCAGCGTCCATTATTTTTAATATTTTTGTCCTTAATAGGGGCTTTTCTCATGATATTTAAAATTGAAAATTAGATGCAGTAACATTTGATAACAAAGAAAACGTGTTAAAAAACCTACCACCAAATATCATATGTTCAGCAGAGAAGTCTCCTTGGAGTGGAATGTCTCCCTGGATAATAGCAATAACATTAATATTTGAAACAAAACTGTTCAGAAGTTATACGAGAAAAATAAAAGTCGATTCAAAAGAAAACCAATGGAGGACTAAGGCTCTGAAGTGGATCAGTATACTTTTATGAACATCGGGTGCTTGATAGGACCAATGCCTACATTATTGGCCATGTTGAAAATGCGTGCATGGCTCTTGTACAATATGGTAAGATGGTACCCAAACATCGAAGGGAATTGATCTACAGTTCTGGCTACGATAAACACAAAGGGTTCTGCAACCAGTGGCGGATCTTAGTGGGAGCCGGGGGATGTCACGGTACCCCCAGCTCCCATTAAGTTAATATATATATATATATATATATATATATATATATATATATATATATACACATATATATATTTTCTACTCCAAGTTAGAATATATAGAACCGAATGAACACTAAGCAACAAAGGTATTAGTAATCGAGCGGTTAAGAGCATTGCTAGTGTGTTTAGGGTCCTCAATTCAATTCCTTTGATGGCCCCACCTATTTTTTGCAATTATTTGTATAATTTACTCCATCAAGTAAGATTTGAACTCATAATATTAAAATTGACATAGGTAACTTTGACCAGTAAACCAAACAAACTATTATGAATACACAATTAACTTTGGTTTATATATTTGTTACTATTTTGGCCCCCTCCAATTTTTTTGTCAAGATCCGCCACTGTCTGCAACTATCCTAAAATAGAAACAAGACCCCCCCCCCCTTTACTTAGTCTCATAAGTCGCAATATTAACCAAAAACCCAAATGTTTTGGTTAAATGTATGTGTAAAGTACGGGACAAAATAATCAATTCGAATTAACAACAAAAGCCTACCATTCACCCAAGTCTAAAGAATTTGAAAACCACCCAACTTTTGGAATATTTACAGGTGAATAATATGATAGAAAAGAGCTCAGTGAAACTATCTTCAAAACTAAGATTAGTATGAGTAAAAACTTTCATAGTTTCATTAATGATCAAAAGAAATAGAATCCAGGGAAACAAGATTGAAAAGCATCTAGGGTAGGAAAAACACACTAGCTCTTTTTTCCATTGCCCAATCAGAGTCTAAAACCTTACAGATAAGTGCAGGCTGGAATTGAAACACTAAAAATAAGGCCAACATACAAGAAGTTCTAATGCCCGTAGCCTTCATGAACAGCACCATCCGGATACAGATAAAATAAAAAACGGAATTTGAGAATCACCAATAAATCATGGCAGGTAATTAGAAGTTCCAGAAATGCAGACTAGTGAAGAACCATCATGAATAAGTGAAAAAGGCTTTATTGGATCAATTACATGTGACATTACCATAATATCACCAGCATTTAATTGTGGCCACATAACAAAACACTATGGATTGAATATTGTCTCCGAATCAAAATGCATAGTCAATCAACTGAGCAATTGTAGTCACAGAAAAGTAGCTTCGTTGGTAAGTTACTAACAAGCAGTTGCATAAAAAAAAAACTAACTCTTCCTCTAACTAATTAACAATTTTGTTTATTAAAAAAAAACTGAGCAATTGTATAAAAAGCGAAAACTAACCCTATTTCGTGACTGCATTTGAAATTTGAAAATCATACAAAGAAGAGAACACAAAACAAAAAAACTCACCGCGGAGCCAACGTTTTTACTCCAGGATCCACCCAAGTAAGCGAGATCACCACTACAAACGAGTTGAGTGTCATGAAAAGCAGAACAATTCAACACACGAACAACGTCTCTTCCTCCAACCATGTGCTTCCCGGCCAGAATCTTCAGCAAAGTCGTTTTCCCTACACAACAAACGCGATTAACGAAACGAAACTCGCGCACAGGTAAAATAGTAATGAAAGCATAGAAAGTTCGGTTCGGTTACCAGATCCGTTGGCACCGACGAGGAGGCATCGAGATCCAGGAGAGACGTCGAGGTTAAAGTCGAGGAAAAGCGGTGGTTGATGTCCGTCGTAGGAGAATTGCATGCCTTGGACTCGGATTCCTTCAGAATCTTCATTCTCGTTTTCTTTTCTTGCCATCGTATTTTGTGCTTCACAACTAGAACTACAAGTGCGAATGGAGAGGCAGTTTCTTTTTTGCTTTATAGTTTACTTCATTTCCAATTTCGCGCCGATAGAAAACTTACACGTCGCGCCTGTGGTTGTTGAACTTACACCGACGAATCTTGTGAATAAACCACCATCCACGTCGTCACTCCGCCTACTTTTTGTTCGATACTAATGAATGCAAAATGAACACCAAACGCGCCTCCTTTCCTTTAAACTAGAGCTTCTTAGGGGTCTCTTTCAACTTATTCAACTTATAAAATAAAAAAATATAAGTCATTTGAAGAAAAACATCATTATTTATTGGGTAGGATCTAGCTAAAACACGATGATAAAACGATTAGATAATAGTAAGAGTATCGACAGTTGAGAGTAAGTGATGATTCAAAAATGTCTGATCTCTTCCATTAGTTTCTAAGGGCGCCAGGGGTATATCTTCTTAGGAGCCGGGGATACCATGGTACCCCCAATTTTTTTTAATTTTTTTTAATGCATAATATAATATAGCAAACATATATCTATATATAAAAGATTTGCTAACCATTAATCAACTTAAAGTCGAGCGCAGTTGGCAAAGAGTGCCTTTTGCAGCCAAATGGTCATAGGTTCTCTACTTGGGTTTCTTTTTAGTATTTCGTATTTTAAATTAAGAACAGCGAAAAAAAAACAAAAATAGCTTAAGAAGGAATCGAACTAGAGACCTCATGCTCTTTTACAAGCTCTTTACCACATAACCAACTAAACTTTCTTGACATTTAGACAGAAAATAAATATATATTTGGATTTGGCACCCCTAAAAATTCTTTCAAGCTCCGCCACTGAAGGGCGCCATATATAGTACATTGGACAATAAAAACAGATATAGATGTAGCGAGATTAGTGTATGAATTGTAGGGATCATATTGATTGTATGTCGGTTGGGTTCTGAGGTAGACCGAGCCTTAGGGCTTCGGTCTTCAGTGCTGATTTCCTCAGTCCCTAACGTTGTGACCGGTTGTCAGAGGTAATGATCGCTCAGGCAGTGAACATAGTCCCTCGAGCAGCGAGCACGTGGTGGGAAGGCGCTCTAAAGCAAAAAGGGGGCGCAGTCGCGGTTATCATCTCTGTCGGTAGCCGAGGACTGTGGATGATGGGACAGGTCTAATTTTTTTACTGTTTGACCTTTGACTCCATCTCCTTGGGACTTGAACTTTGATTGACATTTTCCTTGGTGCCATCATAAATGCATGTTGTTCGTAACTTATTTCCCATTCCAACTATAAAAGGTGGAAGAATTGTTCTCTTTCGCTTCACTTTGCTTAGGATGATTGCTTCCTTTGCTGGTAGGATTATTTCTTCCTTATTGAGTCTTCCACGTAATCCCAAGTAAGTTTGTTATTCTGGGATTGCCAGGATAAAGCTCCAAAAGAAAAGCTGATATTTTGGAGAAAATGAGCACTAGTCGAATTGTAGGGCCGTCTTTTAATACTACAAGGGAGGTGGATGGACAAGACAATGGATCGAATATGAAGATGATGACTTGTTTGGGCATCCTTGGTAAACTTCAAGGCATAGGTGTTGCTCCGTTTACAAAGGTGGTGAAGATGTTGAAAGGAAACCTTTTATGGAGGGATGTGTTTCTGACATTATCCGATGAGAGGGAGAAAGATTTTGTCCTTACTCTCTAAATATTTATATTTAGAGAGGAATTAAGACATGTGAAAGATGGATATTTATAATTTGTTTTGGTGAAGACTGGTAATTTTCTATTTTCATTTTACAAACATAATGGCATAGACTATTGGAATTTGTTTGCTTTCAAAATTTAGTTTGTTTTTTTATTATTTTTTCTAGACTTAATTATTATTTTGTTATTTATTGATTTTTTTATGTGCTAATATTTTTTATATTAGGCGAATTTATAATGAGGTGAGTTAAAGAGAGTGAGTAGTTAGAACTGAAACTCAGAACTAAAATTGATTTTGGTTTTTGAAAATTTCAAAACCAAAAACCAGAAACCACCCCAACAGTTTTTTTTTTAATTTTTGTTTTTAATTTTGTATTATTCCCGACATTTACATTACGTGGCATTAAGAAAACGACGGGAAATGAAACCTGGCTGCCAGCGCAATAAATTTGACACATAAGCAACGCCACTGTCGTTAGTGCACGACAAATAATGTAAGACCAAAAATGGCCAAAATATTTCAAATGGACTAAAAACAAAATTCACTATTTTTATAGAGACCAAAAATTGATTTAACACTTAAGAAAATTTGGAGGCTAAAATTACTAAACAAATAAAATAGAGAAACCAAAATCACCAATTAAGGAAAAAAAATTAGTTAAATCCTTATTAAACAAACTTGAAATTGATAAATTGCAGAAATTTTCTGTATGGTTTAATTTAAAAGAAAGATTAACTGCAGAATTTTTTTTTTAGATAAACAGATTAACTGCAGAAATTGATTAAACATAGGTTATTAAAGAAAGCCAAAAAAAAATTGATCAGTTGATATAAAAAGGAATGGTTAAGATTGAATCAAAATATTAAATCTCAACCATGATGAATTTTTAAACTACCCAACGGTCCTGGCGAAAATCACCCTGATTAACCAAAAAATTGATTAAACAGGCTGAGACCAAAAAACAGTGTATGGTACCTACCCATGGTCCTGGCGAAACGACATAGCTAGGGCATTGAACCGTGTGGAAGAAGGAAGAAGCAAGGTGACCTACTACTTCCACCGTCACGACGTGGCAATACCTTTACCTCACCTCCAATACCAAATCAGAGGGGCGACGGCGGAGATAACACCTTCCATCCTCTTCTCTCTGGGAAACGGGAATCAAATAACCTTCGTTCCTTTGATTTGTTAATCTATTAGCAAAACTAAATGCCATTGAGTTACGCTGAAAACGATCAACGTTATTATCTGTTTTGCTGGTTAGGTTTTGTACTCTCGCTCTACACGATGGTATCCACAGGTCGTTAATGTGACGATAATTCTATGGAGGAAGAACAGGATCGAATTTTGCTCACTAGTTTGGGCGTTAAGTCTGCCAATCCTGAAGATATTGAACGTCATGTTCTGGAAAAGGTATTTTTATGGTTCAACTTCACTGATTATGATTCATTTGAAATTGATTTGGAAGTTTAATTTGAATTAGGGTGTTGAAATTCATTAGCATAAGTATATACTTGTGTTTACTTGAAAGTTGAAACAAAACCTTGAGATTTAACAGTGTAGAGTGTCAACTCTTATAGGCAACTAGGAATGATGCAGTTAGCGTTACTGAAGTTGAAGGGAACAACGATGAAGAAGAATGTCCTCGTTTACCTGAAATTGTTGATCCCTCATCTACTGCCAAAGCAGAACTTCATCAGAAATTGAGGGCGGTAGCTTTTGAAATAGATGCGGTCTCTTCCACTATTCAACGGTCAAGAAATGTTGAAAACGATGGAGAATGTGGTGATGTTGGCCAGGACAACTCAGAGGAAGGGATTGCTGAAGATGATTCCTCCGGTGGTTCTAACCTTCAGCATGTTCTGGCCGTCGATAGGCTGAGAAGCCTAAAGAACACGAAGGCTCAACTGGAGAAAGAGCTTTCCAGTTTGTCTAAGGATGGTGATTCCAAAAGCGTTGAAAATGAAAAACTCATTTTTAGTTTAGTTAGGGAAGATCGAAAAAGACCCAAGAAGAAGCCTAAAGTGGTTAAAAAGGTGCATAAAAGCAATGGAAAGCGGCTCAAGACAGTCTCATTTGATGATGATGCGGATTTTGATGCTATTCTGGATGCAGCCTCTGCAGGCTTTGTAGAAACTGTGAGTTACTTGTTGATAATTACAACTTACATGTTGATGCTTTATTATTATTTTGCCTATTTCTTGTTTTAAAATAATGATTTTGATGGTATGATGTGCAATGGAAGAATTAAATTTGAAGGATGATGTATTAGTGGTTGTAAAAATAGATGAACTAATTTTCTAATGCTTGTGTTTTAGGAAAGGGATGAGTTGGTCAGAAAAGGAATTTTAACCCCTTTTCATAAGTTGAAGGGCTTTGAGCGCCGCATTCAACAGCCCGAAACATCCACTAGTCGTAATGCACCTGGGCAAGAAAATATTGGTGATCTTGCTTCAGCCAGTGTTGAAAGAGCTGCCAGATCATTTTCTGAGGCTGCAAGAGCTCGCCCAACCACCAAGCTGCTTGAGTCTGAAGATGTCCCAAAACTTGATGCACCTACTATTCCTTTTCGCAGGCTTAAGAAACCACTAATATTACCCAAACCTCAAGACAATGAGGTGGAGCATAATAAAAATTCAAAAAGGAAAATGAGGCGACCTTTGCCTGGTAGGAAATGGACCAAGCGTGTTACTAGCGAGGATAGACAACTAGAAGAAAGTGGTATGTCAAGTTCTTATTTATCTGGATCACTGGAGATTAGTAAAAGAACATGAAAAATTAAGGTATAGGTGTTATGTGTTCGTGTTCCTAGCAAGTAAATGGTTTGCAAGCATGACACGGATTCTAATCTTTATTTTTCAGCTTTAATTTGAAACTTCTATCTTTACCATTACTAGTTGCATTTGGTTATATTTTGAAAAAATGTAAGGGTTAACATGAATATCTTCTATTTGTTTTGGTGTTTATCATGTGTCATCTTTTGTTTTGATTCTTTGTTATTATTGTTGGATGTGAATGTTGCGTGCAATTTTAAAATACCAGTTTTTTAATTTGAATCTTTTCTGGGTGATATATGTGTGTGTAATTTGCATATTGATAGTTAATACTGATGAATTGAAAGATGTGTATTAGCGCTCTGTCAGTGCAGGATAAAGCTGGCTTGTGATCCATCATAATATGGTTTCAGTTCATTTCACTCTTTTAGACTGCTTTGCTTGCTCTAGTAGTATTATAAACATTTCTAGTTATGTTCATATTCAATTAATTAAATATATTGCAGAAAATGTAAATGGATGCTTGGACACTTCCAGTCGTGAAAGTTTAGAAGTACAAGATGTTGACCTTCCTGAACACGAATCTTCTTACACAACATTAGAAGGTGGGCTAAAAATCCCTGATAGCATATTTGAAGCTCTGTTTGACTATCAAAAGGTTGGTGTTCAATGGCTGTGGGAATTGCATTGCCAAAGAGCTGGTGGAATTATCGGTGATGAGATGGGTCTTGGTAAAACTATACAGGTATTATCATTTTTGGGTGCACTGCATTTTAGTGGCTTGTACAAACCAAGCATTATTGTCTGTCCTGTGACACTCCTGCGACAGTGGAAAAGGGAAGCTAAAAAGTGGTATCCGAAATTCCATGTAGAACTTTTACATGATTCTGCTCAGGATTGTTCTTCCAAAAGAAGCAAGCTGAGTCCGATGAAACAGACTGTGAACGCAATAGTTCAAGTGACAATGATTATGAGAGAAGTGCCCCGTCTAAAAACACAAGAAAATGGGAAACCCTCATAAATCGTGTCATGAGATCAGAATCTGGAATGCTTATCACCACTTATGAGCAGCTCAGGATATTGAGGGACCAATTGCTTGACATTGAATGGGGTTATGCAGTTCTTGATGAAGGGCATAGAATAAGGAATCCAAATGCTGAAATTACCCTAGCTTGCAAACAGCTACAAACTGTACACCGCATCATAATGACTGGTGCACCAATTCAGAACAAACTGACTGAATTGTGGTCATTGTTTGATTTTGTTTTTCCTGGAAAATTGGGTGTTTTACCTGTATTTGAAGCTGAATTTTCAGTTCCTATATCAGTTGGTGGATATGCAAATGCTTCACCGTTACAAGTATCCACAGCATACAGGTGGGCCAATATTCCTTTTATTTTGGTTTGGGATGGGGTAAATTTTGATAAAATCTACTTTACCACATTTGCAATTAGGCCCTAAATTTTTCGTTGGAGCATTCCCCGATGATCTATCTCAATGTACACATTATTAAGACATTTGTCACAAGTCAGTTAGAATTTCAAATGAAGTTGTAGAAACTTGCCTCGATCAACTTTTCATTTGGTGTGTTTACCCTGCCAACTTCCCATAACTAATTTTAATAACACAAAGGGATTTGTTGCGTTTTATGATAGATGATAGATTTATGGGTGTAAATCTACCAATTGAAAGTTCTGACGTTCAGGGTAAACTAGGTCAAGTTGGTCCGTTTTTTTATCTTTTTTATTGTTGTGTGTAAGTTGACCGTGTTTAAAAGAAAGGAGGACTACGCTAAGTCTACAACTCAAGTCTATGAAAAATATTTCTTATTCAAAAATAGTTATTAGTCTGTTACTTTAATTGAGTTAATAGTGTGTATGTTTGCCTATATCAAAGAATTTGAATATAATTTTGTTCTTTTACAGGTGTGCTGTTGTGCTGCGTGATTTAATTATGCCTTATCTTCTCCGACGCATGAAGGCTGATGTAAATGCCCAACTTCCAAAGAAAACGGAGCATGTTCTGTTTTGCAGCCTTACATCAGAGCAAGTATCTGCCTATAGAGCATTTTTAGCAAGCACTGAAGTTGAGGAAATATTTGATGGACAGAAGAATTCTCTTTATGGAATTGATGTGATGCGCAAGATTTGCAATCACCCTGACCTACTCGAAAGGGAACATGCCTTCAGTAATCCAGATTATGGAAATCCAGAACGAAGTGGTAAAATGAAAGTTGTGGCTCAAGTGCTTAATGTTTGGAAGGAGCAGGGTCACCGTGTTCTTCTTTTTACTCAAACCCAACAAATGCTTGACATTTTTGAGAAATTTTTGACTACTGCTGGTCATCTTTACCGGAGAATGGATGGCCTCACTCCTGTAAAACAAAGAATGGCTATAATGGATGAATTTAATGCCTCAAGTGAGATATTTATTTTCATTTTAACAACCAAAGTTGGGGGTTTGGGGACAAATCTTACTGGTGCAGATAGGGTGATCATCTTTGACCCTGATTGGAATCCTTCAACTGATATGCAAGTAAGTTCGAATTTAACATGTCTTTTTTCTCTTGAAGTTGTTGAAACGTGAATGAAAAGCCTTCCTTCACCATGTTCTTGTTTTTGTCTTGAATCTGGCTGTTTTTTAAAGGGGGTTTATCACCTCATTAAGTTTCCATCCTTTCCATCTATTGCTATAAATCTAAACAAACTCTAAAGTTTACTTTTCTGATCATTTTCAGACAAAATCAGTTATTAAGTTTTAGTACATCTTAGTTTGTGAAATTGTTTCAATTTCATTCTAATGGAGAATAATGTACTGGTTTCCAATTTAAATCCATGTTATTTAATTATTTCTTATAACAGGCTAGAGAGCGCGCATGGCGAATTGGTCAGAAACGAGACGTGACAGTGTATAGGTTGATCACACGTGGAACAATAGAGGAAAAGGTTTATCACCGCCAGATTTACAAACATTTTCTTACCAATAAGATATTGAAGAACCCACAACAGAAAAGGTTCTTTAAAGCCCGGGATATGAAAGATCTTTTCGTACTCAATGTGGATGGAGAAACTGGATCAACGGAAACGTCAAATATTTTCAGTCAAATATCTGAAGATGTCAATATCATTGGGACACACAAAGATAATCAGGATAACAATATATGTCAAACTGCTGAACTGGATTCTGAAGATGCTGCTGTTGGTAATGATGGCAAATCAAGGAGAGGATCTTTAGAGGGAAAAGGAAAAGAGAAGGTTGAGCATAGTAATGGGGTTGATGAGGAAACAAATATATTGAAAAGTCTTTTTGGTGCCAATGGGATACATGTAAGTTCTTCATTATGCTTCTGCTTATATCTACTTTATCGTGCATCATTACATTTACTTGTGCATATTATATGGAAACTACATTCCGTTGTGTGAGTAAATGTTCAAGAATTAAGATAATTATGAGAAAAAAAAACTAGCATCTATTGACTTGAGCAAGAATTACAAGGTATCTTTACTCGGACTATTTAGAATGTACATGTTCGTCTAATTCTGGTTCTTGAGTATGCTCTTTACCCTTTCAGTACTTCCTTTTTGATAAACTGGTTATATGATGGTAGAGTGCCATGAATCATGATTTGATCATGGATGCCCATGATGAGGAGAAGATGAGACTGGAGGAGCAAGCTTCCCAGGTTGCACAAAGAGCTGCAGAAGCTTTGCGTCAGTCACGAATGCTCCGAAGCCATGATAGCATCTCTGTTCCTACATGGACAGGAAGGTCAGGAACTGCTGGTGCACCTTCATCTGTTCGGCAGAAGTTTGGTTCGACTGTGAATCCCCAGTTGCTAAATAAGAGTAAAGCACCTGATGAATTACCTAGCAACGGGTCTAAGAAATTCAATGGATGTGCTGCTGGGGCATCTTCTGGTAAGGCATTATCCTCCGCTGAACTATTAGCCAAAATTCGAGGTAACCAAGAACAAGCAATCGGTGCTGGGCTTGAGCGTCAGATTGGTATGTTGTCAAGTTCCAATAACCAATCAAGATCTGTTGATGTGAGATCTTCCAGGGCTACTGAAAATTCATCTGGATTCCAACCTGAAGTATTGATTCGGAAAATTTGTACCTTTCTACAGCAACGAGGTGGTAGTTCTAGTTCGTCCAGCATAGTTCAGCATTTCAAGGACAGGATTCCCTCAAAAGATCTTGCCCTATTCAAGAATCTGTTAAAGGAAATAGCAACTCTGCAGAAAGGATCCGATGGATCCTATTGGGTTCTGAAGCCAGACTATCAAGAATAGTATGCTATTTGCCAGTACTTCAACGCTGACTGCACAGTACTGGTCACAGAAGTTGATCGAATAGTCCTTATGTAGTCTGAACCTTAGACACTGAACTGAAGTTTCCTTGCATTAAGGGGTTATTTTTGTTTTTTTGTCGGGATGCATTGGTGGGTTCCTACAAGTTTTGTATATTAAGTTGAGCTGTTAACAAATTTGCTGCAATTTTTTGTAGTTTTGTAAAGCCACTAACTTTTCATTTATTATATTTGGTTCTGGTTTGGTAATTCTAAGTAGAAAAAAAGTGTGTGGGGTGTGTGTCAAAAGAAGTAGTGTATTATTAGTTTCACGTTAACCTTTTTAAATAGACTAAATTGCACTTTTGGTCTTTTATCTTTGACTTTGGTTTCATTTTGGTCATTTATCTTTTTTTTTCTTGTTTTGGTCCCTCATCTTTCAATTATGTTCATTTTTTTCCTTTTTAGTATTTTTCATCCATTAACTTAGCAGACGTCATGCTGACAGTTAACTGTTGACGTTGCGTTTTAAGTGTTAGAGCTGACTTGAAATTCATTAAGTAATGTGACAAATAGGGGACCAAATTGAAACTTAAAGAAAAACATAGGAGGCCAAAATGAAAACATTGACAAAAAGCAAAAATCAACCCCATCTTCATCTTCCTTAAAAGTTGTGCATACTCAATTTTTAACGGTGTTTTGATGTTTTTCGAAAAATTACGAAAATATGCACCTTTTGCGTGTTTTGCGTGTTTTAGTCGTCAAATACGTTATTTTATTCGTTTGGGTCACTTTCGCGTTATTTTATAGTTAAACAAAAGATAAAAAAAAGTACATAATTGGAAAATTACATAAATAGTAGACTTAAGTGGTTTTTATTACAATGTTTTTTCTTGTTACAATAGTCCAAAAAATATGAAAATATATAAAAAAAAAGGGGACATATGAGGGGGTGCTGTGTGCGTGGGAACAGAGCACCATCAAGCATGACAGTGAAAACAAGAAGAAAAATCCAATTTGTGGCAGCCATAGACATAGGCTCCAAAGCTCTAAATAGGAGAACCTTTTCCTCTTGTAATTTTTTTTTCCTGCACACATACACAAATAGGGAGATTAGGCAGCTGAATGATAGTCAAACAAGGCTAAGTTGATGAATGCATAAGAGACTTGGGGGAAGATAAATTTGGGCAGAAAGTTTTATACACCAAAAGGGAAAACACTTGAAGAAATACAAAATCAGAGTTTCAAACAAATTGACCACACAATCCATCAATCTAGGCAATTTTGACTATAAATTCAGTTTTAACATGAAGAGAAAGGGGGAGGGAAAACTGATATTGAAAAGAAAAACGAAAACAGGGAGAAAAACAGCAAACAAACACACAGTAAGCAAAACACACAGAGACACAAAACACACACACACACCAAAGAGAGGAAACAAAGGAGGAGACACTGAGAAACAAAGACACTGAGAAACAAAATACACAGCCAACAAACACACAGCAAAAAGCACAAACACAGTAGAAGAAGAAAACCAAAAAAACCAAAAAAAAACAAACCTGAAGCAAACAGAAACCACCTGAGGCCAGCCTCCCAAACGCTCCGCCGCTCCCTCCGGCGACGTTCATCTCTCCGGCGTCCTCCCTTCACAACAAACGCCTCCCTCCGGCGAGCCACCCCAAAACTGAACCACCGTTCGTGATCTCCTTTCCTCTTCCCTATCTCGCGTTCAGCTTCTCTCTCTCTCTCAGACGACCCACCGTCGCTTCTCTCTCTCTGTCGCGCGCCGCCGTAACCACCACCACTTCTAGCCGAAACCACCACCGTCGTCACCGGCCACGCTAGCACCGCCAGCATCCTCTTCTCTCCTCCGTTCGCTCGCAGACCCTCTCCCTCTTCTCTCTCTATGGTTCGCTCTCTCTCTCTCTCTCTCGATCTCGATCTGCTTCTCTCTCTCTCTAAAGAAAAGAATGGAACGGCGCTGACTGCTGAGGGGAGAATGAGGAGAAGTTTAGGTTTTTTTTTGATTTAGTGAGTAGTTACAGCCCATACGTATATGGGTTTCCTTTTTTAAGTTTTTTTAAAATCTGATTACTGGCCGCACCCCCTCCGTTAATAATACAACCTCCTGTAATTAGTTATACCCCTTTTTACTATCTCACACCATTTTCTCAAAAATCTTTCAAACTCTTTTCTAATTAATGTAAGTTATTAGTGACTATCACCCAAAGCCTTGACTTGTTTGATTGTCATGAACGCTATCAAGAGTTATTAGTAATGATCACTCAAAGTCTTTGCTTGCTTGATCATTACGAAAGCTCTTCTTTTCTCCAAAACCCTTTCAAAACATTTTCATCTTTAAATTAGAACTACGTCGCTTGGATTCCCATTTGGGATACGTAGGAGCGAGCCACGTTCTCGTCAAGCGCAACAAATAAAAATCATTTTCATAAAACAAACAAAAAGAATCATTTTCAAACCCATTGTTGCTAAGTAATTAATCAAAGACATTTGTTCGTCTAGCCATTGGTGGCAATGTCTTTTCCCAAAAGAACAATAAAGCGGTGATCACCCATAACCTCTGTTAGTTTGATCATTCGTGCCAATCAATCTTTTTCAAAAACCATTTTCAAAAGAACAAATAAAAACGAGTTGCTACTAACAGTCAATCAGAACCTTTGTTCGTCTGATCAGTGGTAGTGACTCTCATTTTCAAGAGTACTTAGCGGTGGTTACCCATAACCTCTGTTAGTTTAATCATTCGCCGAATACTCGTCCTATTTCAAAAACTCACTAAAAAGATAAAAAACAAAACCCCTTTTCATGACAACCAAAAACTACGTAGCTTTGAATTCTCCATCGCACCAGGAGATACGTAGGAGCGAGAGGCCAACTCTCATCAAACGCCAAAAATAAAAATTTTCATTAAGTTTTCCCATTCATCTTCAAACAAGAAATAAATAGGGAAATCTAGGTATTTTTCAAATCAAACGTTAAAACCACACATTTAGTTAGAGGTTCCCTTTCGGTAGAAAGGACGTGTCTGCGTGCTAATACCTTCCTCACACGTGTCGACCCCCTAACCTATATCTCTAGTTTTCAAAAGACCATCCGCCTTGTTCAAAAGACCTTTTTCAATGTTTGGTCTTAAAATTAAAATATTGGTGGCGGCTTCAAAAATTTTCCACGTTGTACATTGAAAAACCCAAACCGGATTTTTCGTGGTGCAACAGGGAGCCACCACCACCACCACAATTCAATCACTCTTCAGCTCTTCGTTCATGAAGCAAACTTAATCTCTTCAAAATCTTAAAACTCTAAACTCTTCTGTTCCAATTGATTTGAAATAGGAGACAACCGTTAATATCGATAGTGCCGGTTTCTCCATATTTAGCGTATAAAGATGCATTGTCTTAATTCCATGAGCCATAATCTTTTTGCACAGTTCAGTTCCCAGGTGAATTCCATAAGCCTTGACAACTTTTTTGTTGTCCTTTGATAGGCTCTAAAGCAGCCATTATCTCAACAGATAACTAGATTCATTAAAATATACTGAATATATTACAACCAATTGCACTTGACTAACAAAACAAATTGGTAAGATTCTGTGTGTGCTTCGTAGCCATTGTACAACAACCATGCCTCATTCTTGCATTCGGTTACTGCAATAGCTTCTGTTCTGTGCAACGATTTTGCAAAAACCAACAAAGCAACAAGTTGTATCATCGCATCAGTTCGAAGGATTAGAATTTAGGGTTCTGTTTTGGTGTTGTGGTGATGGTGGTGGCTCGCCAGAGATGGTGGAGGCTCACCAGGGAAGATGAAGATGGGGATGAGGTGTTTTTTTTGTCAATTTGGTCCTTTATGTTTTTTTAGTTTCAATTTGGTCCTTATTTGCCATGTCATTACATGAATGACACGTCAAATTGGACAATTAAGATGTCACATCAGTAGTTAACCGCCAACATGGTGTCTGTTAAGTTAATAGACGAAAAATACCAAAAAGGACAAAAATGGAAGATGAGCGACCAAAACGGAAAAAAAGAAAGATAAGAAACTAAAATGAAACCAAAGTTAAAGATAAATGACCAAAAGTGCAATTTAGTCTTTTAAATATGTGTGTGAAATTGTACATGCTCCGGGAAGAAAAAAAAATTCATCACATGCTTATGTATCTGTGTGTCCCAAGGTGATGAGAAACAGAAGGCTCATTTTAACAATTTTTGTTCGAAAAATGTTCCATAGGCTTCGCTAGGGTTTTGGTGGCAGCAACGCCTTGCTGTTGGCGATGCTCTGTTACAACTCTCCCTCTCAGATGAAGAAGCTCCCTACTTTCGCTGCATTGCGTTTTCGAAGACCCGCCCGCCTCCTACCCTTCTGACATTTCGATCTCTATCATCTTGTCCCCCACCCCATCCTACAGATCCAGCCTTAAGCTCCACCACCAACTCGGCTCCCTCTCGCCCTCCCCCTAACTCACCTGACCATTCTTCACAATAGTTTCATTTTGTTCTTTGTTCCCTGTGTCCCCCTGTTATAGTTCCCGATCATCTCATAGTCGCTTCAAACCCCCTTTTTCAATGCCTCTCTCATAAGCCCGAACCATCAGTTCCTTCCCCTTTAAATATTCTTCACATTATCTTCACTGGCCTTCAAACTTAAAACTCTAGATCTTGAGGCTAGTTGGCCTTCAAATACAGGGAAAGTCTGAACTTTCCATCTCTCCCCCTACACCAACTCTGTGGGTCTTCTGCTCCTCCTCTATGGTGTCTCTATTATTGCTCAGTGATGGAGTCTGTCAAAAGGTTTGGTTTGGACAAGCTTTTGGCTAATGTTCGTGCGGTTGAATCAACGAAGATTTCTTGCTGTGATGGTGCTTTCTGGTTGTTCTAGGGTTCATTATGTTATGCTTATGTCTTTTGCATTTTTTGTTCCGCAGATTACTGGGAGCCCCGACTGCTTTATGAATTTTTATTAATTAGTTCATTAGGATATTAGTTGCTTCAAGTGCTACACTTGTGCTTATTGTTATCCTTAGGAGCCTCAACTAAATGCCTGATTTGGTTGTTATCCCTTAATGGATCTGATGTTGCTTCCTCTTTGAGATTCAAGCTTACATTTTGTAATATTCCAGTAGTTTATGTTCGCTATCAATGAAATGTTGCTTGAATGAAGAAAAAAAACACTTTTTGTCTTATTGTTAAAGTTTCTTTTTTAACTTTTTCTTCGACGCTTATAGCAAAACTTTAGTTTCCACAAAAAATGGATCAAATACTCTTATTGATTTTCACAAAAATGTGAAGACAAATTTATTTTTGAGAAATGAAAGATATCAATTTAGTAGTCAAATTAATCTTTGATGTGGACTAATTTTTTTAAATATCCAAACACAACCCTCTACCAGCTTTATTTCTTTAACACTTCTTTATGCTTTTATTTAGATTTGGTTTTTTTTGGTCAACTGAAAGGTTTCATTAATTGGGCCAAGCCACAAAACCAATACATCATAGGAGAGAAGGCCACAAGGCCAGCCAATCTCAAACTTAAAAGCTTAAAATTTAGAAGAGCAATAACACAAAGGAAAGGGAAATCAATAAAAAGAGGGGGTGCAAGAACTAAGTGTTTGGGCTCAAAGGTTAGGCCAAACCAACAACCCTAAGCCCAAATATCCCCGGCCCACTTTGTAAAGGACACAAAACACGCTAATTCAGCAACGAACTATAAGCCACCGTAAAGGGAAAGCTCGAGACGATATCTCGACGTCTCGTTCCCTACAAACCCTAATTCAGCAATTCCTGCTCCGCTTCAAATTCCCCCATGAATCGGCTTCCTTACCCAGATCACCTCTTTCTCGAGCAAGATTCGCCAGGAAAACGATTGAAAACACCGATTGGATCAAGAAGTAGAGTTTCGAGCGAGAAGAAGAACATCGATCACCGATGAAGAGGAGAGTTCGAGCGAAACGAGCTTCTCTGTTTCTAACAGAGTGGTGAGCACCGGAGGAGGATAATAGGTCCAGTTTTGTTGGAGTTGGCAATGGAGAGCAAGATTAGCAACCAGGTCTGCCACCGAGTTAGCCTCACGAGGGATACATTTAAAGTCAATACTGGTAAATTTCTCACTGATCTCCCAAATATCCTTCAAAATACACTCGATCTCCATTCTTTTAACACTTTTCTTGCATGCATGAACGAGGTTCTTGGAATCGGATTCTACCACGGCATACTTGAAGTTCAAAGAGGCTACTAGTGAGATTCCTTCTCTCAAGGCAATTGCTTCAGCATGGAGCGGAGAACACACAAAGAAAGGTGAGGCTTCGCCGGTTACCATATTACCCGTAGAGTCTCGGAGAATAATGCCACTGTAGCCTTTGCCGGAAGAATGGTTGAAGGCTGCATCAGTGTTAAGCTTCACGTAGTTCCCACTAGGGGGGCTCCACTTCCTGGAGTCACCATTTGTTCTCTGCATATAGGTCTCTGTTGTAGGGTTCATGCTTTGTTTTGAGTTTAATTGAGCTGTCATGAATTCCATTGTTGCATTCCTTGTTTGTATGAATGTTTGGGTAGGATTTGGATGCTTGTTGTTAAAAACCATGATATTTCTAGCAATCCAAATGAACCAAATAGAATTGAAAATTGTTGAAATTGAGTAGTCCCTCTGTTTGGTTGAGCCATACTCTCTTTGTAGAACCTCCTCTAACCACTTGGCCATAGTAGAAACATTCCAATTAGTAGGCACAGAGCACACTTGTAGACTATGCCAAACTGGGGTAGTCCAAGGGCACAGTAAGAATACATGTTCTGTAGATTCCTCATCAAGCTTGCAAATAGGGCATATTACCTCCTTAGAGATGTGTTTGGTAGCTAGATTAAGTCTAGAAGCAATATACCCATGTTTAACTCTCCACACCAGGTGCTTGACTCTTTCAGTCACATTAGCCTTCCACAAGATCTTCCATCCTTCCGTAGAGTGGCAGAAAGAAGTAGATGGCCCCTGTCTAGGGGAAGCAGAATTCTCCCACAAGCAGTTGTATCCAGACTTAGTTGAGAACCTCCCATCCATTTCATGTGGCCAGTAGAGTGTATCATGTTGGTTAGCCCAGCCTATTGGAGTTTTCACCGCCTCTATAGCTGAACCAGGATCTAGGAAACGCCTTAGCTTATCAAAGCACCATCTACCAGAACTTTCATCAATCAGGGCATTCACCTTCAGACCTTTAGCTTCCTCTTTAACAATAGCCTTGGCCCCTGAAGCTTACCAATTGTCCTCCACGAGATCCACCCTGGTGCCATTGTTAATACTCCACCTTCCCTCTTTTTTCAATAAGTCTCTGCCATGCAGAAGGCTTCTCCAAACCCAAGAGATACCTGGCTTAGGCTTCACCTCCCAAATATCATCTTTAGCACAATAGATACTTCTAAGTATAGTAGCCCAGTATTCATTTGGAAATTGAATGCACCTCCAGGCCTGCTTAGACAGTAAAGATGAGTTTTGGAAAGAAAAATCCACATAAGAGGGAATAGCTTGGATTACTGACTTAATTAGGATTTCTTTGTCTGCCTGTGAGAGATACTGCTCCTTCCACCCTTCCAATTTGAAGAGGACTCTCTCTTTAATCCACTGAAGAGCTTGGGCCTTGGAATTCCCCCACTCAGCTGGAACTCCTAGGTATTTACCTGGAGAGTCCCAAATAGGAATATTTAGGATGTTAGTCAATTCCAAAGCCACATCAGCCCTTCTACCCTTACCCAACACTAACCCTGACTTCTGGAGATTGATCTTCTGACCTGAAGCACTAGAGAAATCATTAAGAATTCTCACCAATTGGAACATTTCCTCCTTAGAAGCCTGCCCAAACAAAATGGAATCATTTGCAAAAAATAAGTGAGTTAGCCTAGGAGCATTCTTGGCTAAAGATAGCCCTTTGATGAGATTCAAATCACTAGCCCTTGAGATTAACTTGGAAAAAACATCCAAACCATGACCAACCCTAACTTTAGAGTAGGCCCATGTTTCTTCCAACCCCCTAGCTACTCACTGGACATCCCTAACCCTTTAATATTCCAAAAATACCCTCACTTGAAAAAAAACCCACACTATATATTTTAACTAGTTCGGTGCACGGACCGAACCGGTTTGGACTTGGTTCCACCGAACGGTTCAACTTCCATTCTCGTTTCTCTCCTTTTCTTCCATTTTCACTTTTTCCAATTTCTTCATCCTATTCACGGTTCCATTTTTCACTATTTCATCTCCTCAAAGCTGATGTTGTTGGCCCTTTATTGCCCAGCAATCCCATTTAGTCTTCCTTTTTTTGATTTCCCTCAAATCTCATGAAATTTGCTTCTGTGATACCAAGTCCGAACTTTCCATCACTATGTGGTTAAAATGTGAACTGATGGTTACTGTATGTTTTCAAAGTGGGGCATAGAATAGAAGCAGCATGCGGCCAATCTGCAGTGTTTACTGTGTTTTTATCTTATCTCATTTGTTTTCAAAGAACTTGATCAATTTGCGGTCACTAAATGGGGCCAAGGGTTCTGTTTGTAGAGTAGCGGCTCTGTTGAATATTTTCTTTTAAAAAATGTTCAAACTCTTTCATATTTATCATTGACAGTTCGCTATCACGAATTTCTGGAGTGAACTTGAGCTATCTCCAATGTTTGATTTCCCTCAAATCACCGTATCTCCAATTCAATAAGGTTCGGTGGAACCAAATCCGAACCGATTCGGTGGCACCTCCTCTGAACCTGTTCGGCCAACCGTGCTTCGAACCATCGTATTTCTTAAGTTTCACTAATAGCATTTTGGTCTTTTCACGTGTGTTAAGAGTGTCTACTGAGTAGCTAGGGGTTGAAAGAAGCATTGACCTAGAGTAGATGCCTAAAATAAGGGTTAGGGGATCCATTTCCGTTGATGGGTTTTGTGACATTATCATTATGGACAATATAATAGTAAACACATAAAAAGTAATTTTCTCCAACACTTGGAATTATTAAATGTAAATGCAACCTTGTATATACCCATGTTAAGATATGGACGATAGGTTGATTACAACATGCACCACAGAACAGCAGCAGAAACATTCCCTTGAACACGAAAAACATAAGTACACATCAGTCAAGAAAGATTGCTTTCTGAGGAGGGGATAAGGGATGGGGGAAATTCATTTTATATAGATATAGAAACATGTTATTACAAAGGAAAAACATAAACATTTCCAGGACATTCCTCAAAGGCATCGAATTACTTGGTATCTTGTGCTAACTATACTTGTGACACCTCCTTCCTCAGTTTCCTCCACTATTTCTTTTCTCAAAATGAAGAAGCAAAAAAAAAAAATCAGTAAATAATAAAAGCCTCATAGTTAAAATGCTCATATATATAATCAGAAGGCTGCCCATCCTGAAGCGGTGGTCGATCCTGGATTGGCTGTTGAAGGAAGATTCTTCTGTAAATGCCAACATGAAATATGTGTGTTAGCAATTATTAGTTTTAGACAGTGTCCCTGACTGTAATACATACAGGGTAACTAAACCGGGTTGTTCCACAAAATCACATAATAACAAATATGCATAACCAAGAAAACTGCTTGATTTTAAAATCATTAATCACTTTATGTAGGAATCTAGATTGTTAACGGGGATCTAAAACTACAACTCAGTAAACAAAACTGCAAGAATTGTTGCATTTATATACATCAATAAGGAAATGCAGATAGACTGTATAACTTAAATTAGCACAAAGTAAATATGCCTTTATGCTGTTGTGCCTTGTATGTAAGAAAGGAACAAGAACTTACATTTGAGGATACAACAATGAGAGGGCAACTATGAGATAGTGAAGGTAAATACTAAACTATGTATTTGAATCAGATGGGAAAGCACATAATCTTCAAATTTACATTTCACCAAAATAATAATGTTCAAACAATCTAAAACAAACGATGTGACTCTCAAGCCATGCAATACTTAGTCAGTTCTAGAATTTTCATTTGTGATATGAAATACATAAAATAGGAGAAAGACAAAAGAATGAGCAGGACCAGCATACCTGTAGTGGAGAAAGATCTGATAAAGAGTCGGCAGAATGTCTTGCACCTTCGTTTGTCCCTTTAAGACCAGAACTGTGAGAAGTGGAAGCAATCCGAGTGGCGACAGGATCATTTGGTGGGGGTGGAAGAGGAGATCTGATTTTCCCTGTCCCAGTTGGTGGGGGAGCAAGGTTCAATACTTTTGGCTTTGGTGTTCCAACGTGCCCACCCGTCAGACCAGCAGCTGAAAGCATGCCAGTTCCACTAGACGCAGCCTTGGGCTTTACATTTATCCTAATGGTTTCCCCCTCCTACAGGCCAATCGACAAATACTTCAAATTCTAGGAAAAACCAAAGCTGGGATCCATAGGGAGAAAAATAGAAACACTGTTAAGATAAGAGAAAGTGAATTCAACTAAATTTTGGACAATGTAGAGAAGGGGAAAAAGCTACATGAAAACCATGTATGTGAATCAGAAACGCAACAAGAAACTGCTCTAACATGATCATAGTAAATTAGTAATCAGAGTATGTCAGTGATCCACTTAACCACAAATATCAAATCATGCTTCATTCACTTAAGCTAAAGTAGACCAATCAAAAGCACACAAAAATTACATCTATTCACTAAGCATGCTAAAAAGAATATCGTCTCACTAAGATTTTGATTAGAAGATATTTTTAACTTAAAATTTAAAACAATTCATCATAATAATAATAACAATGATGGTGAATTAAGGTTCAATACTCAATATGAGGAATAATTAGATTGATAATGAGACCTTAAGCCTGTGATTGACAGCGGGATGAATGTCGATCTGGGAGTCATCAGCGGCATCGGCGTTACCGGCTTCCTTATCATGTTCTCGCCGGACATACTTTTCGTGATCGGAGAGTGCAACATTGAAATCGAACGCCTCATTCCTCTCAGTGAACCCTAAGCCAATGAAGGCATGCTTTCCTTGACCGTCCTCGATCTTTAGAACAAAGTAACGAGACGAATCGAGTACCGGTTCAACCGAGCTCTCACGCTGACCAGGATACACGAAACACGCGGCGAAGAGATCGCCGGAGTTCGGATCTTCGAGGCGGATCTCGCAGCGGTCCCGACGCGATACCACCCGAGTCCGACCAGACCAGATCTTATCGGATTGGAGCCACTCACCGCACTTGTAGCCGCCGGAAGTTGATCGCGGCGGGATCTTGTAGACGGAAACTTCGCGCACCACCAGTAGCGTGTGCTCGAAACCCTCTTCCTCTTCCACCTCTAACGACATCGTTTCGATTGAGTTTTGAGTTTAATGTGAGAATTTAGAAGACGCGTTTGTTTTGGCGTTAATTTGCACTCTTTGTTGTGCAATTTGAAGATTGGTGTAGTGTGGTGTGGAGTCCCTGTCTCTCTCAACTCTCGTAGTTACCAGGTCAACTGTTTTGGGAATGAGTTAGATATACACAATCAAATTCCCCCCCTTCACGTTACCGATAAGCTCTTTTAAATCTTCTCTTCATCTCTTACTCTTCAACTAATGCTTTCTTCTTTTATTTTTTTATTTTTTTGGTAAATTGCTTTCTTCTTTTCAGGAGGAAATCGGTTAATGCTTTCTTTTCAAGTCACAAAAAAATGCTAAATTAAATTTAAATGTAGAAATTTATGATTATTTATTACCAAAAAATAAAATGATGTAAAATTGCCCTTGAGACTTGTTAGCAGTCATAACATAACATACAACAATAGGAAATGTCTCCTCGTTAATTTAAAAGGCCATGGTGACTGTGAATGAGACATTCTCATTATTGCAAGTCTTGTGACAATCAATCTAGTTCCATTGCATAATCATTCATGTTGGTCTAGATTCCTAAGAAGCATGATGGGTGCCCCTATTTTCAATCTAATTTATGAGTTGGATTTTGGAAGGTCAGATGTTCTCAAAGAAATTTAAGAATTTGGGAGTCAACATTTGGATATGACATTGAGACATAGTCCCTGAGACTTCTTCGGCTTGCTTGTAGAATCTTCTCAATCTCAATAAGAGCAAGATTTTGAATGATATCTTCAAGAAGTTGCAAATCTAAATAGGGATGATGCAACTCAGTGTAAATATAGATGAAATATAAAGACTTATCTAAAAAAAATAGATGAGATATAAAGATAACTGTTATAGATGAAATTTATTTAATGCTAAAGTCTACTAACAATTAATGTTAGTGTTACGAAGAAAATATATTTTTGATAGTAATAAGCTTGTGGGAAGAAAATGTTAATTGTATTGTAGTTAGATATAAAACAGCTATAAATAGTGAATTTAAATGATGAAAATAAACTTTACCTTTGTTATTTGTTAGTCTTCTTTGATTATAGAGGATTCCATCTGATAATCAATGTCTTGTTTTAGTCCAAACTTCAACTCGCCTGTTAAGAGTACTAGTATGTATCACCCGTGCCAGCACGGGTATACATTTATTTTAAACATAATTTATAATAATTTTGTTGTTAATAAATTTCATAAACAATTGTATATTATTTTTTGTTAGATGAAATATGAAAGTTGTGTATAACATCAACCATTTAGAAGACATATGTGTTACATGATTTATATTACGTATTTTTAATCGATAAGTTATCAGAAATATAAATTTTATATTCCTTCTTCATCGATAATCGAAATACAATTTTGCAATTCTTTGAACTAATTTGTTTAATTTAGCAACATTGAGAAGTTGTGCAAGTTTAATAATATACATTTGTGCAAGTTTAATAATATTCAATCATTAACTCGTAGATAAATTTATTATCAAAAATATACAATTTGGGTTCACACAGCATATAATATTATATACATAATGATACACCAACTACAAATTAGGAGGTATTTTATTACTGTGTATTGAATAACAAATTATACAATTGCTTCAAAAAACATCATATACAATGAGAGTTTTTTTATCGATATTTACAATGAGAGTTTGACTCAACTTGGGGATAAATGTGATGGGGCAGTAAAGAAAATCTGCAATTTAACCCGAGGTATTTTGGTCATTTGCTTGTCAGTTTAACTCAACATTCTCTTAATGCAAACACGAATTTCACAGTGAAATCCCTACTTTCCTATTCCTCCATCGCCGCCCGTCGATGCACTTGTCATCACCATCATCTGAAATTCCTTTCACAGATATCAGCAAGGTCTGTTACGGTGCAATGGCTTGATGATAAGAGCGTCCTACCTGTGTAATTGTAGGTGATCGATGCTGCTCGTGCGCGTTCCTCCTCTCGTCAGCGTTTGAACTCAACGCCCCATAGCTACGATTTTGATCGCCACTTAATACATGTGTTTCGTGTGTATTAAATTGCTTAGATTTGGATTAAATCAATTAGGTGTTCAGGAACAGATTCAAAAAAATTCATGGGTTCTTGAATGTGTGTGAGTGTGTATGAACTATTTTGCCACTTTATGTGGCTCTAATAGGGTGTATTGCAGTTGCATTACAATCCAAAAGTTGCTTTCGCTCACTCGAAGAGACACCCAAAGTTGAAGAGGAGGAAGATGGTGATATTGATATTGATAAGTTTGATGGGCTCTCTGAATATTAGAGTCAGTTCGGTGGATTTGAAGTAAGTTCACGTTGATGCTTCTTACTTGTATTTTTATATTTTTTGGGTATTTTATTTAAAGCTTAGGCAAATTGTAAAATTAATTATTAGATTTAAATCAATGTAAATTATATTTTTATAATAAAATAAATCTAATAGTTACCTTAGTAATTAATAAGAAATAATGATTTTCCAAAACTATTAATATTTAAATTGTTATTTTTGTGCTTGCATGAAAAGACAAAACAAACAGAAAATAATTCAATATTAACTATAGTCAATTGGTTAAGTACATTTGATATTTTTTTTATCAGTATTAAGTGCAACTAATATTCTTCAATATTTTTGTGCTTGCATGAAAAGACAAAAACAAACAGAAAATAATTCAATATTAACTATAGTCAATTGATTAAGTACAATTGATATTTTTTTTATCAGTATTAACTGCAATTAATATTCTTCAATATAAATTTTTTTTCGCTTTTACGGACCTTTGTGGCATTTCCAACATATGAACCAAACCCGAGTTTTTTTGATTATTTTGGGATGCAATGGGGAGGATCTCGAGGTGGGGAATACTCCCACTCCCGTCACCGCTCGATCCAATCCTCATCTCGGGGTCCTTCCTCATCCCTTCTCTACATATCCCCACGGTCTCTGTAGAGATGCCATAAACTTATTAAAAATTAACAAAAATATAAGTTGAAATATAATAAAATTGAAAAAAAAAACTTAAAAGTTTCACATTTTAATATATAAAAGTATAATATTAAAATATAAAAGTAGAATATCTAAGTAGCACTAATTAAATTGTCCCCATTCCCTGTCCTCGATCTCTGCTAAGCGGAGTTTTCCTCCCCCATCCCCACCGTTGTGAATCCCCATTGTCTTGCGGAGACCCCAAAATTTTATTAAAAATTAGAAAAAATATAATTTAATAAAATTGAAAAAATATATAAAAATAAGATTAAAACTAAAGTTTAACTTTTTAATATGAAAAATATAAAAATTATTATTACTTTTATATTATTTACTAAATAATTCATTTTCTCACAATATATTATCTTCACTATATTTTCTAAATAAAATGTGGTTTAAATCGAAATCACAAAAATAATTCATTTAATAAGTTACAGATTATAGTTGTTTAAAAATAATTCATTTAATAAGTTACAGATTATAGTTGTTTAGTTTATAATCATACATTACATTTGCTAGCAACATAATAAATACATTTTAAATTATTAATTATAAATACTGATTTTAAATTATTAATTATAAATATCTATGGCAATTTAATTATATGTTATATATTTTATATTACAATATGTTATAATACTAAAATACTTAGGTTATAATATGGAAAAGAAAAAAATGCAATCTTAGTTAACTCATACAACAATATTAAAAAGAATGAAGCAAGCAAACACAATGATAAAGAAGTGTAAAAAAAAAACCACAATGATAAAGATGCTAACTGGGATCTTAATCAAATAACTCATCATCAATATAATTATATTATAATTCCAATATTAAGTCTTGAATCATTACGACGTCATATCTTAATTGTTTTAAGAACAAAATCAAGACTCAAAGATGCTATACTTATTTTTGCAAAAGCAAGAGAGAACTTTATTGCTAAAAAAGAACGACACGTGTAAGACATACATTCCGACAAAATACATATAATTCAAGTTTCCCATTTCTATTTTCATCTACCCATATATAATTGAAACAAAACACTCAGTACAACTAAATCAAAAATGAATTGTGATTCTCCACACTACTACAAAGTCTGTTGCATCCATATCAACATAATTAAAATGCTTTTATCTTCGAGTCCTCTACCTCGCAGTGCCACGTCCCTTACTTTCTCCACTGGCATAGCTTGTTTTGCGGCAGAACCTTCGGTGAAGACTAAATTAGAAATTTGAAGATTGCGAAGTAGTGCTTGTAACAGAGATTCCTCAATATCAACCCTATATGTTTTTGAGTTCTTCCCCTATTACATTTATGCTATATATCTATCATTTTTCATTCATCCTATTAAATTTTATATAATATATATATATACATATATATAGTAGCAACCACCATAGACAATTATCAAATTCAATAGCTCCCTACTGGATGTAACTTGAATTTCAGGAAGATGACTCTTTGGCTCCTTGTCTTCAAAGAAATATCAGCAACTACTATCCCAAAACATGGGTTTTATGTATGAAAAGACCAAAATTAATCCCTTAGAGTGTTGTTTGTCAAAAAAATCCTTTAGAGTAATAATGCATGAAAAGAAACGGAAGAAAATAATAATATCAAAATCAATTTATTGGTTAATCTTTCAAAGCACTTGAATAGCTAATAAAAATCAAAAGCCACCCAAGCTGAGCATGGTTGAGCATTAAATTAAATATGCTACAATTTCAAATCTCACCCACAAAATCCCTATATCATATTTTTTCTATTTACATCTTCCAAAGTAAACAACAATAAAGAAAGAAAATGCACACCTTAATTTAAAAAAAGTACCAAATGTCACAAAAATTCTGAAGAGCATTACTTGCTCAGTAAGAAAAAAGATACACTATAGTGCAATGTTGTGTACCCTTTCTATCATCAGCACCCTTCCAAGTCAATACTCTGTTAATGCACCCTTTACAATTACTGATTCTAATATAAGGAGGTACAACACATATCATGTACTATCTCCATTTGATCCTACAAAGAAAGTAAATCAAAATTAACTTATGAAAATAGTAAAATCACACTTAATGCACCCTTTACAATTACTGATTCTAATATAAGGAGGTACAACACATATCATGTACTATCTCCATTTGATCCTACAAAGAAAGTAAATCAAAATTAACTTATGAAAATAGTAAAATCACACTTAAAGAGGTGCAAAAACTAAACTACATGACAAAAATATGTCATCATTCCACAATGCAAAAGCAAGATAAGATAGGGTTATAATACTGCTATATTCCCCACTCCATCGAAATTTCTTTGTCATAAATATATTCAAAACATTCATATTGCTCGTAATGTAAAGTCATGTAATGTAATTTTACTCCCAGTGCTTATTGACCAAAGAAAATAAGGAAAAGTAAGGAAAATAGGACTTGCTTGATCAAACGGTCCCATCATCAGGCCCAGCTGTTACATGAAGAATAATCTGAAGATGAACAACATTTCTGCAGGTGAAGGGAAGGTTTGCAAAACGGAATTGTCCTTCTTTAATTTGGATTCACTTTCACTTCCTGACATATTCTATCTACTCCTCTTGTTGACACCAACCAGACTTGGCAACCGAGGCTTCTATTAGCTGCCACCTTGAAATCGTGTGATTGTCTCCCACCTGCTTTAATTTTGAACAACATTTTCCATTCTTCGAAACTCCTTCATAACAGGTTTCGTGCAACATCATCATCAAATGGTTCAGTAGTTATGTCTATTGTTTTGTGACCATTTTATAAGAGGACAAAATCTAAAAACTGAACTATATATTTTTGAAAAACAGCTGTAATGGGAATCGAACCCTATAGATAATGCTCCAACTAAGAACTCCATCCGCTGCACCAAACAACTATTTGATTAAAACATGCGCAAATTTATTATATATTTAGTATCCGATATTATAATGTAGGTACTTTAGTAATTTTAGATGAATTTTTGGGTGTTCCCGGGAATACAGGGAACACCCCCTAAATCCGCCCCTGGCCATGACCCACTTGAACCCTAGTGAAGATCTGTCAGTGATCATAACACTCACTACAAGAATTACGTGAATTACTGGCGGATTGAATCCGCCAGTAAGTTTTCTGGCTGATTTTAGCGTTTTATGGCGGATTTAGTCTATCGGTACGTTTTTGGCGGATCCCATGACATTTCTGGCTGATCCAGTCAGCTAGTATGTTTACTGGCGGAATTACTGGCGAAAATTTCCACTAATAACCTGAGTTACTGGCGGATTTTCTGCCAGTAATTACTGGCAGAAATTTCCATCAGTAACCTGCGTTACTGGCAGAAAATCCACCAGTAATTATTGGCGGAAATTTCCGCCAGTATTTGCTGACAATAAAGTAGTGACATGTCACAGTCAGCGTCCGCCAGCCAGTAATTGGCTTTTCTTTTTTCTTTTACTTTTTTTTCAAACAAAAAATGTCTTCTTGTTCCTTAATACTGCTACAATAGCGCACATAGAGTTAGACACTTTTGTTTTTCTTTCCTTCTTCTTCATAATTTTTTTTTCTTCCCTACACCACAGTCTCAAAACTTTGTACACCTACACAAAATCGTCCCCTAAGTCCAATTCTAGCATCGATTTCACCAATTACAACCTCTATCTCGCATGGATTTCGCTCTCCATTTTAGTTCCTCTATTTCAAAATCAAAAAATCCATGAATATCAATGAAGTTCTGAGAAAGGGGAAAATCTAGAAAAGTAGTAGTAGTAGAAGAAGAAGAAGAAGAATAACAAGGGAAAAATGAACAGATCTGAGAAGAAATGAAGAGAAGTAGATCTGAAATTAACTTCCGCCATCACGTTCGAATCGCACCACTGATAACTCATATTTATATGAGTTATTTATACCTCTAATCATTAAATTAAGTAAGTTCTCAAGTAATAATAGTATAGTATTTATTGCATTTCTATTAATATTAGGAAAGGAAGGGTTAAACACTGCTTTGCTATGAAATTGGCATATTTAGTGCCCTTGTGAATGTTTTGATGTATTTTGTGAGTAGTGCAGTGTTTAGCGCTGTAGCGTCTAACGCTATAGCGTCTAGAAGGTAGATCAGCTGAGCATCTAAAGTAAAAGTGCATTTTTGGCGCCAAGCTCATTAATCCAAGCTCCATATCTTGTGTCCACTGTACTTGGTGACATGCCCGGATTTTATTGGATCTTTGTGGACACTTGGCATCGCATGAGTGAAGAATAGTGGAGTTGGTAAAAAGCAAACATCAACTTTATTGACTTTTGAGAAGACATGCACCACATGCTAAGGGACTACATGATCTTCCTTCCCCCCTTAGAGTGACCGAGAGTTAGAGAGAGTTTTAGAGAGAGATAGAACTTGATACATTTTCTTCTCCATTAAAACACTTGAAGCTTTTAGATTTTTATTTTTTTCTTCTTTTGTAATTTTATGCATTTTTCTCATGGTGTGAAGCTGATGATGTACCATCTTTGCGTGGATGATTAGGAGACTTCAAGATTGTATCTTTTGCACTTGTAATTTCCTTCTTACCTACGGTAATGCAAGTATGTTTGTTTGTGTTATTTTGATGATGCTCAACATGAGCTAAACTCCTTGAGTTGGGTTGCTAGAACTTGTAATGAACCTTTAATATATTACGTATATAATTTCTCACGTTTTGTGTTTTAATCCTTGTGTTATAATTCTTCCCAACTTGTTTTATATTTGGCCACGTAAAACAAGTATTTATGTGGATTCAGACATGAACCATGGAAAGACTTCAAGGATTAATATGAACGATAAGGTTGGTTAAAGACATTTAACCAATTTTTGCTTCCTCTAGACATAGAAGTTGCAATAGTTTATAAAGCTTAAGCCGTGGGATCTTGATTATACAGGGGTGAACTTATTTAGAACCTAGACATAAGCATCTTGTAATGAAACCCTGGCGTTAGTGACTGAAAGGCACAAAACATTTGCAACAGCGCTTAACGCTATAGCGTGTGACGTTATAGCGTCTTATTTCTGGGAATTTACTTAGTGAAAGCAATCCAACTTATTTCTCTTGCATCTTAATTACCTTTTAACTTGTTACCTTAACCAATCTCTGCTTAACTGAACTTTGCTACTCAATTACTTGTTACTTGTTCCCCTAAGTGTAATTCCTTTTTAAACTCTAAAATTAATACCAATCCCTGTGGAGACGAACTTTACTTATCAATATATTACTTGTTGCGATTGTGTACACTTGCACATCACCTTTTCGCACAACAACCACCGTAACCACCGCCACATAGAGGCGGTTCCCCTCCTCTCTCTGGTTCACACTACTCTCTATGTTTCATGCTTATCTCTTTCTCTCCCTCCCTCCCTCTGTTTCACGCTGCTCTGGTTTACGCTTGATTTTGGTCAGGAAGGATGATGATGCTAATGAATGGTTTTAATTTTTTTATTTTATTTTGAACTTAAACTGAAATAATTAAAATAACTAATGAATGGTTTACCCTTTATTTTTTAAAAATATGTAATAGATTACTGGCGGAATTGGTTGTTTAGTGGCAGATATTCAGCCAGTAATTACTGGCAGATTTACTAGCCGAATTTCAGCCAATAATTCTTGGTGAAATTGGCCAGAAATCCGCCAGATGATCTATCGGTGAATATCCGCCAATGCTGATTCTGCGATCGTTTTTACGGTGACATTCTTGGCGACTAAATCCGCCAGTAAAGTGCAATTTCTGATTGATTTTAACCATTACTGGGGGATTGAGTTAGCCAGTAATACACTAAATTCTTGTAGTGTAATACATCGAGATTGCTATGTAAGTAATATGTATGGTGATGAACACATCATGAAGTCTTCACATATGTGTGTTTGAGTGTGTACAATGACCCAGGAGCTCATGCAATGCACGAGGCTTATCTCGGCTTTTGAATGTTTTAATTAAAATTTGAACATTTTAAAATAAAAGAATACGAACTTTGTAAACTTCTATTTTGCCTATACTTTTGACCAGTTCGATATATGGGTTGCATTTCATAGTACGAATGTATCACAGAAAATATACTTTACAATTTTAATGTGGTACAAAACACAAGTGGATAGTTTTTTAGGGGATTGTTGATAATAAATTAGATAATCTTAAAATATATAAATTTTAATCTAGTAATAAGTTGAAAAGGTTAAATTTACCTAAGTTTATGATGTAAGTAGAAAATTGAAAAACTAGCAAATCAAATAGGTTGATCATTCAACGTTGATTCTGTGCTGTGTGATTTGCTAGTAGCTCCATAAATCATGTTCACATGATTCTATCCAAAATGTGACCCAGATGGATTTATGATACATGTCTTTAAAAGCTCTTTTTTTACTAGAAAATACACTCGTTCATTCAAATTGGTAAAATACATCGGAAAAACAGCAAAATTTCAACATTGCTAAAATTGAAATGGACATATTTACAAACAAACTCATTATACCCAAATTAACAGCACATAATACATGATAGTAGTAATACATGATAGTAGTACATTACATAGATAAGTTGACTTTGGGTAATCAGTTGACTACATTGTATAAATAGCACTGATTGTACATTGACTCTTAAGAAAGATTGAATATTACTCTGTTTTCTTTCTCACTTTTGGTTATAACCGTTTCTCCATGGAACTGAAACGGTTTTCAGTTCATATCATGGTATTAGATTTATCTTGAATCTGCTTTCGCTTCCGTGCCACCATGCCCGCCACACCGCACTGCCACGCGCAACAACCTTCTTCTTCCACTGTTTCTCAACAATCTCCACTCGATCCTTCCAATACTTCAAGCCCCTATTACGTGCATCCGAATGAGAATCCTGCGATTTCGTTGGTAACGAAGCCTCTTACTCCTCACAACTACCATTCTTGGGCGCGTTTAATGCGTAAAGCCCTAATCGGCAAGAACACGTTTAAATTTGCCGATGGTTCCATTTCTGCACCTGATTCCTTCGATCCACTCTATGACGCTTGGGAAAGGTGCAACAATCTTGTACATTCTTGGATAATCAACTCAGTTTCCCCTACGATTGCTCAAAGCATCGTTTACAAAGAGCTCGCTTCCGAAGCTTGGAACAATTTGAAATCCTATTCGAGCGTGTTGATCGCGTTCGTGTTGTTGATTTGAAGTATGATCTTTATCAATTGAAGCAAGAATCACTCTCTGTCATTGATTTCTACACATAAATGATTGTTCTCATTGAAGAATTAGACAATTATCGACCTAGCCCCCAATGCACTTGCGCTATCAGATGTTCATGTGAAGCGATGCGAAATGCAAGACAATTTCATGATCTGTAGCGTAGACGTCCAAGTCATTGATTGATGGGTTTTTTTTCGCACCCCCTCCTTCTCTATCTCACCCCCATAATTCCATAAATCCCGTTTTTACCCCTGGTTTGTTAAAAAAAAAATTAAAAATTTCGGAATTACCTCTAAAAAAGGTAATTCCGGTTCAAAAAATAAAGGAATTTCGGATTTACCCTGTAATTCCGAAAAGATTTTCGGAATTACCTCAGAAATGAGGTAATTCCGGTTCACACTATTTCTGAGGTAATTCCGAAAATTAATATTTTTTTTTCAATTATTAATTTTTTTCGGAATTATTAATATTTTACAAGGGCTTCTTTAAAAACGTTTCAATCCACGTGTCAATCCACGTGTCAATCCACTATGTCATCCACGTCAGCTCCAAGTTAACTCTGTTAGGTAAAACTAACAGTGAGAGCTTCTTTAAAAACGTCAATATTTTACAATGACTTTTTTAAAAAAAAAAATTGCAGGGGCTTAAATGGATTTCTCGCAATTTTGCAGGGGCTTATCATATATTTAAGCCTTAAATAAATTGTAAATAACATATAATCTCAAAATAATATCAACCTTCTAGTTACTTAAAAATAGTCATCTTTCGAGCCGTTTTTGAAGCAAATTCATCAACCAAATCTCATATTATATTGAGTGGCGACCAAATTCATCAAAAGAGGTAGAAAAATAATAATTTGTTTAAGGCTGATGTGGCGAATGGTTGCTTAAACCACGACACTTATCAAAATATACCCCAAAAATTCTATCTCTGCATATATTATAAAGATAAACATGAATTTTTTCTCTTGAGCACTCTCATTCTCTCGCTCACTTAAGAATCGAAGTATTTTGGACATAACTACTGATACTCTCATACCTAGAATAATAATTCCAAAAAATAAAATTTCTTTTTTTTTGAAGCAAAAAAAATTCCAAAAAATATAATTTCTAGAAAGATTTTTCATCGACCAAAAATAAATTTTCGTCCCAAAAGGGTAGCTCACTTAGTTGAGTGAAATGGACATCATTAATGGAAAAATGCTAGCGTACGGGTTCGAACCCCACTCCCCCCTCCCTTCTAACGGCATAATTTATTTTATAAAGAATATGATACACAAAATATTTATTACATTTTTATTGAATTAATCTGTCTTAAAGAATAAAAATTTGATAATGCAATTTCCATGTCTAAACTTAGAGCAAATGTGTTAGGATTTTGTAAAAAAAAAGAAAAAAAGAGAGAGAAAGCAGCACAGTGGAAACACAACGCCAGTATAATAATAACTAGGTGCATTTTTACACAAGACATCAGCAGAAGTCGTCGCCTGCGAAGTGAAACCACTCCTGCGTCTACGATCTCCTCCTTATCCAACGTACGCATCCCGTAATCTCTTTCTTCCAAAAATGCATTTTACCATTTTACTCTAAACATCTTTCTCTGATTCATAATTTTCTTATGCAGGAATGGCCACAAGTGCTGTAGGAGCAGCATTTCTGCTGCTGCTAATTATCCCTCTCTCCATCTCCCAACCGATCTCCGATTCTCACCGATCTGCTGCTTCCAATCTCTTCTCTCCCGCCGATGGATCGTTTCCGAGGTCATATCAAAACCCTAATTAAACCCTCGCATCTTAACTCAATTGCATTCCGATCCCTCGTATTTTCCCCCGATTCTGTTGATCCATTTTATTTTCTAAGAAATATATGATAGTGTCGCGTTTGATTCTCATCCATGCATGTCCAGGGACACGAATAGATAATTAGATTTATATTTATAATTTATAATAATTATAATTATAATTATAATTATGATATTGTTGGTTTGTTGTGATTTTGTACGAGTAGGTTAACTTACTGCTGTGTTGTTACCTGTTATCAGTTTAGAAGATGCGTATGAGGCTTTGAGAGTTTTTGACATTCTTGAAATAGAGAAGTCTTCTGTGACGACAGCCACTTGTGACAAAGTGTTGGAAAATCTGGGCTCATCTTCCCCTCTTAAGGATGTGTTCTATGCCTTGAAGATTAATGGCATATTAAAATGCAATGTTGATGGTGCGGTTTTCAAGGTAACCCTTTTTTTTTCGTTATTTTGATATGGACATTATCATTTGTTGCTTATGAAATTTCTGTTGGTGTGTTGAAAATTGATGCTAGAATTCTATATTTTTTTTTAATTTTGTAAAGGATATCGCATCAAAGCTTAAAACCACTGTCCATGATTCAAGAACTTTGCTGGACATATACTATTCAATTGGAAGTTTAGTTCTTATAAAGGTAATTCTTTGGTCTCTAGTCTACTTTACTATGTCATGCCGGGTTTGAAACCATGGGAATATGGTCCTTACTCCTTACCTTATTTTGTTTGTCCTTTTGTATGCAGGATCAGGATTCTAATGTTGACGTGGTTCTTACTGATGCCGATGGGATTTTTCGTTCAATCAAGGTCTGTTTTTGTTGTGTTTTCTACTAAATAAGAAGAGAACTATTCTCAGTGAATACTCTTCTGTTCCCATTAATGTGAATGATGAGAGAGATTCAGATTCAGTTGAACTGTATCCAACTTTTATAAGTTTCCCCCATATTCACCTTAATCATTCTGCAATTTCAATTCAAAGGCCATACACACATTAAATTTCATGTCTTTCTTTTTTGGCAGGCTCTAAGCCAAAGTGATGGAAAATGGCGCTATAGTTCTGATAACCCAGAGTCTAGTACCTATGCTGCTGGTAATTATTTGCATGAAAATTCTTGTTTATTTTGGATTATTGTAATAAGTAAATTCATCTTCCTTAGTAAAACAGAAACTTTTCAAAATTTTCAACGTGTTTATTTAAGCTTTACAAAATAGTCCGAATATAAAAAATCTGACATCTGACTACAATGAAAAACTATTTTAGAGTAACTTCTGAAAAGTAATCTAATTGCAATGAATTTGATAGATGAGATTGAAGATTAAAAAAATGATTTTTATGATTGTAAATAATAAAAAAATTGTCTACATAAAAATACCAAAGAAACAATCTCTAGATTATTTTTTATGGAAATCACTTTTAAGAAATTTCAACGTGTGTAAGCTTTTGAAAATAATTAGAAGCTGAAAAAATAATCTGAAATCAGATTATGATGAAAAGCTTCTTTGAGTAGCTTATAAGAAATAATGAGTGGTAGATGAAAGAATATCAAAAAAGTGATTTTTAACAAATACAACGGAGTAGCATCTACTACTACACATAAAAATCCTCAAAAAAGCAATCAGTTTTTTCTACAAAATAAGGATCGATTTTTTGATTTTAAAATTAAAACAATTTGGCTGTTAACTTTCCTCTAATAGGTGTAACACTTTCCTTACTGAAGCACTTGCTATCATTTTAAGATCTTTGGAAACATTGCAATTGCTGTCATTTCTTTGTACTGACAATCTAATCTTGTATTTCACAGGTTTAGCGCTTGAAGCACTTGCTGGAGTGATTTCACTAGCATCTTCTGAAATAGATCAGAGTAAGGTAAAGTTCTGAAGTCTGAATCTTTGTAGTCGTTGATTATATCCAGTAAATTGGGCCTTATAATGAATCTTTAATTTAACTCACTGGTGCTACATCTAGCTGAATATTTATTTTATCCTTTGCAACACACACTTTTTGGCTTTTATACCAACACACTTTCTCTTGGCATCTATATCGATATCTTATTTTAGCTCCATATTTGCAGGTCAGTATAGTGAAGAATGACATAGTGAAGCTTTTTGACAGCATTGAGAAATATGGTATGTGCAGCTTTGCTTTAACCTCATTCAACGTGGTAACTATTCATGTTTATTTATAAGTTTAAAAGTCACGTAGCATGGATTTAGCTGCCATACTGTTTGTTTGTGGCATTTGTTCTTTTGATAAGTGGTAGATTCAAAATTTCTCTTTATGTTAATGGCTTAGTGCATTTCATGTTTAATCACATTTTCTTTCTTATTTGTTCTTTTTTGCTGCTTTTTTTGAGGACTCGTTAATTGGTTAAGTTGCAGTCACCTCGTTAAGATCTAAGGTATCATTTGCTGATAGTGTGGGACTGTAGGTGCAAGCTTCCCTAGAGGGAGTTACTCCAATTGAGTTTCCATTGGATTATCTGCCTTTTGCCAGTCGCATGTTATGGGACCTTATTATTATTATTGATAAACATTATGTCTTACTTTTAAGAATTACGGAGCCCAAGGGGAGTAGGTACACCTATTCAAAATACTTCAACTTTTAAAGGCCAACATTCAGATTCTACTTATCCTGCAGGGTTTAGATCATTTCGTGTTTGCTTCTTGCCGTGCATTTGGTCCTGTAGAATGCCAATTATCATAATTTTCTTGAAGCTCTTGTGCATGAACAACACTTTTTCCCATTCCCCCAAATTGATATATATTTTTCTTTCTATAAATCTAGTATTGCTTTAACTGGTCCTGTCCTTTTATGTAGTTAATCATAATGGACTTAGATAACCATGTTATTTTTCAGATGACGGAACATTTTATTTTGCTGAGAAATTTGTTAGTGGACCTGAGCATCGGGGTTCTCTTTCCACGACTTCTTCTGTTGTTCGAGGGGTTACTGCCTTTGCTGCAGTAACTTCTGAGAAAATAAATGTGAGTAACCTGTTAGGAATTGCTATATAATTTTTTTAATCTGTTAGAATTTAATGTTAGTGTTTTGGCTTTGCATTTCTAGCTTCAAGGGGATACAATATTGGGTTTAGCAAAATTTTTTCTGGGCATTGGGATCCCAGGAGATGCCAAGGACTTCTTCAATCAAGTTGAATCATTAGCTTTTCTAGAGAGCAACAGGCAAGTTCATTTCAAAGAGCAATCTTTTTTCCCCCTAAGTTGTAGCTTTATGAAGATATTTCGTTTTTCTTCTGTGCTGATATATTGACCTGTTCATGATGTTCAGTAACAATATGTAACCTGGGTTTCTTGTTGTGTAGGATTTCCATCCCATTGATATTGTCACTTCCTGAAACCGTGTATTCACTGAGCAAGAAAGACCAGCTTAAGGTATGTAACTAAGTTAATGGGTTTTTTTTTGACAAGAAGTTAATGGGGTTAGAATCCTTATTTTGCTAGTATTAGAATTAATTTTTCTTAGAACTTGCATTTTGATGAGTAGTTGATGTTGCACATTAGGTTTCTGTCCCAGTACTTTACGCCGACATTTGGCATTTTTGTATAACAAACAAAAAATAGAAAATAATCAGTAACTCGGCACAGTAGCTCTTTTGTTGTAAATTTGTAATCCATTTTGAGCCTCCACAATTCTGTAAGTTTATATTTTCCTTTACTCTGTCATAGTCTTGCTGTTGATGAGTCAAATGTCTGAAAAATTTATCAAAGCAGTTTTGATTTTTGATTAGGCTTTGTTTGTCTTTATAGGATAGTAGTTAGTTTTTGTTATTATGAGCCTATTTAATTTTAATATTTTGTTCTTTAAAAAGATAAATGAGCTCTTCCTTGCATCCTGGTCACATTTTCCCCTATTTTTTGTTCGTTATTGTTAATCCATCTTCATTCAGTTCTACATTAATTCCTGTTAATAATCTGCAGCAGCATCTGGTTCACTCGGTCAAACAATTTTACCTTTCTGTTCTAGTATCTTCACAGTATTAGATTTGCAGTTGTGCAGAATTTCTACTTCTATTCTACTTTATACTGTTGAGAATATAAGATGTCTGTTACAAAATCAATCAGGTTAAGGTGAATACAGTACTTGGTTCAGCTGCACCACCTCTGACAGTTAAGCTTGTCCGAGCTTTTAGCACTGATGCAAAAGATTCAGCTATTATTGACAACAAGGTGAGTGATGAGTCATTGACTTCTTTTGAGGATTGAGGCCTGAGATTTCCCTCTCTATAATACACTTGTTTAGTTACATGGGAATCTTTCTTATCTTGGTGCCTTTTATTTTGCATGACCCCAGGAGCTTCAGTATGACGAAAAAACAGGATCTCATTTCTTGGATGTTTTCCCAAATAATGTCGATGTGGGGACATACGTGTTTGTTTTTGAGGTATGTCTGTTGTTTGTTTTAATTCATATTTCCATTTCAGTTCCATCAAGGTATACTTGTATCAATGTATTAGTTATAATATTATATCCTATTTTGTAGATTGTGCTACATGATTCTGACAGCGAAAAGGTTTATGCTACTGGAGGCCAAATTCGTGTGCCAATATATGTCACCGGTGTTATTAAAGTTGGCAATGCAAAAATTGCTGTTCTGGACAGTGACCTTGGAAATGTTGAAACCCATAAAACGTATGTTTCTATTTTGGTTTGGCATCCTCTGCAGTGATATTTAGGATCAAGGTTATCAACCCGAGTTTCAATTTGTGAATCGACGACATTTTTCGAATCATAAATCGATTCTTATTATGAATCGTAAGATATGATATTAAAAAATGTGACATTTTTAAATAAAAAACTAGTCACATAAGAAAATAAAACATATGCTGATTTGTCTTATTTGAACTTCAAAATAATTCAAAGTCATAAGTCAAAGAGAGAGCAACAATAACACAACGTAGCAGCAAGTGGGGGATCAAAGGGAGAGTAAAAGAGAGCATTGTCTTCGAACAACACAAGAGAAACAAAAAAACTGGGAAGAAAAGATTAGAGAGAGTGCGACTCACTGTGTTTGTAATAAAAAAATCACTTTGTAGGAGGGAGCCCAAACCAAAAACACAACGTGCTAGGATTGGTTGTTTGTGAATTTGACTTAGGTTATTTGGAAGGTTAGATTTTCACCAACTATGTCCCATTTAGGAGGAAAATGTGAAAAGAATCACTGAGAAAGACCTTTTAGAAACTGGGTTGTGCAACTCGACCTGTTTTTGGGCTGCACCCACAACAGAATTTGTATCATGAGTTTCACCTGAGTTTCACGATTTGTTAGATTTCGCACAGCAGATTGAGATTCATTTTAAAATTCAGCTGCAAAAGAAATTCACATTCCAATACATATTGATTGTGTTTGATTTTGTTTCAAATCGAGTTACAAGTCACATGGATTTTAAGACACTGATAAACATGTTTAGGATGCTTTTGATTTCTGATTAGTATGTAATATTGTCACATTATTGCGACATTCTATCATGTGCTTCGAGTCTGAGCTTGTTGCATATGAATTTATATCTCTGCTGGATTCCTGATTGTAACTAATTCAAGTATTCATGTATGGTTCCAATTTTTTCATTTCTCAACTTTCACCTATGGTTTACTTATCCAGGCTAGATTTGGCTGGAAATGATGTTGTTTCACTCTCAGCTAACCACCTGCAGAAGTTGAGGCTTTCTTTCCAATTGGAAACTCCTCATGGTCATGTTTTTAAGCCCCATCAGGTTTGCAGTTTTAACCTTTTGAATTTGTGTCATTTCAATGCTATGTTTATTGAAAATTTTGTTGTTCTGCAGGCATTTTTGAAGTTGAGACACGAGACAAAGATTGAGCACATCTTTTTGGTTGGAAATACTGGCAAGAAGTTTGAGATAATTCTCGTTAAGTATCTTTTATTTACATATCTCAGTTTGTTACATTCTGTAGTAAATCACCGTTACACATAGCTGAACTCTTATAATTATAACTTTTCTCCTTGGGTATAACATTTAACTAGAAATAAAGCACATCTTGAAATGGAAAAGTTATGTACCTGTTATATTATGTTGAACGTTTTATCACTTATTGCTTTTGAGCTTGGTTGTGATAGTTGCGTATAATATTTTGTTTTCCTTTATATATGTGGGAAGACTGCGTTATTTTGATTCTCACCTTCCTCCAATTTCCCTTTCTTTTTGCTTACATTTTTATCATGGCTTGTAGGATTTTCTTGGCTTGGTTGAGAAACTTTTTTATCTCTCTGGCAGTTATGACATTGAGCTGACTGTTGGTGATGCTGTCATGGTATCTTGCACAACCTCTCCTTTTTAAATTACCTTTCTTTTCCGTCTTCCCCTGATAGTCTCTAGGAAATCTGAATAAAATATTTTATTTCAGGAGAATTCTTTCTTACGGCTACTTGGCCATATTGAGTTAGATCTTCCAGAAGCTCCTGAGAAAGCAGCACGTCCTCCTTCACCACCTGTGGATCCTTACTCGAGATATGGGCCCAAAGCAGAAATTACCCACTTATTCAGGGCTCCTGAAAAGCGACCACCCCAGAATCTCTCTCTCGCTTTCTTGGGTTTGACCTTTTTGCCATTAATTGGCTTTTTGGTTGGGGTAAGACTTATTACAATCCTCTCTAGAAAGTGGCTTAAATGTACTGTGCCTATTTTAGAGAAAAGGTGGTGTAGATAAGAATGGAAAAAATAAGAGAAGTGAAAAGGGAAAATTTGGTTTGTTACTTTTATGGCCAAGCTAATTTTATGACTTTAATCTGTGTTATTTTAGTCAACAAACACTTCTAGAAATTTTAGGATTAAAAACTGAATGATTAGGAAAAAAAACTCTAGTAGACTCTTAGTTTGATAATGGAGACCTTATTCAAATGGTCTATCTCTCATGTACCTTTTGAACTCTCTTCCCCACAAAGATATGTTTCTCCAAATGCAGATGGTTTAAGTAGGGAAAGGGTCTTACTCTTACCTGCTAAGAACACTGAATATTTGTTTAGAGCAATGTTTCAAGACATTCGAGGATAATCTTTTCACAAGTTGGCATGCAATGTTTATAAGATGCTGCTCAAGACTTTTGAGTCTTCCCCGGTTATTTGTATTAAATTAGGCCTCTATGAGGGCCTGGTCTAATGGCTTTAGGCTGCTGGCGTTTTAGTTGTTTATGGTCAGTGTATGTGTTAACAATGTACATATATTAACAATGGTTCGTATAGGGATTGTTTTGGCTCCTGCATTCAATGTTGTCAGAACGTTGATATTCTTTATTTTCATTTGATTTGGTCTATCTTCATTTTCAATAGTTAACGCTCTTTATTCTCCTTTATTGCAGTTATCACGTTTGGGGGTGAACCTGAAGAATTTCCCTGGTTCAACTGTACCTGCTACATTTGGCATCCTTTTCCATCTTGGTCTTGCTGCAGTGCTGTTACTCTATGTACTTTTCTGGTTGAAGGTATGTGTGCTTTACATTCATCTAACATTATTACAGGATCTAATTAAACATGCTTAAGACTGGCTCTATTTGGTTGTAGTTATTGATGCATGTAAGTAGAAATAGTTTACTATTAATCAGAAGCATTATCTCGCATTATCTCTTGTGATAATTATATAACATGGTTAACTGGCAGAATTGGTAACATTGATACACAGTGGTTTCCATTGGGACAGTGTTATATTGTCAGTTTCTTCCTATTTCTCTGAAGTACTTATCTCTTTGTCATTTTTGTTTTCGCGCAGCTTGACCTTTTCACCACACTCAAAACACTTGGTCTTTTGGGAACTTTTACGTTGTTCGTTGGACACAGAATTCTATCCCATCTTGCTTTGACATCAGCCAAGTTGAAATCTGCATGAGTGAAACAAATAATGTCTATTTATAAAGGGACAGGAGAATTAGAGTTATTCCCTTAAAGCAATGGTACTAATCCGATTTTGTAGGACAATTGTTGTATTAACTAATGATAAATTTAGAGATCATTTATATTGCACGAGAAGAGCTTTAACGCGATCTTTGGTTTATCCCGATGAAGCCTTCGACATAAACCATCTATTTCCGCATATGCTACATCCCCCCTCTACATTATATGGTAAGCGTAACATTTTTGATACTTAAATGTTTCATGCTTTCACGTATAAACTAATCAGTATCATATCTTATGAATAACAAATATTTTGGATTGCAAGAGGGAAATTGTTTTTAAAGAATAGACTTTTGATGTTGTTCCTAAACTATTGCTCTCTCATATTTGGGCCTTGAACTAAAATATAAGGGTTTTTTTTTTGTACCCCCACCCACACTGAAAACCCTAAAATGCCCTTCTGAAAATGTATTTTTTTTTACAAATTTTTGACCAATCGTATATACACTTGGGGGGTATATATACGACCCTATGCATTTAGGCATCGTATATACACCCCCAAAGCGTATATACGATTGGAAAACCCCCCACCTTAATCGTATATATGCCTTGGGAGGTGTATATACGATGCCTAAAAAATAGGGTCGTATATATACCCCCCTAAGGTGTATATACGACCCCATTGTATTTTTTTAAATTTTTTTAAGTCAAATAAAAATTATATAAGTCCTGAAAATAAGTTTTGTGTGTAGTTCGTTAAAACGTGACGATGTTATACGTCGAACGAATAATTTAGGCTAAAAATCTGGTTTTAAGCAACATACTCGATCGTAATGAAACCACAACTATTAAATCCAAAAAAATCAAGAATCAAGACTCCTTAGAAGGATTTTTACGGGACTACTACCAAAATCTCAAATTCCATCGTTTATTATTTTTACGATTTTTTAAATTTTTCATAGTCTCCAAAAAATCTAAAAAAAATTTGTATAGCCTTATTTTGGTTTTGTTAGATTTTTAGTGGTGTTTTTATAATTTTTTGGAGTAATTTTGACTATTTAACGAATTTTTAGTAGTCTTTTAGTAATAAAAATTAAAACAAATTATTAAAAAAATAAAAGTGCATCGTATATACCCTTTTTTGAAGACGTATATACGATTGACAAAAATAATATCATCGTATATACGCATCTAAAGCAAAGGGGTATATACGATTTATTTATTTTTTTAAAAAAAAATTAAGTTTCAAAGGGCATTTTGGGGTTTTTGGTATTAGGTGGGGGTGGGAGGGGATGGGGTTGGGGTCCAAAAAAAAAACCCAAAATATAATAATTGGTCTCTAAATTATTCTAAGTCCGTTGAGTTAGTCCCTCAATTGGGAGATGAATTTAAAATAGTTTAGGGATTATTTGTTAAATTTTTACGTTTCAAGGCTCAAATAGGAGAAATAGTGATAATAACCAGATTAAAGTTCTATTAGTTTTTTTAATGAGCCACTATAGATGTATTTTCTTGGCAAAGTAAGGTTTTTTTAGGGTAAGCGCAATATAAAGATGTATTTATCTTTAACACTACAGTGGGAAATATCATAACATTAAATTAAACTAAGGGTGAATGTTTTCCCTTTGAAGACAAGTTCATTTTAGAGGTGTGTTATTTAAATTTTCAAGACGTAACTTATGTGTTAGGACCCCAGTTGAGTCATATAGACCTGCTATTCTTAAAGTCTATTGTAGGAGGGCCAAGATAGTATAAATAGAATAATAGAGGGGGTCTTAATTTCGGTACCCCCCTCATTCCCTCCCACACCCCCATAATGTCCCAAATGGACAAAAATACCCCTGAAAATTTACAAAAATTACATGGTTTTGTTAAAAAAAAAAAAAAAAATTACAAATTTCGGAATTACCTCTAAAATTTCGGAATTACCTCAAAAAATAATGGAATTTCGGATTTACCTGTAATTAGAAAGATTTTGAATTACTCAGAAATGAGGTAATTCCTGCTCATTAAATTGTGAACCTAATCCTATTTCTGAGGTAATTCAAAATTTAATTTTTTTTTCGAACTAATAATTTAGGCTAAAAATCGGTTTTCTGGACAACATACTCGGATCGTAATGAAACCACAACCATTAGAAGCGAAATAAATCAAGAATCAAGACTCCGTAGAAGGGACTTCTTACGGGACAACAGCCTCAAAATCCCAAATTCCATCGTTTACTATTTTTTACGATTTTTTTTAATTTTTCATAGTCTCCAAAAAATCTTAAAAAATTTGTATAGCCTTATTTTGGTTTTGTTAGATTTTTAGTGGTGTTTTTATATTTTTTAGAGTAGTTTGACTATTTTTAGTAGCCTTTTAGTAATAAAAATTAAAACAAATCGTATATATACGCATCACTTGCGTCCCGGATTGGCCCGGATGCCTAGATGTCGCCATTCACCTACTTCACGTGCTTATTTTCATCATTTTTAGACATTTTGGACCCATAGTTGTATTTGTACTCTATTTTATGTTGGTCATTTTATATATTTTGACGTATTGTTATTAAATCGTAAATCGTCGTTAAATTATCGTTTTAAATAAAACGCGTTTAAATCTTAAGACCAAAATACAAACTTTTTTTAAAAAAAATTACAAATTTCGAATTACCTTTTTAGAGGTAATTCCAAATTTTTATTTTTTGAACCGAATTACCTTTTTTGAGGTAATTCAAAAATTAATTTTTTTTTTTTTTTTTTTTTTTAAAAACGCAGGGGTATTATTGGCATTTTTGGTATTATGGGGTGTGAGTGATAATGAGGGGGGTACGAAAACAAAGACCCTAATAGAGGGGAGTGGTCTCAATGGTATCATTTTCTTTGGAATAATATCATTCTGTTCACTTCGCTTTCTCTTCTTCCTCTTATCCTCTCTTCCACTGATCAAAAAACTTGGAATTCTTGCTGGATTAGCACATCACTACTCAACAGTCAACACAAACAAAATTGGTTGGTGAAATTGTTGGGTTATGAGTTTGATGTTTACAGACAAGGGGTTGCTAATAAAGTGGCAGATGCCATTGTCTTGGCATTATGACCCGGAGCTTCTTAAGCGCATTGAAGACTTGCACACATATCCTAATTCTCATCCTTATTACACGATGGAAAACAACAAATCACACTACAAAGGAAGGTTGGTTATTGCTCCAACATTCTGGTAATAATAGAATAATAGGAGGGCCAAGGGAGTATAAATAGAATAATAGGTGAGAATGAGTCTCATGGTATCATATTATTCTTTGGATTGTAACTGCTAAGTAGTATCAGGGTTTAAGCCATTGTTGGAATAATAAGAGATTCTGTTTTCAGTTCTCTTTCTCTTCTTCCTCTTTTTCTCTAAAAGCTCTCTGTCTGTAATTGTATCATTATGTGTGAGGGTTGGTATTAGCCGTCTGCACTTTCTACATATTAGATAAAAGGTTGGACAAATATTGCAATTCACATACATGCACATATCATTTGACATAAATTTTAATTTAAGTTCGCCCCATATCAATTTTTTGCATGTTTCCTTTAAGGGTTTTTTCTTTTGTACCCCCACCCCATCCCCATAAACCCCCACCCACACTGAAAACCCCAAAATGCCTTTCTGAAAACGTATTTTTTTTTACAAATTTTTGACCAATCGTATATACACCTGGGGGGGTATATATACGACCTTATGCATTTAGACATCGTATATACACCCTCAAGACGTATATACGATTGGGAAAACCCCCACCATAATCGTATATACGCCTTGGGAGGTGTATATACGATGCCTAAAAAATAAGTCGTCGTATATACCCCCTCGTGTGTATATACGACCCCATTGTATTTTTTTAAATTTTTTAAGTCAAATAAAAATTATATAAGTCCTGAAAATAGGTTTTGTGTGTAGTTCGTTAAAATTTGACGATGTTATACGTCGAACGAATAATTTAGGCTAAAAAATCGGTTTTCGGGCAACATACTCCAATCGTAATGAAACCACAACTATTAAATTCGAAAAAAATCAAGAATCAAGACTCTCTTAGAAGGGACTTCTTACGAGACTACAGCCTCAAAATCCCAAATTCCATCGTTTACTATTTTTTACAATTTTTTAATTTTTCATAGTCTCCAAAAAATCTAAAAAAATTTGTATAGCCTTATTTTGGTTTTGTTAGATTTTTAGTCGTGTTTTTATAATTTTTTGGAGTAGTTTTGACTATTTAACGAATTTTTAGTAGCCTTTTAGTAATAAAAATTAAAACAAATTATTAAAAAAAATAAAAAGTGCATCGTATATACCCTTTTGTGCGTATATACGATTGGACAAAAAATAGTCATCGTATATACGTACCCAAAGGGGTATATACGATTTATTATTTTTTTTTTTTAAAAATTAAGTTTCAAAGGGCATTTTGGGGTTTTTGGTATTGGGTGGGGGTGGGAGGGGATGGGGTGGGGGTCCAAAAAAAAAACCCTTCCTTTAATTTTGTCACTTTATTGTGCACCTTAAAGTTGTTTTAGGCGTTCAATCTGTTTCGAGCAAGCAAGCCCGAAACAGATTGAGTAGCCCATTTTGCCACAAGTCAGACATTTTATTTAAGAGAAAATGCAATTTTATTTGGACAAGTTTACTATCTCAAATCTTTACAAGGATCTTTGCCTTCTAAAACACCACTATTAATTTTTATATGTACACCTTTTCATGGATATTTAGCCCCTAGTTTAGTGGTTTTTGATGAAAACTTTCATCGATGTTGAATTTATGAAATCACCAAATTGAAGACTGAACATCGATATCAATTTTCCTTGAGACTAAACTTAGGGTTTTGATTTCTGTACCCTCTCATTGGCCTCTGTACCTCCATAATTCAATTTAACACCAAAATAACTCTCATTTTCACCCAAAATCACCTCAGACCCTTAAAAAAAACGCATTCTTCCCGGAAACATCGTTTGTGAGGTAAATCCGGAGTTAATTTTATGATGAAGTTTCCTAGATTTGTTTTTTAAAGTTTTTTTCAGATTAAATTGAAAGAATTCTTCTTGAATTTATGCTAAAGACATAAATCCGGAGTGTTAAATAAGACTACAGATTTATGTATTTAGCATAAATCCGGAGTTTTTTTTTTAAATTCTCCGGAAACAACATGGACTTATAAATCCGGAAATTCCAGCATCAGAATTGAAATGGAGGTGATGAGTGATGCTTGTGCCTTCTTGATTAAAATATTTCACTTATAAATCAATTTAAGTCATAGCTGGGGTTGTTTCACAAATGGAATTAAATCCGGAAAAATATACTCACGCATGGAATTAACTGAATGAAAGCTTTTGAGGTCATACATGCTTGTGCCTTCTTGATTAAATCCGGAAACATCACACAAAGTAAGTCCGGAAATACCCCCAATTGATAAATCCGGAGTTGCTGTATCTTTTGTTGTTGTTGTTGAAGGTTTATCCGGATTTATCCACATTGGATTTATACCTTTAACATGCTGTGAACAACAACACAACCAACAACTCGGAAATTATCGGTAGGTTGGTATTTTCGGAGTCCGAATTTATCTAATGGGGATATTTCCGGATAAAACGAAATTTCTGCTTACTTTTGGACTCCTAAAAAATGACTTATGAGATGATTGTTTCATTTTTTGTCTTTTAGTAAGGGCAAAATTGGTAGTTTGGGTCAAAAGGGGGGTAGGGAAGCCAAAGTGGGGGGTACAAAGATCAAAACCCCTAAACTTAATAAGAGGGGGTGAAAACATATTTAACTCTTGGGCTGTTTTTTTCATACCCCCACCATATCCCTATATACCCCACATAATAGTGAAACCCTAAAATACCCTTAACAAAACGTATTTTTTTAAAAAAAATTATACCACTCGTATATATGTTCTGATCGTACATTGATCAATGCAGTGTTGAAGTTGGTGTCCTTCGACTAGACCGATCGTTGAATAGGAGAAAGGACCAGGTCTTGCTTCACATACGAAGACCCTGCGGTTACTCTGCAAAGACACTCGACGATCAAGTAAGTGGTCGCTCGGCGGATAACACAAGGTAAGAGAGCGTCACACGATGCCATGTGCGAATGGCATATATATATCGTAGAGTCCGACCGCTTTGCGAAAATTTCGTGGGTTCATGTGAAGTGCGCTCCAAGCGATGGACTTGGGCCGGTTGGAGCTGATTGTGGGCCGACGACCCAAATGCTGTTTGAACCTCTCGGTTTTGCTGATACACCCCGGAACAATTGCCCCCCCAAGCCTAGGTCGCTTACGAGCGGGCTGAGGCTTGAATCGCCGCCCCTAGGGGTGATACTGATTGATGAATCTTCAGATGGTGGAACGATTCTGTACCGCTCCGCTATTGAAGGGGACGGTCCACACCGCTACCAAATCGCTTGGTCGTCTTGACACGACGGTTGGATTTTTCGCTGGCATTTATGACGCGACGTTTGGTGATCCCGAGGTCATTCAATGACAGCTCTTAGCGAGAAGGTGAAGTGTTGCGACGTTTCGTCTCCCGATCCCTTCGACGCCTTGGGCCTGCGCTATAAATACCCCTTCAGTTGGAACTATTCCTTACGTTTCTGCGAACTGCTCTGCCACCGACCGACCTTTCTGCCGTCGACTTACAATTTGAAGCGAGTCCTTTTGTTCGAGCACCAAAGTTTCCTCGACCGATCCCCAGTATTCTTCAGGTATGAGTCGACCTTTAACTTTAATTTTTGATTTTTGTGGTTTTCTTTTGATCGCACAATTCCACGCCTTGTGATAGGGCGCCGTGTCCGGGATCGACTAAGTCGCCCCTCTCGCGAAAGTGCACCGCCGACCGACCTAACCCGATCCCCTTATCGCAGGTGTTGCATGCCACGGTTGAAACAGTCCGCTCGCATTCCCGGAGGGCCATCGCAATCTATTGCTGAGCACATGTCGAGGCCATCTGAGGCCGATAATCCCGAAGGAGATTCCAAGTTGCTTCGAGCGACTCAAGCTCTAGCTCTTCCAGCAGTTCTGACTCGAGCTCCAGCTCTCTCAATAGGGGTTCGATCACCTTGGGCGGTTCCGACCCTAAGCCCGCCAGTTCCAATAGTAACTCGTGGGAGCCTCCACCACCACCCTCTTCCCCGGCCTGCAACGTAAGGGAAGAAGAGGAGGTAGATATCGGAGGAGACGAAGCAGAGAGTGCCGTCCAGGCTGTGGACGAAGTAATGGTTGAAGCCGTCAAAGGTCGAGCCGATGAGGGTGATCGGGCCGAAGCCGCTGCAGAGGAAGTGATCGCCCGTTCGGTGGCCAGCTCCTCCGGCCGTGGGCCGAATGTTGACGTGGAATCAGCGGGAGGAGAAGACGTTCTGCCAGATCTATCTCGGGACCGGGCTGACATGTCATGGGTGTCCGAAACCCTTCGCTCCAACAGGAGCGTAATTACAGTCCACTAGTGCAAAAATGACTTTAGACAGCACCATTTAGTATCGGTTGTTTAAACAACCGATACTAAATGTATTAGTATCGGTTGTTTAAACAACCGATACTAAATGTGTGATGTTAACACATTTAGTATCAGTTGTTTAAACAACCGATACTAAATGTGTGTCTCTAACACATTTAGTATCGGTTTTTAAACAACCGATACTAAAGGTCCCGTTTAATTTTACCAAAAACACACGTTCTCCTTCTCTCTATTTCACTCTCTCTTTCTCTTTCTCTGAACATTCACGCTCTCTGAAACCCTACCTTCCCTCCTTCGTTCAATCTTGTGCGCGGATCCTACCTTCCCACCTACGTTCAATCTCGCTCTCAGAATCAATGTGGTTTGTCCCTCAGCATCGACGCTCATCCCCCCTGCATCCTGTGGTGTTTCTGGGTAAGAGGTGTTCGCAAACTCACGGCAAAATCGTCTCACGGCAAAATCATCTCACAACGAAACCATCTCTTGATTCTCTTCCGTTCACACCCACTACGAACCCTAATCGCGAATCAAACAGAGATTCCCTTCTACTGCGAACGAAACTCAATCTTCTGCGAACCCTAATCACAAATCTCTTCTTCTACGAACTGCAAACTTTGTGTTATTCTTGTTAATCTGATTGAGGTTTTTTCTGTTTTGTTTTTCTCTTTATTTTTGAGTAATTTGGTTTTGATATTTGTTACTCTTTCAAAAATGGAAAGGATTTCTGTGACAAGGAAGTGGAAGTGGTTGCAGATGATGGATCATCCCTGGTATCAAAAACAATGCTGAGGAGGAAGAGAAGTTGCTCAGAGAACAAGCCAAGGAAGAGGAAGAACAGTGTGAGGAAGCTTTGACCTAAACATTGTGACAAGGAAGAGGAAGAACAGTGAGTTTCTTCTAGAGAAAATGGATGACATCACATTTGTATTGCTTTGTGCAGCCTCTCTATGTTTTTGTTTTGTGTTAAGTTTTTCTAATGTCAAGTTATTGGTGTTGTGTTGTGGTGTTCTCATTTATTGAACTTTTATTGCTAGACTGCAGGTGAACAAGAGAAGCAGGATGAGGAAGAGAGTAAAGTGTAAACCAAGGGCAAAGAAGGGCCGTGGAAAAGAAAAGCTGCTTCATAGTGCAATACTGTGAGTACATTGTGTTCTGATGCTCTTTATTGTTCTTATGTAACCTGGAAGGTTGGTGTATATTGGATTAGTTGCACAAGAGTTAAGAATTTAGTAACATTGTAATGTAATGCAGCTTAATTAATTTTGTTTGACTATTAGTGGTTAGTGAAAGATGTAAATTTGAGGTATGATATTATTATCTCCAATGTACTAGAGCAACTTGGTTAGGTATTGTTTGGCCATTGGTTTTACTGATGCACATTTTGAATATAATAATTTCTTAACTCCTGTTAATTTGTTATGCTTGTTGCATGTAGTTTGAGTTATTCTTATCTGTAATATGTGATCGTTTTTTTGAAAAACTTTAGGAATGGCAAAAAGGGCAGTTGCTGCCATGCTTACAAGATCTAAAGAAAATGAGGCGACTGAAGATATGAACTTCAGTGAGGAAGAAAGAACTGAGAAAGGGCATAAGGAGCTTATGCCTTTACTTACTGGTGAAAAATTGAAGACTTATCAACTGTAGGGTGTGAAGTGGTAGATTTCCTTGTGGCAAAATGGATTGAATGGGATTCTTGCTGATCAAATGGGTCTTGGGAAGACAATCCAAACTATTTGATTTTTCTCTCATTTAAAATCTAAAGGTCTGGATGGGCCATACATGATAATTGCTCCTCTATCAACTCTCTCGAATTGGGTGAATGACATTTCTAGGGAGATAAGATGCTTTGTTAGTCTGATATATTCTCATCTCTTGAAGAATTTGAGTCATGGTTAGTATCTATTGCTTATTTGTTATTTAAGATCGTGCTTTTCTTTCCTACTGATATACTCATATGATGATGCTACTATTTGAATCTAATGCCCAGAAACGTATGATGTGTTCTTTGGACACAAAAAATGCAATATAGAGAATAAATGAATGCTTTATTTATTGTGACCTCCATTATTGGTCACCCTGAAGTTTTCTTCTTGTATGCTGTGTAGGAGTTTTGATCTTGGGTGTGAATATTGAGATTTAAGCCTCAATGGTGGTATTTTTGAGCCCTATATCACCCTAAATGCAATTGCAATATGAATTTTTATTCATAATGTAGATTTAGGAGGGTATATTTGAGCCTTAAGGACTCCTAAATGTTTAGCTCCACCAATGCTTGGATATGATGGATGAACTTTTCTAGGAACCATACAGAAAGATGCTTACGGAGAGTTGCTTTTCAAAGATTGTGGTGACCGTGTATCTCAATTATTACAAGTTCAATCACTTGCTCCCTTTGTACAAAACCAAAAATGCAATTTTCACCAGGAGTTTTTTGAACACCTACTAGTTATTTCCTCATGATTCAAATCTGTGTATAGTGAGATTAAATCGGTTGTGTGAATTCATTTGTGTTCTTGCAAGTTTATCAAGTATCAGTTACCATATATGTGGAGTTGTACAGGGAAAACAGGCTCAAACCCATGCCAATTTTACTCTCTGGTTGAGTTTATTGTCTGATTTACCTGTGATATTTCTATTGGTACTGGAATCACATGTCCTTTATAGTGTGAGCTTCATGTTCTATATAATGCAGTGACTGGAACAGAGGCAAGCACGAGTAACTTTTCAAGTTATGCAGATGCACACAAGGTAAATGTCTTTGCATTTGTTTTCGTGTATTAGAAGCATGACCTTAACAGATTTTTGTTTTGCTTGAGTCCACCTTATGCAGATGCACACAAGGTAAATGTCTCACTAGATAAGTCATTTTCCCCGCAACTTCTCTGGCTTACTGTCTATTGACCTATTTCTGATTAGGTGGAACATGAATATTGAACTCACAATTTATAAGTTCTGTTTTATGCCTGCACAGTTTAATTGCATGAAAAATTAGTAATAGCATGCTTATTTAACCATGTTAGTCCTAGTTAGTCATATGAGGACTCTGCTATCCGCTATCCTCTAATTAACATAACAGCTAATTAGGATGCTAGTAGAGTTAGGCCACATTGACATATAGGTTAGGTTATAGCAATAGCTAAGAAGATGCATAGATACATATATTGATGTTGGAAAAAATTAACAGCTGAACACTTTGTTTAAAACTGGAACTTGGAAGACATATGATATTCATTGAAATAACAAAAACACTGAAATTTAAGATAAAAAGTTGTCAGAAAAGCAAACTACAACTTGCTGATGTGTTTGGGAGTTTTACAACTTGTGAAGTGAGTTCTGGTTTGGAGCATATTGGGATAGAAAAGGTTTGCCAGCAGCATCTTTGTTTCTGAGAGAGCAGAAGCAAGTTGAATGTATTTCCTGCTTTTCAGAAATTCTGGAAAACTGGGGACAAATGGCTATTGATGAATAATGGTTCCTTATACGTAAATAAAAACTCACTTGGCAATGTGGATTGAACTTCACTGAAATTAGAGCAGAGATGCATTTGAAAATGCTGTGTGTAAAGAGAATCGGATTTGGTTTGTTTGCCTCTCTTATTCAGTTGGTTTGTGATTTGAGAAGGAGACTTGGTTAGTGATTTGAAATAAGCTCTCTTTCCATTTTGTCACCATTTGCTTGAATACTTGGCTATTCTTTCTTTAAAAACTCTGGTAAGCAAGTCCAGAGTTCCTCCAAAATAGGTCTTTGTCTTATACTTGGAGTAGCTAAAAATGTGCCTCTAATACAAATACAAATAAGTTATACAGTTCTTTTACATTTTTTGGTGGCCAGTCGCATTTGGTATATGATTTTTTTTCAATACATTTTAGGGTTCAGCTTGTTTTTAAATGCTCTTTTGTATTTAAGTCTAGTTTCTTGAATAAAGCTTGTGATCAGTGAATTTTGCAGAGGTAATTGAAAAACCTTGTTCTAAGGATTTAGTTGAACTGGAGGCTACAGAGCTGTAAGTGATGAGTTTGGACATTGGAAAAATAAACCTCGCAGTGTTGATTTGCAAAGACATTTTCATTTTAGTCATTTAAATGATTATTTTGTTTGAGTGCATAAGCATGGTTCTGTTTGCTTCTTTTGCTTTGGTCTTTTTCAATGGAGGTTCTAGGGGTAGTTTATGTGGAGGTTGGGAATGTGCCGGTTGATACAGATTTGCCATGATTTTGTAATTAGATCATAATCTCTAATGTTGGTTGTGCCTTATGCGATAATCGAAGATAGCATTTTGGGCAATGAAGTATTATTGTATAGGATGCAAATTGCCAGAATAAGAAGATATGGTTCATTTTTTTTTTCATATCAATGCTTTAGTTTTTTTCATCTACATACTTGGTATTATTGCATAGAATTGGCTTTGTATCATTGGACAAATGTAATGAATGATTGTATTGTTGTATGGAATTGGTTTTGTATTATTATCTAGCTATTTTCTATTTTTGTATTCCATCTCATATTAATGTGTGTGTATATACATATATATTCGTAAAATAACAACACAAACAAAGACTATAAATAATCTCATTAATAATAATAATAATAATCTCGTAAGATGTGAATTGAGAAATTTTTTTTTTAAAAAAGTAGACTTTTAGTATCGGTTATTTAAATTAACCGATACTAAAAGTGACATTTAGTATCGGTTATTTAAATAACCGATGCTAAATGTCATTTTTTAGACAGCAAACACAATGTTGAAAAGACATTTAGTATCGGTTATTTAAATAACCGATACTAAATGTCACTTTTAGTATCGGTTTATTTAAATAACCGATACTAAATGTCATTTTAGACAGCAAACACAATGTTGAAAAGACATTTAGTATCGGTTATTTAAATAACCGATACTAAATGTGACATTTAGTATCGGTTTTTAAATAACCGATACTAAATATCAAATTTAAGAGTAAACACAATGTTGAAAAGACATTTTAGTATCGGTTATTTAAATAACCGATCTAAAAGTGCAAAACAACCGATACAAAAAGCCTTTTACGCACTACTGGTGGCCCACTGCGTACACTTCGGCGCTTACACTTGAGGCACTTACCGGCCGGGGTGAGAGGCATGAAGGAGGAGAAGATATTGCAACTTATTCTCGATAACCTTAAGTTCACGATGCATCGGATCGTGTTCAAGAGGATGAATATCGTCCCACCCTTCTCTGAGTTTCAACGCGACGTCCTGCGTTACATTGGGGTCGCTCCTTCCCAGCTGCATCCGAACGCATGGGCGTTCTTGAAGACCTTTGAGGTGCTGCTGACCAAGCTCGGTCGGCCAGTTTCAGTTCAACTGTTTTTCACAATCTTGGTGAGTGGCTCGGGAGAAGGCAAACAAGGAGAAAGAAGCGAGGTCTCCTTTAAGACTCGTAAGACCCAAAGACCGGTGATTTCAAAGCGTTCCAAGAGTCGTTGGTATTGCCGCTCGAAAAGCCATTATTTCTGGATCGTGCCGACCAAAGAAGCGGGCAAAACTATAGCTGAGATTCAGCCTGATGGGATGCTCGGTGAACCCTATTTCCCCATCATGTGGAATGAGGCTCACTTCTTCAGAAGGCCCGGCGACTATATATATTCCACTAACGACTTGAGTGCGGCCGACCTGGAGTCTTTGCACATGATCAAAACTTTGGCGAGCATGATGCCTCCAGATCCTAAGGGCGACTTGCCTTGTCGGCCTTTTACGTTGCTCGTGGGTCGAGCTCTAGAAACTGAGCTTGGTTTGCATTTGAACTTAACTTTTAATTTTACTTATTGCTCGTTCCTTCTAACCCTCGACTTATTCTGTTTTGCAGGAAGAATGGCCGGTAAATCTTGGGCCGAGATCGAAAAAGTCCTAAATCCCGCTGCAATTCCAGGAGCCAAGAGGCCGCCACCTCGAAACGTGGTCGACCTCGAGGGGCCTTCGAAGGTGCCTCAAACCCCTAAGAGCCAAGGGAAGACGCCAGCCTCCAAGGTCCGGTCGCCTCCACGCCGAGACGATCGTTCTCCAAAGCGGAGCAAGCTTGATGAGCGGGTCCGGGACCTTCCTGACGGCGATCTTCCTAGCCTCTCGCTCGAGGCTTGGGGCTGTCCGACTTCGAGCGGTTCAAGAAAGAGCCCATGGTGGTCTGTGCCTCTCTTTGCATGGGGGTTGGCAAACTCATACAAGAGCTGTCGGACGAAGCTCAAGGTACTTTAGTCTTTTAGCCTGTCTTGCTTCTGCCTATAATTGGTCGATCGACTTAACCTTTATTGCTTTCATTTGCAGTCGCTCGGGCTGAGAAGGACACTGCCTTGGTCGGTCTCGAGGAGGCGAAACAAAAGCTGGAGAAGGCCGTTAAATCCAAAAAGGAAGCTCTGCAACGGGCCGATGAAGACCGGGCCAAACTGTCGAAGAGGAATAAGGAACTTGCTGCTCAAGTGAAAAATTTGAAGACTGATGTGGAGGTCTTGGAGAAGGAGAAGGCCGAATGGGAGACACAGAGGGGGCCGAGGCTCTCAGTGCGGGCGATAGCGGGCATGCCAAGGGTGCGCATCGAACAATTCTATAATGCTCTCGGTCAAAGCGGGGTGCTGAATTCAGATCTATCCATCAATTTCGATGAAAACCTGATAAAGCCCGAGCACTACGTAGAGAACAACAAGATCATGCAGCCCGAGGAGTTTGATGACCAAGGCAATACTGTTCGCCCGAGCTCGGTCCTCTCCTGAAGCCCGCCTGCGAGCGGAGTAACCTTGATCGTACCTTGATCAATGAAGTGTTGAAGTTGGTGTCATTCGACTAGACCGATCGTTGAATAGGAGAAAGGACCGGTCTTGGCTTCGCGCCGAGCACCTCGGGTGTTACCTGCAAAGACACTCCGACGATCAAGTAAGTGGTCGCTCGGGCAGATAACACAAGGTAAGAGAACGTACCTGATGCCATGTGCGAATGGCGTATATATACTGTAGAGTCCGACCGTTTTGCGAAAATTTCGGCCGGTTGCGAGAAGTGCGCTCCAAGCGATGGACTTGGGCCGGTTGGAGCTGATTGTGGGCCGACGGCCCAAATGCTGTTTGAACCTCTCGGTTTTGCTGATACACCCCGGAACATGTTCATTGAACATATATACGACCCTAAATTTTTTGACCATCGTATATGCGTTTTGAGACGTATATACGATTGGTGGGGGTGATAGGCCAATCGTATATACGATGGCTTTAAAATGCACTATATATTACGTATGCACTTGCATAGTAGATATGTTGATTAGATGGTGTATACGATGGTTACATTGCAATGCTATAAAATGTATGTTATCGTATTTACAATTTTTTTAGCTATATATTATGCATTCAAATTTTGCCATCGTATTTACAGTTTTTAGCTATATACGATGCATTCAAATTTTGAGCTATATTCTCAATTAGCTTTATGTGCTTCACAGTATTTTTTGGATCACTGGATTGTAACTATATACGATGCATTTTATAAGGTCATCATATTGTTGTTGGGTTCTTTGATTGTAACTACTAAATACTCATGATTTGAACCATGCATTTGACCGTCGTATATATCCCCCACAAGGCGTATATACAATTGGCCTTCAGTGACATCAATCGTATATACGCCTTGTAAGAGGTATATACGATGACATAAAATTCAGGGTCGTATATATGTTCCGTTGAACATATATACGATTAGTCTAATTTTTTTTAAAAAAAATACGTTTTATCAAGGGTATTTTGGGGTTTTACTATTGTGTGGGGGTATATGTGAAGCATGTGTGGGTACAAAAAAAAAACCTTAACTCTTTATAAAGATAAAATGGGCAACAGTCTCACTTGCAACAGCAGTCTACGAAAGATGAAACATAATGGACAACAAGAAAACCTCAATATTCAGTAATTTCTTCAAATAGCAACTTAGTTGACAATACATTTTACCTACAGCCAAGAGGTCATGGATTGAAGTCATATAGGAGGAAGTGAAGAACCACTATTGACCCCCTTTACAAGAATAATTTCTTTTTTTGAAAGTAGTATATTCCTTCAGATTCATCTAATTTTCCTAACCACAATAACAACGTGTCTAAAATCAAACAAGTTCAAAAAAGATGATCTAGGATTAGCTCTCACTGTAACTTACGCCTGTAGTGTAGAAAATAGTAGTAATACTAATAACACAAAAAAGAACACCTACAGCATATGTAGGAGCAAATTTTCACAATGCTATGCTCAATTATCACTCAGCTTTGCTGAGATTTCAAACTTCCAATTGAAATGGCAGAGTCCTGCCCATAGTGGAAATATGTCATTTTTCTGAAACCCGGACGCTCTCACTTGTCAGCCACATCTTCTTCTGAATTATTAACACTGCATCATCCTCACTTTGATCTGAATCTTTCTCCAAATTAGATTTGGCCACTGCATCCCAGTGCAATGCTGGCAAGAACTTCTTTATCGACAACACTACTGATCGCTTATCATGGACAATGATGAAACCTTTTGGTCTCAGGATTCTATCCATCTCAATCAATAAATCCTCTACACTGCATTCTTTCTCAATGATCTCAGAAAATATAGTCGATGCGTGGAGCAGATCATAAGTACGAGGGTAGGTTGAATATGCTTCACACCTGTTGATACATTGGTGAGAGCAAAAAAAAATATATATATAGTGTAATGACAATGAACATTATTAGAATATGGGTTGGTCTAACTCAACCCTACAAAAACCGGCTTATAGAGTATGAGAAGCCTCCCTTTTATAAATTCATTTTCAGGCCATATCCCATCCAATCCGATGGCGATGTGGGACTCTTAACATCCCCCTCATGCCCAGAATTGGACAACAAGAGTGTAACCGAGTGGCCCAACAGATCTTGGATAGACTCTGATACTATATTAGAATTTGAGTTAGGCTTAACTTAATCCTACAAAACCGACTTGTAGAGTGAGGGATGCCCTCCTCTTAGAAACTTATTTTCAGGTCATATCATCTTCTAACAAGCATGTAGTTTAACTGGAACTGGCCCTTTAATTTTAAGACTCATATTATGGCAATGGTTTCAAATGGGTATCTTGCAAGTTGCAATTTATGTTTACCATTTACCTCTAGGAGAGTATTTTTAAAAAATGAAGCAACAAAATTAGACAGGAATTGTTTTAATCTAACCCAGTGATCAATTAAGAGTCATACCAGTTGTGAACTGTTCCTAGCAGTCCTCTGTCATATATGATCTTGAGTGTATTTGGCCCATTTTCTGGCACCACATTCATAACCCAAACATCTTTGTCCTTTAAAGCAGCTGCAAAAGAACCCAAGTTTGCATTCATGTCCATTACGTTCCGAACCGAGTCTGGCTTTATTTTATTGCCTAGCATTTTCCAGTAATTATTAACTCGTTGTTGCCAAACATCCTGCACAAAGTGAGTCATATACCCCATAATTAGACATGTTACACATGAAACTATCATGCCTTTGACCTAATTCTAATTTCTAGAATAATTACTTCTTTTAAGCTTATTTATTTTATGTCAATATCATCTCAAAGACAGCAAGAACGATACAATGTTTTCCACAAATTAAACCAATAAAAAGAAGCCTTCCTGTGGTGTGTGGAACATTTCGATTGTAATATGAGCAGAAACTTGAAAGAAAATGGAAGTTAGACAGCCATTTAAATTTTTAAATACTCCATATCAAATTCAGTCAAGCAAGAAACATAAACATGTTTATCATTGTTTTATAGTTTGTTAGCAAGTGTAGGATTTTCAAGAGGTCCTTCTGCCACCCCCTTTGTATTTTTCTTCTCCTTTTATTGCTACCTGGAAGGTCTGTGGCTGCTTCCTGGTAATGAGTAAAGGCTTTCATTTTTGAAGATTCAAAATGTAAAAAACAATATATGTTTTAAATTACCGTGTCCTTTTCAAACGCATCATTAGAATAGTTGAAGTCAGCAAGACGAGGAGGTGGAGTAGTCAATCGAGCTGGCCAAGGAGACAAACCGCTCCCTCTTGCTTTGTGCATCTCTGTACAGACCAGCAGAACATGTGGTTATTGATTTTTCAACTTCTAATACTAGAGTCATGAATTAGTACTAGAAATTGATCTGAGAACATTCTCATTGTCAGTTTATCTCATCATCTTGAGATTATAAAATAGGATAAATAACCATATGAAATAGGGAAAATGTCACTCACGGTCAGAGTAACGTGTGATGCAAGCTTTCATTTTAACTCCCAAAACAGCATCAGGATCATCATCAGAACTGCACAATGGAGGCTGTGTATTGGGCTCCCTTTTCAAGTAACAATCATTTGTGAGAGGCTTGACCCATATGACAGTCTGGTTCTTCTTAGCAGCAACTTTCCAACACATCCGTCCTACAAGAGCACTCATTTCTCTCCATATTCTCCTATCCTCTTCATCCTGAGCATAAGCTTCAGGAGATGAGTAAACAAAGTAGCCTCCTGGCCTCAGTAACCTATCCAGCTCAAGAAGAAGTAAGCCATCTCTTTGAAGCCAATCAATTCTACAACGCGAACAATGAGCAAGTTCAAAAGATCTACTAGGGTAAGGGAGTCTTAGTGTCCCTAAGACACCAAGATATGCTGGAATTCCTCTCTCTAAAGCAAACTGGATTTGGTTTTCATGAACGTCGTTTGGTGCTAGTGACATTGCTATCACATTGGAAGAAAGAAGATATCCTCCAAAGCTTGCAACACCACAGCCAACATCAAAAACATTGCGGAGTCTTCCTCCATTGTTTATAATATTGTTTGGAAAGTTGAGCATCTGCAACACCAATAACGAATATCAAGTTATACCTTTTTTAAAGTTATGTAAAAGTTGAGTCAAGTTATGAATTTTTTTAAGTTTTAGTGATTATTTTAGTGCCAACCCAAATAAGAGTAACCAGCTTACATTGGCAATTGATGCAATATATTTATCCGCACCGTAATGGAAGTGAGTTCCTCCACCAGGAAAAACTATCTTTTCCCCTTTTACTACCATCCAGTTTTGGTCAGATTTCTCAGTTGCAAGATGGGTGTGAGGTATATTTGCCCTCCATACCTGATCTCTGCTTTTGGGCCACTTGATTGGAACCTATTATTATCATCAAGAACAACATAAGATACTAAATGCTTTAAGGATAGAGATTTTCTAAATATAATGAACTTTCTTAGTTCCATATAAGAAGCAATGCCTTGAGAGGAGAAAGCCACCTTATACCCGGGAGGAGGAGGAATCAAACAATTATAACGCCTCTCAGGCATTGGGCAATGTCGCTCATAATGTTCCATCAAAGTCAGATCAAGCTTCAATCTTGTTTGGTAAATGAGGTTTCTGTCCAGACAGGGAATTAGCTCCGAGAGTCGATCATCACAGACCTTAAAAAGTGAAATGAATAGTAAAGTAACTAGAATGCTTCATATTAGACACTAAAATATGAGGCTAATGGGAAGGGCTAAACTAAAATGTAAATGTTGTTCAGTTCAGGCTGAGATAACTCACTGGAATGGTCTTTGGTATAGCACCATCATCATCATCATCTCCTCCTCCAGTTTTCAAAGATTTTCTAGCATACTCAATAGAGGATGAGCTACTATTTTGAGAATACAGGTATATCAAACCACCAACAACCAATAAAACCAACACAGTTGTGATCAACCGCATTTTTGGGTTCCCATCTGCTCTTCCTCTTGCCATTCTTGCCACTGCACACAAGAATCGCATAATGACTTCTACTAGCAGATAAAAAATCCATAATTTACAGGGCAAAGCAACTATTAAATCAAATAACCATCCCAAAATTTTCTCACCACACTCAACTGATTCAAAGTTCACCAATCAAGCCGTCGCCGAAGATTTAATTGCTCGAGTTCCACAAAGCGCCTAGGTGAAGCAGTTGGGATCCACAAAGCAAGAACTACACACAACATTTGAATTAAAATCAATGAAACAGCAATAACACTAATCTATCAAGATTCAAGACTGAAGGTTTGTAAAACGCAATTGATTTAACAGAAAATGATACTTCCTGAACTCACTTCTTGAGATGAAAGTCTATATACAAATGGACTTGACTAACTCAACAGAAAAATAACAAACTAACCGTCATAACAAACTCAATACAGCACATAAATACACCATGTGGCAATCTAGCATTGTCCAATAGTTTCAAACATAACAATCCATTAGTGGGACCTAATGAAGTACATACCCTCAGAAAGGAAACATCAGGATTGGATCAAACACTGAAACACACACTAAAGATTAAAAAATTTAAAATCTTCTAAACAAACTGATAAAGCAACCAGAGAAAAACAGCAATAAATGAATGCACCAGCAATGAAGAGCAAATCAAAGTCATAGTAATATACAATCTAACAAGGTAATGAATCTAAGTGGCACACTACTAGCTATGTATGCAGAAATTGTGCAAAAAAGAAAAGAGGGAAAAGATGTTGCGTGTTAAAAGGGGGAGCAAAACGCATCACCGACAGTTGTCAGCTTTCAATGACCCATCTCATGAATAGAGACTATATTGATAGAATAGAATAGATATAGGTATGGTAAAAACTTGAGGTGGGAGATGCAGGAAGAGGGAAAAGGTAGTATTTTTAATCGTCAGTGGTAATTGAAATCCAGAAACTAATGAGGGAAAGTGAAGGGTATAAGAAAAACTTGAAAATGGATCTAAGGAGTAAGGAAGGGAGTGGAAAAAGAGATGATGATAATGAAGTGAAAGAGAGAAAGTAAGGTTGCAGAAGCACGTACCTCGGAGGGAGTCGGATAGGTGGTAGCTAGAAAGAGTGAAAGTGAGGAACAGAAAAGAGACGAAGAAGAATGTGAAATATCCGAATATGGAGAAAGAAACATGGAATCCCCTTTTATTATAAAAATCATGACAGACACATTTTGAGATCTGGAATCAAAAAGCCTTCTTCTCCTATGCAATGCAATAGCAATATCAATCCAAAAACGCACTCACTTTAAATTTTAAGTAGCCTACCAATATTTTCCATCATTTTATTTTACTATCCATTAATTAATAAAAAACACAACTACACTCTTAATTTATTCCTAACAAAAAATCTTAATTTATTCTTTTATTATACATTAACTAAACTCTTAATTTAGTTTAGGAAATCACACTACATCTCTACCTCATAACTAAACTCTTAAGTTTGTTTATGTAAAATTCATCACATTTTTTTTAACAAAAATGAGTTTCATCAACTTAATCTCTAAAGTCTTTTTTGAAAAAGAAAAACTTAGTTGATTTCATTATTAATCAAGTTTGTAATAAAGGTTGGACTCAAATCAAATTTGTTCACCATTTATACCAACTAGTTGTGGTGGGACATCAGGAGTTGCTGCACATCACTAACGCAATAGGCCTCAAACTACGATCTGTAGACGACTTTTGACTATGAAAAGCTTTCAAGACCTGAGATGAATCTGTTTTCATACATACAAATAGAAGATGGATGTAGAGAAAAAACTAGGTCAGTCAGAACATTTCCTTGAAGTTCTTGTTAATGTATGAGCCACAAGGTTTTGACTTGCCTATTAATGAAAGTAACCTTAACGTTTGTAAATTAGATAACAACTCAAGGACATGCGCCACACGTCCACACACTTAGGGGCTTGGGGAATCAAAGGCCCTCCTTCTTCCTCCTAACCTCTTCCCATTCATGCAGAGAAAGAGTGGCCTTGCCAATAAAGAACCTAAAGTGCTTCACCACATCCTCCCAAACCTTCTCATTTCACCTCTTCCAAATGCACCAATATCGTCATAATAAAGATCTTCCAGGGACCTCCCTGTAACGAATTCATGATGCTAAAGAAACGCAACTTAAAACCCTTAGTCGTTGTTATGTGGTGTTGGATATGCCCCCACAATATCACCTCCCTCCAAACTGATTCTACATGACTACACCTAAAAAATATATGACATTCGTTCTCGTCACTGGTGTCGCACATATATATGGCAAGTCAACAGCACTACACTTGCTTCCTATGTAGATTGTACTGACAAGGGAGGCACCCCCTAGCTGACCTCCAAAGCCAAATTTTTACCTTTTGAGGAATCATTAGACGCCATAGGAGTTGTTGGTCTCCCTCCACTCTTTAAATGCAATATTGATGCGACACTTTTTAAGTCCGAGAATAAGTACGACATCAGTATGTGTATTCGAGATGAGAATGGTAGTTATTTGGAGGGGAAAACTATGTGTTTTGAAGGGACTATGGAACCTCAAGAAGCGGAAGCAATGAGACTTTGGCAAGTATTGAATTGATCGAAGGACTTGGGCTTGGAGGCAATAGTCATTGAGATGGATTGTATTTGAAAACTTAGGTGATTGTTAAACAGCTTAAAGCAAATGATAAGTAAAGCGTAAAAATAACACAATAGAGTTATAGAGGTTCACCAAACTGTGGCTACTCCTCTCCCCACGCCCACGTGAGAGTTTCCACTATTTTCCAAATAGATTTTACACTTGCTTTAGCTTCACTTGCTAAAGACTTTCACCTTCACTCTCTTTTGATCACACACAAAAGACAAGTGCCAATTTCCACAGAGATTCACCAACAACCCTCACTTTTCACCGTGTAGCTTGTTGAGAAACTTTTGAACTCAATCACCAACAACCCTCACCTCTCACTAGGTAGTTTGTCAGAAACCTTCAAACCGAATCTCCAACAACACTCACCTCTTACTAGGTAGTTTGTTGAGATACCTACAATCTTAGACTCACCAACAACACTCACCTTTCACTAGGTAGCTTGTCGAGAGACTTACAACTTAGAATCACCAACACCGATGGATCAGATCTTCACGAGATGGATTGCATCTCAAATGTTAGGTTAAGCCTACCGATGTAGGTTAATACGGTCTTATGGCTTTGCACATGTCTATCATATAATGAAAGATAATGTATCGATGGTTAATCTTTGATCTGTGATAGACTAAGAGTAGATCAATAGGTTTTACACTGCTCAAAACTTCTGCTCTCTAGGAATCAATCAGTGGACTACCATATTGTGCATGATCACGTGCTTCATCCTTTAGTCTTTGATGATTTGAGCTTTTCACTAGGTTTCTTCATCGGAAGCTTGAGACTTCCTCTGTGTAACTTGGTTTGATCATACCAATCTTTTCCATACAAACACACTTCATCTCTTCGGCTAATGCTGGTACGTGCCACACTTATCTCGATGGATTAATCTGAGTGGTTGTCGGTCTTATGAAGCATGTCTGATAAAGCATCGTCCAATGACTCTGATTTTGGTGTTATCATTTTCCGTTGTATTAGATTTATTTCTCAATTATTATCAAGCTGTAAGATTAGTTTTGTTAGAAGGCAAACAAAATTTGTTGCTCATACCCTTGCACGAACATCAAGACCCTACGCTAGCTCCCAAGTGCATTACAATACTCCTTTGTGTGTAAGAAACATTATTGATATGAAAATGAAATAAGTTTGTTTTGGTCAAAAAAAATCTAAAAACTTTTTGGTGTAAATTGGGTATTCTATATGCGCAGAGGCATGTAAAGACTTACCCTTCGAACTAGATAGAACAGTTGGATTCGACCCACGACATCGGTTAACCGTAAGAGACTCAACTCATTGAGTAAAAAAAAAAAGTTCTTTTTATTTCATTAAAAAAATTAAGCAATTTATGTACCAGCGAAATAGGAAGTACGGCGCATGGAGAACGCTCCAGAGTCTTCATCGAAAGGGACGAAACGCCGGCGAGCTGAGGATTCCGACGCCGTAAACATCTCATCCCTCGGTGCGCGACCCTCTCTTTTTCAACGCCATTATTTCTCTTTGTAGGTTCGATTAATTAATCTGTATTGCAATTCGCAGAGGACGATCTTACATTCACCGATACGCTGATTGCGCTTCGAATCATGCGAGCTCAGTTTCCCCATATTCCCAATGTAACATTAGCTACCTTATCTCTTTCTCTCTGTGTGTATTTTTTTATTAGTTAACTATTTATGTAATTCAATTTTGGTTAATGATGCTTGTTTCCAGGTTTCGGTTGAGCCGTTTATATTGAAATCCCAATTGTACAGCAGTGTGAAGGACAGAACACAAGTTGATAGGGAATTAGAGGTCTGTTTGGTTTGTGTTGGGATTTGCTACACATTAGTGTTGTTGCTGATTTAAGCTTTGAAATTTTGATGGATAATGTGATGATTAATATTAAGATTAATTTAGTTGTGCAGTCTCTTAGGAGGGATAAAGTGCTTCGCTATTTCAAATTAAATACTGGACAAGATGATCATGCTGTGATGTTTATGGATGACTACCTAAAACAGGTTGGTTTTTTTCAATATATATTGGGCTACATTAGATCAACCACTCTTGGAAGTTTTCTTTTATTTCCGTTCCTCTATAATTACAAATCAGATATATTGGTGCATTTGGTCGTATTACTAGGACCGAGTTGTTTTTGAAGGATTGTTGATGAATCATCATGTTTATGTTTTTTTTAACTATTTATGCATAGGTAGACCGTGTTGTTAAAAGAATGGAGGAAAAGACAGGAGCTGAATGTGAAGTTTTTGTGTGGTTCAAAACTCATGTTCTAGATTCAAACCTGGAAACTGGAATTGAACATCAGGAGCTTGTGAGTAAGATATGCAAACCAGCCTAAACTGTTTAATGATCATTTCCACATTATGGCAAATGTCTGACTTCGGGAAAATGTGAATGCACAATATGGGAATCTGGCATATCCACATTTATAGTGATAAATATTAAATACTAATATCAAGATGTTTTCCAGTTTACCGTGTATGAGAAAGTTAGTTGAAGTATTCATTAACTATTTTCTGTTTGTTATAACTGCTTCCATTACTGTTGTAGTTAACTAGCTGTAGAGGTTCACCAAGAAAAAAAAGCTACCTGTAGAGTTTTACTTGTATAAATAGCTTCCTCTTTATTACAATTGGTTAAGCAATCAGATAGCTTCAATTCACTTTTCCCTTCAAGTTTCCTCTGATTCTGTTGTAGTATCGGAGATCCTAGAAGTAGGAGCTCTGTTGTGCATCTTCTGGAACTTCTTCTTTGTTCTTTGATCCAAATTGTTCTTGATTCTTTGTTCCTTGTTGGTTATTTCACTGCAATATGCTGGTAGAAACCAACTGGTATTGTTACTAAAAATCGAAAAATCCCCCTTGCTTACACAATGACAGCAGATATTCGAGGCTCTACCAGCGTCCCAACTATTTGCCAAAATGTTCAGATTCCCTTTTCTCACTCTTCTTTTATAGAGATTAAAGGCAACATGCCTTATTGTGGGCCTAACTACTAACATCCCTGACTAACCCATTAGCCCAATAGCTAACTACTTCTAAAGGGTTACTTTATGTAGACCTATCAAAGTTCCACCCCTGAAACTTCACCTTGTCCTCAAGGGGAAGAATTATGTAAAACACTAAGCTGCAGACTCCTACACTTCCATAGCTTGTCAGCCATAAACTTCCACCTGGGTCCCATTGATATAAATGTGAAGACCCAATCCTATGTGATGCGGTGAACAACTGCTGAAAAGAGCCCACCTCAAATAGGAATTCAGTGATATCCTTTTGTTGGATTTAGGCTCTTTCATAAGAATATGAGTCTGGCTCCTTAGGGTAACAAGCGAGTCCAATATTCGAACCCTTGTTCCAGCAGCATCATCTTGCTCTTTCCCACCTGCGACACAGGTTTGGTGCACCCCTTCTCTGTCCTCAAATTGATTGCCATGTACACAAACGATGCTCATTCGGTCTCATGGGGATGGGGTTGCTTCTTCTTGCTCCATCCACTCAAATTGCTGGCATAGTCCCCAATGGGCTGTTTCCTAAACTCCACTCTCAATTTCTTTCCAAGCTGAGTTTGGTGGATATTTTCCAACCCTCAACTTGACGGTAGAGAGTTAGTTGAAGTTAGAAATATCTATTTTTCTGTTAGTTATAACTACTTCTACTACTGTTGTAGCTAGCTTGCTAGCTAGCTGTAGAGTTATACTTTTATAAATAGCTTTCTCCTTATTACAATTGGTTAAGCAGTTAGATAGCTTCAATTTTTTTTCCTCAGTTATGAGTTCTCTCTCCAAGTTTTCTCGGGATCTGCTTTGATTTTTAACCGTATAGGCTGGTCAACATCTATCTTATCCTAGGATATTTACTAAATGAGTTTTTATGTTGAGGTGATTCATTTTATTGCAGTGTTCACTCTTGTCACTTGGGGGAAAGGTGAAGGACAGTCACATCTCCCTTCTAATTAATGCTGGCATCCTTGTGAGTAAAATAGTGTTTAGCATTGCTCAATTTGTTTGTATTCAGTCACTTGTGTGTTTAGCTATCATAACTGTGCTAGAAGGTTTTAGATCATATACAATCTTTTGGCAGCTTTGCTTCCAATGGTTAAACTTCATGATGGTTTTGTCAACCTGGCTGACAAGACCAACATCAAATAGCATTCCCTTTTATGAAAAGTATGAAACAACTGTTATCCTGTGGTCTTTACAAATATTTCCACCTAATTTTACACTTGTCATATTTTTCTGTCATTAGGAAAAAAAGAAGATTGTTCCCTTATTCTAGCATGTCAGTTACCTGTTTGATCTTGTAGTACACTCCTGGTCATTTTCCTACATAAATTTGTTGATATATTTAGACATCATCGAAAATACTTTAAGCACTTTATTTTATGTGTTTTCCATTATTTTCCATTATTAACATAAAAAATTATTAGCTGCATTGAGAATCTTGTAGCCTTTCTTATCTTATTATCCTACTGGACATGACACACTTTTCTTTTGCTAAAGCATGTTATACTTGGTAGGAATTAAACTAGAATGGAACAAACAAAATAAAATGAGTGAAAATCAATCAGCAAATGGAAGCTGATTGTGAAGTCTATTGATGAAACAGTGAAAAAGATGGATGGAGATAGGTCTCCTTACAAGATGGAAAATACCAACCAACCTACTGAGAAGAGAAACTTGCTCTTACTCAGCCTACCTACACCAAATTGCTACTAACCAGAATAAGAGATAACCAAATCTGAAAGAGTACCAGCTTCTCTACCCAGCCCCAAACCACCCAAACCAAATGGTAGTTCTTCTACGATCCTTTCCAATCTGTTACACTTACGAAGCCTCATATACTCCTCTTCCACCTTTCGATTCCCATTTTACCCTTCCCACCAATCCCTCTTTGCCACCTGTCCTATTCTGTTAAGTTCCAGCCCATTTCAAGAAAGTAGTTCCATTATTTCCCATTTTACCCTCCTTACATCCTTGATCTAGCATACTTATCCTGGCTCCTGCTAATGTTGATTATTTACACCTTTAGTTTACATCTGCTAGGAGTCTTTGTCAACACCAATTTATCTAATATTTAAACTTTGTTTATGTGATTATTGTGTAGTTTTATGTTGTTTATCTCCTCTATATATTTAGTTTCATCCACAATATGTTTATGAATATGCATTCCTTTGGCTGAGTATTTATGTACAATACCTCTCGAACATACTTTTCAGACTAGGCAACTTATTGATCCAAACATGTATTGGATAGCAATTCCAAATATTGGCTCACTCCTTAAGAGCCTTGTTCAGGTATGAATATTTAACAATTACCGTGTCTTTATGCCATGCTAGCGATATAGTTTGATCTATATCATTCATTCATGTAACATGTTTGACTTTAATGCGGCTACTTCAACTGTTTGTTCAGTATTTGAACATGTTCCTATTTTGAGGTCAATCCGCAACATAGAATTTAAGGGCATTGTGTTGGGAGGAAGCCCAATTGGAGGGGGGGGGGGGTTTGTTTTAATTGTACTTGATTGAATACATATTTGTATGTATCACATCATAACTCTTTACTTTCCTAACCGAACCTCAGACATGTCTGAAGAGGGGGGGGGGGACCTCTGAATTGAACAGACTACCCATTTGTTTGGATTAACTTATTATCGACAAATAATTACTCTTTTTTCCAGTTTCCTGGGAGGGCTTTTAAAAGCAATAATTTTTTTCCCCCAAAATTAAGCTGAAATAAGCATTAGAGTCTTACGAATTTCAAGCTATAAGGCATAGATAGTAGGAGTGTCATCAGGTACACATGACTAATCATAGAATACATTATAGTTCCGACATTTGTTAGGTTGAGCTTGAACAATGAACTGTTAAGCTCCATACAGAATGGTCAAAGTGGGTCTCTGAAGTCTGTTGCCAACTGGGAGGGCTTTTAAAAAAAATAATTTATTGTTTTCCCAAATTAAGCTGAGATAAGCATTAGAGTCTTACAAATTTCAAGCTATAAGGCATAGATAGTAGGAGTGTCATCAAGTACACATGACTAATCATAGGATACATTATAGTTCCGACATTTGTTAGGTTGAGCTTGAACAGCGAACTTTTAAGCTCCACTACAGAATGGCCAAAGTGGGTCTGTGAAGTCTGTTGCCGGAGATAATTGGTGGGACTCAGGCATAGTTTGTGTTGATTGAGTTGTTTCATTCTGGTTGGGATATGATTTGGGTAACACTGTTACAGATTTGTACTCTTTGCCAGAATGAGAGACGCCCGTTTCTTAATTGGTGCATAGTTTTTGATAAAGTAATTTGTGTATTTTTTTGATCATTGGGAAATATTTTAATATAATGGAATTGATTTTACTTTGCTGTTCAGGGAAGAAAAGAAATCACTTCCCTTCTCAGCCGTCATCGATTCAAGGAGATGATGTTGGCCTCTTTGGAAAAGAAGCGTCTTCGAATGTCTCCACTTGATATGAGATTTCATCTTCGTGATTTGATTGGTTCCGGTCATCTCAGAATTGACCAGACTCCAACTGGTTTAATTATTAGAGTCTCAAAAGATTAGAGATCTAAAAAGTCTTAGATGTACTTGGATCCTTGAAATGGTTTGTCTATACAGCTTTTTGCTGTTAATTTCAAGAGGTTATGCTTAATTTGGATATATAATTGGCCTATATCACTTCAAATGGCTGTCTTTTATGTGAAACAACTATATACGAAATGACAACCTGCTTTATCCTTGAATGATCCAGAAAACACTAGCTAAGACATTCGGCAACCGCTTTTTTTCAGCAATCAGCACGGACCAATTGAAGCCAATGTAAGGTCAGTAAGTGTCCACTTTCGTAATGTAAAGTTATAAACATTCAGGTTCTGTTTATTCTTAAATATAAACAATCATGGTTAGCTAAAGCACTTACATTGGTATATTTTTCAGGTTACCGCATTATCCGAGGCAATTGTCTGACTAGAATTTGTTCTTTCACCGCTTCTACTTGAAATTTACTTCCACTGTTATGTGTGGTGCATTATTTGATCCTACTGTTTTCAAAAAGTGACACCCCTACTAATATTTTTGCTTGTGATCGCAATGTAGCTTTTGAATTACAGGTGTTTAACTTCAAATGCAAATCCTACCTACAATAAGTGTTCGCCACCAAAAACACATAATAAGTGAGCTGTTATGTGTCTTGAGATATTTATGGGTATGAGTAGCTATTAACAGTTATGAATATTTTTATAAATGAAAATAGTACTAACCACATCTATTGTATTGTATTTAATAACTTATTTTTTTTTTTTGGACAGGAAAACGCTTAATTCATTTATTTAAATAGTATCTCATAGTACAATTTGGTACATAATTAAAAACTCTGCGACAAGCATAGCACCTAGACACCCTAGTTAAGCTATAGTTAAGCTATGAGCAACATGGTTAGTGATAAGTATCTAAGCACTTGGGGAACCCTCCCTTAAAAGCTAGCTATCAAGGGGGGAGAACCAAGCCACTTAAATACTCCACCGAGCATCCCATACTACCCGATGTGGGACTTGAGCACCCCATAATACCCAAGTCCCTATCATAGCACCGCCCCTGAGAGACGACGTCCTCGGCGGCTGCACTCCACGACACTTTACTCGGTGGCACTTCACTCAACTTTCTTATTGGTCAGAACCCTCCACCGGTCAGAACCCTTCGTGGGTAGCCTTTTCCAATAGGCCGGCAACCAGCTCTGATACCAATTGATAAGTATCTAAGCACTTGGGGAACCCTCCCTTAAAAGCTAGCTATCAAGGGGGGACAACCAAGCCACTTAAATACTCCACCGAGCATCTCATACTACCCGATGTGGGACTTGAGCACCCCATAATACCCAAGTCCCTATTAGTTAGCTTGTCTCCGAGTAAAGGTCATCGTAAAGCTTGGTGTATCTTCTAACAATTCCTTACATCTAGCAATTATAGAACTCAACTCTGTGTTTCTCTGATTGTTGTGTTTCAGCTCTTCCACCAACACCAGGCAATCGGTCTCAATCTGCATCTGAGTGTCACATTTGTGGGTCGTCACATTTGTTTTGGCACAATTGATCATTCCTTCTATGCCAAATGCTCCAACAACTCATTAGAAATATTTTCCTTTGTTCACCTGTACAATTTAACAGCATGTTGAAGGTTTGTGCTTGTAAAGTTATTTGTAGGGCTTCTAACTTTATTCCACATCCCACATTCAATCCAACATGCTATTGCCTGTGTGCAACCGAAGAAAAGGTGTTGAGTATCTTTCACACTTAGATTACTTTGCTCTCCATAAAAGAATCTTTATTTTCTAGGTTACTTTGATTTGCCACAACATTGACCAATCTCCTTCAACTCTATCTATCACTTCTTCCATGAGAACTCTGTATGCGCAGCCAACAATATATTGTCCATCCGAAATAAAAATCCACATCATTGGTATTGAACCATGGAATGGACTTTATTTCCTTGACATCTCTTTCATTAAATATTGAGTCAATAAGAGGAATATCCCCCTTTTGCATGTCAGCATGCATCAAGTCATTTACACAATAGTGTTGCATGTGCCTTAAAGGTTGTGTGGCCACAAAAGGCTTTTCTTAATTTCTCAACCATGGTTGCTCCCAAATATTAATGTTCTTCCCATCACCTATCTTCCATTGCATGCCTCTTTGCACCAACACCCGAGAATCATAGATTCTACGCCAAACATAACTAGGATTGTGATCCAATTGGGCCCCCAAAAAATCTCCTCGTGGGTACTATTTAGCTTTGCTGATTTTCCTCCACAATCTATTTCAGATGTAATTAAAGATTGATTTCTTCTTCCTACCTATCATGGATGGCAATTAGAGATATTTTTCGGTCCCCAAGCTCTCAAGAACACCAAAAGATGAAGCAATTGACTCCTGCTCTTCTCGAATTGTATTTTGGCTGAAAAAAATCTTTGACATCTACAAATTGATGGCTTGTCTTGATGCTTGCTCATACATATGCAAACTACTTTATGTGGTTTGCCTCACCCTGATTGGTCCTGAAAAACATAAAAGAATCGTCAACAAATTAGAAGTGTGTGAGGGTGGGAGCTCCTCTGCAGGCTTTGACACCATGGATATCACCCCTTGCTTTTGTCTTTTTAAGAAGTGTTGTGATTCCTTCAGCACAAATAAGGAACAAATAAGGTGATAAATGGTCCCCCTTGTCTAAGACCTCTCCCCGGTGTCACGTGACTCACCCTTTCTCCATTTACAAGGACAAAGTAGTTGACTGATTCCATGCATAGGCCCATCCACATAACCTATTTTTATTAAAGCCCCTCTTAAGCATCCTAGCTTATACATACCCTCAGCTCACCCTATCATAAGCTTTGCTAATATCAATTTCCAGAGCCACCTCCCCTATTTTACCATTTCTCTTGCATTTCTTATGGTGAATAATTTCAATAGCAACCAAAACATTGTCAATGATTGATCTTGATTCTACGAAAGCTGATTGTTTCTGATAAATAGATCTTGGTAAAACATGTTTCATCCTATTTTCTAGAACTTTTGCAATTATCTTGTAAATAACACGACAGAGTGATATACGACACAAATCTTTTATATACTTTGAATTATCTATTTTTGGAATAAGCACAATATCACTCTCAGTTAAACGGGGAGGAAAATTACCTTGTTCTAGCCATTGCACTCCTGCATGGAAAATTTCAAGGTCACAAAGATTCTAAAAGTGCTTGTAAAAAGCTAGATTTAAACCATCTAGTCTTGGAGCTTTGTTAGAGTGCATTGAAAGAAACACTTTTCCGAACTCAGTAATGGTGAACGACTTTGCAAGGTGGTTGTTGTCTTCTCGAGAAACTCTTGTGCTTGCATGCTCCACAACCATCTCGGCATCCCCTTGTGTATGAGCAAACAACTTTTGAAAATAGTTCTTAGCGATATGTCATTTTGCTTCTTGCTCCTCTAGCACGTTACCATCATCATCCACCAAGCTATCAATTTTATCCTTTCTTCGCCTTTGGCTAGCCATGGCGTGATAAAACCTTGAGTTTGTATCTCCTCCCTTTAGTCAATGAGCTTTGGCTCTTTGTCTCTAATATGTCTCTTCTTGGTTTAATAGCTGCCCATGCATGAATTCACACACCTCTTTGTATCGAGGATTGTTTTCCCCGACCCATGCTTCGTACAACCCCCCTAGCTACTCACCAAAACCCCCAAACCACTTAATATTCCAAAAATACCCCTAATTTAAAAGTTAGTGATGCAACTGTTTAGTTGTTGTTCGATCGAGCGTGCATCGAACCTCTTTGGGGGTGTTCGATCAAGCGTGCGCCGTTTGTGGTCGAACTTGGCACGGTCGAACACCCCTGATTGTTGCTGTATGCTAAAGTTGACTGATTTTTACTAGTTTTATACAATTCAATTGCTAATGTACCTGAATTGGAGCAGGTTTTTGACTGATTTTTACTGGTTTTTTACTAGTTTTTTTACAGTATGACTAACACAAGAGGAGGTGGCGATCTTTGGATTGGAGCGGCAGGGGCGTGGGCGTGGAGAGATGCAGTAGAGGAGGACAGATCCATCCCACTCGCAATCGCTTTTGTTAAAAAATAGTTATTTTATCATTCAAGTGAGTTATTTTATCGTTCAAGGTAGTTTTGGTTACCACTCTTTAAAAAAACCAACATGAGCACCGTTCGACCATCACACGTTCGACCCTCGCTTGGTCGAACCTATTATTTGGCCAATTTGGGGTATCTCAGCAAAATTAGCAGGTTCGGCGCTGCCAGATTCGACCTAGTTCGATCAACCGTGCGCCGAACCATGCATAATCTTTAAAAAAAATAAAAATTAAATTTCAGTAAGGGCTTTTGGTCTTTTCACACCAAAAGGGGTGTCTAGTGAGTAGAGGGGAAGGGGGGGGGGGTTGTACGAAGCATGGGCCATTAGATCTCTGTCTCATGTTTTCTATTTTTTCTACACTTTACTAGTTCCACTCGGTATTACGGCCCACTCATCCATTTCTTTTGTGCAAGATTCTTCTAGTTTAGGAATGGGCTATTGCTTTTCCCACACCCCCTCCTACTCAAAACACACCCCACAAGGGTGTGAAAAGACATAAAGGCCAGCCAAAACCTCTTTTTTTCACGAAATTTCACCTGTTCGAACACGGGCCTTCGAATAGGTTCGAATGACATCGTTCGAGTGTGTTAAATTTTGACTTCACACTCTCTTTGGGCGTTTTTCACCTGTTCGCATGACCTTCTTCGAACCCGTTCGAACGACATCGTTCGAGTGTGTTAAATATTGACTTCACACCCTTTTGTGCGTAATTTCACATGTTCGAACGAGGTCATTCGAACATGTTCGAACGAGGTCATTCGAACATGTTCGAACGAGGTCATTCGAACATGTTCGAACGAGGTCATTCGAACATGTTCGAACAAGGTCGTTCGAACAGTCTTTAAACACGTCCTCACAGCGTTTCACGCGAGGTTATTTTTGGAATAAAATTTGTTAAGGGTTGTGAAAGAGTATGAGGGGGTGTGGGAAAAGTAAACGCCTTAGGAATGACCACACCTATTGTATTGTATTTAAAGAAGACGAGAGTGTCGTTTTTTTTTGGGTTGGTTTTTTTATACCCCCACCCCATCCCCTCCCACCCCCACCCTTTTACGATATTCCCAAATTACCCCTGGCATAAGTTGCCAAATTTGACTTGCATTGAATTCTCTCTGACTGGGATCCACTTTATCTGCCATCGTATATACGTTCATGGAAGGTATATACGATTGCATTAAATAATGAACGTTGACCTGAAAAAGTGTGCATCGTATATATGTCCTTCGAGATGTATATACGATTGCTTTATTAAATGCTTCGTTGACTACCCATCATATATAGATTATATACGAGTGGGCTATGAAGATCTAATCGTATATACATCTGGGCCATGTATATACGATGTTAAAAAATTACCCATCGTATATACATGGTTGGCGAGGTATATACGATTGTTTTTTTTTGTTTTTTAATGAAACAAATATCTGTTTTGTTGGAAAAGATATTGACCCGCCTGCTGCAGATACCGACTCTCAGTTGGCTCCTGTTGATATCGATACTACAATGACGTTTACCACCGATACGGTATATTTTTGCATTGGTTCAGATTTCTTTGAATATGAGTTTTATTTATCTGCCTTTGAGAGGTACTTATGGTTCATCTAAGTTTAAAATCATATCTGTTATGAACAAGGAAAATCTACACTGGTTGCATCTTTCGATCTCTCCCACCTGTCCGTTGCCTCCTATTGCCACGCAGTGGTACCATCACTACTTATCAAAGTCAGCGTCATGGTTGGATCCGTATGCCGGTCGTTTTACCCTCTGGCAGTCTGTGTGTCCTTCAGTGCATCGTCCCACTCCCGGTGATGCGCCTAGATGTGTTGATTTAGTGATTCTATTGATGACTTATAGATTCACACCTTTTTTGTATTACACGTGTATCTATTACTATATCGCGTTTTTGTAATTATACACGTTTATTTTATCCAATATATCTACACCTTTGATGTTAATCAAATCACGAGACTTCAAATTATAACCGTTAATAAAATCACAACCGTTAACAAATAATAAGCCCATCGTATATATCCTTGGTGGGACATATATACGATGTGAAATCTTTAGGCATCATACATATGTTCATTGTGCGTATATACGATTGACTTAAAACGCATCAATCGTATATACGCACAATGAACATATATACGATGCCTAAAGATTGCACATCGTATATATGTCCAAAAAGAGACATATACGATTCGTGTAATTTTGTCAAAAAAAGGTTTTTAAAGGGCATTTTGGGAATTCACTATTTGGTGGGGGTATATGGGGATTGGGTGGGGGTACAAAAAAAAGGTGGCATAGTGGCCCAACACACACTAGGGGGTGGGGAATGGGTGCACCGTGGATCGAACCGCATACCACAAATAATGTCTCACAACTTAAATCAGAGCATTGTTGTTTAGCGTACAAAACACTGGTGTGCACGACCCATCCCAACCCATCCAAACGTACCCAATGATTTTGGGGTGAGTTCAACCCTATTCCACACAAAAAAAGGACAAATGGAACCCTCGAGTTACACCCGTTCCTAAAATACATACACATATTAATATATAATTGATATCCTTGAGTTACCCTGTTCCTAAAAAAGAATACATATATTTTAATTTTGTATTAGTCTCAACAACAATAAAAAGAATACATATATTTTACAGATAAAATAAAAATTTAGAGTATATTTTCGACAAAACTAGACACACATCAACATTACTTTTATATAAGTTTTATTAAATTTATGCATTAAATTTACTGTCAAGTATAAAGTATGTAATTGAAGTAGTAACAATAATTTAAAAAATATTAATTATATTAATCAAATCCAGTCATAAATTGACCATAGTTTATCAGGTTTGTCAAAATTTAGTCAGCAAGTTGTGTACGGTTTGAAATAGTATTTAAATAAAACAATGTATTTAAATAAAACAAATATTATTCAGCAAGTTTTTTCTTTGAACCAAAATATTAGTCAGCAAGTTGTGTACGGTTTAAAAGAGTATTTAAATACATGTAAAGAAAAACGTATTTAAATAAAACAATATTATTATTGAGTTCTAGTCTCCCTTTCACTTACTTTCCTCTTACTTTCCTCGACCCATCCCTATTTCTCCACCAGATGTCAAAAAAAAAAAAATACACATCGGTCCAATTGGCTGGAAACCAATGTTATTAAAACCGAACCGGAGATCGACTCGGTCAGCATTTGCGCCACCGGCCAATTGGTCGATGATCGGAGGGTCATTGATTGACCGCGTGACTCGTGACACTACTAAAATATGATAAAATTAGTTATACTGTGTATAAATTCACAAATAACAGAGCCACAAAAATTTTCATCATCAAATTTAAATCATACCCATAAACATAATTAGGTATAATAATAAAATAACAATCTGATAAAAAATTAGATATAATAATAAAATAACAAATAGTAATAATTATATATATATATATATATATATATATATATATATATATATATATATATATATAATAATAAAGTAATAAGCTAGGTCAAAAAAAGAAGAAAAAAAGAGGTTATTATGTAAAATAAGAATGAAGAATGACTTAACATTAGCATATTATGCTATTTTAACAACACAACATGGTAGCTCAGTTGGTTAAGATATATGCCTTGGACAGGAGGTGATGGGTGGGTTCGATCCTGCTTGAGGCCATTTTTTAATTAACTGGGCGATATTCAGTTGCATGCAACACGGGTTGACTACGGGTCAAACCGGGTCGTACACGGGTTAAACCGGGTCAAACCGGGTCATTGACGGATCAATTGCTTAAGCGATCCAATGACCTGGCCGAACCGACCTTGGCACCGGGTCACGGGTCAACCGGGCCGACCGGCCGGGTCGGTCCGGGTTTAATAACACTGCTAGAAACTGTTTTTATAAGTCAAAACACATGGTTGGGATGAGAGTCGCTATAGTGATGCTTTTGCGCACCTCGGTAGATTTGCTTTTATTTTTTCAGTTATTTTGATGTTTAGGCTCATGGGTTTTGGTCTAATCCCCATGTTTCCTGTTCTTTTTCTCTTTTTTTTTTCAATAAAATATAGGGGGGTCTCTTTCCTTCCTGGTGTTTTTTCCCTAAGGAGAGTTTTGCATCAGAAAGTTTTAACGAGGCTCCATAGTCATTTCCTTTGTTTAAAAAAAGTCAAAACATTTATTAAAGGGAGTACAAGAGGTACTCCAATCAATATAAGTGCAATTATTGTAAGGGGTCATGTTAAAAATCTCCAAAGGCCAAAATCTATTGAAAAAAAAAGAGCCAAGGAGGAAACTTTGCTCCAACGGTATGGTTTACCTAATGACCATCAATGTCGACATTGCAAGTTATTCTTTTCGCCGGTGTTTTAAAACTTGGATTGATTGTCGACTCGGTAAAGCGGGTCACTGAACCAATGATCACTTATTGAACCGCACGACTTAGTCTCTATTAAAAAATAAAAAATTATACTATGTAAAATAAAAGCAAATACCGCACATCTATTTTTTTATAAATGTTTTTACTCATTACTTATGCATTTACTTAAAAAAAAACCTGTTCCTGTCAAAATAAAAAAACCTGTTGCCAACACATAAATATATAGTTTTTGTAAAAAAAAAAACATAAACATATAGTATATGGTTTACATAAACAAATGGATAGCTAACATACATATATAATAACGCGTTGGTATATGACGTGCCTTTTATGGAAATATTTTTTTGTTATCGTGCTATTAGTGTGCAGTATTTACTAATTTTTTCAGTGATTAATCTACGTTGGAAAACTTGGTTGGCGACATGTATACCCGGCTTTGCCGGTCATGTAGTTCTCATCTCCCAACAGAATTTTCGTCACATCGAAAATTCGAACCGAGACCTTAGGTTGGAACCCGAGCTCAGTTACCACTCGGATCAACTCTTGTTGGTGTCTTTTATGGAGATATATATATATATATATATATAAAGGAGATTAAAAAAAAACTGTCACTTTTGGTGTCAGATTTTTCTGACCAAAATACCCTTAGTATAAGTAAAATTTTCTAATAGACATAACCACACACTAATACACTAATACAGCAACATATAAAAGATATGTGCTAACTGTCCAAAAGCGAGCGTAGGCGCTGTGGTGGAATACTATCCGTCCCCACCCACCTTTGAAATTTTCACAAAATTTCATATAGTAACATCCAAACCGTGTGGTTCACTTGTTCGCTCTGAGCCAAGCCCGATTTGATGATGTCACAACCGAGTCGCAGACATATCCAATGTTGAATTTACTAATTCAAAACTCTAGGAACTTATTGTAACGACTATAAAAGTCAAATATAGTTGTTACATATATAGTCTAAGTTTGTTATAACTTACAAACAGTTAGTTACAACTAACTCTGTTTGTTGAGAAACAAACTAACAATCTAAATCTACGATGTATATATATCCAGTCCCATCGAAAGCAATAATGTACGATGAATAGAATTTTTGCAAGTTATTTTTTTCTTTCTAAACTATATTCTGAATACTCCCTGGGTTCTTCATTGCAAAGTGTTTTCCTCAAGTTTCTCATTCTTGTATGTGTAGAGAGTACCTTGCAAGAAGATCAAACTGAGTTAGAGTTTGATTACAGTAAAGAAAAGTGAGGATTCAAATAAGCAGTAAGAGAGAAGAGGAGTTTTACCATATCTGTTGTACGTTTGAGGTGTTCCTTCAAAGTAGTGAAGCCTCAATCTTCTCAATTACCCAGCATTGGGTACATGCAACAGAAAAACAAGGATTTAAGCCTAGGGTTTACTACGCAAAGAGGAAACGAAAGAAACACATAGGATAACAGTGACAATACCTTGTGTATCTTCGTTTTTATGTTTGTGTTTGTCATCTCAACGATTCACAACACATGCAAGAAAAAGTATTAAACACGGAGATAGGTTTATTACGCAAGAAAGAACGAACCAAGAAAGTGAATAAGGGTGCAATTTACATTGTTCAAGTCTTCGTTCAACAACAATCAACACCATTTGTACTTGCAAGTAGAAAGATCAAGAGTATCAAAGTTCGAGAACTAGGGTTTACAAAAACAGAAAGATTGAAAGACAAAAACAGAGAGTTTTTTGTCATTACCGGTCTATAATCACTCTATCATCAAAATTGAAGCACTTTCAGCTTCAATCGGTGAACAATCATCAGTAAAATAAAAACCCTAGCAGAGCTAGGTTGAAGACGAGAGAGAGAGAGTTTCAAAGAAGATCAAGAACGCAGAAAGAAACGGCGCATTAGGGTTCACAAAAGGCTTAAGTACTTCGAGTTGGTGAAGCGAGTCGCGTGTATCCACTAGCTATCAGGTTTGAGTGCCGCAAACCCGTTTTTGTTATTTAAGATAGATTGGGTATGTGTTTTTTTGTGTATCAAGCGGGCTACTGTTTGGGTTGCAAACTCGGGCCTCAGTTGCTATTTGTGCCACCACTATACTAATTTGAGCACTCTCAATATCCAATCCACCAACCGGCTTAGCTTGGCCAAGGAGCCGGTTCGATGCTTTTCGCTTCACCAAAGCAAATAGGCTCCTTCATTACCAAAAAAATGAGTTGTCGGATGTTCCCATAACCATTAGCCAAATCCGCAATCGCACTAGAGTCGCTCGTGTAGTTGCATTCTATCTCTTGGGACTCTTATGACCTGTCTACCTTGGCGACAAAGTCATAAGTGCGAAGATTGTGATGAGTTTGCATGTGAGCAAAGATAACTAGAATGTAGATGTTCTAAATAATTAGAGTAATTCTATTCGGACCAAAAAGTGGCCCAAAAAGTGTACCAAAATACATATACCTATGAAATACAGAGTGAATTCACGTATAATACATTTTTTTATTTTAAATTAAGTTCAGGGTTATATGCGTATAATATATTTAATTTAATATAAAAAATAAACATATTATACGCGTATTCACTCTGTATTCCATATGCTTATGTATTTTGGTACACTTTTTGAGCCACTTTTTAGTCCAAATAGCATTACTCAAATAATTACGATAGAGTAATGATATGTGATCATGTTAACTTGATTTTTTTTGGATAATATTCTGTCGTAGCACCATCTAAATGATGTTATCTTAACTTGATTTTTTTAAATCATGGTATCCGCCATAGCGATTGTGGAGACTAATCCTTCGAGGTATTAGAAATTCATTTAAGAGATTGACCTCTTCTAATAAGTCCATAAGCACCGACCAAAGATAGAATCCAAAATCAAATCATTAAGAGTCTTAAATATCTATCATTTAAGGGATAGACGTTGTTTTTTTGACAAAAATCGACAACAACCAACTCATAACATTCAGAAGCTTAGTTTTTGGTACGGGGGAATTCATCAACGTCGACGAGAATACAGAGAAGAGAAAAACGATGGATGTGGCAAGAATCCTTATTAGAACAAAAATCCATGACATTATCAATTTTGTTGACAGATTTAATATTAATGGAGAACTCTTTGAGATCAAGGTTGTGGAGGACTGGTATGGACCCCTCCAATGGTGTAAAAGAAACGAAACAAAAATGCGAAACGAGGATTCAAGCGAGTCGTCTGAATCAGAAGGAAGTGAATTCAGTGACGACGTTGATGATGTTGCTGATGATTGCGATGAGCAAGACAGATCCTTTGAAGGCTGTGTCAGTAACTATGGTAGTTCAGGCGAGGAAGGTGTAGAGTCGTTGGTGAAGGAGACCCAGTTGGAAAGTTTTTCTTCAGGTAATGATGAAAGGAGTGTGCAGAATAATTCTATTGGTCAGTTGAGGGGGGAGGCAGCCCTAGGGGTGGAAGTTAAAACATCATGTGGTGGTTCCAAGAATAACAAAATGATAAGTAGTGTGGGGTTTTGTTCAAATTCAAATAAAGGAGTAACTCAAAAGACCTTGAATATGGAAGAGGGCAGTAAAGATCTCACAATTACTGTGGTTAGTGGTAATAGTAATTCCTCCTTTTCTTTTCCAAACATTCAGTCGTCTACAAGTTTTGAGATTGCCGTAGCAACCCCTTCTGTTTTCGTTGACCCGTCAGCTGACCTGTTCGTTTGTCCACCTGGGCCTCCTTTATCCTCAAAAACCAAAAACAAAAATTTGTTGGTTTCAGGTGATGCATCGGGTTCCCCTAATGGGCCTATGCATGTTGTTGGTTTCCTTGACCCACCCCCATCCCTTTCTCCAGCCGTACCCTCCCCCTCATCCTCTTCGCCTCTCTCTTCTTCTTCTTTCGTTCCAGATTCTGCCTTGTCGTCCTCCAAGTCTGATTCTTCTATATCTCCTCATGGAGAGGAACTCTCAGCTATTCCCCTTGTTGTTGACCTTTCTCCTCTACCATCCTTTCCTTCCATTCCCATTGAAGACCAACCAGTAATGGTAATGGATCCATTGGCAGACCACACGCAAAATAGCTTTGAGGAGACGAGTGGTTCCTCTAATCTTAGTCTGAGTAATGGCGAATCAGTGTGGGCAGATGCTCATTTATCTAAGGAAGAGAAGATTTGGGCTTTTGCAAAAAAGATAGGTGTCAATGTCAATTGTAATGATAGTGAGCAAGTAGTGATTGAAAAGATTAAAGCCATGGAAGCAAGGGATAAGGATGCTAAAAGAAAGTTGGTGAACCCAAATGGTTCTAAATGAAGGTAATGTCTTTGAACATAAGAGGGATTGGCAGTACTGCCAAACAAAGGCGAATAAAAAGCCTTATTATAAGAGAAAAATTTGATGTGTGCTTTCTACAAGAAACTAAGAGGTTGGAGATCGATGATTCAGTGGTGGCGAGGATTTGGGGTGGTGATGATGTGGATTGGGTTTCTCTGCCTGCTAGGGGGTTATCGGGTGGTGTTGTTTCTATGTGGCGCAAGGGATTGTTTACTGTTCTGCATACCTTTTCTCAGTCGGGCTTTGTTGGTGTTGCTGCTCAGTTAGATAATAGGGTGTGCTACTTGGTAAATGTATACTCTGGGTGCTCAGTTAGGAACAAAAGGGAGCTGTGGGGTAGTTTAGTTAAGGAAAAGGAGAGGTTGGGTGAGGGAGAGTGGGTTATAGGTGGAGATTTTAACACAGTTTTGAGAAGGTCAGAGAGAAGAGGGAGAAATATTAGGTTTAGTGAGAGAGAAAGTCAGGATTTTAAGTTCTTCATGGAGGAAATGGGGGTGGTTGATTTGCCTAGTATGGGTAAAAAGTATACTTGGTTTCAACCTAATGGAGCGGCGGCAAGCAAAATTGACAGAATTTTACTTTCACAAGAGTTGGTGGATGAATGGGGTATAAGATCGCAGTGGATCGGAGATAGAGATATATCGGATCATTGTCCGGTATGGCTCCTATCCTCCAAGAAGAATTGGGGACCTAAACCTTTTAGGTTTTTCAATGGGTGGCTTGATCACGAGGGGGGGAAGAGGTTTATGGAGGAGAAATGGAAGGAGCAGAAGGTAGAAGGTTGGATGGCTCATATTGTGAAGGAGAAACTTAAGCATCTTAAGGAAAGTTTGAAAGCTTGGAATAAAGAGGTGTTCGGGATCAAAAATCTTCGAATTGAGGAGGTAATGAAGGAGATGAATGCAATGGAGCAAGAGGATGTTAATGAGGAAGATTGGGATGCGGAGAAATGGAAGGCCTTAAATACGGAGTTTTGGAAGGAATTACATCATAAAGAGTCTATCTTAGCCCAAAAGGCAAGGGTGGATTGGATAAGGCAAGGGGATGGTAATACAAAATTCTTTCACCAAGCAATAAAGACAAGGAGTAGGCGGAATCAAATTGAATCATTGAAGGTTGGAGATGAATGGTTGCATGAGGTGGGGGAAATAAAAGAGGAAGTGAAGAGGCATTTTCAACAACAATTTTCCGAAGAATCATTCAAAAGGCCGACACTAGATGGGGTTGGATTTCAAAGTATATCTTCGGACGAGGCACAAATGTTGATTTCACCATTCACGTTGGAGGAGGTAGAGGAAGCTATCTGGAGCTGCGAAGGTAATAAGAGCCCGGGACCGGATGGTTTTAATTTTAACTTTATCAAGTCTTGTTGGAATATTATCAAGGAGGAGATTATGGGGGTCATGCATCAATTCCATTCCAATGGTAAACTACCAAAGGCATTCACTTCTTCTTTTGTAGCTCTGATTGGGAAGAAGAAGAATCCACAAGAACTTGGAGACTTTAGGCCTATCTCTATTTCCAAGGTGTTGGCAAAGAGGCTTAAAGAGGTGCTTCCCGGTATCATTTCAGAAACGCAAACGACTTTTTTAAAAGGAAGGCAAATACTAGACGGTGTGGTGGTGGCTAATGAATTAATCAATTTCGCTAAGAAGAAGAAGAAACCATTGGTTATTTTTAAGGTGGACTTCGAGAAGGCTTATGACTCGGTGGCTTGGGGCTTTTTGGACTACATGATGGTTAGAATGGGTTTTTGTGATACGTGGAGGAAATGGATGAAAGCATGTACGTATATTTACTGGTAATGTGTCAGTTTTGGTTAATGGAAGCCCAACCGGAGAGTTTATTATGGAGCGGGGTTTAAAACAAGGTGACCCCTTGGCACCTTTTCTTTTTCTTATGGTGGTGGAAGGCTTAACGGGATTGATTAAGAATTGTGTGGAACAAGGCCCCCTAGAGGCATTTTCGGTTGGAGAGGGAATTTCGTTCCCGGTTCTACAATTTGCGGATGATACTTTGTTCATGATTTCCAAGTCCAAAAGGAATTTTTGGTGTTTAAAGGCGGTATTGAGGATCTTTGAGTTAGTATCGGGGCTTCGTGTGAATTTTCATAAAAGTAGTTTGATGGGGGTTAGTATGGAGGAGGAAGAGTTAAATATTGGAGCTAGATTCTTGTATTGTAATACCGGAAGTACTCCTTTCAAATTCCTAGGGGTACCGGTCGGGGCAAATCCTAGAATGAGCAATATTTGGCAACCGGTGATTAGGAAGATGAAGAATAAGCTTTCAACTTGGAAAAGTAGGCAACTTTCAATAGGTGGGCGGGTGACCTTAATTAACTCGGTGTTAGCTAGCCTTCCACTTTATTACTTTTCTTTTTTTAAAGCTCCCAAGAAGGTAGTAAAGGAAATGACGTCTATTCAAGGGAGCTTTTTATGGGGGGAAATGGGGAGGAGAGGAAGTTGGCATGGGTGAGATGGAGTAAAATTTGTTTGCCTAAGGAGAAGGGGGGTCTTGGAATAAGGGATATGGATGCGTTTAATAGAGCACTCTTGGGTAAGTGGAAGTGGAGAATTTTAGTGGAGCAAGATAGCTTATGGAAGGAGTTGATAAAAGAGTTGTATGGCAAGTATAGGTCGAATGGGGCCTTGCTTCAATCACATCATTCGGTTTGGTGGAAAGATCTTCAAACAATTGATAAAGTGAGAGTGGAAGAGTCTAGTTGGTTTGAAACAATGGCAAGGATAAAATTGGGGTGTGGTGACAAAGCTAGATTTTGGCAAGACAGGTGGTGCAGTCCTATATCTTTCGCCAACATTTTCCCTGCGCTGCATGCTGTCTCGGCTCTAAAGGAAGGAAGCGTTCTTTGAGTTTGGGTCGTGGGAAGGGACGACCGATCAATGAAATTGCGATGGATTGAACCGTTATCAGCAGAAGAGAGAGGGTTATGTTATCAGAACTTGTTAATATATTGCGGCCAATCACTCCGGTAAAAGATCAAGTCGATAAATGGATATGGAAAGCGTCGAGTACACTGCGATGATTCGGTCAAAATCGCATACTTTGCGATATAACCGATATCTTCTTGTGTGAAATTTCGTTGAGGCCGAAAAATCTGCTGAAACATTTATGGGAAACAACAGCTCCTTCGAAGTTTCTGGTGCACGGGTGGAGAGTTTTGATCGATCGGCTTCCAACTAGGAAAAAGCTTACGGACAGAGGAATTTTGGGCAGCAATAACAGTAGCTGTGTACTGTGTTTCGGTGCTGTTGAGGATGCTGCACATTTGTTCTTTAATTGTGCAGTATCGGTCCGATTGTGGAAGCTGGTTTTTGGGTGGATTGGAATCAATTTAGTGGACTGTTGTAGTGGATGGGATCATTTGTGGAAGCATAGAATTAAGGTGGAAGGTAAGAAAAAAAGAAGACTGCGTTTTATAGTGTGGATTGCCACTGTATGGGTTATATGGATTAACCGGAACAGAGTTATTTTCAAAGGGGAGGTCCCAAGTACTTCTCAAATGTTACAAAATGTAAAAGGGCTCTCTTGGGGCTGGATAGCATTTAGAACGGGACTTGATAGCTCTTTAGATTTTGAAGAATGGAACAATAGTCCTTTTAATTGTATGAACCGGTTACAATAATTGTAAACGGGTTGAGGCACCCCTAGTGCCTCTATCTTAATGCATCTTTTGACTTATCAAAAAAAAAAAAATTAACCAAGTTTTTTAGACTATTAGCCAAGTGATCAATTAACTAAGTTTTTAAACTATGCCTCGAAAACTGTGAAAAAACAGGTTGACTAATAATCTAAAAAACTTAATTAATTGATATTGTGAGTTGGTTTTTGTCGATTTTATCAAAAAAAAAATGTCTAAATAACATTGTTGTTTTAGCATAGCGCAGGAGGAGTCATGCTTTATGAGAGTAGTTCGTTGTTTCATATGATGGATATACAATTATTACTATAGGGCACATCATACATGCATGCCTTCACGTTAATTGCAATCCATGCTTGCTTCCACTCTATATAGTTATTATGGGATAATGAGCAATACGTTAATTTTAATATATATTAAAAAACAAGGAATGCTTAAGGACACCCAAACCCTTACATCTACAAGAGACTTCATTAAAACTTTTTTGAACCAAAATATCATAGAAAAAGACCCAAAAAGAGTAACCCTCCAATTTAATTCGGTGAGTTGCATTTTTTCTTCTATTATATCTATTATATGAAAATAATACTTGTTAAATCCGTGTCAATAAATCCTAAAGTTTTATAAGCGAAAGCACAATAAATATTTTGAGTTAAATTTATGTATGCATACCGTGTATATGTTTTTACAACCACAATCAATAATAATTCATGGAATAGCTGGCATAAAAGGTGACTAATTAACTTATTTTTAATGACATGTCAACTTGTAATTGATAGATATTGTAAAACTAGCTATACCTCTCGTTTTTTTTAGGTCTGATGGTCGGATCGACAACCGAATGTCTATAAACAACATTTCTACCGTTGCGACGAGCTATTCCTCTAACAATTATATGGCCAAAACTTGTAGCTTGTTAGCTATCCCCTTGCTAGGTGGTGTGTTTTTAATGTCAAGTTGTTAAACTAGCTAGCTATGCCTTGTTCGCAATTTGTTTAGTCAGATTAGCTCTACGTACATGAGTTTTAGCAAATCATTGATATTATGGGGCTGGGTTTAACTTAATAGTACGTTTTTTAATGTTAGTGGAGTATATAATTTGCGATTGCCATATTTCATTTTTTTTTGAAAGGATTGTCATGTTTCATTGTTTTTTATTATACACAATACGCGCTCTGTCAAAAAAATATTATACACAAACGCGTTATTTCAAAACGATACCCAATTATATAGTCTATACATGATTGGTGATGCTTAATTATACTTGTAGAAATCAATCTCCTGCATTTCCAAGTTATCAGAGAAGATTCTTTCGAAGTTGTTTTTTTCGTTATAATATATATTTTTCTTAAATCTTATTTTCAAATCGTTCCAATATAATAAAAATGAAAAGGACATAAGGTTTTAAATTAAGGGACTGTTTGACGAATCATTTATTCATTTAAGAGAGCCATCGATATCATTCACCATTCATCAGTTTTTTTTAGGGTGGTGGTGTAAAATATGAGTACACATGAAAGCTACAAACTGTACCTGGACGTACGATTGACTCTTTCGTGATATGGAAACAGGCATCCACTAAACTAGTAGAAAGCATTCCACATTATCTTTTTAACAAAGAGGTTCAGCTAAAGATTCCGAAGCTTCTTTTTCATAGATAATGACATTTTTATCCCTAAAATGAATATGTGTCTTGTTAATAAGAGATCTAAAGTGGTAATTTTGTAGGTAGTTTGTTTGTATAAATAGATATTAGATTAGATAGATTAGATAAGAGATCTAAAGTGGTAATTTTGTAGGTAGTTTGTTTGTATAAATAGATATTAGATTAGATATTAGATAGAAATGTGTTAGTGTGTTAGTGGGTGGTTATCATTGTATAACTTGTACTTATAGTAAGGGCATTTTTGTAAGAAAAATTTGACACCAAAATGGACAGTTATTTTTTGAATCCCCTTTATTAATAGTTATAGATAAATACAATATAGAGTAGACAACCATTTTGGTCATTGATTGTGTGAATCATTGTCATTATAGTTCCTAAATATAGCAAAATTGCAAAGCATTCCCATCGTGTCTTTAGTAAGTCTTTTTGGTCATCAAATGTGCCTTTTGTTAGTTACTTTGGTCCTTAAATGTGTTTTTTATTTGCCAACTAAGTCTCTAAAATTACTAAAAAAAAAGACATTGAGGGTCGTGTTTGCAATTTTGATACATTCAAGATTATAATGACAATGCTACACACATTCACGGACGGACCAAAATGGCTACAATTACCCAATAAGATATATGTGGTAACTTTTTAGCCAGGGATATTAATTTGAGAAATCGAATTCCAAATCCTTTTTTACTAATTTGGGTTAGATATAAACATCATAAGCTTATGTTTGCTTTTTCACAAATTATTTTATTTGTAGAGAAAAAACCGTGCTAATGAGCTATGGGATATAATCACGTCAGCAAAGCATTAAAATAGAGATTGAAGATGGGGTTATTCGAAAAGGCAAGATAATCCAATAGCTTACACATAATAATTTCGAAGAAACCGATCAGAAGCAAGTTTCGAAGGTTGAAGTGTCGTGCGTGAAGACTTGAAGAGTAGTTGGGGCAGATCTAATTCCCTTGGACTGGGGCGGACCACGGCGCGCCCTAAAAAATCATGTGAAATTACTAAAATACCTTATTTACAAATATCAACTACTAAATATATAACTATTTTGCGCAACAATTAACAAAATGAAGGTGTGGTGCAATGGTTGTAAGGAGCTTCATTGTTGGATACTGTACGTGTTCGAGTCTCTTGCCAACAAAATGTATATCATGGAATTGAATACATGACCATGGCAATACGAAACTGCGCTAAGTACCACTAGGGCGACAATTGCTATTGTTATTGAATATATAAATTTAATGTTTAAAATATATATAATACATTAGCAAAATATGTTGTTTTATGTATTAATAATATTTATTAAACTCAATGTATAGGTAATATATATTCTGTCAAAAAAAGGTAATGTATACATATACACACACATGTTTGGTATTTTTTTATTTATATTTTTTGGAATATAAATTTTATTCATTTTTTTAATATTATCACATCTATTGTATATATATATTAGAATTAGAAATTATGAATTATGAATATATGGTTGATAATTATTGAAAAAATATCTTCAGCATATTAAACTTAGAATTAAATAAATTTAAAAGTATTTCTTTAAAAACAATTTCAATTGAGTCTCTATGTGAAATCAAAATTACATTTTTGTCATTTAATTTTCTCGATAATTAATTTTAATTTATATTTATCTTTTCTAATTGTATTAGTGTTTCTGCATTGTTGATACATTTTTTTAAAATTTTCATGTAGTGGCGGCCCACCCAAACATTTTAGTAAAGGTCTGCCACTGAAGGTCGTTTCATCCAAGAAGATTTAAAGTAGATGGACAAATGCAAGACATCCAGACTCCGCAAGTCAAGTAGCATCGATCATCACTGGTCATTAGTTAGTTTTTATATTTATTCACTTTCAATAGGGACATGTGGCCGTCATGCAATAATTACGTTTCTCTGCTGTAATTCTATAAATAGCAGTACGAAACGAAGTACTAGAGCGATTTCATAACATTCAGTAACCCATTACGCCTAACACATCTGATTATACATTATCCCTGGCTACTGACGGTCAACAATGTATGTTTGAACCAATACTCTTGTATTTTCAAACTCTTTCAATTTAGTGCAATTTCTTTTCAACAATTGAGTGCTTCCTATTGTCTCTTTCTTCTCTTATTTTCGCAATTTATTTTTATCTTTAATCATTGCACTTGAGGAATTTGTGATGTTCTTTCCTTCTCAGGATTGATTTCCATGAATTGCTTAAGTTTGTTATTGCTTTATTTACATTTCGAAAACCATCAGTGCAAAGTACTTGAAGGATTTATGATGTTCTATCCCTTCTTGGTGTGATTCATGTGTTTTGTTTAAGTGTTTAGTACTTCAAGTTCAATTGGATAATCACCTAAAATCTTTGATTTGTCTAGTTGTGCAACTGGATTCCCTCTTTAAACAATTTTTCTCATCGAAAAACACACAAATTGGGGCTGGTAGTGTAAACCTGTCAACTGGTGAACCCAATATCTAATTTGAGTCCTCTTATCTCATCCCTTTCGAATTTATTTGTTTGACAGAAAACCCTAACAAAAAAATTGGAAAAAATTGGCACGCCCAGTTGGACTCAAATAGAGATAGTTGTACCAAGTTTTAATTGTGTGCTCACTCAAACTGGTAACATGTTAAGCACCAGAAACCGTAATAGAGCATTTGCAATTTCTCCTAATGAGAATAACAATATGACCAATAAGTTCAACAAGAACTTAATTCAGAACATAATGACTATATGGATATTGTTCCTCAAGGGGAACTAAGATCGAATCCTATGATAAGTCAAGTAATAACAAATACGCCAATTGACCCTAAAAGAAGAACTCTTAACCACTTGATGGATTACCTTATGGATTTGTTCCTCCCCCAAGGGAAACTGTGGCAAGTCCTAGTATTCCTCCAGGATTCCAAACAATAAATAGTGGGAGAGTTGGTACTTCAAGATTTGGCCTTTTAAATTCCCAAAATGTGGCCTTGGATAATGTAATTAACTCTTCAATAACCAACACATCAATGTACTCATTATTCAGACAACAAATGGATGAGAGTAACCATGATATGATGAATATGATTACTCAGCAAATAGTTTTGGTGTTTAATCCTATGATCGAAAATAATAATAACACTTATCGAGAATTGGTTTCCCAAATAAGGAGAATTGCTGATGCCTTTGGTGCACCTTAATGGGATAATGAAAACGAAGTTGGAAATAATAATGAAATAATTCAAGCACAAGATGTTATTGCAACCGCCCAAGAATAATGCGGTCCCTCAAAATGTTGTCATTGTCAACAGAAATCAAAAACTGATAACATGCTGCAGCAATTCAACAAAGCACTAGGGGGCATCATGTCGAAAATGTAGTAGAAAGGATCTAGCTTGAATAGAGACAAATTTAATGTTGGCTATGCAAATACACCACAGTTTGTGTCTGCGTCACCCCCTGCAGTTTTACAGGCTGAACTGTCTAGAGAGATCAAGATCCCGAAATTTTTGAAATTTGCTGGCGAGGCTGGTGAATCAACATTGGAGCACGTGGCTAGATATCAGATTGAATGTGGTGATCTGGCCAGTGATGAGTTTTTGAAAATGAAATATTTTCCAAGTTCTTTGACCAAATGTGCTCTCACTTGGTTCACCACTTTGCCTGCAAATTCCATTCTGAATTGGGCACATCTCGAAAGTATCTTTCATGAACAATTCTTTCGAGGAGAAAACAAAGTCAATGTGATCGATTTGGAAAATATTTGAATAAATAATAAAGAGTCTATGGATGACTATATTAGTAGATTTAGACATATGAAAGGCAGATGCCTAACAAGTAACAACCATTCCTGAGCACTAACTCGTACAAATGACTGCAGCGGGTTTCGATTACAATGTTCAAAAGAAAATGATTAACCAACGTTTGAGACATATATCTCAATTGAAAGATAGTGCTAGATAGATCGAAAAGCTAAATTTGGAAAAGGATAAACTTAAGAAAAATGAAAAGGGCTATAGAAAATAAAGTTTTTTCAAGAAAAATGATGATTATTCGAAAAAGTGAATGATCCTTTCTCATGAAATGACAAGGTAAAGTTTGTAGCCTTAGTTAAAAGATATTTTGAAGGCAAAAGTGAGCCTGAAGAAGATGAAACCAGTGGTGTTCATTTGGCTAATGGTGCCCCATACTGATAAACCAGTGGTGTTCATTTGGCTGAAGAAGATGAAACCAGTGGTATTCGGGCGTACTGATAACTCATATTTATATGAGTTATTTATGCTATTATTATTAAATTAATGCAAGTTCTTAAGTAATATTGTTGTTTAATTAAGTAAATATATGTTGTTTAATGTAAAAGAGAGTTAGGAACTGATTTGTGATCATTTGGCACTTTGGTGCCCCATATTGTGTTTTAATGTGTTTGTTCAGTATGCTATAGCATCAGAAATTATAACGTTTGCGCCCTGCGTGAGCAAGAGAGAGAAAAGCAAAAAGCACAATTTTGGAGCTCATACTTTATGTCATTTCAGTCCATATTTAAAGGATGTTTTTGCTCCTAAAGTCACCTACTAAAAGACTTTTTAGAGACACTTGTCCACTTGCATGTGGAGGATACTTTTGGTTGGTGGCTTGTCAAATCACCTTTTTGAGCAAGTTGACTTTATCTTTTGCAAAGGGTCATCTTCCTCAACACACTACCTCCCATCTGAAGTTAGAGAGGGTTTTTGGGAGAGAACCTTGACACCCTTCTCCTCCATTAACACACCTTTCAAGCTTTTTCTTTTTAGTTTTAGTTTACCATTTTTTTGTACCGCTGTGAAGCTCACGTTATAGCGTCATCAAGCTGTGATGAAGGGGAGTTTATGGGTTTGTATCTTTTGCAACCATCTTCCCTTGTTTACGGTAATATGAGTCATTTGTCTTGTATTTTGTTGATGATGTTTATCATGAGCTAAACACTTGTAGTTGGATTGCTTTGAGCTTTGTAATGAACCTTTAGTATTGTATTTATAACATCTAATGTTTTACGATTCAATCTTTGCATTCTAATACTTTCAAACTTATTTTAGAATTGATCAGCTAAAATGGGTATATTCATGAGTACAGACATGGTTCATGAATCGAACTCAAAGATTGATATGAATGAAAAGTTGTTTAAAGACATTTAAGCAACATTTGCTTCGCCTAAACATAGGAAAACAATAGTTCATAGGGAAAAAACTGTGGGTTCTTTATTATACAGGGGTGGAACCTAGACATAGGAGTCTTGTAACAAAACCCTGACGTTAGTGACTGAAAGGCACACAATCATATGCTACAGCGCTTGACGTTATAACGTCTGATGTTATAACGCTTTGCTTTTGGGGATTTACTTAGCAACGAGCAGTCCAACTTATCTCTCTCATATTTCAACTACTCTCATTCTGAGTTTCTACTCATCATCTATCTTTACTTGCTCACTTTCATTTATGTTAATCACAATACTTGTTGACAACTTGTTATTGTTATTTGTGATACTCACTAGCTAAATTATTAATTTAAATATAGAAGTCAACTCAACAATCATCGTGGGAACGATATTTACTTATCATTGTATTACTTGTTGCGATTGTGTATACTTGCACATCACCTTTTCAGACAACAAGTTTTTGGCGCCGTTGCCGGGGATTGTGAAAGTTAATTTCTATTGTTTAGTTAGTAAGATTAGTTAGTTTTTTTTAGTGTGTTCTGTTTTTCAGCAATTTTTTTTATTTTGTATTGTGCTTTGTGTTTGTAATGTGTTCTCTTTGTTGTTTTTGGTGTTAGTATTTGTGTTTAGTGTTTTGAAAAAAAACCACTTTATGCCATGGACCATTGAAGTTTTTACTCTATGCAAGAATTGAATGCTCAAGAACAATGTTTCGATTATGATTCTCATGGGAGTGAACATGAAAGGGGTTGTTATGAGATAAATACATCTTCTCAAGCTCAAATTGAAGGATTACATGAGGATGACATTGATTTAAAAGAACTCTTAGCTCAATTCCTTGAGGATATCAAAGTGGGTAGAGACAACTCTCAAGTGTCATGCAATAATATGGAAGAGAGTTGTATTGAAGAGGTGGTTGAGAAAAATGAGGAAAATTTCAAGGAACTCTTAACTCATTCCATTGAATATATGAATGTGTATCGTGACAACATTGAAGCTTCATGTAGGAGTATAGAGGCTCACATTAAGACAATAATGGAGCATCTAAAAGAAGAGAGTTGTGTTGAAGAAGTGATTAAGCTAGAAGAAAAGAGTTGTATTGAAGATATGGTTGAGCAAGAGGAAGAAAAAGAGAGTGTAAAGTATGAGCTTGAATGTGGTCATTTGGAAATAGTGGAAGAAAAACAACAAAGTTGTGTAGTTCTAGAAAAAGAAAAATTCAAAAATAGTGACAAGGAAGAAAATCCAAGGTTGAGGTATGAAAAGAGTCATGTGACAATTGAGATTCAACCTTTGGTAATTGAAGAAAAGATTCCTCCGCAAAATGAGCTTCAATTTTTTCAAGAAAGGAGAAATTCATATCCCAAATGCTTATTGGTTGAGGCATGGGAACACTTGCTTCCATATGCCAAATACATGGGATTTCTGACCAAAAAGAGAAAGTGGAAGGATGATATTTTCTTCTTGTCCTATTATCCACCCTAACTTGGGTTTTGAATTCCAAGTATGGCTGAGGACTCTTAAACCAAGCGCTACTGGGAGGCAGCCCAGGTCTAATCTTTGTTGTTTTTGTTTCTATTTTTGATGTTGCGGGATTTTTCAATTGTTTTGATGAAGTGAGCTTTAACTTGAAGCGCTATAACACCTGATGCTGTAACATCCACTGCTGCACCAGCTGGAACTGAACCAATCCGTAACTCTTCCCTCTTGGTTTGTGTTGTGTTGTGTTGTGTTATGTTATGTTGTGTTGTTTGGTGCTGTCTGTTTCTAAATAAACTTGTTGGATGTTATAACATCTGTAATAGCATCCAACAATTGTGTATCATTTCAAAAATTATGTTGTGTTAAATGTTTTTAATTTCAGTATTGTAGTGTCCAAAAAGCCTCTCCCATTAGAATTGCATGAGAAGTGGAGACACTGCTAGGTCTTAAGTTGGAGGGAGGACCTTAAATGTGTTTAATGTTATGTGTAAAATGTTAATATTATGTTTGCTGAATAGAAAGCATGATCAGTTGCAATTCCTAGTTTTTCAGTAATAAAATGTGTATCTTCCTGGGCTAAATTTAATGATGATTAAGTGTATATATGTAGTGTAGCCTTGTTTGACAATGACTGGTTTTATTGCTGCTTCTACACTCAAACTCTAGGATTAGCAAGGAACCTAGTTAGCTAGGGACTATTTGATGCTAAAGTTAGTCCTGGTTAACCAAGGTTTAGTCAAGTTTTTATTAAAAATTGAGAGCATCTTTTGAAGCTAATTTTGGGGGTGCATTGGTTATATTAAGGCTAGGTATGAAGATTATAGGATGGTCATTGCAATAGGCTCACATAGTATACAAATGTATTGTTAATTGGTCATGTGTATTGTAATTAGTTGCAATTGCCCGAAACAAATGCTAAATTGTTCCAAAAATGCATATAAAAAAAAGAAAAAAAAGGAAAAAAAATAAAAGAAAATAAGAAAAAGAGAAATAAATGCAAATAAAGGAGTTCAGTAATGAGGGCATTGTAGCTAAAATGTGTTCATCAAATCACCAACGTTATAGCATCCAACGCTATAACGCCGAGAAATCACCAAATCAATAGTTAGTGCACTGGTTAAAGATCTGAAATACCTAATCAAGCCCTTTGTTGTGCTTTGAGGCCCCTCATGTCTTAAGTGAAGTTGTTAGTCTACTCTCCTTTTTGAAAAATTCTTTGACTAAACCAAAAGAAGACCACTCTTTCCAAGGCTAGGAGAAATTCTGAACCTAGCTAGGAACTAAACTGAACCTAGAGATCACACACTCACAATTGAGCAGTAATATTTCTAGATGTTGTGAAAAACAATGGTGTGTGTGTGTGTGGGGGTGTGAATTTGAAAGTTTGGCCCACTAAGAACATTTTTGAAAAACTGTTTGATTTAAGGAAGCAACTGGTTTTGTCTTTCTATGTTGTCATTGTTCTCTTTTAAGTTAGTTGTTTGTCTTTGTAAATAGTCATTACTTGAGGACAAACAATGGTTTAAGTTTGGGGGTGTGATAGCTCTTATCAATAAGAGTTATTCATGATTTCTAGACTTAAATAAATGCGAGTTCCAAAGTAATAATTTTTTTTTTTAAAAAGAAAAGAGAGATATTATTATTGTCTTGTTTGTGCAGCTAATCTATGTCCTTGTTTCTTTGATGTTGTTTTGTTTGTCCTTTGTCAAGCGTCATTACTTGAGGACAAGTAATGATTTAAGTTTGGGGGTGTGATAACTCATATTTATATGAGTTATTATGTTCTTATTACTTAAATTAAGTAGTGATGTATGCAGAAAAGTGTATACGGTAACATAATATTTTAAATAAAGAAAAGTGTATGCAGATATAATTGAATACGATAACATAATATTTTAAATAAGAATATTGTCTATATAATATTGTTTCAATATCTAAATAAGGCGATTTTTTTTAGTAATTAAGACTTAGTTCGTGAAAAGATACATTGTACATTGTATATGGGAAATAAATTACATGAGTGATAGTCGCGAATGAGAGTGATAGAGAGCATTATTGGATACACTATGTTGTCCGTGAGCACCATATCCTTTGTGAAAGGAGTTTTCCCTTTAGTCAAGTCAGCCAAATGCAACAAACGATTTATTCTAACAACCACAGTGAAAATTTGCCAACATTAGCGATCATAGTGTGATTCATGGCCATAATACCTTAACACATGGAAATAGAAATTGCCTTGAACTCTGAATAATTAGGTAAATAATGGATACCTATGACTAATGAAATGTAGTCCCTTATATAGACCTGATTTTCTGAATTAGGATTTAGGGTTCGGTGTATTGATTTTTTTTGGAATATTAGCAAATTAGGGGCTAACTATGTCAGCTTAGGGACACAACTAATGCTTAATAGGAAATAAGGAAGGAGGAAATGGAAAAACACAACCAAACGAGCAAGAGAACGTGATGTTTGTTGGTTTTGAAATGTGACTGGGCGTTGATTTGCTTAAATGTAGTTTGAACTCGGTAATTTTGAATTTGATTAAATGTAGTTTAAAATCAGTAATTATGAATTTGAATGAACAAATTGAAAATGCCAGCATGTGAAATTCGAAATTTGAATGTACCCAGGATTATTATTGTCATAAGAGATTCCTAATATGCGTACTGGTTATGTAGCGACCGAAAAATCCGGGAAAGGATTCTTCGAAAGTTCGAAAGGAAGCCGCCACCAAATTTTAGTTTAAGGGCAAATTCGGAAAATCCCTTTTAAGTTTTAGGATGAGGCGTGGTTAGGGTTCGGGAGTCGTTATGTGTGGGGAAGGTATTAGCACCCCACGACATCCATTGTCTAATTAATTTAAGATTTATTTAATTGTTACCCTTTTATTCGTAAAGAAAATGACTTATTTAGAGTTTTGTTTTTTAGCGCTTGACGAGGGTTGAGTCTCGCTCCTACGTACCTCCGGATGCAATGGAGGAATCAAAGCTACGTAGTTCTTCCTGAAAAAGTTTGTGGGTTGGTGTTTTTTAGTGTAGGGGTCCTAGGATTCTTTGAACTGCATGCACCATCGATTCTAGACGCTGATTAACCCGATTGTACAACCGACTTAGTCCCCTACTTTTTGAAAATGATTTTTGAATTTTTGAAAGGAATTGTGAGATGGGTTGATTTTAGAATAGGTATTCTAGAACTCCCGAATGTCATGACTCATTAGTTCTAGAACGCATTGACTAACCCTTGTACAACCGACTTAGCCGCTTATTTTTAGAGAAAAATAGTTTTTGTATTCATTAAGTTTGCGGGGTCACCGAATCAGCGACTCATTGGCCTTAAAAATAATGACTAACCGGTTGTACAACCGACTTAGCCGTTTATTTGATTTCGAGAGAAAAATTATTTATGTTTGAGTTGGAAAGGAATTCAAGAGAGAGACGAGTGCAGTTGTAAATTGGGGTTTTATTAATCGCGGGTCGTATAATTAATTGGAGGGTGTAAAAGGAAAGCCCGGTTCGCATAGGAGAGCCCAAAGTATGCGGCCCAGGCTTAAGTGGAGGAGAGGTGTGTGCGTAAATAAAGGGGGTGCGAATAGCGTTAACAACAAAAAAATAAAATAAAAAAAGGATACTAGCCCAAACCTAAAAAAACGAAAACTAAAAATATTTCCTTCTTCTTCCCCCCAAAGAAATTTATGTGTACAAGTGTTAACTTGCATCATCCTCAATGAAGTTATATTTAAAGATCTTTTGAGAGATGTAATTTCAATTGAATTTAAGCCACTCCAAGTGAATATATTTTATCTGTTATTACCTTTTCATTCAACGATGTTCACACTTGGATATACTATGATGTATATTGAGAGTAATTCACCTTACGACATAGGTTTCAGTAATAAGATAACGTGATCGAATTATTTTTTTTGTTTCGATAACCGATAATTGAACCAAAAATAAAATAAAATAAGATGTGACCTTTTGAGGAACATCATCATCGACGTGCACGAAATCTTTGCTTGACTACGAGATAAGCGGCATTGTCTTGCAAGGGATTTGAATACGTTATGGCAATCGCAGTAAACCGGTGATTTTACTTTGATGAGAATCACCTTCTTGAGTACAAAGCTTCACTTAGACTCCTAACCGAACTTCATATTTGTCCGCTTGATCGCCATCGCTTCTTTCTTTAGATCATAGAAAACTCGTAATCAGTGTTTAGTGGATTAGGATTTCGATGTGAAACCCTAATCCTATTTTTGGGTGATTTTAGCAGTAGCTTTCTGCCTTGGTTTCTGTGTGTTTTAGACTCTAGGCTAGCCGCTTATTTATAGGTAGAAATTAGGTTTTAGCATTAATGGTCATTTTTGGGCTTTTGCAGATCCGATAATGTGGGCTCACGAGTAGTCTTGGAGAGCAAGAACAGACCCTAGAGATTACTGATGCTTTGCTCATTTATTTAATTTTCGTTTTTTATATTCTTTGTATTTTTTATATTTTTTGTATTTTTGGACTTTTTGGACTATTAAGTGATCTTAAATTGTAAATTAAACTAAATAGAATTTTTTGACATTTTTGGTCAGTATATATGCTTAAATAAGTTAAATAAACAAAATACGAATAAAACAATAAGAAAAAGGAGTCGGGCCAAATACAAAGACGAGGACGGGCCTGACTCGACAAATACGCTAAAACTAAACCAAAAATGGGCGTGTTAACTACAAACCCCACAGATTAACTTCTAATCGCATTAGTCCGAATTTAAACCAAATTTTGAGAAAATGACTTTAGGTGGACTCGCTCACATACGACTAAACTCAAATACGATAATTAAATTGAAGAACGCATACGAGAAGATCGATCATTCGCGCGCATGCCTAATTTAAACAATGGTATTTCGAGTTTATTTGAACTGAGTGACTGGAATTGGTTTGGATTGGTAACCGAGACTCTACACCGATAATTCTTGTAATCATGCGACTCAAACACGCCTACTAAAAATAAACGACTAAAGCGAGAAAAAGAAGACGGACAAAATTGGGGTATAACACCGCCTCTCTTTATTAATATTTTACTAGAAAGTCTTGAGCTCTAGAACTTTCGTAGTAGAAATAGGAATAAAGATAAGATAGACGCTAATTTTGTCCGTTTAAGGGGAAGTGGAAGGTTTGAGAGATAAGAGGAGTGGTTAATGTTTGGCGCATTAGCCGAGAGTTGAATGAAGGGTCAACAAGGACTGAAGGAGCACTAAGGCTCAAGGACCACTCGTGTGTCTCGAAGGAGCGACAAGGCTCTGAAGGACCACTTAAGGTCTGAAAGGCTGCCTAGGCCTTAATTGAAGGACCATCGTGGTCTGAAGGAGCGCAATTAGCTACGGTACTAATTAAACGGTCTGAGGGGGCCTTTATACTCGAGCGGCCATGATGGGTCAAGATCAGGTCTAGAACTGATATGTTGACCATGAAGGGCGACACACTGCGCTTTTAGGCCGACACAACTAGTCCGAAGGACCACGCGGTCTCGGAAGGTCCGCCGGGCTCGACTCCGACGTTTGCGACCTGGGCCACTTAGGGCACTGAAGGAGCGTAGTGCTCTGAAGGACCACTCGGGGTCTGCGGGATCAACTTGGTGATCTGTGCTGTGATACGGGATCAACGCTTAGAGCTTTGATCTTAGAGGAACAAAATACACTTGAAGTCGATTCAGAAGTAATACATCATGTAATGGACATACAACGCCAATAATACATGCACATGCAACAGGTGATTTTTGGTGGGGTGATGGATGAAATAGGTGATTCCTTTCTCTTTTTGTTTTTTTTTTTTTTTGCTTTTGCTTTTGCTTTTTTATTTATTTATCTGATGGATGCATGAAGTATGAATGTTAATATGATGCAAATGAAATGTTTGAATGCAAATGCTATGGTGCATGGTGTGATGATATGAAAGGACTGATTGAGTGCAGAAACATTTTTTTTGTGATGATGAGATGTGAGACTTTGGATGCGAGAGGCGGAGATGAATATTGATAATTCTTTGGAAAGATTAGATTCGATTCAAAATTCGGCAATCTCAAGGTTGTTATCTATAGACACTGATGTGAAAAGAACTTGCTAACTCGCTCATTTTTCTCTTCCATTTTGATGCCCCATGATAAGTGGATTTTCAGTATCACATTATCAACTTGTGTTCTATCTCTCTGAAGCATTGTTAAGAAAACATGTATAGTAGTGCAAACATAGATGAATGAGTCAGTTAACTTGGTTCAAGGGTATGGACGAATGCGACGCATGAAAGGATGAATGACTGGTCAATGTCATGAATGGTAGGTTTTTCCAAGCCGAGATTGCCCCAATTTAGATTTGATGATTGTGAGTAACTTGCCCCTGTCTAGTGCTAACAAGCTAGAGGTGTAGAAAATGATGAATGGGGAATGCATTGGCTTTGGAATGAAAGGTAGATAACAATAGATATTGTCTCAACCCGTAGAGTTTGGTGTTGCCCCATTTATGGTAAGGACAGAATTGCCCCGACTAGAGTAGCAACATATAGGATAATGAGTTGAGAAATTGCCCCGGTATGGTTTTGTTGATGTGGATATAACAAGGGGATGAGATGGGTGTATGGTGAATGTCCCCATTTGTAGGTGGAGTGAGGGGTGACAGGGTTGCCCCACTTGATAACGAGAATTCAGACGGTTGTTTTGGTGAGGTTGTGGAAAGTGACGGAGTTAGGGTAATGGGTTTTTGGAGTTTGTGCAGTATGGCAATAAAGGTTTGGGTGTGGTATGACATTGTACAAATTTCCCCAAGTTCAAATGGAATAGATGGCGAAAGGGATGCCCCACTTTAGGATCTAGGCGACGATCCTAGTATAAACTTTTGGTTATGACTCTCAGACTACGATAATCTTGAGTTTGCTATGATGAAAACTACACTTGGTGATCACTAGACCTTGTCTTAGTATAACTGTAACTTGAATGAATCTTGTGGTGCAAGCCTTTTGATTTTTCTTTTCTTTTTTTTTTTTTTTTTTTTTTTTTTTTTTTTGAGATATATTTTTTTTTTTGAGCAAACATATTATAAATAAATAAACTTACTTGTCCTGAAATTAAAACTTTGAGAAAACAAAAGCAATCAGTCAATGATCGGAATGAACTCTAGAGGGTGGTAATGTGGCCGGTGGTTAATGATTTATGAAGGAAGGGATAATTGGGCTCATAGAGGTGTTTGATGATTGATGGGACAAATGATTTGGTGATGTAACTTGGCTAATGGGTGATGATTTATGAAGGAAATGGTTTTTAGGCTCAAAGGAGTGTTTGAGATTTTATTGAGTAATTGATGTGCCTTATGGTTGGATGGACTTGTTTAGGATTTTAACGTGGCTAAGGGTTTATGGAGGATATTGAGGTTAAAGGAAGTGTTTGAGGATTTATTTTAGACAAGGATTTCTTATGCATTTAATGGTAAGAAGTATCAGCTCATAATTGTACCACTTTTGCTTTTTCGTGGTTTTTCGATCCTCATTTTGGATTTCAGTTTTTTTTTTGATTTTTTCTTTTTCTTTTTCTTTCTTTCGAGCTGAGTGACTTAATAAAAATGATACACCATTTTTATGTGGAATTGATCCTTGTCTAGGGTGATTGAGAGATTTTTGGGATTTTTTGGCTTAAGGTGGGTGGCAAAGGATTTTTGAGGATATGGGAAGATGGTTCAACTTCATTTCAGAACATGATTGCTAGTTTTCTCAAAAATTAACTTAAGGACAATAATTTACTTATTTACAAAATATTTGCTCTTTTCTTTATTTTTTTTATGCCCTAATTTTTTGCTTAGGCCGCTCTTACGAGTTTTCAACCTAACGGGCCTTTTTGAATTTTTTTGTAAAGGACTTGCACCAAGGGAATACAACGTCGACAAGGTATTTTAGAGATCACAAATTTGCCCCAGTGTGAGGGCCTCAAGTGTTATTTCACTAGGGGAACCAACCAGAAACGTCAACTATGTACTGATGTGGGGAGTATGTACTTTATGGGTGGTCGGGGTGGGATTAGACTTTGGCAGGGGATATGGTAAGGTAGGGACGCTAACTGACTCAGACAAAAATAAACACACATGTTACCCAAGTCACTACACAAATGTTTCGTTGAGAGTTAACATTTAAAACATGATAGAAATTTTTGACAGACCATTTCGGTCATTCATCATGGGATGCAACACTTTGTTAGAAAAAATGTGAACGAGCTGCTAATTTAAAAAATTGAGTGCCTTGAAACACCTTGAGCTTGCAACTAATATGGCTAAACTTTTTCAAAAAGAATTATTTATCTCACAAGAATGTCTCACCTCTCATCACACTCTTTCTCTAAAATTTGTTTTTTTGAGTTTTTGTTTTTATAATGCATGATGTAAGTATGCAAATGAATGAATGCGCATGAAATGAGAATGCGAATGAACGAATGAATGTATGTGAAATGCGAATGTGATGTATGTGTATGAAATGATAATATATGATTTTATTCGTCATGTCGGGGAATTATAAACTTTTCATTGGAGAGTAAAGTACAAAATTTAATTTTGACTTCAGCGTGCACGGCTTCTCTCCAAGGTAAAGATTTAAATTCCTTGACGGTCATAAAAGTGCATGCAACAATGTAGATGTTTATTTGCTGTATGCATGTGGTATATTTTCTAAAAAGTAGTAAAAAATGATTTTTGGTTTTTTTAATTTTTTTAGAAGACGTTATGCATAAATATTTGTTTGAATGCGAGGGTATAAAGCTCCTTTGTGACCCTAGAAATGTATCTTCTTGCAGAGTGGGTCTAAGGTTTCTTTTATAGTGAACCTCACGGGATAGTTCTAAAGAATCCTACACATGGTCCCTAGAGCCAAGGACTCGAGTCAAGAACAACGACCCAAAGAATAGGCAAGCTATTAGAAGGGATAGCATCCTCAAAAGGAATCAAACTCTAGGTGAGATTTTCGTGACCACCCAACGAGACGTGCGTCCATGCAGAGCCATCACTACGCAATCTCGTTCTAACTTAGGTTTATGCTCGAGTCCGGTAGAGGACCTTTCTCACATGTGTGTGCGAGCGTAATTGTGAAGTGTGTGTAGGAGCAATTTAAAAACAACCCAAAAGTCATAAAACAGACAAACAAACATATATACAAATATCGTCCTCTATCCTAGGGTTCATAAATCACAAAAATAAATAAATAAATAAAGGAAGGGTAAAAATTAAATTAATCCTAAATAAATAGACTAGGTTTTGACTCTCTAAAAGTTAAGTCCCGATTGAAGTCGCCAACAGAGCGGCACCAAAAAATCCGGAAAGGATTCTTGAAAAGTTCGAAAGGAAGCCGCCACCAAATTTTAGTTTAAGGGCAAATTCGGAAAATCCCTTTTAAGTTTTAGGATGAGGCGTGGTTAGGGTTCGGGAGTCGTTATGTGTGGGAAGGTATTAGCACCCCACGACATCCATTGTCTAATTAATTTAAGATTTATTTAATTGTTACCCTTTTATTCGTAAAGAAAATGACTTATTTAGAGTTTTGTTTTTAGCGCTTGACGAGGGTTGAGTCTCGCTCTCCTACGTACCTCCGGATGCAATGGAGGAATCAAAGCTACGTAGTTCTTCCCAAAAAAGTTTGTGGGTTGGTGTTTTTAGTGTAGGGGTCCTAGGATTCTTTGAACTGCATGCATACCATTTGATTCTAGGGCCGATTAACCCGATTGTACAACCGACTTAGTCCCTACTTTTTGAAAATGATTTTTGAATTTTTGAAAGGAATTGTGAGATGGGTTGATTTTAGAATAGGTATTCTAGAACTCTGAAGTATGCTGACTCATTAGTTCTAGAACGCTGACTAACTTTCTGGTTGTACAACCGAAACTTAGCCGTTTATTTTTAGAGAAAAATAGTTTTTGTATTCATTAAGTTTGCGGGGTTACCTTGAGCATGCAACTCATTGGCCTAAAATAATGACTAACCTTGGTTGTACAACCGACTTAGCCGCTTATTTGATTTCGAGAGAAAAATTATTTATGTTTGAGTTGGAAAGGAATTCAAGAGAGAGATGAGGGGTGCAGTTGTAAATTGGGGTTTTATTAATCGCGGGGTCGTATAATTAATTGGAGGGTGTAAAAGGAAAGCCTGGTTCGCATAGGAGAGCCCAAGATGCTGGGCCGGGCTTAAGTGGAGGGAGGTGTGTGCGTAAATAAAGGGGTCACGAATAGCGTTACGAACAAAAAAATAAAATAAAAAAAGGATACTAGCCCAAACCTAAAAAAACGAAAACTAAAAATATTTCCTTCTTCTTCCCCACAGCAATTTGCACATGCCGTGTTAACTTGCATCATCCTCAATGAAGTTATATTTAAAGATCTTTTGAGAGATGTAATTTCAATTGAATTTAAGCCACTCCAAGTGAATATATTTTATCTGTTATTACCTTTTCATTCAACGATGTTCACACTTGGATATACTATGATGTATATTGAGAGTAATTCACCTTACGACATAGGTTTCGTAATAAGATAACGTGGTGAATTATTTTTTTGTTTGAGATAACCGATAATTGAACCAAAAATAAAATAAAATAAGATGTGACCTTTTGAGGAACACTGTCATCGACGTGCACGAAATCTTTGCTTGACTACGAATAAGCGGCATTGTCTTGCAAAGGGATTTGAATACGTTGCGGCAATCGCAGAAACCGGGTGATTTTACTTTGATGAGAATCACCTTCTTGAGTCTGAGCTTCACTTAGACTCCTAACCGAACTTCATATTTATGCGCTTGATCGCCATCGCTTCTTTCTTTAGATCATAGAAAACTCGTAATCAGTGTTTAGTGGATTAGGATTTCGATGTGAAACCCTAATCCTATTTTTGGGTGATTTTAGCGATGAGCTTTTTCTGCCTTTGGTTTCTGTGTGTTTTAGACTCTAGGCTAGCCGCTTATTTATAGGTAGAAATTAGGTTTTAGCATTAATGGTTGTTTTTGGGCTTTTGCGAGATCGATAATGTGGGCCGCTCTTGAGTAGTCTTGGAGAGCAAGAAGCACTTTGAGATTCTGATCTTTGCTCATTTATTTAATTTTCGTTTTTATATTCTTTGTATTTTTATATTTTTTGTATTTTTGGACTTTTGGACTATTAAGTGATCTTAAATTGTAAATTAAACTAAATAGAATTTTTTGACATTTTTGGGTCAGTATATATGCTTAAATAAGTTAAATAAACAAAATACTGAATAAAACAATAAGAAAAAGGAGTCGGGCCAAATACAAAGACGAGGACGGGCCGGACTCGACAAATACGCTAAAACTAAACCAAAAATGGGCGTGTTAACTACAAACCCCACGATTAACTTTCGGAATCGCATTAGTCCGAATTTAAACCAAATTTTGAGAAAAATGACTTTAGGTGGACTCGCTCACATACGACTAAACTCAAATACAGATAATTAAATTGAAGAAGCATACGAGAAGATCGATCATTCGCGCGCATGCCTAATTTAAACAATGGTATTTCGAGTTTATTTGAACGAGTATTGGAATTGGTTTGGATTGGTAACCGAGACTCTGCATCGATAATTCTTGTAATCATGCGACTCAAAACACGCCCTTACTAAAAATAAACGACTAAAGCGAGAAAAAGAAGACGGACAAAATTGGGGTATAACAGGTTAGACTCTTATTTATGGTAAGTATACGATACAAATTCAATTTTTTTTCAATGTAGTTATATCATTCGATTTTCACCATGCACGTGTACACCAAATTAGCTGACTTGGTTTCATATGTATAAGCTAATGTGTGCTCGAAGCAATGTTATTAAACTCGACCCGGAGGTCGACCCGAGCAAGTCACTGGGTCACTGGGTCAATGGGCGGACCGAGGGGTCACTAGTTGACCCGCATGACCCGTGACACCACTAAAACCTGATAAAATTAGGCATGCTGTATATTATATTCAGATATCACAGAACTATGAATTTTTTTACCATACAATTAAAATGTCCAAAAATTCAATACTCATTCATCAAATTCAAATCAAATCCATAAACATAATAGTCTCACAAATCCAAATGCATAACAAAAGCACCCAAGTCAAATCCATAACTTAAGTACCTAACATAACAACAACAGTCTCAAATCCATAACATAAAGTACCTAGCAACAACCATTAAACAACAATAGTCTCACAAATTCAAATGCATAAACATAATAGTCTCACAAATTCAAAATCAAATCAAATCCATAAACAACTCCAATATTTCAAAATTCAATCCCAGGGTGAAATTCCTCATACTCGGGCATCCATGTATTGTCATCGTACATAGGATCTTCTCCATCTCCATCTCCAACTTGTGCATTCTCATTGTTCATGATTTCAACTTGTGTAACAACTTGTGCATCTTCATCCTCATCCAAATTCAAATGATCTATGACATTAAATAAATATATGTCAGCATTTAACATTTAGGGATAAACTTATAATCACAATTAAATAAAAAACATACCAATAACATTTGCAGATGGTTGGGTACATATATTTGGATTTGCCAACTCATTACGGAATGCCTCCAACTCCTCAATAGTTAAGAATGGTGGGTCCTCCTCCACTACCCAATTAGAATGATCATGAATTGTTTCCAAATTGACAGGGTCATAATTTTGATTCTTGAATCGATTCCTAAGTTTATTTTGGTCATATATAAATATTAGAATATCTAAAAACATCTACTTCCACACAAAGTTGAATAGAAAAGATAGACAATGAAAAATAAACATAACAATACCTTTGCTCCAACCTCAAGTTGTAACGAACAAAGACAAGATCATTAAGCTTTTGATGCTCCAACCTATTTCTCTTTTTTGAATGAATGTGCTCAAAAAGACTCCAATTGCGTTCACAACCCGATGCACTACAAGTTTGGCTTAAGACACGAATAGCCAACCTTATCAAATTTGGTGCTCCAATTCCATAAGTTTCCCACCATTGATCTAATAAGTTTCCATAAGACTAAATTACATAATGACATAATCACAAAAATAGTAAAGTTATCAATCACATAATCACTAATTTTATCTGGCCTGATGGTCTTGCGTTCCTTCTTAGCCGCCATCCTTCCGAAATCTAATTCAGAATCTTTGTATATCCTCATCTCGGTTGTTAATTTAGTTGCCAGCTCTTCATCTGCATAAGAATATTTTTCAATGACATCCAAAAGGCCAAATCCTGTGGATTCATATTTAGAAAACTCTGCATCAAATCTACAAGCTGGATTTAACCAATAACCAGCAGCATGCAGATTTTTACGAAGCTGTGAATCCCAACGGTTGTCCAAGACTTTCAAGTAGGATTCCACTACCTTCTTGTTTCTTTGAAACCTCCTTACCATCTCCTCTCTAGCTTTATAAATAGCTTGGTAAAGAAAACCCATGGCGGGTTTATCTTCACTATCAACAATACGCAACACGCGTACAAGTGGTTCAGAAAGTTTCACAACAATAGCACATTTCTTCCAAAACCCAGAGTCTAAGACTAGTTCCACACAGTTTTTTGCTTTTGAATCTCTAGAAAAATTTGAAGTTGCCCATTCCCTACTTGTTACCATGGATCTAAGTGCATCTTTGTGACCCAAAATACTTTGTAGTGCAATGAAATTAGTAGCAAAGCGGGTTGGAGCGAGCGCAAAATTTCTCTATGTCTGTATGCTTCCTCATCAAACACAATGCAAAGACAATGATTATATAAGTATTTGGTAATTGTTGTGGCCTTAGATACAACATCCTTTACATCATCAAACTTTCCAAAGTCCGACAACATCAAATTGATGCGATGTCTTTGCCTGAGGAGACCAATATATCTTAGGAAACTCAGTTTCCAATAACCTACCAGCAGCCACATAATTTGCAGCATTATCTGTCACCATGTGCACAACATTTTCAGGGCCAACTTCTAACACCACACTCCTAAAAAGATTTTACAACATATCAGCAGTTTTAGAATGCTCAGAAGCATCTACAGATTTTAGAAAAACAGTTCCCTTTAGACAATACACTAAAAAGTTGATGAGAGTTCTCCTATTTCGTTCTGTCCACCCATCTGCCATAAGTGTACAACCAGTTTGTTTCCAAATTTCACGATAACTCTCTATGCGAAACTTTGTCTCTTCTACCCATTTGTTTAACAAAAAACCACGAACACTATAAAAATTGGGACCTTTATACCCTGGACTCATACTACTAATAGCATCAATCATAGGTTGATAGTAATCAGAATTAACATCATTGAATGGAACACAAGCATCAATCATCCATTTTGAAATAGCAAGGTCACACTTTTCTACCACTTCCTTACTCTGCAATACACTTTTCAAAGTAGGTTGGGCACCAGGAGTTGTTCTAGGCATAAAATAATTACCTATACGACCAACAACATTTTCTTGTTGAGTTGTAATTGGCACTGCCATTGGTATTGATGAACTATCACCCCTTGTCAAGTCTTGATCAATTGGACAACTAGAAGCTTGAGTTCCTTCTGGAGTCTTTCTTTTTCTGCCTTCTTCAATGTGTTGTTTCATTTGAAAGCGAATATCTGCAGACACCTTCTTGCATTTCTCCACTTGCCCTCCTTCTCCAACCAAATGACTCATAAACCTATTGATTCCACCTCCTTTGTAAGATTTGTTACAATGGAGACATAATAATGCTTTTTTTTCCCATGCTCATCAACTATTTGTTTACAATGTCCCCAAGCTGGATCTGTTTTCCCCCTAACATATCTTTCAGGTTCAGTTGGATGTTGAGATGATGCTTCTTGTGATCGATTTGAAGGAGGAGTTGACATCTCTAAGAAAAAAAATAAGAGCATTCATCAAATTATTATAGAGTGAAAACTGAAAACTGAATCAAAACAATGCTAATAACTTCAGTAACTTCAGCAACTAAACAACTTCAGTAACTTCACCACCAACATCAAACAACTTCAACATTAAACCTAACTTAAAATTGAATCAAAACAATGCTAATAACTAAAATTAAAGATGAATGAAATCAAAACAATGCTTCTAAACAATGATTCTAAACTGAAATTAAAGATTAAAGAGAAAGAAAAACAGATCCAAGTGAGAAATGGGTTACCTGCGAAGTGAGAGGAGAGGATGATGAACAAGTGCAAAGAGGACGAAGTGAGGGCGCTGGGAACGGTGGTGGAATTGGAGAGCTTCGATTTGGGAACGAGATAGATTTGCGATCGAGAGAGATTTGCGATCGAGAGTTGCTGCGCGTTCTCACTTCTCTCCCTCTGTTCTTCTGTTTCTAATTTCGTTTCATTTCAGGTTTAAGTTTAAAAAAAAATATCAAAACGACGTCGTTTTGATTAGTTAAAAAAAAACAAAAAAAAGAAAAACTGCAACCCGAGGCGGGTCACACAATCCACCGGGTCACCGGGTTGAGGCCATAAACCCGCGGGTCGCCACAGGTCAAACCGAGTCTGAAACATAGCCGATCCAATTAGCAACTCGGACCGATCACATCACCGTTTCTCGGTCCGACCGGCCGGGTCGGTCCGGGTTTAATAACATTGGCTCGAAGTGATGAGGTGTGCGCCATATAAACACTCCCTGTTGTATTTTGAACTTTGAGCATCATTTTCTTTGTATTATTCATAGATTTTATAATATTTATATATTATGATGGTTCGTTCTCCACTATGGTTGGGTAAACTCTATTTTTTTTTATGGAGGCAAACAATATTTTTGTTAAGCATCACTAGCAAAATATTTTTACAGTTGGGGGAAATTGTTCTCACACCTCTCTATGTGCATCCGCCATTGTGACTAAGTACAAAATTTGTAAAGAAAATGTTTGGTTGTATGAGACGAAGGCTAAACGAATGACGTGGCAACACATAAAACTTGATATTATAACCCATATCGTGTATCATCAAATCCTGATAAAATAGTTGAAAATGATAGAAGTCATTCATGCATTTCGTCAAAACATTATCGTACTAAATAGTACTAGCTTATAGTGTTTTCTGAAACGCTACTTGAAGTAACATTTGAGCTAATAGCTTATAGCGTTTCATTTTTTCTCTCATTTTACTCTTATTATTTTCATTAAATTTTTCATTTATCCTAAATTAAATGAATCCCCTCTCTTATTTTTAAGCATTAATTAGAAATATCCATTTGTGACATTTTATGTTTATAAACTAGTTCAACCGCTAATTTTACCAAACACTTTAAATTAAACCCGCTAGCTTATCCGCTATAAGCTAACTTATCCGCTATCCGCCAGCTTATCTGCTATCCGTTAATTATTTGCCAAAGAGAGTGTAAGGGTTTGACTTCTTACCAATATTACCCTTTTCATTAAATGGTGATTTGCACTCTTAATTAATAAAATCATTTTTAATTGTTTCCCTTAAGTAGGGGTAAGATTAAGATTGATTATTAATACACCTGTTGTTTTTGAGTTTCAGAAAAATATTTCATAAAATCAATCCACCGAAGAAATTACTGGATGAGTCAGGGGTTATGTCGCTCTCTTTAAGACGTTTCGTGACACTGCTCAAAGTTGTGCAAGCAGGCTATCAACCACGATGTCCCCAGGATAAAACAACTCAGTCGAAACTGATACGAAAGATCACTGCACAGTGAAATTTCGTTCGAGATAATACACCTTCTATATGGTTTGAAAACCAATACTTGAGGAGAACACTCTTATGAAATAGAGAAGAAATGAATTATTTAGGGAAAAGAGAAGAGAAACTTGAGGAATGATTTATCGTCAAGTTTCAGTGTGAAAAAATCAAGTGAGGAGAGGCCTATTTATAGGCGAAAATGAACTTGGAGCGCAAGTATAGCTGTTATGAATTTGACTCCAACAGCTATAAACAGTCAGCCAAAAACGGATGGCAGCGGCGACGCGCCTGTGGTGGTCGGTTAGTGTGCGTGGTCTCCCTTTTACAAAATTGGATACCTCTCGAGACTCAATCTCAATGTGTGAAGTCCACACTCATAAGCACTCTTAGAGTGCCCACTCATAGCAATGTGGGACTCTTTTTTTCAATTCACAAGGTTTCAACAATACCTTAATACATGACTTTTTAGGAAAAAAATTTGTCCCATAATACACAACTTTTTAGAATACCAATGCAACATAAGTTTTGTTTTCCAGTCATGCCCTTCATTATTTAATATAAATTTTCTTACAATTCTACTTTTTATATTTCCAATGTCATTAATGAATGACAATTTGATAAACTAATTCACAATCTCTCTTTTCCATAAAAATTAACTATTTTTATTAATTTTTGTGCCACAACTTTAAACGACATGTAATATGGATCGGAATGAGTATGTTGTGAACTACCAAAAAGTAGTATATTTATGGACAAGATGTAGTATCACTATCACTTCAGCTGATCATTTCTCATGTTTATGGGCTACCTATGATGTCGGTACATGAGACATAATAATTACTTGGCCAAACTAAGACAGAGAGCGCCAGCGTGGTATGCACGCAGCTTTGTGCTGACTTGGCTAAAATTGATTGACTAATAAAAACCTCGAGCATGTCCCACTTCATCAAACTAAATAGTGTAAATTATTGATCAACAACGAATCATGCTTATCGGATAGTAGTAACTTACATCGGAGATAAAAGAATGAATGCATGAGAAAGAGGCAGCAGGGGAAAAAGTATTGGTCCCAAAGAGAAGGAGAGGAATATGAAGCCGTCACTCATTCTCCAAACAGTTTCCCCTCCTTCACCTTCACCTTCACCTTCACCTTCACCTTCACCTAACAAGCTTCAATATCCTTTCCTTTTAGATAGAACCCTAACCTTAGCAATCATTTATATTATTTTCTCCTTTGGTAGGGATGGTAATCATTATGTTATTTTAGAATAATCTGCTACGTCATCACCTTCCAATGACGTGTATCTTCATTATAGCGGTACTGCTTTGACGTGTCTACTACCCCATGCTCAACGTCCCGTTGATCTAGGGAGGGGAGTTTCATTTAAATAGACAAAAAATGTATGCTGTTGTTGTTTTGTGACAAGTTGTCTATATGTCACTCTCCAGACATATGTAGTTTGAGTAGGCATCGTAATATGGCGGGTTGGGGTGGGTTTTATATCCCCATCTCTATCTTAACAATAATGCTATTTAGTCCAATATTTTGACAAAAAAACATACAAATATACAGATACAGATACAGATACTAATACGTACTACCAGTATGATTTTTCTTTTCTTTTTTTGGAAGTTGTGGGGCCCATACAAATATGGTATATTTGTATATTTTTTTGTCAAAATCTTGGGCTTAATAGCATTATTGCCATCTTAAATGAGGTCGTGTTTCTAGCGGATACCCGCTTTTGTCACTAATAAAAAAAATATATATTTATGATAATTAATAGAATAGAATCATGAATAATTTGTCAAGTGGGTTTGGGGCGGGTATCGACATCCCCGAACCCGTTCCGTCCCCCAGTCATCAAAACAGATTTTTTCCTGTCAAATTCAGTGGGTTCCGCGAGTTCAGATTTCGTTTCCATGCTTGTTTGAGTTTGAATCTTCTCAAGTGCTTATTGTCTCTAGTAGGAAATGGAGTGACACATAAAAAAATTAATGATACTTATTGCATTTATTATTTTCTTATATGTGTTACTCTCTCTCCAAACTACACTTTTGGTCTTTTATCTTTAAACAAATTTTAGTTTAGCCTTTTATTCTTTTTTCCTAACTTTGGTCTTTTATGTTTCAAATCTGTATCAAGCTGGTAATTTTTTAAAATTTTTGTCCACTGCCTTTAACATACGCCACACTGGCCGTTAACTACTAACGCAATGTCTAAAGTGACATTTTGACTTAGCAATTCATTAATTTACGTGGCTTTTCTTTTTTCTTTTTAAAACCAATTACATGGCATTTAAATTTTATATATATATATATATATATATATATATATATATATATATATATATATATATATATATATATATATATATATATATTCATCTTCTTCATCCCCATTTTTATTAAAGCTGAACCCTAAATTAAAACACGCATCTTCATCTTCATCTTCATTCCCACTAACTGAGTTGCTTACCCAAACACGAATCAATGCCCTCAATCCCCATGGTAGTTGTGGTTTGTATTTCGCCATTGATGTAGATATGGGTTACTGTTGAAGCACCATTTGTTTCATTTTGGTCCTCTATAGTTATTGTTAGTTTTAATTTGGCCATCTATATTTCTGATATGTTTTGGTCCCTCATTTTAATTACTTTTTCTATTAATTAAGCTAGATGTCCTACAGGTGCAAGAAATTTTCATAAAAGTTTATAGGCAAAACACATAAGTTGGACTAAACAAATGTAATACATAATTGATGATTATATCAAAATGCAATTCTTAACATAACTTGAAACACAACTTAATTACAACCAAATTTCCTTTACACATAATTACCCCCAACTTAAACCATTACACAGAAATTCCTGGTTCTACAATTAGCAGTACACAAGCTACAAACAAAAGAAAAATAGCGAACGTTGCAATTTTTAGCAGATATAGAGGTGAACCTAGTTGATTTTTTTTTTAAAAATACTTAAGGGCCGGACCAAATTGAAACTAACCAAAACCATAGAGCACCAAAATTAAACAAATGATGCTTCAACAGAAACCCAGATCTGCAACTCAAATATGCATCAATGGTGAAATACAACCACAACTACCACGGGGATTGAAGCCATTGATTCGTGTATGGGTAAGCAACTGAGTTAGTGGGGATGAAGATGAGTGTTTTTAATTTAGGGTTCAACTTTAACAAAAATGGGAATGAAGATGGGTGTGTCTAATTTCACTACAAAAATAACATGTATTAGCGACAGACGTTAGCGAGGGAATGAGAGTCAGCCGCTAAATCGACGTTAGCGAGGAATTTGCGAGGATTGAAGCCTATCGTTTCAAGTTGACATTAGCGACGGATAATGGGACATTATAGCGATGGACTAGTCCCTCATTACGTGAGGGTGGGAATTTGAAAAAAAACACTACTCGAGGTGCTTATCGACGGATTAGCGACCATTTGTGGTCCCTCGCAAACGTTTTCTGACTGTTGCAGGTCTTGGGATGATTGAAGGGGAGTATCCCTTTGGAGGTTTTGATTTTTATTTTTTATGATGTTGTTTTGATTTAAATATTTTATGATATTGTTTTGTTAGAAGCTATGATTTGTGAAATGTTTTGTGATATTGTTGTTTAGTACTTTTAGTGAAACTAGCTTTGTGATATTGTTGTTTTGAAAGTTTAGTACTTTTTTGATTGATTGTGGTTTGGGTAGGGTTATAGGTTTGGGTAGGGTTTTAGAAGAACAAAATAGGATTATCATGTTGTTTTTGATTGATTGTGGTTTGGGTAGGGTTTTAGGTTTGGGTAGAGTTTTAGAAGAACAAAATAGGATTAGGATTTGTGAAAATTGTGTAGGATAGAAAATTGAAGTTGTTTGTTGAAATTGAAGTTGTTTATTGAATTTGAAGTTAAAATTGAAATTAATAGTGAATTGTTTTATGTTTTTTTCTTGAAATTGAAATGGTTTAGGATTGAAATTATTGGTATTTGAAGTCTCACTACCACACTTGAGTGTGCACCGTCACTGGACCGCCATGAGATCGTTAGAATCGTTTCCTATTGCCCATAACGGTATTAGTTTTTTTTTTTTTAAATTTTCATTTTTAGGTACTGATAGGTTAGATTAAAAATTGTTGGTAGGTTAGATTGAAATTATTGAGAAGAGTTAGATTGAAAATTGTTGATAGGTTAGATTGAAGAGATAGATTGAAAATTGTTAGACATATTAATAGAAATTGTGTTAAATTATTGAAATTGAAATTGAAAAGTCTTTTAGAAATTCAATTGAAATTGAAAAGTGTATGAAAAGTGTATGCTATTAGAGACTTAGAGATGTTAATTGAAAAGTGTATGTTTTTAGAGTTGTTAATTGAAAAGTGTCTAATTGAAATTGGAAATGTTGAAAAGTGTATGTTAATTTTTTGATAGAGATGTTAACTGAAATTATGTTAAATTGTTGTTTTGATGTTGTGATAAACCCTAGGTTAGATGACAATATTAGATGTAGTTGTTATTGTGTGTTATTGATGGGAAAATGTGAGGTGCTGTCCCTCACCCCTCATATTTTGCTCGAAATCATCTCCATTGGGATAATTAAGAGACGATACTAACAACAGTAAGGTTGGGGAGTTAGAAATAACTTCCTTCACTACTTGGATGGAAAAGGGTTTTGTGCTATCCTTGACCCCCGTATTCGACTTGAAATCATCTCCTCTGAGATCATATTGATGCCACTATTTTTATAGGTTATTGGGAATGTTATGGGAATTTAACATGTTTTTTTAAATGCGTGTAGATGAATTGTTATCAATTGAATCGTGGTTGGGTGTAAGATCAATTATTTATGAAAAGAGCGGGTTTGATGCAATCTTTTGTACTTGGCATTGAACAGTTTCTTATGGTTAAGCGTGCCAACATGAATTTGCTAAACAGGAAAAGGGGTTAGATGTTCATGCTTAAAATGCGACAGAGTACCTATTAGGACTGATGATGAAATTATCATAACTCACTTGTATTGTTGAGGGTTTAGGCTTAATTATTGGATTTGGATGGACCCTGGAGAAGGACTTCCAAATTTTGGCATAGGGGCTTCAAGTAGTTCTAGTGTTGGTGTTCCATGAAATGAAATTTTTGAGTCGATGGAAAACATGATTTGTGATCGTCTTAGGGTGAATGTGCCATTTGATGAGCCTCAGTGTTACAATCATGATGAACTTCCAAATGAAGCACATAAATTTTATAATTTGTTAAGAGATTCAAACAAACAGTTGTTTGAAGGTTTGCCACAGTCAAAATTATCTATGTGTGTGAAGTTTTTATCTCTTAAGTCCATGAGTAATATTTCTGAGTTGGGTTTAGACTATGTGTCTGAAATGATGTTGGATGTGACACCTAACAGGATAATTTGCTAAAAAGTCATTATGAAGCAAATATGTTCGTCTCGAAGCTGGGATCGAAATTTAAGAAGATTGATTGTTGTGTGGATGGGCACATTTTTACAACAACAAATTTGGTAAAAACGATGGTGAGCTTCTTGAATGCAAATTCTGTGGAAATCTGAGGTATCACGTTCGTAAAGTGGCAAAACGTAATTATAAACTCATCTTTGTAAAGTAGATGTTCTATTTGCCTATAGTTTCAAGATTGCAAAGAATGTTTGCAGAACATGACTTGGCATTATGAGAATAGGGGTACCTCGGACATTTTATGCCTGTATGGTGTGGGGCCATTGGCTCCATGTATGCCCCAGTCTGGGGGTTGGCAGCAGCAACAATTCTAGAAGTCGACGACCAGCTCCTACTCCTTCAGCTACGGAGACAGAGCAACCCAGGAAGCTAGTGCAGCTCAACAGGAGGAGCTGCATTGTACGCGACAGGAGGTGCAGACTACTCGAGAGGAGCTGTAGACTCAGTCGCATACCTTTAGTCAGTTCCAGAAAAAGATGCAGGATGACTTCGCGAGGGTGATGCGTAAGCAGGAGCTGATGTATAAGTTTTTTCAGAATATGAAGCAAGCTAAGCAGCAACCGGAGCAACAACCTGAGGAGTCCGATGGTGGACCCTATTAGGACTTGTATTATTAGTTTGACATTTCAGTATTTTGTTCTAACATTTGAGACTAAGTTGTGTTGATTCAGATTTTATTTTATTCGGATATTTTTGGAATGTTTATTTTAAACTGTTTTAGCTATTTGAAAATTTATTATTTATTAATAAAATAAACCAAAATAAGCAAGTTTATTTAGGTATCTTCTATCTTTTGTTAGTTAGATTGGTTATTTAGGTTTTTTGTTTAGCATGTAGGCTGCAGTGTTTTAGGGGCTTTATTAGGGGCTCTCTATTATTGTTTAATTTTCTTTGATGGCAAGGGTCTCTCGGTCTAGTCCCCCCTTCATTTTTCTCTGCCTTTTACCTTTTCATTTTTTAATAAATTAGGGCAATCTGTCTGTTTGTTTTTTTATTTAAAAATAAGCAAGTTTAATAGCAGGTTTTAAAAAAATCAGGTGGAATTAGTGAGGGGACTTAGCGAGGGAAATCTGACGCGTGGCTTCAGATTTGGGACGCGTGGCACCTTGACTTAGCGAGGAAATTTGAATCCCTCGCGCTAATTAGCGAGGGAACTGTCCCACGCAAATTAGCGAGGGACTCTAATTCCCTCGCAAAAGCTAATTAGCGATGAAAATATTGTTGTTTGCGACGGAAAATTCCTCCGCTAATCCTAATTTTTTATGTAGTGTTTGAGGTTCAACTTTAACAAAATTGGAGATGAAGATGCGTGTTTTTAATTTAGGTTTCAACTTTAACAAGAATGGGATGAAGAAGATGAAGATAAGTGTTTTTAATTTAAAAGCCATGTAATTGGTTAAAAAAGAAAAGAAATGCCACACAATTAAATGAATCGCCTAGTCAAAAATACCACTTAAGATGCCACGCTAGAAGTTAGCGTGACGTTTGGTGGAGTCAGTTGACGAAAATGTTAAAAAATGACCACTTTAACACATATTTGAAACATAAATGACCAAACAGAGAAAAAAACAAAGGACCAAATTAAAACTTTAGTAAAAAATAAAGGAGCTATAGTTCAATAAGGAGCTACATTTTATTACTTTTACAATAAACATCATTTTAAGATTTTTTTTTGGTAGAACATCATTTTAAGATTATTTATAAATTAAAAAAACTAAAAAATATTGTTTTTCTTTATGTAAATATCTATTTCTTTAAGAACATTTTGAATTATTTCTTATTTTATTCTACCTATTTTTCTCTCTTCAAAAAATAGTTAAAGATATCATTGACAAAATAATAGTTAATGATTACCTCTCAGTTCTTAATATTTGGTACTTTTGACTTGTCGCAAACAAATTAAGGTATAATTAATTTGTGTTAACTAAGTACTAGAATTCCCTCTTTGTAGTTGTCTTAGGATAATTGAATTCAAAATAAAAGAGTTAAAACACTCAATAAATATAAAAAGTATATTCGGAAAACTTAGGTGAATTTACGTTTTGTTTTTTAAAATATTATTGTTTTGAGACAAACATAGAAGGTCAAACGTATCAGAGATTAGGAAGAGAATAAGTATTAAACTTTGAAAACAATCAATAAAGTGAATCAAAAAGTTTTTTTATTTTATTTTAAATTGCATTGTGAATACTATTAATGTTGTTTTTTTTTGTTTTTATTTTTTTATTTTCAGATAAGCTACTTATTAATGTTGTTACCCTCTTGAAGATATTTTAGAAGTTCATCACTAATTTTTTTTAGTAAACATTTATTTTGGTCCTTAAATGTGTGAAACATTGTCATATAATCTGAATTTATCGAAATTGCAGATACATCTTCAAGTGTCTCTTTAGTACGTCAATTTGGTTCTCAAATATGTTTGTAATGTAGATACATTCAAGAACTATAATGACAATGTCTTACACATTCAGAGACCAAAAATCACTATTTACTCTTTTTTTGTGACAATATGTTCATTTCTTTGATTCATTGCCGATGACTAATCTACGTATGGGAACATGACTAATCACGTGTGCACCCAATTTTATTGGTCCGTGTGGTTATCCCTTCGTAACAGAAATCTATTAATTGGAGCACTATTTCTCCGAGAGGAGCATACTCCCGTATTGGACGATTAATGAACATAGTTCTCCTTACTATAACGGTTTAATCGTCCCTACAAAACTTCACCCACCCTTGGGACTACAGACCTCTCATTTCTTGCAGTGGCCAATTTTACAAGTAATCCTGGTATATCCTCTACCGTTTTAACACCAATTAATATATGATCATTTGTCACACTCATACATTGAGCTCTATCATTTTCCTCAAGGTGTTAAAAGACTAGGTCTAGATGTGTGTGTCTTACCAGTATATGCATAGCAGATTTAAATTATCTATATATACTAAAAGTACTTAAAAATGTAAATATAATTAAAGATATCTTCATATTTAATTGATTAATTAAATGTATGATCAAATAGTTGAAGAAAAAAGAGGGGTAAGGACCCAAGTGTAGTCATTGTCTGCCAAATATACCTCCCTCATTATTTAGATGATACACGTAGCGACAATATCTTTTATGTCCTCATCTATTATATTATTGCCACTCTTGCATCATCCATCATCGCTTGGAAACCGATCGAAAAGGAAAGAAAAATCACTTATTGGAAATTCATTTTTTTTTTTTGAAATAAATTGAAAATTCAATTTTAGATAAACTAGAATACTACCTTCAATGTAAAATATAAGAATTTGTTGATAATCAAATACTTCTTCAGTTACAAAATATAAACAAAAATTGGTTAACAAAAGTTGATGTATCTGGTCAAAAATTTGAATTAGATACATCAATACTTTCGTTGAGTAGTTTTTGCTTATACTATGTAACAGAGGGGAGTAGAATAATACACTTTAGGGGGGTCGAGCCAAAAGTATCTTTCTTGGTGTTGGTTCATTTATGAGGTGGGAAGGAATTCTAGTTGCACTCCATCCTTATGGTGAAATAATTAATAAGGAAAGGTTATTCCATTGGTGCAACCAAAGTCAAAGAGTCAACACAAAATTGTCCAACTCAGCAAAGTCAAGCCACGTCATCAGGCTGACTCACAAGTGTGAAGTTTCACTTTACCTTCAAGGGTTGATTTATCTTTCAAAGTGTAAATTGCTGTTAGGTTGGTTATGCAATCGGTTAGGGATTGTTAGCAAACGGTTGCACTCAGTTAGATCAATTCATCTCATATATAAACTCTATTGTACAAACAGTTACACAATCAATGAAATCAGATCTTAGATTCAGTTTAATCTCTCTCTAAATTCTCTTTCATGGTATCAATCGCTAGCTACAATCCTTTCACCACTCCTTCCGCTTCCCTTCATTGATTCTTCCTTCTCATTGATTCATGGCTGCCTCATCGGAAACACAGAGCCCCGACGGTGACGGTGACAATTCCGGCACCAGTTCTATCTTCCAAGGCATCAACAAATCCTCTTCGCATCAATTTGCTTCTGGACCGAAACTATCGGTGAAGTTAGATGATAAGAACTTTCTGCTATGGAATCAGCAGGTGGAAGGTGTTGTTAAAATGCACAAGTTGCATCGCCTCCTAGTGAATCCTACCATCCCTCAGAAGTACGCCACCGAAGAGGGTCGCCTGGCCGATATTGTTTCCGATGACTTTGAAAAATGGCTGATACAGGATCAGACCTTGTTCACATGGCTTCTTTCTACTCTCTCGGAGAGCGCTCTGACTCGAGTACTCACTTGCCATCACTCTTGGCAAGTGTGGGAGAAGATACAACAACACTACTTCTCTCACCTAAAAGCTAGGGTTCGTCAACTCAGGAACGAACTCAAGAACACGAAAAAGGGATCGCTATCAATTTCAGAGTTTCTCGGCAAAATTCACTCAATTGCTGATGCTTTGACTTCAACATGTGAGGTAATTACTGATGCGTATCTCACCGATGTCATTCTCGATGGTCTGCCGGAGGAGTACAACCCCTTCGTAATGATGATTTTCGACCGTAGTGACACTCCGTCCGTCTCTCAGATCGAATCGTTACTACTTGTGCAAGAATCACAACTTGACAAGTATCATCAAGAGTTAACAATGGCCATTGCTTCTGAAAATGTGGCTCAGGTCACTCCAAATGCTGCTCAGAACAACACTCAAGGCTCACGTGGTGGTAGGAGCAACTACAATCGTGGACGTGGACGTCACAGTCGAGGAAGAGGCCGTGCTCGGGGTTCCACACCTTCTGGTAATCGACCTACCTGTCAACTATGTGGCCGTTATGGCCATTCGGTCCTTGATTGCTGGTATCGTTTCGATGAGACTTTCGTGCCTCCTCCAAGTGTTGCACAAGCCTCCACTTCAACTGAGGAACCGACAACGACTACAGATGCCACTCCCTCTGTTAATCTTGCAAAAGCTTTATCTCTAGATAGCACAGGTATCTTCTCTCATTCTTCCATAAATTATGACGATGATGAAGATTGGTGTGGTGACACTGGTGCCTCGTGTAACACCCCGGAAATATTTAATTGAATTATTAAGTTTATTGGGGGCGTGATTAATTTGATTAAAATGATGGGTGTTGTTCAGGAGGTGGAACGAGTAAAGAGGGTGGTGTTGGCGTGGGAGGCCCAACGCTCGCTGAACCCACAACTTAAACCCTAGGGGTCTAAGCCAAGCTTCTCTCATTTTCACATTGTTGAGAGAAAGAAATCAGAATTGAGAGAGAGTGAGGAGCGCTGCGCTAAAGGAGTGGAAGGAGGGGAATCTTCTCAAGTTTTTCTTTAGGTGAGAGTTCTTAATCCTTCTATGCCGTTTTTCTTCCTTTTCCTAGTGTTGTAGCCTTAAATCCCTAACCTCCATTGTGTTGATTCCTCATTGATCAAAGGAGTGAGCGTGGCTACGGTTTCGAAGGAAGAAGGAGAAGCTTCGTTCGTTGTGTTGCTGAGTTTTGTACGTGACTCCTTCGTCGTTGTTTCTGGATCATACAAATTCGAGGTAAGGGTGATCGTTTCGGTTTAACATGATTGAGTATATAGTGGGGTTTTGTGGGGTTTGTGGGAATTGATATTGTTGATGAAATTGATGATGTTTGATGAATTCATATTGTCGAAGAGTTTTGATGTTGTTTTGATGAAATTGATGTTATTGGAAGAATTTGATGATTCGTTGGAATGAAAATTCGATGGTGTCCTTGATTAAATTTAATGGTTTATGTTGATGAATTGTTAATGTCCTTGATGAACCATTAGTGGGATTTGATGATGGATTTGGTGAATAAAACGTGTTTTGGTGTTGGTGATCTGAATTTTCTCGCACGCTGCCTTCGTTGCTTTGCCCATTCGCGCCTCGCTCGCGCTGCGATCGCGCTCGCGCAAGCGCTGCGCTGCTGTGGCACGCCATGGTATTCTTGCCTAATCGCGCCTCGATCGCGCCCAGCTCGCGCTTCACGCGCGAGTCACTGTTCCTCACGGTTTTCTTGCTGTTTTCCCACTGTTTTCGCAGTTTTTAAAGGTGATGTTTTCTCCACAAAAATATGATGTTTCTTCCATTAAAAATGTGGTGTTTTCTCAAATTTTAATGGGATGTTTCCTCCACAAAAATATGATGTTTCCTCCGCAAAAATATGATGTTCCTCCATGAAAATGTGATGTTTCCACTAATAAAAATGTGACGTTTCCCTAATTCAAATGTAGTGTTTCCCAAGCTTGAAAATGTGGTGTCATTTTTCCGAATTTAAAATATGATGTCCTCCAAATTAAGATGTGATGTTTTATAAATTAAAACGGGATGTTTTTCTAAACTCTAAACGTGTTGTTTCCCAAATTTCAAAGGTGATATGTGTGATGATGATGTAACATGAATTATGATGACTTGTGACGAATATACTCTATGAGTATGATTATAATGATGCTGTAATGTGATTGCGATGAATTACGACAAATACACTCTATAAGTGTTTTATGACGAATTGCACATGTGTCCATAGAGTCTCATAGCATGTGCATAATGTGACGAATAAGCTTCGGCCTCTCGCGACGAATAGGCTTAGGCCTCTTATTGATGACGGTGTTCCCCTAGTGGCTTATTATGACGAGTATGGTACCAACATGCATATACCCAGGTGTGGGTTGCATTTACATGCATATTCATGACTGTGACTTGTTGCCCAATTGTGGTTTGAGTTGGTGTTTGGCGATGATGATATGGTGTTGATAATGATGTTGTATGATTGTTTGTCTTCATTACTCTACTATGTGCTTGATTATGTTTTGTTGAAATTCTCACCCCTTCTGCTTGGAATGTTGCTCTTTTGTGGCAACGCTGCAGGTAACCGCGAGTGAAGGTCTTGCTTTGCTTACATGTTAGCTATTGAGCCGTCTCTGTCAGTCGCTCTCTACGTCTTTGTAGCACCTAGGGGGCGTAGTTGAAGTTTGTTAGTTATTAATTAACTGTTCAATGACTATGTTGAGAATATGAGATGTGTTTGAGGGGCTTAGTGAGTTATTATCTTATTCCGCTGTGACATGTTGATTTATGAGGTTTAATTTTTATGACGGTGGTTTTGCTGCACAAACTTTAATGAGTGCAAATGATGAGTTTTTTTTATGACGAGATGGCATTTCTTTTCTACCAATTAAATTAATATTTTTGAAAAGGAAATTACTCTGATAATGGCGTGTAAATTGAGGGGTAGAAAAGGGGTGTTACACCTCGCACCGTGTCACACCTAATTCTCTAAATTTACATTATAGCAGACCATATAAAGGCACCTCTAGAGTTAGAATGGGGAATGGAAACAGTTCTTGCATTGAATCTATAGGTTCATCATCCTTTAAGTCTCCAATTCACCCTCATATTAACCTTGTCTTGAATAATTTATTGCATGTGCCTCATATTAAGAAAAACCTGCTATCTGTTTCCAAATTTGCTGCTGATAATCGTGTTTATTTTGAGTTCCATATCCCTCACTGTTTGGTTAAATCACAGGACTCTAATCAAGTGGTTTTGCAAGGAACACTTGGAAAAGATGGCTTATATGTGTTTAAAGGTCTACCATTGATCAAAAACTCTAGCAATAATATTGTCACTAAGTCTGTATCTGATTGTACTGTGTTTAATACTACAGTTTCTGGTTTAAATTCACCTGTATCTACACTAGATAATATTGTTTCTGTTTCTTCCTTATGGCATGCAAGGCTAGGCCATGCTCATTCACAAGCTGTATCACAGGTTCTAAAACAATGTAACATTTCTCATTCAAATAAATCTCTTAATGATTTTTGCAATGCTTGTCAATTAGGCAAATCACATAGACTTTATGCACCACCCTCACAAACACAATATCACAAGCCCTTTGAACTTGTATGCACTGATCTTTGGGGTCCTTCACCTAAGCCCTCTAGTGCAGGTCATTTTTATTATATAGCTTTTGTTGATGCTTGCACTAAGTTCACTTGGATATATTTTCTCAAGCAAAAATCTGAGGCATTGCAGGCTTTTACTTTGTTTCATAAACTCATTCAAACTCAATTTTCTGCATCACTCAAAGTGCTACAGTCTGACAATGGTGGTGAATTTTTGCCTTTCACTAAACATCTAGCCAGTTTAGGTATTATTCATAGATTTTCTTGTCCATATACGTCTCACCAGAATGGTTTGGTAGAAAGAAAACACATGAATATCACTGAAATGGGTCTTGCATTGTTGGCTCACTCCTCTATGCCCCTTAAGTTTTGGGATCATGCTTTCATTACTTCAGTTCAACTCATCAATAGGCTTCCTTCCACTGGTCTAGCCTCCTTCATATCTCCCTTTCAAGCCTTGTATCACACAGTACCTAACTACAAACAACTCAGGACATTCGGGTGTACCTGCTTTCCAAATCTCAGGCCTTACAACAAGCATAAATTTCAGTTTAAGAGCACAATGTGTCTGAATCTTGGCATCTCACCAGTGCATAAAGGGTATAAGTGTTTGACATCAGAAGGGAGGATCATCATAACAAAGGATGTAACATTTAATGAGAAATTCTTTCCCTACAACACCCTGTTTCCATCTCAGACTACACCTACCACACTCACTGAATCCTCCAACCTACTTATTCCTACATTTGCAACCTCTGAAACTCTCACCTACTCCACCTATAGCTACTAATGATTCCCCTGGCCCCTCTCCACCTCCATCTCCTTTAACACCACTCTCACCAGATTCTCTGCTCAATCCATCACCTCAACCAGAATCACCTCAGGCACCTGAATTGCCTCCACCAGTTCCTCCTATCACTAAGACTCATTCCATGATTACTAGATTACAAACTGGCTCTCTTAGACCTAAAATTTTCCTAGCTCACACTGAACCTACTTCAACTAAACAAGCCCTCAGTGATCCAAAATGGAAAGAAGCTATGGAATTAGAGCTTAAGGCTCTCAGTAACAACAATATTTGGTCTTGTTGCAATCGTGTGGTATTCGCAAATATAGTGCAAGTATACACGTCGTACAAGTAATAAAGTGGATATAAGTAAGATATCGTTCCCACGAGGATTGGTTTACTTTCAAAGTTCAAGTCTCAAAACACAAGAGAATCAAGTAACAAATCGGCACTAAAAGTTGGTGTTAATACTAGAAACGTAAATAAAGCAAGTAAATAAGTGTTGGTTGTGAATATGGATGAGAATGAGTTGGATTGCTGCATGCAAGTAAATTCTCTCTAGCCAGACGTTATAACGTTTACACGTTATTACGTACAAATGTTATTTTATATAGACGTTATAACGTTTGAACGCTGTTGCAAAAGAGCCGTGCTTTTCAGTCACAAAACGTCAGAGCTTCAAGTATAAGAGGTCCTATGTCTAGGTTCTAAATAGGCCCACTCATGTATTTTAAGTACCCACAGCAATGTTCTATGAACTATTATCCATTCTATGTCTAGACTTAGATAAAAATGCCTAAATGTCTTTAGTGCACCTTCTCGTTCATATAAATCTTTGAGTTCTTTTCATAGACCATGTCTGTACCTATGAATCTACCTATTTTAAGAGGCCAACCTTAAAACAAGTTTGGAAATATTATCATGCAAAGATTTAAAACATATAAACGTCAATACTTCATAACATTTAACTACAAATTCATTACATGCAAAACAACAACCCAACTACAAAATGTTTAGCTCATGCTGAGCCTCTTTACAGAATGATAAGGAGTTAAAATCCCAATACCATACATAGGAGAAAAGAAACTAAGTGCAAAAGATACACCTAAGTGACTCTTCAGCATGTACGCTGTAGAGACGTTACAACGTCTGAGCTTCACAGTAGTGGTTTACGAAGAAAATAAAAATGGAAGTTAAGAAAAATAAACTGAAGAAGTTTGTGTCCAGAACTTCTTTAGAACACTTTCTCTGAAGTGGAGGGAGGTAGATGATGAAAGGATTGAATGGAGTGAAGTGGGAGAGTAAGTGTATATGCGTCCCTTGAGAGAGAGATGAGCCTTCATTATATAGTCAATGTTGCTCACGTGTTTGCTGATGTCACTTGCCCACCTACCAAGCCTGTTGCTCTTACGGTGACACCACATGCATGATTGCTACGGTCGCGTCATCCTCGTCGTCGACACATAGGGAATAGAAGATCTTCTGACTTTTATATCTTTGACCATCATTGCTAGCGCGCCAAAATTGAGATCTTTCACTCTTGCTTTGCTGCCTTTCTACAGACGTGGTGAGGGACGTGGTCACGTTCATCTCTTTACTGCACAAACACAAGAAACATCAAAACGCTCTCAAAGGCACCACTTGGTGCCAAAATGCACAGATTTAGCAATTTAACCCCTAACTAACTAAGAAACAAGAAACTAACATAAAACTAATTAAACTCCCCTTGTATTGCTAGAGAACTTGCATGATTTATCTTTGAATGGGTACAAATAACTCATATAAATATGAGTTATCAGGTCTCTCACCACATTGCCTCCAAACAGGAAAGCTATCGGGTGCAAGTGGGTATATCGGATCAAAGAAAACTCAGATGGGTCTATTAGCAAATACAAAGCAAGGTTGGTAGCCAAAGGCTACCACCAGCTTCCAGGGAAAGATTATGAAGAGACATTCTCTCCAATTGTCAAGCCAACTACCATAAGAATTCTGCTGTCTATGGCACTTTCAAATAGGTGGGATATTCAACAAATCGACATCAATAATGCTTTCATCAATGGTGTGCTTCAAGAGGAAATTTACATGTCACAGCCTCCTGGCTTCTCTAGTGGAGATAAATCACAGGTATGCAAGCTGCATAGATCTCTCTATGGCCTGAAACAGGCGCCAAGAGCTTGGCATGATAGGCTCAAACAAGTTCTCTTGCAATTTGGATTCACTCCAAGTAGGTGTGATCCATCTCTGTTTATTCACAGCAAGTCTGGAATACATTTGTTTGGCTTAGTGTATGTGGATGATATCCTCATAACAGGGTCAACAGCTTCTCTCATCCAAGATTTAATCCAAAAGTTAAACTCTGTGTTTGCTCTGAAGCATTTGGGACGCCCTGAATATTTTCTAGGTATTGAACTTAAGTTTCATACCAATGGTTCCCTCACTCTCACTCAAGATAAATACATTAGAGATCTCCTCCAGAAAAATGCTATGTCTGATTGTAGTGGAATTGCCACACCTATGGCATCCGGCACTAAACTCAGCAAGTTTGGCAATGATAAAATGCAAGATTCCTTCAAGTACAGATCCACAGTGGGAGCTCTGCAGTATCTTACTTTAACTCGGCCAGAAATTGCTTATGCAGTAAATAAGCTGTGTCAATTCCTTTCTCATCCTTTAGAGACTCACTGGAAAGCTGTAAAGCGCACCTTGAGGTACTTGGCTAGTACTAAACATCATGGTTTGTTGCTGCAACCTTCCACATTGACTGGACCTCTTACACTTCGTGCATACTGTGACTCGGATTGGGGGAGTGATCCTGATGACAGGCGCTCCACCTCAGGTTCTTGCATATTTCTTGGTCCAAACTTGGTGTCATGGAGCTCCAAAAAGCAAGCTTTGGTAGCAAGATCCAGCTGTGAAGCTGAATACAGAGGCATGACAAATGCTGTAGCAGAACTGCAGTGGATACAATCACTGCTACATGAGCTGCGTATCAAACATCACACTCCAGTTTTATTATGTGATAACATGAGTGCTGTTGTTGTAGCACACAATCCAATGCTACATGCGCGTATTAACACTTAGAGTTAGATCTTCACTTTGTTAGAGAACGTGTTCTGTCAAACTCTCTCAAGGTCTTGCATGTTTCAGGTACAAGTCATATTGCTGATGCTCTTACTAAGCCTCTGCCAGCTTCATTATTTCTCACTCTCAAGGACAAACTGAAGGTTTACCCCCTTCAGCTTGAGGGGGGAGTAATAAGGAAAGGTTGCATTGGTGCAACCAAAGTCAAAGAGTCAACACAAAACTGTCCAACTCAGCAAAGTCAAGCCACGTCATCAGGCTGACTCACAAGTGTGAAGTTTCACTTTACCTTCAAGGGTTGATTTATCTTTCAAAGTGTAAATTGCTGTTAGGTTGGTTATGCAATCGGTTGCACTCAGTTAGATCAATTCATCTCATATATAAACTCTATTGTACAAACAGTTACACAATCAATGAAATCAGATCTTAGATTCAGTTTAATCTCTCTCTAAATTCTCTTTCAATAATGCACTTTCATGTATAAACAATTTATGACCCCATATTTGTAATTGTGGTTTAGAGAACCCCTAGTACTTCTGTCAATACATCAATGTTTATTGAAAAAAACAGAGGGAGTGGACTAAAGAATTGTAAAGTAAATGAGACCAAATCTTATTCATTTCTTTGGGCCTCAATGCATGTATAACAGGTACAATATGATTTACAAGTGATGGTTACCTACACATAACAAACTAATAGAATAGCCCTAACTGTTCTAAGAAGACTAACTCAAAATTCAATATTATCAACAATCCCTCCCCTTAAACCAGATTGTCTTAAGAAAGCTGGTTTACATTACAACACATACCCAGGAAGCCCCTAAATTTTACAAAAGCATCAAGTTTCAAAGGTTTTGTCATAACATCAGCAAGTTGTTCTTGAGTTGCATAGTAAATCAGTTCAATGGCTCCTTCTTTATTGAGATTTCTGAGGAAGTGGAATCTGATGTCGATATCTTTACTTCTACCATGCAGTGTTGGATTCTTGGACAAGCTAATCATGGAGCTGTTATCACAGAACACAGTTAGACACTCTCTTTGTTTCATGCTAATTTCTTCCAGAATCATTTTCAACCAAACTCCCTGGCACACACAGTGTGCTGCAACAATGAACTCAGTTTCAGTTGTGGATAAACTCACCACTGGCTGCTTTTTGGAGGACCAAGATACAACTCCACCAGCTAGCATAAATACATAACCTGATGTACTCTTTGAATCATCAACTTCTCTCCCATCATCACTGTCAGTGTAAGAAGTGATGTTAGCTACATTTCCTCTCTTGTACCTGATTCCAAACTCAATGGTTCCTTTGATATATCTAAGAACACGTTTGGTAGCCATTAAATGAGCTTCTACTGGTCTTTCCATGAATCTGCTTAGAAGACTTACTGCAAACGCTAGATCTGGCTTGGTTGTAGTCAAGTACATTAGGCTTCCCACAATCTTCTTGAAGTATGTTGAGTCTACAACTTTCCCAGAATTTTTCGTGACAGCTTAGTCCCAGGAACAATGGGACTAGTTACTGAATTACTTTTAATCAAACCAAACCTCTCTAAAATGTTTCTGGCGTATTTGTGCTGACAAATTAAAATCCCTTGATGATCCTGAACAACTTCTATTCCCAAAAAATGTCTCATTTGACCAAGATTAGACATATCGAAGGTTCTCATCGTAGACTCCTTGAACAACTTAGACATTTCTGAATTGTTGGTTGTAACTATCAAGTCATTAATGTACATACTAATTATCAGCATATTAACTTCCTTTTCTATCTTTACAAAGAGGGTGTGATCATAAGGGCACTTGCCGAACCCTTCCTTGAAAAAATACTGCTCAATTTTGTTGTGCCAGGCGCGGGGCGCCTGCTTCAAACCATATAGTGTTTTATGCAATCTGTAGACTTGTCTTCATCACCCTTCTTCACATATCCCAAAGGCTGATCCACATAAACAATCTCATCCAACTCTCCATGTAGAAAACCGCTTTTTACATCAAGTTGATGTATGGGCAATCCCTTCAAAGCTGCCACTGCTATGATGCACCTTATTGTGTCCAATTTCGCTATTAGAGCAAATACCTCTTGATAGTCAATGCCCTCCTTTTGAGAGTACCCATTTGCTACCAATCTTGCCTTATGTTTTTTCAACCACTCTTAACTCATTAACCTTAGTTTCGAATGCCCATTTTACTCCTATCCTTTTTGCATTTGTTGGAAGAGTGGTGAGTTCCCAAGTGTGGTTCCTTTCAATGGCTTCAATTTCACTATCCAGTTCTTTCCTCCAAACTTCTTTCTTGGCTGCCTCCTCATATGTAGTAGGATGCTCATTATCATTTGGTCCAAACATGACCAATTTCAACAATTCTTCCTCTGTGTGAGCTTCAAATGTTGTATCATAATCATTCAACCATTATGGAGGTCTCCTAACCCTCCCTTGAACTAAATTTAGTTTAGAGTTCTCTCCCTTTGCACTGGCATCTACTTCATTACTGTTACTGGTTTCTGCTTCAGTAGTTTCTTGAGAATTTTCCACAGTGATATCTGTATGATCAACTAGAACAGTTTCAGGGTCATTACCAACAAGTTATGCAATCACAACTCCACTGTTAGTGCTCTCATTTTTTTGATCATCATCATCATCATCATTCCAGTTCCATTTTTCTGCTTTTGAAAACACTACATCTCTTCTCACTATCACCTTCTTTACTATTAGATCATAGAGCCTATATGCCTTTGATTCTTCACTAATCCCTAGAAACACACACTTGATGCTCTTGTCATCAAACTTCCCTTTTAACGTCTGGTACATGAATATAGGCAATGCATCCAAATACTCGAAAATGCTTCACTGAGTGCTTCAACTTGCTCAATGCTTCCTCTGGGGTGGTATCTAATAGTGCAACAATGGGACTTCTGCTTAACACATATATGACCCAGTTAACAGCTCCTGGCCCGAAACTCTTTGGCATACCACTGCCTGCAAGCATGCTTCTAACCATTCCTAGCAAAATTCTATTTTTTTCTCTCAACAACACCATTTTGCTGAGTTGTATATACTGCTGTAAGCTGTCTTTTAAAGCCATTTTCTACATAAAAATTGTTAAATTCTACAGAGTTGAATTCCCCACCCCTATCAGTTCTCAAACACTGAATTACTTCACTAGTCTCCTTTTCAATTCTAACTTGAAAGTTCTTAAAGCAATTGAAAGCATAAGACTTATCTACTAAGAGGTATTCCCATGTTTTCCTACTATAATCAACAATGAAAGTGAGTATATACCTCTTTTGACTGCTTGATTGTGGAGTGATAGGTCCACACATATCTGAATGGATGAGTTCCGGTCTCTTTGATGCTCTGCAAGTGATGTTCTTTGTAATAGCATTCATGTGTTGCTTGCCAGTCATGAGTCTCTCGGCTTTACCCTCATTACTTTAATTAAGTTCCTAACTTATCCTCCATTAAATGAATCTCTCTCTCATTTATAAATATGAATTACAAATGTCTATTTACGTAATTTTATTTTTATAAGCTACTTCAACTGCTAATTTTACCAAACACTTTAAATTAAATTCGTTAGTTTATCCGCTATCCACTACCTCATTTGCTATAAGCTAGTTTATCCACTATCCGCTACTTTCTATCAAAGAGAACCTAATTAGTCCCCACCACACCCCAGATGAAAGACAATTCCGGTGCCCTACTGCAAGGATATATGGTTCCAAATAATATTCTATGATAGAAAATGAAACATATATGGGACTACTCCCAAGTTCATAATTGGCAATAAATCCTATTTCCAGCTATGGATTAATTATTTTGTTATGATTTTCTTAGAGCTGTCAATATTCAGCTTTGCTCACTAGATTTTTTTTTTTGGTGTTCCTGTGTTCACTAGATTAATCAAATGCTTTAGGTGCTTGTCAAATAGCGGCTTTATCCTCATATTAATAGCGGCTTTATCCTCATACAGTATTAATCAATTGCTTTAGGTGCTTGCAGTTGCACTACTGGAAACCATTTTCATCAAACTAAAAAACTTAGAAGAAAAATATAACATTTAATTTAAATTAATTTGATGGTCAGGTTGAGCGTACACTAGCCGATAATATGGCGGCTGACTTCTTAAATCAAAAAATAATAATGTCCGTTATATTGACTCTCGTACTGTGGCGTGACGTTTTTATGTGTTTGGTGCCACCACTAATCAACAAAAAAACAAACAACATAGAGCCAAACTTTGTCCTTTATTAAATGGAGCAAAGGTTATTAAATGTGCCATATGAAAGATTCAACATGCAAAAAAAGATTGTCCCGCAAAAGTACTGAAAATAAAAATAAAAAACAAAAAATGTTTTTTTATCTAGACTAGCCCTTTAATATAAGACTCTATTACACTATTTATATATATATATATATATATATATATATATATATATATATATATATATATATATATATATATATATATATATATAATAAAGGCTTCGGTTTGGAAAGATCCTTGGCTCAAAGGTGGACATGATGCGTATGTTAGGTCCCCTTTGGTGACGGAACCGAGTCTTTGCTTGGTGAAGGATTTGTGGAGGCCAAATACAACACAGTGGAATAGAGAGTTGATCAACCAATTGTTTAACTTAGAGGAAGCACAGAGAATTACAGTCATGCCTATTCTAAATGTTGATGAGCCCGATGCCATGATGTGGTGGAGAAGTAGAAGTGGCACTTATTCCGTCAAGTCAGCGTACTATGCGTTCATGGAGGAAAAGGTGGATCAAGATGGTTTACGGATAGAGGGCGATTGGATGAAGATATGGAAGCTTAAGGTGCCAAATAAAATTAAATTGCTGTTGTGGAGAGCTAACCGTGGATGCCTCCCCACAAGGTCCAACCTTAGGAGCAAACACGTTCCATGTGAATGGTTGTGTCCTTTTTGTGAGCGAAATCCGGAGAACGAGTGGCATATTTTTTTCGCTTGTCCTCACAATGAACAAGCTTGGCGCAAGGTTGGCTTGTTACGGCAAGTTCATCAAGCTATGGATAGCTCGGAATCCTTTCGGGAATGTTTTTTTATGCTCATGGATTTTCTAGATATGCAATCAAGGAAAAGTAGCAGCGATGATCTTTTGGGCTTTGTGGAAGTGTCGGAATGATAGAGTGTGGGAAGGAAGTGTCCAGCCGTGGGAGGTTGTTATTGGTAGTGATTTGGACTTTCTGGCCGACTGGACAGCAGCTAGAAATCATGTTGCTGTTGTTGATGACAGTTGTTGGATATTTTAGTGTAATTGATCTCATGATTATGTTAAAATAAGAGTGCACACTTGTTTTAATGTAATAAAATGAGATGTATGCGATTTATCTTTGGTGGCGCCACCTTTGCCGCTTGAAGCGGCGCTAAGCGCCGATTTTACAAGATTGCGTAAGTTTACGTCCATTGGCGCATGGAGCGTGACTTAGGCGCCACTTAGCGGCGATTTCACGCCTGTGTTAGAAAAGCGCCGCATGGAGCGAGAACGAGGCGCCAGCGAGGCGCGCGGACGTTGAAAAACGCTTTTATGCGAAAACTCGTTATAAATCTAGCTGGTTTTTGAGGAACAAAAGCAGTTTTCTTTCTTTTGATCATTCTCTCAGTTCTCGAAAGTCATAGAACAAGAACATACACAAGAACAAAACTCTTAGAATTAATCTTCTCGATTTTATCCGATTGAACAATTTTGGTTGAACCCGAAATTTGATTCAATCAAAGTGTTTACACGACTTCAGATTTTATCCAAGTATTGTCATTCTGTTCATCTTGAATTATCAAATCCCCAACAAAAGATTGAATCAAATTTTCGAAATGACGAACGATAATTCGAAGATGACAAGCAAGTTTGCGAAATTGGACAAATTTGAAGGGCGGGGACTTGAAAGATGGCGAGAAAAGATGCACTTTCTCTTGACAACATTGAAGGTGGTGTATGTCTTTGAGTACTCCGATGCCGGTGTATCTGGAAACCGAAACTCTGGATCAAACAAGGAAGCGTCTGAAATGGGAAAACGATGATTACATTTGTCGTGGACACATTCTGAATGGTATGTCTGACTCTCTCTTTGATATTTATCAAAATGTTGAATCTGCTAAAGAATTATGGGACTCTCTTGAGACCAAATATATGGCGAAAGATGCTTCAAGTAACAAATTCTGGTTAGTAATTTCTTTAATTACAAAATGGTTGATTCAAGGCCATTATGGAACAATATAATGAATATTTGCGAATTTTGGGTCGGTTTACTCAACATGATTTGAAAATGGATGAATCCATTGCGCTTTCATCAATAATTGATAAACCGCCTTCTTCTTGGAAAGACTTCAAGCACACCTTGAAGCATAAGAAGGAAGAGTTGACTCGGTTCAACTCTCATTAGTCATTTCATGATTGAAGAGTCACCGAGGGCTCGGGAAAATGACAAGCCCAATGATAAAAGTGTAGCGAGTTCCTCTTCCGTTAATATGGTAGAGGAAAGTGGAACAGATTAAGCAAAATTACAATGGTAAAGGTAAGAAACGAAAGTTTCAAGGAAATAAGAACAAAGGTCCAAACAAACAGACAAAATTGTCATCTTTGGAAGTGTGGGAAACTGGTCATCTAAAGAGGGATCACCGGATGTTCAAAGAAAAGAACAAGGCTGGTCCAAGTGGATCGAATGATCCCGAAAAGCAACAAGGTCGATTGTTGTGAATAATTTTAATTCGAATACGAATTCAAATTATGTATCACTAATATCCGAGGCATTCTATGTGCGGGATGATGACGTTGCTTGGTGGTTTGATTCGGGAGCAACAAGCCATGTGTGCAAAGATCGCCGTTGGTTCAAGAAATTTAGACCAATTGATGATGGCTCTATTGTGAAGATGGGCAATGTTGCGATCGAACCAATCCTAGGAATAGGTTGTGTAACTTTAGTTTTTACTTCCTAAAAAGTTTGTATTTGGATAATGTCTTATTTGTACACGTATCCGTAAGAACTTATTATGCAGTATGGTTTTAAATAATTGTGGTTTCAAGCAAGTACTTGAAAGTGACAAGTACATCTTGTCAAGACATGGCTCTTTTGTTGGATTTGGTTATCGTTGTAATGGAATGTTTAAATTAAACATTGATGTTCCTTTTGCTCATGAATCTGCTTTGTATGGCCTCGAGTAGCTCTATAACTAATGTGACAAAATCGAGAAATTTGGCATGCTAGATTAGGACATGTTCATTACAAAAGATTAAAAGATATGTCAAAAACAAGTATGATTCCTCCTTTTGATATGAACATTGAAAAATGCAAAACTTGCATGTTGACTAAGATCACTAGGAAACCTTTTAAGGATGCTAAGAGTGAAACTAAAGTCTTAGACCTTATTCATAGTGACTTGTGCGATTTGCATGCTACCCCATCATTAGGTCATAAAAAATATATTGTTACTTTCATTGATGATGCATCCAGGTATTGTTATGTATTTTTATTAACTACAAAAGATGAAGCTCTTGAGAAATTCAAAATCTATAAGAATGAGGTAGAACTTCATCAAAATGGGTTGATCAAAACTCTTCGTACGGATAGGGGAGGTGAGTATTATGATCCGGTATATTTTCAATCTACTGGAATAATACATCAAGTCACAGCTCCCTATACACCACAACAGAATGGTGTAGCCGAAAGGAAAAATAGAACCTTGAAAGAAATGGTGAATTCTATGTTATCCTATTCGGGTCTTAGTGAAGGATTTTGGGGAGAGGCTATGTTGACAGCCTGTTACTTGTTGAACAGAATTCCTAACAAAAGGAATAAGGTTACCCCATATGAACTTTGGCACAAAAAGACACCAAATTTGAGTTATCTCAAAGTTTGGGGATGTAGGGCTGTGGTCAGACTTACAGAACCTAAAAGGAAAACCTTAGGTGAAAGAGGTATAGACTGCATATTTATTGGATATGCTGAGCATTCTAAAGCATATAGATTCTATGTGCTAGAATCTAATGATTCGGTTGCTGTGAACTCGGTCATAGAGTCACGGGATGCAATCTTTGATGAACAAAGGTTTACATCTATACCTAGGCCAAAGGACATGAATTCCATGTCGAAAGTCTCAGTTAATAATGAGGATATACCTTCAACTAGCACTGAAATGAGAAAGAGTACGAGAGTACGAAAGGCTAAGTCATTTGGTGATGACTTTCAACTTTATTTGGTTGAAGGGTCAAGAAATGATGTTGAATTTCAATATCAATATTGCCTCAATGTTGAGGAAGATCCAAAGACTTTTAGTGAAGCAATGGCTTCAGGATGTTGCGTGCGGAAAGAAGCAATCCAAAGTGAGATGGACTCCATCTTGCAAAATAATACCGGAAATTGGTTGACTTACCTCACGGATGTAAACCATTAGGATGTAAGATGATCTTTAGGAGAAAGATGAAAGTGGATGGTATCAGACAAGTACAAAGCCGATTGGTGATCCAAGGCTTTAGGCAAAAGGAGGGTATTGATTTTTTCGATACATATGCTCCTGTTGCTAGGATATCCACTATTAGGATTGTTGTTAGCACTTGCTGCTATCCACAATCTGGTGATTCACCAAATGGATGTGAAAACCGCATTCTTAAATGGTGAATTGGATGAAGAGATATACATGAAGCAACCTGAAGGGTTTGTTATGCCAGGAAATGAAAATAAGGTGTGCAAACCGATGAAATCTCTTTATGGCTTGAAACAAGCACCTAAACAATGGCATCAAAAATTTGATGAGGTTGTGCTATCTAGTGGTTTTTTTGTTCTAAACCAAGCGGATAAATGTCTATACAACAAGTTTGATACTCATGGCAAAGGAGTTATCATTTGTTTGTATGTAGACGACATGTTGATCTTTGCAGTGCGGACCAAGGTCAAGTTGATGAAACTAAGGCATTTTTGTCTTCTAAGTTTGATATGAAAGACATGGGGGAGGCGGATGTGATCTTAGGAATAAAGATCAAACGTGGAAACAATGGTATCTCCATCTCTCAATCACATTATATTGAGAAGATATTGGAGAAATTTAATTTTAAAGATTGTTCTCCTAAGTACTCCCATTGATCCTAACTCAAGTTATTACCTAATAAAGGTGTAGTGGTGTCTCAACTTGAATACTCAAGGGCGATAGGATCACTTATGTATGCAATGATAAGTACTAGGCCCGATATAGCTTATCTTTGTTGGTAAACTTAGTAGGTTTACAAGTAATCCTAGTTCTCATCATTGGCAAGCCATGAATAGAGTATTCAAGTACTTAAAGGGAACCATTGGTTATGGTTTGACATATCTTGGGTTTCCTTCACCATTGAAGGTTACTCGATGCAAGTTGGATAACCAATATGGAAGATCATTCTTCCACAAGTGGTTGGGTATTCCTCCTTGGAGGAGGTGCTATATCTTGGGCATCCAAGAAACAGACTTGCATTACAAATTCAACAATGGAATCTGAATTTATAGCTTTAGCAGCAGAATTGGTAAAGAAGCTGAATGGCTAAGAAATCTGATATATGAGATTCCATTGTGGCCCAAACCTCTACCTCCCATGTCTATCGTGTGATAGTCGTGCTACTTTGGCTAAGGCATATAGTCAAGTGTATAATGGGAAGTCTAGACATTTGGGAGTAAGACACAACATGGTTCGGGAGTTAATCATGCATGGTGTGATATCAGTGGAGTTTGTAAGAACTCAGCATAATTTGGCCGATCATTTAACCAAAGGGTTAAGTAGAGATCTCGTGAAAAGGTCGGTGTGGGATTAGGATTAAAGTCCATCTGAAATTTCTTATGTTAAGATACCCAATTCCCATCTAATATGACATTAGGTGCTTTGAATTCAATGTGGAAAGCTTAACATGTGGAGATTGGAACACATCATCGAAAGAATCCCAAAAGGTATGTGTTCTGTTACGTAAGTTAAGAAAGTTGAAGTATAACTTCTTAATGGTTCTTTTGAAAAATTGCATTTGCAGTGCAAGAAAGAAAAGAACTACCTATATAAGCATGAAGTTTAGCCGCCAGAAGTGAGACTTGGCTTTGATATGCTTATGAAGGATAGGGACACAAAGCTAGTAAACTAGTGTCAAGTAAGAGTAATGTTTTAAACTATTGTGCGGATTACCTTCATGTATTCAAGATGAATAGAAAGGGTTCAATCTTTAGTGACACCACGATATTCGAATATTTGAAATGTGTAATAAGCTAAGATGAAATTCAATCGTCACGATATTTCATTTATGCAATAGTTTGTAGTATGCTATGACTTTGGTAATTTGATCGGTAATTACACTAAAATAGGGGAGGATTGTTGGATATTTTAGTGTAATTGATCTCATGATTATGTTAAAATAAGAGTGCACGCTTGTTTTAATGTAATAAAATGAGATGTATGCGATTTATCTTTGGTGGCGCCTCACCGCCGCTTGGCGGCGATTAAGCGCCGATTTTAAAGATTGGCGTAAGTTTACGTCCATTGGCGCATGGAGCGTGACTTAGGCGCCACTTAGCGGCGATTTCCGCGCCTGTGTGTTAGAAAAATCGCCGCATGGAGCGAGAACGAGGCGCCAGTGAGGCGCCAGACGTTGGAAAACAGTTTTATGCGAAAACCTGTTATAAACTGCTGGTTTTTTGAGGAACAAAAACAGTTTTTCTTTCTTTTGATCATTCTCTCTGGTTCTGAAAGTCATAGAACAAGAACATACACAAGAACAAAACTCTTAGAATTAATCTTCTGATTTTATCCGATTGAACAATTTTGGTTGAACCCCGAAATTTGATTCAATCTGAAAGTGTTTACACGACTTCAGATTTTATCCAAGTATTGTCATTCTGTTCATCTTGAATTATCAAATCCCCAACAGTGCGATGACAACAGCAACGAACCGAGCTGCTGCTATAATGACAATGCGGAGATCGATGGATTGGTTCGGAGGAAACCGGACGCTGGTTTCTTCAAGTGTAATGTAGATGCAGCCCTGTTTGGAAATGCTAATAAATATGGAATTAGCATCTGTATTAGAAATGATTTGGGTGAGTTTTACAGTGGCAAAACTCTCTATTTTGAGGGCCTCCCCTCTCCTCAAGAAGCGGAAGCAATGGGACTTTGACAAGCACTGCTTTGGCTTAGGGATTTGGGTCTTTCTCTGGTCTCCATAGAACTGGATTGCTTACTAGTGGTAAACGGGGTGCAGGAAGATACAAATACTAACACCGAATTTGGGACGCTAATCTCTTATTGTAAAAACTTTTTATCTACTTTTCAAAGCTTTACAGTGAGCTATGTTAGGAGACAAGCAAATCGTGTGGCACATAATCTTGCTAGAGCTTCACGATTTAATGCTAGCTCCAAAGTTTATGAGTATATCCCAAATTGTATTGAAACACTTATTATCAATGAAATGAGATGAATTTTCCTTGGTAAAAAAAAGGCTCTGTTTGGTAAAAGTAGTGGATAGCGGATAGCGGATAACGGATGAGCTAGCTGATAACAATTGATGTGTTTGATAAGACTAGCGGTTGAACTAGCTGATAAATGTAAAATGACATAAAAAGATATACTTATTTAATTCGTGATTACATTTATTTAATTCGTTTCCCGTGTAAGTTTCTAACATCTCCTTTTTAGTCGGTAATTACCAACGAAAACAATGGCGACACAATTCAAACATTTGGTCACTAACATGTGCCCATTAACTTTAATCCATCTCATTCACCCTCGACCACACTCACTCTAACTTTCACTCGCTATCAGTGCTGGCAATAGAGAATAGAATTTTCAGTCTCTAGTATTCTTGAGATAAACATGTGAGAGGGATCCAACATTTAAATTCCAAGAATTAATAGCTTGAACCCCTCTTATATGGCCTCCAAAGAAGAATATGGGAATTCATAGTATCCTCTTCGAAGAGAGGAGTTTCCTATTCACCAATAGAGTTCCAAAGAGAGACATAAGTTTTTCTTTCATTTCTTGAACTTTATACGGGTTTGTCTCCCTTTGAGAGAACAATTCTCCTATGAAGATGATTTTTACAACTCTCTAAACCTACAAAATGTCCCTCTTCTAGAATCTTGATTGACAATTTCATCTCCCTTTATGCAGAGTGGTGGCAGCTAGCTCATTAGAATATTAGAGGCATTGATAATAAGTATGGTTTATATAGTTACAAAAATATTATCAAATGATTGAAATGTGATGCAATTTTTTTATGCATGCGTCTAAGGTTTGAAACATATTTTTTGTCCTTAAGAGTTATCCATCGACACATACAAAATAAAAGTAAAGTTATTGGTTTTTTTATAAGCAAATATTATATTAAAGAGATGCCCCAACCATTACAACTACAAGGGGCCTCATTAAAACCTCATTGGGCCAAAACTCTGTGAGAGAAAGACCCAAAGAGAAAATAGTACCCCAGGAAGAATGAGACAAAATGCCAAATTACACCGAATTCATACAAACAATAGGGTTTCCCCACCAATCTGAAGTCTTCAAAGCAGAGAATTGCGACCTTCAATGATAATGAACCAGCTCCAAGATATAGTTTTAATATGATTGACTACCACTCGAGAATTGAAAACTCGATCCTTAAAGAGAATATGGTCTCGATGAGTCCAAAGACACCACGTGACTGCCATCCATAGAAGATACTTCAATCTCCCAACCTTCTTGGAATCCAACCTGATACCATGGGCTCTAAAATGCGTCACTCCGACAAGAGAATCCATGAGCACACTTCCCATCCAATTATGAATAGAGGTCCAAACTGATCACGAGCACCTGCATAAAATAAGTGAAAGATATAGTCTCATCATGCTCAAAGCAAAAAGGATATGACGACCCATGAGGGTCCATAATGATAATAAGAGCATCCAAGGTTGGAAGCTTTCCCAACAACAAAGCATAACAAGATTTAACCGTAAACACATGGAAATTCTCAAGCCTCCACTGTCATCCATCTTGCACGGAATCGTCAGGTTGAAAAGAGTTTAAAATGTCCAAAAGTAAATCAGAGTCGGCCCTCTCCTCCTCAATCAAAGCACAACCCTAGACAAGATTCCAATGCCAAGTGCTATCAACCCAATAGCCATGATCCCTGATACAACCGTTTTTAAACTTAGCCAGCTGATGGAAGAGACTAGGAAACAAGGCCTAATTAAAAAGTATCAGTACTAGCCCACTTATGAGACCAAAAGGAAATCAAATTTCCCCTACCCAACACCGCCTAAGACCAGAAGCAAAGGCACCTGCCACGAAGGCATGCCATCTTCTAAAAGTAATAATTAAGTCTCTCCACCATAAAGAATCGTTGGTACCGCCTCTAGAAGAAATAACCCACGTGAAAATAAACCTCAAATCACCATATCGGTAAGATATTAGTTGCCACCAATTAGGATTAAAATCATTTATACACCTCCATTTCCACTGGCTCAACGGGGCCAAATTGAAAACTTCTAGATATTTCACCCCCAAACCACCATCCTTCTTAGGCCTACAAACTTTAACCCAAGACACTCAATAAACAGGACGACCCACTCTGTTGCCCCCACAAGAAATCTCTCTAAATCTTAATAAGCTCTTGGATAACAATGTTGGTCACCTTGAAGAAATAGGACATAGAAAGTGGAATACTATTAAGGACAGAGTTTGTGATCAGAGTCACTCTACCCCCAATAGATAATAAACACCCACTCCACAATGAAAGTTTCTTTCTCACCTTAATGATCGATGCCCAAATATGTCTTATTCTAGAATTGGCTCCCACCAGACTACCCAAAAATTGGCTCCCACTAGAATAGACATTGATAGAAAGTTATATTAACTTGTTTTTTTTTTGTCTGATGGTCGGACTGATAAGTGCCACAAAGAGAAAAACCAAGGCTCGACACCCGTGGAATTGAGCTCGACAGTCAGGTGTCCATAAATGAGCATTCCTACCGTTGCGACGACTCAATCTCGAGCAAAATGTATATATATATATATATATATATATATATATATATATATATATATATATATATATATATATATATATATATCCAATTAAAATCATGGATCTAGCTTATTAAAAATTATTTGAAAATTCAGACACCCTTACCAAATTATTAGGTTAAAAATCTATTTAAAATTCTCAAATAATTTAAAATTACCTTGTAGTAAAACTTTTTTCAAGTGCTGTAAAAAACTTTTTTTTAGGTGGTGAGAGATGATTCCTTGTAACATTGGTATATCTTGAAATTCTTCTTATATCTAACCAACCAGTTACAGCATGGCCCTGTCGGATAACATTGCAGTAAACAAATTTTAAACGGCAAAGTATCTCTTATTATACTGATTTATTTATCCTAACTAATTAGCTAGCTATATTTTGTCAAAAAAAAAAAAAAAAAAACTGGCTAGCTAGCTAGCTATATATATACGCGTTACCAACCTTTCTGCCATAATAAACCATAATATTTTAAATACACACCAGAAGTCTAAAAAGCTCCAATTATAGAAATTGTTGGAAAAAAAGATCTTTCTTAGATATCCTTCTTTCATCTTTTAATTAACAGAAAAAGATATTATTGATCATGGGTCTTAGAGATGTTGGTGCTTCACTTCCCCCTGGTTTTCGGTTTTATCCGAATGACGAGGAGTTGGTTCTTCATTACCTTTACAAAAAGATAACAAATGAAGATGTTCTCAATGGTACTTTGGTCGAAATTGATTTGCATACTTGCGAGCCATGGCAGCTACCTGGTATATATCAATCTATATATTCCTTTTTATTTTGTTTACTTCATACAACATATATATATATTTTGCTTGCTGTTTGATTAATGCCTAATTTGGTGATTAATAGAATAATCACAATGGCTAACTAGTAAAAGTAAAAACAGAAAGACTCATTTCTGGCATAACAGAAAGTACGTATAGTAGGCAAGCTTGCTTTCGATATAGTTACGGTGTGTTACAGTTACGTTACGGCTATAATAGTTTGTTTATTTAGATCTTCAATGATTAAGCTAATCCAAAAGTCTTGATCAATATTTGTCTATGCCAATTTGCCAATAGATAAATCATTCAGTTTTTGTTTTGGCAACTTCTTGATCAATTTTTTTTATTATTGTGGCCTATCTTGAGCCATGTTTCATGACTTCTTGGTAGTAAATGTAGAATATGCTATGTTGTTTGTCCTTTGTAAAGTTTGTACACAGTTGTTTTTCTACTGTAAGCGCGTCTCAAAAACGTCAATTTTCTTATGTCTTTTGTAAAATTTTCTTCATGAAGATCTAAACGATGTCTTTTGCCTCCCTGCTATGAAGATTCTATATTCTTCTTGTTGTGGTTAATATATATCTTTTCTCAGTATAAAACAGAGAGCAAGACTACGAAAAATCACTTTATATAATAAGAGTGAGTCGTGAAAGAAGAAAATTAAAATATAAAGAGATAATAAAGTGAGATTGACAGAATGGAGAAATAGAAAGAGCTATATATATATATATAGTTGCATATAGTTGTTTATTTTAATTTTTAGATATATTTATATACTCATCTGGTGTCAAAACAAATGTAATTTACATCCATGAATTCTCATCCGTTAATAAAGTGAAGGAGAATCGCTATTGCATTGTGTTTTTTTTTTTTTTTGAAAGCCAAGCCAAAATATAACTAAAAAAGCAGGCAAGAGAAATGGGCGAATCTAATATGTACTTCTCAAAAAAGTTTCATCGGTGCACCTTTACTATTTTAAGTAAAAAAGGAATTTTACTTACCAACCTTAGTCACGTGTTGTACATTTATATATTTTGCTATCAAAAACTGACTCATTATCTGTTAATGCATTGCAGAAGTGGCTAAGCTCAATGCAACTGAATGGTATTTCTTCAGCTTTCGTGATCGCAAATATGCTACTGGCTATCGGACCAATCGAGCTACCATATCCGGCTATTGGAAAGCAACAGGGAAGGATCGGACGGTGTTCGACCCAATCACCCGCGAGATCGTAGGGATGAGGAAAACGTTAGTTTTCTATATGAATAGAGCTCCTAATGGAATCAAAACTGGTTGGATCATGCATGAGTTTCGTTTGGAGACCCCACGCATGCCACCTAAGGTTCATTTCCATCTCTATCTCTTTCTACCTCTCAATTTTTAAATGTGCCAATGAATATGTGCCTAGAGTGAGTATGTTGTTAGATCTTCTGACAGCATATAGAAGAATATATAGACCAGTACTCGAGTTTGATTTTCGGTCATAGAACAATTTTAGTTCGGTGTTTATTTACCCCATAATCATACGTTTTTGAGAAAATTCCATAATCAAACTACGTATTAGTTAGAATTGGTTTTCCCTAAACATAGTGAGGTTGAAACCCTACAGATAAAAAAGGAATGTATAAGCCGATTTTTTATAGGCAAATGTGAGTGGTTAAAAAGTAATTGGAGATGAGGGAAATGTTAGTTTCTAGGATTTGAACTCTAGAAAGGGGATGGAAATGGTTTTGCCGTGTATATTTATTTGGTGTGATGATCATAAAGCATTTTTAAACGTGTATTTTGAGTTCACATTCATTTTGACTAATTAGGTGAAACTTATTTTTCTTCAATTATTACAGGAAGACTGGGTTTTATGCAGAGTGTTCCACAAAGGAGGAAATGAGGACAACAGTACCAAACTCATCCCACAACCCATCATGTACATTGATCAGAATCAGAATGATCAGAACAAATCCCCATCCTTAACTTTGGCTAATTATTCATCATCATCATCCTTAACCAACCATACCATGACCATGCAGCCTGATGCCTATAACCAATTCTCATCCTCAATCCCAATCCAACACCAAAATAATAATGATAATTATTTGATGGATTTCTTTGAATTTTGTCGGGAACCAAACACTAACGCTAGTAGTACTGTTACACAAATTAGTCCCCAAGGTGAGGATGATGGATATGGATACTTGTGGGACATGGATCTTGAAGAAAATACTAGCTTCTACAATGGTGTGGGTGTCGCCTCATCAAACTTGGATGGAATGAGATTCCAGTTTGATAATAATAATAATAATGATAATAATAGCACGATCTTCTTATAAAAACAGTGTGTGATGCATGTTACGTTGTTATCTTTCAAGCTACGCAAATTTGTGGTTTAGTGGTGTAATCATGGTGTTTGGCTTCAAGGGGCATGTGACGTCAAGTGTTTCATTCTCAGTGTGATCAATTAGCTGGCCTTCCTCTAAAACTTGGAGATTGCTGGAAGAGTGGGCTGGGCTACACCGCGAGCCAGTCAGCAGCTGCATTTTCAGTCTCACGGGTTAGCTGTAGGCAGCAGCAAATTGAAGAATTTCAGGTCCATTAATTGCATGGATAGCAGCTGTATACATAGACACCGAATTATTTTAGAGGAAACATATATTGTAGATGCACAACAAATTAAATGTTGACCCAAGTGAAGGTTAATTTTAACTTGTATGTGTATCGGTTGGAGTGCTGTTTTTAACTTGGAGTTGGATTGGATATCAAATGGGGGGGGGGGGGTTGTTTACATTCTGTTTTTTTGGGACTTGTGTAGCAGTCCTTACAGCTGCAAAATTGCTGCTGCATTAGTTGGCTTATAAAAAAATTAGTTGCCTTTCCTTTCGTTTCTCTTCTCTTCTTTTCGTTTTGCAGGGAATTAATTAATGGGGTTATTCATATTCATTATTAGCATTTGTAGAGGGAATTACATTGATTTTGATACTTTAGTCATTGGTACAATTTGTTAATTTGCTTAGAATTAGTGTTGAACAATTTGATCACAGCCTAATTTTTTAGTAATTAAAGTTTATTTGTGTAATCTGTTACTTTCTAAATAATGCAAGTTTCACTCTCTTTGTTTTTGGTCAAGTTAGTTTTTTATAAGCAAACATATTGGTTTTGTATGGTAAAAAAAAAAAAATCAGATAGCGGATAAACTAGCATATAGGGGATAAACTTGAAGATTAAATTTAAATTTTAAAAATAGGGCGCACCGTATTGTTTCATACTAAATAGCACCCCTCATAGAGATATATTTTTTTGATAAGTCCCTCATAGATATATAAAAGATATGCGCTAATTGTCCAAAAGTGATCGTTGGTGCAGTGGTAGAGTGCTATTGTCAATAGTAAACACTACGCAATAACAGAAAAGTAGTGACGCTCAGCTGGCGGCGCTTACCCCCAACTGCTGTCGCTCTACTTTATGCCTGGGGCAGTTATAACCGCCACTAACCTTAAGTGTGGAAAATCGGTTGACAACTTCGCGACTGTTTTTAATCGCCGCTACACTCGCGGCTGTTTGTGTGACGGTTTCAAGAACCACCGCGAGCTACACCTCTCGACGCTGAAAACCACGACACTTCTAGAACCGTCGCCAGCTGCCATTAACAGTGGTTTTAAACCGGCGCTGCTGTGCATTCCAACCGCTGCCAATCTTCCTTTTTGGCGTAGTGAAAAGGTTTTGGGTTTGAACCCTGTTAAGATATTGGCAAGTGTACCAAATCGTGCAAGTAATAAAACCGGTAAGTACCGGAATATCGTCCTCAAGGATCGAACTAAATTACTAATTACGTTAACAACGACTAATATGAACCAAATTTAAATAAGGGTTTGTTTGAAATGGTTTGAGCTATGAAGCTCTAAAGTAAGCAGTAAAGTATTTTTGAGTTTTTCTAAATAATAGAACGAGAACGCGTTTAGGATAATACGATAGACAAGCTGCTAGGGATGAACTACTAGTAACTTCGCACCATTGTCGTGATTTGATTTGAAGGGTAAACTCTCTCTCTACTTTTTGCTATCAATCCCTACTCATTCACTAATTTCTATTCCTAGGTTGATTAGTTCTTTGTCGATAGTTAGAACCCGTAATTCCTTAAGTGATTCTAACCACGACAAGCATTTACAACGAGGGTTGCAATATACAACAACCATAGATTATTCCTAAGCTATGAATCGAAGGTATAGAATCTCAAACATTCAAAGATAAAACTTCCGTTTCATAATTCGAACAAACGATCATTGTATAAATTTCCCAACAATACAAAGCATTAAGCACGAAATTCTATACGCAAAATAGTAGAGAGTACGATATAAATAAATTCTAAACCATCGACAATAGTGCTACATCACAATTAATCCATCCCTAACATGATGAGATTAGCTACACATGATAAAAAGAGAGAAAAAGGAGAATTACAAGTTGATGATGAAGATGAATGCATGAGAAGCCTCAATCCTTGTTCCCAAGTCTTGATTCTTCAATAGCCGCCACCTCAATGAGTTCTCTTTTAAATCGCTAGGGTTCCAATTCGTCCAAAAGTCCAAGATCCCCAAAAACGCGTCTCTCGTGTGTTTTTACGTGTTTCAGCGTTTTTGCGCTTAAGTCGCGCTCCCGCCACTTACGCGCAAATCGGAGGGCGCTTCTGATGAATTCTGCGCCTCGATTTGCGCCTCGCGCATCATCAGCTGCGGCTGGCAGACCTCGATTTCCTGCACTCCACTTGCGCTCGACTTGCGCTCTCCCAGCGCAACTCTGCGAATGCTTACTTCCTTATATTTTTTTGAGTCTGCTTGCTTGCATTTCTTCGTTCTTCAATTCCACCTAGTCCCTGGGCACAAAAACACCACAAAACCCAGCATAAACACTACAAAACAATTAAATCTCAAATAGAACAACTCATTAATATTCTCCTAATAAGTTCCATTCATTCATCAAATTATCAAGTAAAATTCTCGTTTTTCGCAGTGAAAAACATCATGTGATGGGGATTCATCAAACCCCACATTTGAATTTTTCCCAAAATTTCATGTAGTAACATCCGAACCGCGGTTCACTCGGCTAGTTCGCTTTGAGCCAAGCCTGGTTTGATGATGTCACAATCGAGTAGCAGACATGTCTAATCTATCAACCAACTTAGCCTGGGCAAGGAGTCGGTTTGATGCTTTTCGCTTTACCAAAGCATATTTGTTCCTTCATTACCGAAAAAAGGGTTGTTGGAAGTTCCCATAACCATTAGCAAAATCTTTGACCGCAATGGAGTCGTTCGCTTTAAAGCACTGACATAGACACGATCACGGACACACAAATACCAATTTTAATTTGAAAAATATTGAAATATACAAGTAATTGAAGTGTCGGAGTCGGTGTCCCACAGGATACATGTCGAGCACCGAACACCCTATAAGTGTCGATGCTACTTAGGAAACTCGTGGAGTCAGTGGCGGATCTTAATGGGAGCCGGAGGGTGCCACGGTACCCCCGACTCCCATTAAGTTAATATATTCACATATATATTTTATACTAAAAATTAGAATATATAGAACCGAATGAACACTAGTGTATTTAGGGTCCACAGTTCAATTCTTGTGATGGTCGCACCTCTTTTTGCAGTTATTTGTAAATTTTTACTCAGGCGTTAAAATTGACATAGGTAACTTTGACTACTAAACCAAACAATCTATTATGAATAGATAGTTAATTTTGGTTTATATATTTGTTACTATTTTGGCTCCCTCCAATATTTTTTTCAAGATGTGTCACTGCGTGTAATTGCATTCTGTCTCTTGTGACCTGTCTACGTTGGCGAGGCATGCATGCATGAGACCTAGAAACTCTGCAAGGTATAGTATTGTTGTTCACATACTATACTAACAATTAAATGGCCAATCTCATAAATAAATAAAAACAATTAAATGGCCAAAAGCTGTAGCTTGTTATGCTTTCTAGGCGGTGTGTTTTTAATGTCAAGTTGTTAAACTAGCTATACCTTGTTCGCGATTTGTTAAGTCAGATTAGTTCTACGTACTACGTAACATTCGTTTTAGCAAATCATTGATATTATGGGGCTGAGTTTAACGTAATACGTTTTTTTTTATGTTATGTTATTGGAGTATATAATTTGCTGCGATTGTCATGTTTCATTGTTTTTTATTATTCACAATACGCATTCTGTCAAAAAAAAATATATTATACACAAACGCGTTATTTCATAACAGTACCCAATCATATTCGACGTCTATATACGTGACTGATGCTGCTTAATTATACTTGTAGAAAACAATCTCCTGCATTTCCAAGTTATCGGAGAAGATTCTTTCGAAGTTGTTTTTTTCGTTATAATATATATTTTTCTTAAATCTTATTTTCAAATCGTTCCAATATAATAAAATTGAAAAGGACACATAAGGTTTTAAATTAAGGGACTGTTTGATAAATCATTTATTCATTTAAGAGAGCCATCGATATCATTCACCATTCATCAGTTTTTTTCAGGGTGGTGGTGTAAAATATGAGTACACATGAAAGCTACAAACTGTACTTGGACGTACGATTGACTCTTTCGTGATATGGAAACAGGCATCCACTAAACTAGTAGAAAGCATTCCACATTATCTTTTTGACAAAGAGGTGCAGCTAAAGATTCCGAAGCTTCTTTTTCATAGATAATGATAATGATATTTCTAAAAGGATCTAACAATTAGATACATACGATTAATGAGAAGTTGATCAACCAAGAACAATGGTTGGTTCGAGTAGTAACTGGATCGGATCCCACTCTAAAGTCTTAGGTTTGAATATTGAGTGTGGCAAAAACTCTGTTTGGATAGGAGAATCACACGGATCGACAAAGCCGGGTATACATGTGGCCAACAATGTTCTCCGGCGTCGTAGATTAGTCACCGACAAAGTCGTTGGATACCGCGCACCAATGACACGGTAACAAAAAATATGAGAAGTTGATCGATCAAGAAGGTCGACCCGGTGCTCTCGGGTTCGATTCCGACAATAGACAAACTTGATGTTGGCTAGTGCGAAATTTTATCCTAAACACGAGCGGAGATTAGTCTTTCGTTAAAAGCACTGAGACATTCTGTGGTAGTCAGCAATGATTCAAACTAAAAAATGAGAAGTTGATCGAAAGTTATAATTATGATATACAACCATTTTGGTCATTGATTGTGTGAAGCATTGCCATTATAGCAATGATCCAAACCATTATAATTACATAAGTTATAATTATGATATACAACCATTGTCTCTTTAGTAAGTCATTTTTGGTCGTCAAATATGTCTTTTGTTAGTTACGTTGTTCCTTAAATGTGTTTTTATTTGTCAACTTAGTCCCTAAAATTAGTAACAATATGTATGTGGTAACTTTTGAGCCAGGGATATTAATTTGAGAAATCGAATGTCAAATCCATTTTTACTAATTTGGGTTATATATAAACATCATATTGCTTATGTTTGCTTTTCACAAATTAATTTATTTGTGGAGAAAAAACAGTGCTGATGAGCTATGGTTCACCACTTTGCCAATGATGAGTTTTTGAAAATGAAATATTTTCCAAGTTCTTTGACCAAAGGCGCTTTCACTTGGTTTACCACTGCAAATTCCATTCACAATTGGGCACATCTCGAAAGACAATTCTTTCGAGGTGAAAACAAAGTCAATGTGATCGATTTGGCAAATATTCAATAAATAATAAAGAGTCTATGGATGACTTCAGACATGTGAAAGGCAGATGCCTAACAGGTAACAACCATTCCTGAGCACGAACTCGTACAAATGGCTGCAGTAAGTTTCGATTACAATGTTCGAAAAAATATGATTAACCAACGGTTGAGAGATATGTCTCAATTGAAAGATAATGCTAGAGAGATCGAAAAGCTAAATTTGGAAAAGGATAAACTTAAGAAAAATGAAAAGGGCTATAGAAAAGAAAACTTCAAAAAAGCTAAGGATCGTTTCTCTCAAAATGACAAGGGAAAGTTTGTAGCCTTAGTTGAAAGAAATTTTGAAGCGAAAGTGAGCCTGAAGAAGACGAAACCAGTGGTGTTCATTTGGCTGAACTGAAGCCAGATACTTCTGATATTTGTTCGGGATTAAAACCATTATTGATGAAGGAATGTTCAAAATTTGCTAAGAAATTCTATGACTTCAATGTTCACAGAGCAGACCAAATGAAAGGGAAATTATATTTGTAAATACCACAATGTATTCAGGCATACTACTAATATGTGTGTTCGTTTCAGAGAGGAGATCGAAGAGGGGTGTTTAATCTTCGAAGAAAAGAAAAAGGCACTTATGAAAGTTGATACTGACCCTTTTCAGATGTGTGTGAATTACTCTTAGCTAGAGAATTTGGACATCTGCATGGTAGACGTCAGACAGGTGAATAAGTGGGTTAGGGGCATGAATCGTCCTTCATCTAAGTAATGGGTGACTGCAGCGTTGGGAAAAACAATGTATGTTCTAGCTAAAACACCTCATGACTAAGCAATGGTAGATCCAGAAATTTTTAGTGGTAACGGCAAAAAATAATCTAATATCTCCTTAGAATAAAAATACTATAAATATTTAGAAATTATTCTCCTGATAAAACAGTGTAGATACCCAAAAAAATACAAAAAATTGACAATTATTTAGTCCGTAAGAACTGAAAAGTTTCAATTTGGTCATCAAATATCTGTCAAAATAGTCGTTTTAAAATAATTTTAGGGACAATTTAGTCCTCTTTAGAGACTAGCTTGATTGATATTTAATTTTTAAATGATTAAACTAATACTTTCCATTTTTTAGAGAGCAATAAAACTAATACCAATTATTCTTAATTATATTTCTTATAATTTTGTGCAAACAATTTAAAAAGCTAGTATAGCTTATGGGGGAAAACCCTATTTTTTATGGGGATAAATGATATTTTTGTTAAGCATCTCTAGTAAATTTTTTTCGGTGTGAGCGCAATTGCCCTCACACCTCTCTATGTGCATCCGCCATTGTGACTAAGTACACAATTTGTAATGAAAATGTTTGGTTGTATGAGATGAAGGGTAAATGAATGACGTGGCAATACATAAAACTTGTTATTATAACCCATGTCGTGTATCATCAAATCCTGAGAAAATAGCTGAAAATGATAGAAGTATTTGTGCATTTCGTCAAAAGCGCTACCTACTCCTAAAAGAGCTAAGAGAATGAGCAGCGCTTTGACCTACAAGTGCTGCCATTGTATATATATATTTTTAAAAAATTTCTGTTTTTGTTAATTTTCGTTTTTACATTTGCAATTTTTCTAGTCATATACAGCCAATCTAATCCAATCCAATCCATTATCTATACTTAACAACATATATATAAACTAGCTAACAACAAATTAAAAAATAAATTTAACACTATCACCACCAAAATAAATCCAATCCATTTTCATGGTCATTTTTGTAGTATTTACATTACAGTAATATTGCATTTAAATGCAATATTTACACTATTACTACCAAAATAAATTTAACAAATACATATATTAAAAAAATTAAAATGGCAAGGACAACACGCCTGAGAAACACCTGATATCCACTTAGATACTCACAAACTTTCTGTCAGAATCAAAATGCATAAATAAAATAATTTACTAATAATTGCAATAAAACAGGACTATATGGACTTAATGGACATAAGTGTTTCCCTTATACCAAAAGCTTAAGTTATTAGATAAAAACTCAAAAACAGTTTTATAACTTTCAAGAGAATAGAAAGTGAATGCTTGACGAGATAAAAAGAGATTGGCAGTAATCTACTCCAATTGCTACTACCATAGTTATCACTTGTTATAGACACTCAATAACATTTAAAAAAAAAAAAACATTGACTTTAGAAGGAATATAGTTCTTCCAAAGCTGTTTTTAAGCACCAATAGAGATCCCCCATCTGAACTTGCCAAAGAGACTAAGAAATATTCTAAGTAACAAAGTAGACATATATATTCGCTATACAAATACTAATCTAATTATCTATTTGAATACAATTCTCATAACAATTTATTGTATACTGATGCTCGGTTACTTTACAATTGTTTTGTATACACTGATGCTCCAAACAATTGTATACACTAATAGACTATTTCTTGATACTAAATAAATTTAATATTGATGCACTTTTATCTTATCTTTTTAAAAGATTTATACATGTATATACCCTATATATTCGCTTTACCAAATTCTAACATTTTAGTTTCCCAGTAGCTTAGTTTCATTATTCTCGTACCATCCATCTCAACATCACATTCATGGACAAGATCTTACACATGCATCACTAACTTACTCACGTTGATTATTATCACTAAAAAGTCCTAGATAATCACAAGTACCACTACAAGAAAATCGCTGGTTTGCCACGGCAATTTCCGTCGCAAAAATTGGTGGCAAAAACGCTCGTTGAAAATCGTTTGCCACAGAATTTTTCGTGGCAAATGTTTCCGTCGCTAATCCTTCGCTAATCCGTCGCAAATATCCGTGGCAAAGTCATCGCGGATTTCATCGCAAATCCGTGGCAAATCCGTCGCAAAAATAAAAAAAATTAAAAAAAAAATTAAATCTTCAAACATATATACATGCTGAGTAACATTAAGCTAGCTAAAAATAAACATTTCCTTAACAAACATTGTCCTCATAACAAATACTCATAATGGTTTTTCAAACTAGAATCGAAGAAAGATCAAGAAATAAAAACCCCTAGAGTTCCAAACTAACCACACAAGTACTATACAAATTTAGATACACAATTCACATTAAATAGCTAGCATTAAATACTAATTAAGAGTATAAAGGGAAGAACACAACCCATTATTGAACTTATGAAGAGGTGAGGTATTGCCAAGTCTTGTTCATGATTTGCTTTGATATCTTGGACAATGACTTGGATCATCATCATCATCATCATCATCATCATCATGCACTCTTTCCTCCAAATAACCTTATTTGAATGAACCTTATTTGGAGCGGTACAAGCTCCTCCTTGTCCTTTGGAACCTAGAAAATAGATTATATGCAAAGAGATTAAGTATGGGGCATTATATTTATGATGCTTAGATCATTACCTAGGAACATCCTAACAAGTGCAAACAAAGGTTATTAAACATTTCCAGTTTTATGGTGGGGCATTATATTTATGAATGTACTCACTTTATTCTCTTTGTACTGATCTTCCTCATTTTGTCTTCGAGCCTGTTGTCCAAGTCTATACTTCTGCAAGTGAACACAAATAAATGCCATATTTATTATGCCTCCAAATAGCAATGAAATAGGAAAAATAGTCATATGTGTGATTCTCTATCATGATAGTCTTTGAATAATTAAGTCAAAAACTTGCTCGAAAGACACAAAATAATACAAGAGGGTCAAAATAGAGGGTCAAAATTAAAAACATAACTTGGAAGGAGTTAAAGAATCAAACAATAACTTGGGAGGTAGAATTTCTAATATCTAAACACTGGGGAGGGAGTTAAAGAATCAAAACTATAAAAATAGAGGGTCAAAATTAAAAACATAATTTGGAAAAACTCAAGGGGTGCATCTACACATATGTCCACCTATGCTTCCACAAATAGATCTCTAACTATTTGGAGAAGATTTATTCGGGAAAGATGCACTAAGATGTTTAAACAGTATGATTTGGGCAACTTTTTGTATGGCCGGATAATGATTTGATAGTCATAAAAATTTATTGCAATAAGAGGCAAAGTCACGACTAATATGTACTCTTAAGCAACCAAGTGTCACAGAAGTAATAGCAATTCTTCCCTTAAGATAACAAACATGATACGCCAAATAGTGAACTTAAAAAGAGAATGTACTTTGACATAGAAAGACGCAGCTCTAAAATAATCTCTCGAGGAAAACACAGCTTCAGCCTGCACCACAAATGATTCTAATCAAAAACCAAACACACCAAATCACGTCTTAGTCACAATAAATGCAGATGAAAGGGTACCTGCACTAAATATACTTGGTCCCTTTGAAAAGGATCACGACAATTTGCTAAGGCAACAACATATTCTTTCATGTCAAGATATACTTTCCACATATCTCGACCTTCATCATTGATAGACACCTACCAAATTAACAAATCCAGCAGCAGAATTGATCACAACCAAGTTAGTTAGATCCAAAATACAGTAGGCTGTTTTAGACAGAGAACACAAACCTGAAAGATGGAGTTCTGATCATACGTGTAGAATAAACCAGCTGTGGCATCACTACACAATCAGACACCTACCCTTTGATGCTGAATCAGACGTTTGGTCAAACTGAAGTTCCTCTATGATGTTCTCACTAATTCTGTTTACAACCTATAAATGTGCAAACAATTTAGCAAGCATACATTAACTCAAAAAAGAGCTTCTGTATTGCACAAGCATTATGATGCAAACAAAATTACGATAGTTAGGTGCATACATACCTTGACCTTATTCCCTAAAAGCAACAAGAAATGGAATTCAGACAACGCCATTGAACTTGGTTTAACTGCTGCAGCTCCTTCAGACAACTTGGAGTAGTCCAAAAGGGCCTTGTTTTCGATAAAGTTTTCATTTCCACTTGAAGAGCTATCAAGTTGTTAAAAAATTAGCAGGTGAATAAGTTCCTATAAAATACAATATGGAAGGACTTAACAAAAAAAACACATATAGCAAGTTCCGAAATGAGATTTGCAGACACTACGCCAGATTGGCTAAAAATGAGCGCCACCATGAGCAGCGTTTCCTCAAAGAGTGCTGCCTATCACAAAAACACGCAAGTAATACTCAGCGTTTTTAAACAAACGCTGCGCATTGAAGGACGCGTTTCACACATACTCGCTTTTTTACACCAAACGCTACCCATCACGCGTAGAATACTCAGCGTTTTTAAACAAACGCTGCCCATCACACAACGCGTTCTTGACATATTCAGCGTTTTTTAGAAACACTGAGTATTGCTTTAATTTTTTTTTTTGCCCGTTCGTTTTCTCTTTTATTTTCATTTCCCTTCGCGCTTCTCTTCTCCTCTCTCTCTCTGCGTACGTTCTGCCTCTCTCTCAGCAAAAACCCACACCCAAAAACCCACATACCTCTCTCTCTCGCTCACGTCTCTCTCTCACGGTTCTCTTCTCTCCCTCACTCTCATTAGCTCTTCCTCTCTCAACTCTCCCTCACTCTCGTTCTCTCTAGCACCACCCACAAACCCCCAAACCAACAAACCCATAAACCCACAATAACCCCCAAACCCACAAACCCCCAAACCCACAATAACCCCAAAACCCACATTGCTTGTCTCAATCCTCTCTAGCACCCATAGTCCTCATTGCTTGTCCTCATCTTCTCTCAAAGGTTAGTTCTCTATTTTGTTTTTTGTTTTTTAGGTTTTTTGTTAGGTTGGAGATGAATATGTAGTTTGATTGGAATATGTTGAATGTGTGAAAAAAAAAAAATATTTGATAGGAGAGGAATATGTTGAATGTATTTGTATGTGTTTGATATGTGTAAAATTAGTTGAATGTGTTTGATAGGAGAGAAATTAGTTGATATGTGTTTGTTGCTTGGTTTTGTTGAGATTTTGATTCTCAAAGGATAGATTTTTTTAAGCAAAGTGTGTGTCATCTATATTAGTAAAATCAAATATGCCTAAATCGAATATGCGAATTGTTTGTTAGGTTTTGGGAGTTTTTTTTTTCTCGAGCTTCGCGATCGTTGTTCGAGTTTGTTTTGGTTCGAGAGTTCGTTCTAGTTCGAGTTCACAGCTGGTTGGATATTTGTCGATGTTGCTTCCACTTGTTCGTACTTTTTTGTTCTTTTGTTTATTTTATATGAAGAATTAATGACTATATAGAAGACATCAAAGTCTTTGATTTGTTTAGTTGAAACTACTAGCTAGTTGATTGAATGTCTTAGCTTCAATAAAATTGTAAATTCTCTTATCCGAATTTATTATAGATATTGGGACATTATGGATAGAAAGTGGATGTCTGCCAATCGTCTGTCCAAGGAATATAGAGATGGAGTGGATTATTTTGTGAACTGTCTTTGTTCAACGTTTAGGAGATCTAGTAATATGATATGTCCCTGCTTACGTTGTTGCTATGTAAAATCGATTAATGCGCATTTGAGTTGACAGGACATTTAAAGGGTAATGGAATTGATCAAACTTACACTTGTTGGACAATGCATGGTGGGGAAAGAGTTGAATCTTCGAATATGGGTAGTACTGAGAGATGTGCACCGGTTGACACCGAAATACCTACGTTTGTTGGGGACGAATTTGAAGAGATGGCAAAGGCTTTTGAAGACGATCTTAATGACCGCCCTCAAATGTTTGAGAAGTTGATAACGGATGCGAGACGCCGTTGTATGAGGGTTGTACTGAATTCACAAAATTATTGGTCGTGTGATAAAGTTGTATAACTTGAAAACTTGCCACGGATGGACGGATAAGAGCTTTCTTGAATTACTCACACTATTGAAAGAAATGTTGCGAAGGATAATGTGCTCCCTTCTCGGACGTATGATGCAAAACAAATGTTAGGGTCCATTGGCTTGAACTATGAGAAGATACACGCTTGTCCCAATGATTGCATTCTATTTCGGAATGAACATGCATTTTTAAAGTCGTGTCCTAAATGTAATGCATCGCGGTATAAAAAGAAAGATTCTGCTCCGAGAAAAGGTGTTGTGGTATTTTCCCATAATTCCTCGATTTAGGCGTATGTACCGTAGTTCGAAGATGCAAAACACTTGACATGGCATGAGGATGAAAGGATTAAAGATGGCATGTTCGACACGTGCCGATTCTCCGCAATGGAAAAAATTTGATATTGATTATCCCGATTTGGGTTGGATCCAAGAAACCTACGACTTGCATTGTCTGCCGATGGTTTTAACCCGCACGGTATTCGAGTAGCTCCCACGATTACATGGCCCGTGATATTGGCGATTTATAACTTACCTCCATGGCTTTGCATGAAACGCAAATATATGATGTTGTCTTTGTTAATTTACTCCCCAAGCAACCGGAAATGATATTGATGTATACTTGGCTCCTTTAATTGAAGACTTGAAGCTAATGTGGGAGAATGGAGTAGAGGTGTATGATGGGTTCGAGAAGAAAGTTTCAACTTGAGGGCTATGATTTTTGGCACAATTAATGACTTTCCGATACGGCAATCTATCCGGTGCGATGCGAAAAGGTCGGTGTGCATGCCCTATATGTGAAGATAACACCGATTGGATGTGGTTGGAACATGGTAGGAAGAATATCTACCACGGTCATCGTAGATTTTTGTCATCTACTCATCGATGTCATCGTTGAAAACGGCATTCAATGGGAATACCGAAACCCGTAAAGCTCCCACGGCTTTGACGGGTGAACAACCGTTGAAAAGGTGAAAGATTTGAACATTAAATTTGGGAAGCCTTTTGCGGGAGAGGTTGCTAAACGGGGTGGAAGAAAAAGTCGATTTTCTTTGACTTGCCATCTTGGAAGTCATTATATGTAAGACACTTCATTGATGTGATGCATGTTGAAAAAATGTCTTTGAAAGTGTCATTGGTACCTTACTCAATATGCCGGAAAGACTAAAGATACCATCAACTCGAGGTTGGACTTGCTTAGTATGGGGTTGAGACCAGAATGGGTCCGATAAAGAAAGGTACACGTACATATCTACCTCCCAGCACTCATACTCTATCTAAAAATGAGAAGACCGTGTTTTGTAAGTTTCTTCATTGAGTAAAAGTTCCAGAGGGTATTCTTCAAATGTTACAAACCTTGTATCCATGAAAGACCTCAAGTTAAAGTCTTTAAAGTCCCATGATTGTCATATTCTAATGGAGAATTTGCTCCCCATTGGTATCTGATCCATTTTGCCTAAGAAAGTGCGCGGGACGCTAACCAAACTTTGTTACTTCTTTAAGGCGATTTGTAGTAGAGTGATTGACCCTAGAAAGTTGCCATCATTGCAAGGAGAAATTATCATCACTTTGTGTGAGCTTGAGATGTATTTCCCACCTTCATTTTTTTACATAATGATTCATCTAACAGTTCATTTGATTAGAGAGACACAATTGTGTGGCCCATGTTACATGAGATGGATGTATCCGTTTGAGCGTTACATGAATATATTAAAAGGATATGTGAAAAACCGATCACGACCCGAGGTTGTATTGTTGAGCGCTACATAGTTGAAGAAGGCTGTTGAGTTCTCGCATTTGCCTATCTATCTAGTCTTGAATATTCTCGGGACTTCCAAGGTCTCGCCATCACTTAGAAGCATTAGTAAAGGGATGTCGGGATATAAAATAGTTATGGTGTCAAGGAAGAACTACATCAAGCACACTTATATGTTTTGCACAATGATAGTGAGGTTGATTCATATGTTGCCAAGCACATGGACATACTTAAGAGTGATTACCCATATAAGAGTGAAGTTTGGTTAACAAAGGAACACAATCGGAGTTTCATAGTGTGGTTAAAAGACCACATTGATTTCGAGTTTGCTATGAATCCTATTTCGATTTCAAAAAGATTGAGATGGTTAGCAAAAGGTCCAAATATGCATGTTTTCTCTTACACCACTATCTAATTAATCTGTTACACGCTCTATACAAAAACCCATGATGATCGAGTAAAATGCAAAATAGTGGGGTGACTCTTGTTGCTCAAAGCTATGCATACATCAAGTGCCAAAGACAAAATCGTATACGCGAATATGTCATACTTCGGGGTCATTGAACAAATATGGGAGTTGGATTACACCATGTTTCAGGAGTCTGTGTTCCAATGTAAGTGGGTTGACAATAATAATGGTTTACAGATTGATGAGTCGGGATTCATGCGGGTGAATTTCAAGAAGTTGGGATATAAAGATGAACCTTTTATTTTGGCATCCCAAGCTCAACAAGTGTTTTATGTCACTGATCCAATTGATATCAATTGGTCTATTGTTTTACTTGACACAAAAAAAAAATAGTGAATTACATTTATGATCAAGAAACCAATGATGATGGTATCGAGGACGACCACTTTCTTGGGGACATCACTAGAAGAGGAAAGTACTTATAGAGAGGATGTTGTGTATGTTAGAAAGGATCATACTGATGGAATAACGATTCATCAAAAACAAAGTACCAAGGAGCGAATTGCAAAAAAAATTGTATCGAAGAAAAGGAAAAGGTAACCGACATAGATGTTATTTTATAGACATGAATCTTATTTTCATCTTCTTTGGTGATTATTTATTTTTTTGTTGGATGTTTTTTTAATTGGATAAATATAACAAACAATGATTATGTTTTATTGCGGGTAAGATGACGATCATAGTGATAGTGGGCATGACACCTGTGAGAGGCGTTGATCATGATGTTACAAACTATATCGAAGCGCGTGCTCCTCGTGGAATGACAATAAAAAGGATATCATCAACCGGATAAGTAAAGGAAAAGAAAAATTAAGTGTAAGTTACTAATTAATTGCTAATTAACTTCATTCAATACTAAGTTTTAATTGTTTGTGATCTAATTTACTATTTACATTATGCAGTCCAATGGAATGTTAAGGTCCGCCAATTGGAGAAAACAACACTCATTTGATTACTTTCCTTGGTAGTAAGGTAAAACAAATGATACCAATAACAATCACTACTTGGGTTCACACAAAAAATCCCGTGTTGAAGAAACAAAAACATAGTATATAATATCTTTTGGTTATCTTATTTAGTAATTTTGTAGTCCCATATATATATATATATATATATATATATATATATATATATATATATATATATATATATATATATATATATATATAAATATTTTATATCATTTTCATTGAATTCATAAAAAATATTTTGATGTAGATGATTCTAAAAAGGAAATGAAGGAAGTTTGGAAAGTTACATAAAAATATCGAACAACATTAACAAAAACTTGGTGAAAGATGATAATGGAAACATCAATTGGAATCCTCCACCAATATATAGTGGGTTTATTTCAGAGGAGGATTGACACACATTTGTTAGGAGACGCGATCAAGATCCAAACTTCTTGGTTAATGCTACTATCTATTAAGTTATAACATAAAATATATTTGACAATTATCTATTATACATTAATGTATACTTATCTCTCTTAATAGAAAGCAAGTGAACAGAATCGAAAGTGTGCTTCAATTCATGAGTATCCTTATAGAGGCGGTGCTACTCCATATCAACATATTGAAGAGAGATTGGTAAGGCACAATAAGCTTGATTTTTTAGTTTCATGAAACTTTTTATAAATAGTTTCTTAATATTTGGTAAATTTAAATATAGTTGGTGGAGAGTGGGAAAGATCCTACTAAAGAAGGTGTTGAGCGACATGTTTTGTGGGTAGAGGCTCGACTAAACAAAGAAAAGGAGATTGTTGATCCTAAAACTAAGGAGGTGTCTGAAAGAATTGTAAGTATTTCCTAAATTCAAGCTCACCGATTTTAATTGTAACTTTGATGATTTTTATAATGTATTATACTTTTGTTTTGTGAATCGGAAGCCATATCACGATCGATTGTCACGGGAGAGCTCACGATTGCTCTGAAAAGGAAATCCTTACACGTGCCTTAGGTAAAGAAGAATACTGGGTCGCATGCGGTGCTTTGATTTGGAGTAGCACCAACCGAGTACTTTGGACCAAAACAGAAAAGTCTATGATGAGAATCATGACCGTCCACCACCGAGAAAGATGATGGCATTGTATGAAAGTTTGCAAGCTCAACTTAATGATATGCGATCGCTTTATGGCCATGTTATGCCACCAAACCACCCTTACTACACATAGCGAAGGCACGAGATAAATGCACCATGCCGTCAACTAAGGTATTAATTGTTTTTATTATTTTGTGGTTTATAATTGATTTATTGTACATATATATATATATATATATATATATATATATATATATATATATATATATATATATATATATATATATATAACATCAAATAATGTCTTTATTATTTTGTGGTTTATAATTGATTTAGGACAACAATGAGTGTGAGTGTGAATTGTATATCTCAAACCCACATGAAATGGTTGCAATTGGCTTCACATGTAACGAATTGGGTCCCTTGATGCACAATTTACCCCTACCTCCAAATCATGTTAGAGTCGTCGGTTGCGGTACCAATTAGGAGGATGCACCATTGCTGCTCCGATTGGCGAGATTTGATATACTGACGGTGTCACAAGCAGTTGGTACCTTTGTGGCATGGCCATCAGACCTTGTCGTTGTAAGTGACAATATATTTGTAACTAACTAATTATAGTTTTTGTCATATAATTTGTGCTAACTAAGTAATTATTTTTGTTTATACATAGATCCTCAAAATGAAAAATCTAAGAAAGTGTCTACCTAAGCAGAAAAGGTCTCCTTTGAAAAGTGTTGGCAAGGAAATATCTATTGGCAAGAAAGTGTCTCGATCCACCCTTCTACAAAAGTGTCTCAAGTGACTTATCCCTCCAAAAGTGAGTGATCGATCCCTCCTCTTCTCGCCAAGTGACTTATCCTCCCCTTCTCCAATTGTGTCTCGGCCGCCTCTCTTCCTCTTCCATTAGTGAAGCTTATATGAATATTGGTCGGGCCGCAGAGCGTCTGAAAATACATGATGAAGGATAAAATCCTTATCATAAATTTTGATGAAGTTTTTGGAGCTAGTGGTCCTCAAATAGTCGGACGTGAGGATATTCGTCTTTGTATGTGATTCGGATGAGGCAACCCAGTATGGTTATGAATATATATGTCGTGTACTATGTAATTTATTATTTGACATTGTCGATTTGATTTTATTATATCGTTAATTTAATTTAATATATATATATATATATATATATATATATATATATATATATATCAAAATGTAGGTACTTATGCGAGGACATTGTGGTCCCTTCCGAATGCAGACACATAGATATTTGTTCTTGTGTCCTAAAGTACAACCTTTCATCAAGTGAATCCTACCGCCAAATTATGAATCACTTGTGGAACAAAACCAGTCTTTGCTCAAACTTATGTCAATCGGTAGCTTCATTGAAGCTCAAAATAGAAGTGATGATGTCTTACTTCTAGCACCTAGGTTAATCTAGGGTAAGAATTTTTACTCATTAATTCTTATATAACATGCATTTTTTTAATAGTAGTCAATTACTTATTCAGTAAATTTATTTTGTAGGAGACATTGGGTTTTGTTTGCAATTAATCTTAGGAAAAAAACCGTGTATTACCTTGACTCACTTCAAAATCATTACAAAAACCACTTGGAGTTTGTGGAGCTTTTTAACAGTGTGTTTACTTTGTGTCATTCTCGCATATTTCTTACTTTTACTTATATATGTATATATTGTTATTAATATAGTTATATGACATTCTATTCAAATAGCTTTAAGGACATATTGGGGAGTGGATAAATTAACGGTCAAATGGTTAGCAATAATTGTAAGTTTCTAACTTATACATTACATTATTTTGTCAAAAAAATATTCAACTCAATTTAACAATTAACTAATCTTATGTTTTGTAGTGTCCTAAACAATTCAATAACGTTGATTGTGGGTATTACGTCATGAAATATATGAAGGATGTTATTACCCAAAAGAAAACGACTATCCCCGTCGTATCTACTTATAATATATTTTTATATGATTTCGATTTAATAGTGGTTCTTTCCAATATTTAACCATTTCAATTCTAATTTTATTTATTTATATAATTTCAGTATTTTACCGATTGTCAAAGCCGGACATACTCTGTTGAAGCGATTGCTTGAGCTTAGGGAGAATGGTGCGATTATGTCTCCGCTTTTTTTAAAGTTTCATTTGGATACATATAAGTTAGCCTAGCTAGTTTTTGGTTCATAATATTGTAACTTGATAGCTTGTTTTGGATACATATGAATTAGATAATGAAACTTCTTAGCTATTTTGTTTTGGTTCCTCTTATGTAATTTGTTTCATTATATGTAATTTGGGTTCCTCTTAGCAATTTGATTACATTATGTATTGGATTGGATTGGTATGCAGGTAATTTGTAAATATAAAAGGAAAACACACAAAACAAAAAAATTAAATTTTTTTTTGACAATATTCAGCGCTTTTAATGAAGCTACTGGTATTTAGTAACACAAATAGGCAATATTCAATAGCTTTTAATAAAGCGGCGGGTATTTAGTAACACAAATAGGCAATATTCAACGCTTTTAATGAAGCGCTGCGTATAAGGTAATATTTGGCGCTTTTTAAAAAGCGCTAAGTATCTGAGATGCGCTTTGGATATATTCAGTAGCGCTTTTTAAAAGCGCTAAGTATCTCGGAGGACGCTTTGGATATATTCAGTGCTTTTTAAAAAGCGCTGCAGATCTGGGAGGACGTGTTTTGCAATGGGTGGCGCTTTTTGAGGAAGCGCTGCCCATTGTTGGAGTGAATAACCAACCACACGCTCAAAGAATACTCAAAGCTACGCCCATAGATGAAAAAAAACGCTGCCCATCTACTAGATCTGTTGTAGTGAGAACCATGACCCACATAATGAGCATGTTCTGAATCAATATCAAATGTTGATGAACAGATGGAAAAATCAAGTCATTGCCTATATTACCTATGTTGTCCCCCAAAGTTTAAGCTACCATGGTAAATACCAGCTCTAGAAAGCCATCCAAAATGTACAACTCTTCGTTGCTTAATGTAAAAGTGCAACTCACTGAAAAGTAACCAATACAATGAAGGCTTAGAAGGGAAAGGTCCTATACACAATAAATGTGAAAGACTGTAAATTAAAAAGGAACTTTCAACCTCCAGATGTCGTACATTTTATGTTCAATGTTCCCAGGACAAAACACTAATATCATAGGAAAAATAAACTACTTGCCTGTTTGGTATGGCGCCAGGAAGTTCCATGAAATGCACTGTACGCTCTAAATAACTTGAAAACACGGTCTACAGTTTGTATAACAATCAGAAAATTCAACTTTTAATCATAAGGAGGATATAATAAAATAAAATAAAAAGGAAAGAACCCAAGATTTATATTAATGTGATAGAATAAGACAAGATGTTTCAGCAAGACAAACAACATAATAGTAACACCTGTTCATAAATATTATATTACATTATTTGTAAATCATAAAATGGTATTAAAGATAGGTTACTCTGATATTAACAGTTTAACACAAGGTTCCATTTGATTTTCTAAAAGACAAGAGACCGGATAGGATAGAAATTTCTGTTCCATGTTTGATTTTAAAAATGTTTTATGTTGTAGAACAAATCTAGAAGCGAGGTATAGAGCAACTTTAAAATATACAATAATAATATGCATTATATTAAGATAAATGCACACAGTACAAAGGCATGTGGTCACTTTTATATTATTTTGCTTGTGTTGTGTATTGACGACCAAACTATACAGGACTAAAAGTTGTGTTGTTCCTCAAGTGTTTGCTTCGTGTTGTTCAGTTTGTACTGTGCTTCAGTTTTCATCTAACGCATGCAAAGAGAAAAAAGAAAAACCAGAAATGTAGAAATTTATAGCGCTTGACTTACTTCTAATGATCCAAAAGCCAGTGAAAGAGTAAAGCTGAGTAGGAGTAACTGCCATCACATAATATCTAGTGTCAGAAATTATACTAGCCGTTTCCATCTGAAAAGAAAGGACAACAACAGAAATCCAACATTTTAGCCACATTTGGAACCTTAAAAAAAATCTCTGAATTGGATTTCTCGCAAAATGGGATCAAACCCAAAGACAACATCTTCAAAAATGTAACTTAAAGACGAAAAATATACCGCAACCCCATAAAAGCTTCTCGGAGTTACGCCAATTCAAAGAGAAACTTGATATACTTCTCCTTCTTGTCCTTCTCATCCACACACCCCGGTTCATGAATTGACCATTTTCTGTACCAAGAATGACTTCCTTCGTGGAAACTACATTTTAAAAATCAAATCAGAACCTCAAGCAAGAAATGAATATGCAAAAGCCTTTGCTGTACATGAATCAACACACAATAGGCATCATCCAAATAAACGATTAACCGACTACCTTTAGTTATCTGTTGCCTGTTCCACGCAACAGCATTCACAACAAGACCTTTAAGCTTGCTCAAAACTCGCGGCTTTGTCCATTTCACATGAGTATAAAAAGTTTCAGCTCCTCCCGGACCAACAACAGTAGCAATACAATGACTCCCTCCTGAATCAACAAAAACCCTGTGGATTGACTGGTCCCCGGGACGACCAGCAGAGAGATCATTCTTCTCTGTGCTCCAACAGACAAAATTGTACACATCAGACTCTCCGCATTCCAATTGAACAAGCAGCTAGGATTTCAAAGTACAAGAAAAAAAACTCCAAATTCCAGCATAAGTTCAAGCACACCATTATCAACCACCCAAAAAAACATTGAAACTGTGAACCCCTACTCAACATCCAAATTGAAGAACAAATAAATTTACCAATTTAGACACCCAAAAAATTAAAGTTAACAAACTTGAGATACCAAATCAGTTGGATGTCTAATGTCAAAAAAAATGTGAATCAACAAAGTAGCACACGAAATATTGAATCTTTACCATGTGAGTAAACACATCATAAGCTATAATAGTAATAATACTCTAACAGGAAAACATCACGAATCCAACAACAGAAAAACACTATTCAACAAAATCATATTCAAACCTAAAACTGAAACAAATCCCTATTTTTCAGAGACATGAATCTAATCGAATAGCATAAATGAACCAAGCTCATCATTGAAAAGGTGAGATCGAGGGAGAAACGAACTTCAAATGTGTTGCGACCGAAAAATCCGGTAATTGATTCTTCGAAGGTTCAAAGGAAGCCGCCACCAAATTTTAGTTTAAGGGAAAATTCGGAAAATCCCTTTAGGTTTAGGACAAGACAAATTTTGGGTCGGGAGTCGTTATGTGTGGGGAAGGTATTAGCACACCACAACATCCTTTGTCTAATTAATTATGCTTTATTAATAATTACCCTTTTATTTATAGAAAAAAGACTTAATTAAATTTTTAGTTTTTAGTGCTTGACAAGAGTTGACCCTTGCTCCTACGTACCTCCAGATGCAATGGAGGAATCAAAACTACGTAGTTCTTCCTGAAAAAGGTTTGTTGGTTGGTGTTTTTTAGTGTAGGGGTCCTAGGATTCCTTGAACTGTACAACTCACTGATCCCTAGGACGCTGACTAACCCGATTGTACAACCGATTTAGTCCCCTACTTTTGAAAGTATTTTCGAGGTTTTTTGAAAGAAGTTTGTTTGATGTGAGATAGGTTGGTTTTAGAATAGGTATTCTAGAACTCCTGAACTGTACAACTCATTAGTTCTAGAACGCTGACTAACCCGGTTGTACAACCGACTTAGTCCCCTATTTTTTAGGAAAAATAATTTATTTATGTTTTCACAAGTTTTTAGGATTACTGAACTGTACAGCTCATTGGTCCTAGGATGATGACTAACCCGGTTGTACAACCGACTTAGTCTTTTATCTAATATTGGGGTAGAGAAATATTTAATTGTTGTTTTGATTTAATGAGAAAAGTATTTGAGTTGAAAAAAAATTAAAAAACGAGAAAAGGTGAAAATTGCAAAATGGGGGTGTTATTAATTACAGGGAGTGGTATAATTAAACAAGAGGTTTATAAAGGAAAGTCCAGTTCACATAGGATGGCCCAGTATGCGAACTGGGCTTAAGTGAGGGATGGTGCATGCGTGAATCAGGGTGGTGCGCTTAGTAGTCTGATAATAAAAATAAATTTAAAAATAAATCAAATAATAGTGAGATACTATAAAAGGGGAAACCCCAAAATTAAAACCTAAAACTTCATCTCATCCCCTTCCTTCTTACAGGCTGCGCCGCAACCTTCCAAATAGAGAGAGAGAGATCTTTTAGGCGAAAATCTCGCCGGTTTTCATGAGAGAGTGAGCGAAGGTCAGGTCCCAAGGCGAGAGGGAGAAGAACGGCAACGTCCTGCCGTTCCTTGGCCGGCGTCGTCCTCGGTGGCGGTGAACATGAAGGTCTCGCCGGCGACACGATGGGAAGGTGAATGGTTCGTGGTGTTTGAGCTCGGTTTTAGGTTGTTTTCGTGGCTGCTGGGATGATTTGGGTGTCCGAGGATGGTGAGATCGGCATTGATTTGGTTGTCCGAGGTGGTGAGCTCGGCATCGTGGGAGGAGGAGGTTTCGGTTTGGTTGTCCGAGGTGGTGAGCTCGGCATCGTGGGAGGAGGAGGCTTCGGTTTGGTTGTCCGAGGTGGTGAGCTCGGCTTCGTGGGAGGAGGAGGCTTCGGTTTGGGTGAGTTCCGATGATGGTGAGCTCGACATCGTGGGAGGAGGAGGCTTCGATTTTGGACGATTTACGAAGATTGGGGCTTGTTTTTGGAGGTTTGGGTAACGGTTTCATGGTTGGTCTCACCGAGAGTCACGGAGAGAAGATGACCGAGACTCCGTGAGTTTAAGGTCAGATTTTCCTTTTTTTTCTTATTATTATTCTGTTGATTTTAAAGCTTTCCCTGATCCGATTCTCTCCTACTCCTTTTTATCTTCTACTTGTTTCGTTTTTTAGGAGACTAGCCTAATCTAAAAGCAAACAGAACACAAACAAAGCAAATATGATTTTGACAAAGTTGACTCTAATTTTAAGCAAAACGGAACTCTAATCCAAAGCAGCACTTGTTTGAATTCGTTTTTTTAATTATTTTGAACATAAACGGAATCTAGATTTCATTACATGCGCATATATGTCTTTGATTTTCAGATCTAATAACAAACACTATTATACGGACCAACCTTTTACTCCAGCCTCTGTTAGTATCCTCTTTGCTCGTGACTGAACCGCTGCTACTGTGTCCGCTTGACTGCTACTGCTTCTTTCTTTAGGTCTTAAAAACCTCTTTCTTTAGGTCTTAAAAACCTCAGAACCGTGTTTAGTGGATTAGGGTTTCGACGTGAAACTCTAATCCTATTTTTGGGTGATTTTAGCAGTAGTTTTCTGCCTTGGTTTCTGTGTGTCTAGACTCTAGGTTAACTGTTTATTTATAGGTAGAAATTAGGTTTAGCATTAATTGTTGTTTGACTATTTTTTGACTGGGCTTTTGCAGATCTGATAATGTGGGCTTGCTGAGCAGTCTTGGAGAGCAAGAACAGACCCCAGAGATTACTGATGCTGCTCCTTTATTTAATTTTCGTTTTTTTGTTATTTGTATTTTTTATTATTGTTTTTTTTTGTTTTTTAGAGATTGGGACATTTTGGATACTCCTAAATTGTAATAAAAATTAAATTAGCTTTTTTTTGACACTTTTGGACCATACCTTACTCAAAATAAATTAAACGACTAAAACAAAAAAAAAAAGGACAAAATTGGGGTATAACAAAATGAAATTAGATTAGGAGTAGAAACGAACCTGAAAAAGTGAAATCGAGGGAGAAACGAAACTGAAAAGGTGAAATCGAGGGAGAAACGAACTTCAAATGACATTAGATCGGGAGTAGAAGCTTCGCGATCTGATTTCGAAGGATCTAAGAAAGAAGAAAATGGTTAGGGTTTTAGTTTCTTTGAGAGGGAGAGAGGGAGATTGAAAGAGGATGTTGCAGTGGAAGAGAATGAGGAGCGAATTGAAGGAGGAACGGTGGTGTTGGTTGGTCGGTGGTGGGTCGTGGGGTGGTGTTGAGACGGAGAGAGTAAGAGAGGGGGACTGAAATGAGAGAGTGGGAGTGAAAGGTCTCGGTCGAGAGTGGGAGACAAAGAAACGATGTTTGTGTTTAAGTGGAATGCTTTGCCACAGGCTTGCCACGCACCCTCCGTCGCAAATTGCGACCGTTTTTGAAATCCGTGGCAAAGTCCAGCGGGAAATTTCGCGCCCCTTCCTTTTTACACATGTCGATCGTCGCAAATCCGTGGCAAACTAGTGACGGATTAGGCTCTGTGGCAAATATTAGTGGCTAAATCAGACTTTTCTTGTAGTGTACGGCAAAAAATGGATTAAAATATGCTAATGATTACATATATGAAACTGGAAATAAAGGTTAATTGGTGATTTGTTAAGCTTCTAATGGAGATAGGTAAATGCATACATATAACTCAACTTCTATTGTTTATATTCATCGGAAATTCCTTAAGATCAACATTCATAAACCAACCAATGAACAATAACAATCCAAAACACCAAACTTAACAAAGAAACATAAAAAAGAAAACCCTAAAATGACTTCAACAACCAGCATATAAAATGTATAGCTAGCCAGACATCAAGTTTAGGTTTCAAAACACCAAACATAACAAAGAAGCATAAAAATAAAAATAAAAAGACACGTAGACACAATGACTTCAAAAAAGGCAAGGATTCCAACTCACCTTGTAAAGCCAAATTAATAAAATAATATCAAAAGAACAACAAAAAAGGTGAAGGATTCTAACTCACCTTCTTACGGGGGAGAAATAGAGGTTGGGAGAGCGAACGATGGCGTTGCAACAACAAACCAGCACGACGGAACGACGACGGTGGAACGACGACGTGAGGAGAGAGTTTGAGCTTGAGTTTGAGTTTGAGCTTGAGTAGAGAGCGAAAAAGAGAAAGAAAGGGTTTCTGAGAAGTCTGAAGTTAGAGAGAAAGAAAGGAACATGAGGGAATTGAAAAAATGTAAAAAAAATTTATAGCAATGGGTAGCGCTCGGGTAAAAAGCGCTGCTCATTGCAGAACGCATATTCATCATACGTAGCGTTCAGGTAAAAAACGCTGCTCATTGGAGGACGTGTTTCACCTATAAGTAGCACTTTTATCCCAAGCGCTGCCCATTTGTTCTATTCTAACATTACGTAACGTTTAATATATAAGGAAACGCTACTTATAGATATGCTCTTTTTTAAACATCTAGCGTAGTGTGAGACTCTGTGTTGCCAAAAATGTCAAACCTGTAGTGGTGCAAGTAGATTCCAAAGTTGCTTGTTGTGTGTTGAAGGGTGAGCTTCGAGGTCGTGTTGTTGGAGGGGGCCTATCCATGAAATTCACAAGTTGATATAGTCTAGCTGGGAGAATAGATTGGAGCATATTTACCGAGAGGCTAATCGTTGTGCCGACAAGTTGGCTACTTTGAGTTGCACAGAGGAGGAAGAATTGATTATTTTTTAGCAAAGTCTTATAAGTCTGGGACCTAATTTACTCTCTGATAGCTTGGGAGTGTCCACTCCCCGTAGCATTTCGTGTTAGTTGTTTTCGGTTTTTTTGGCATAGCCCCTTTTGAAAAAAAAAAAGTACGATATTTATCGGACAAGATGTAGTATCACTTCAGCGGATTAATTCTCCTGTTTATGGGCTACCTATGATGTCGGTACATGAGACATAATATACTTGGCCAATCTAAGACAGAGAGTGCCAGCGTCATATGCACGCAGCTTTGTGCTGACTTGGCGAGACTGATAAAAAACCTCGAGCGATACATGTCCCACTTCATCAAACTAAATAGTGTAAATTATTGATCAACTAATCATGCCTATCGGATAGCAAAACAATTGATGTTACTGTTAGTGAAATTAGAGGCTGTGCTGCTAGCTACTAGTAGTAACATCCGAGATAATAGAAATGAATGAATGCATGAGAAAGAGGCATGAGAAAGTGGCATTGGTCCCAAAGAGAAGGAAGAGAGAAGGAAAGGAATATGAAGCCGTCACTCATTCTCCAAACAGTTTCCCCTCCTTCACCTTTCACCTAACAAGCTTCCATATCCTTTCCTTATAGATAAAACCCTAACCTTTGCAATCATTTATATTATTTTCTCCCTTGGTAGGGATAGTCATTATGTTATTTTAGAATAATCTGCTACGTCATCACCTTCCAATGACGTGTATCTTCATTAAGACTAGCAACAATGGGGGTGTTGAAATTTGTATTAAGTAGTTGAATTGGTTTAATGGGGGTGTTGAATAGGTAGTTGAATGTGAGGTGGATTGTTTGTAGTTGAATAAATTAAACAGTTGAAAGCTGCCAAAGTTGTTCAAAAAAAAAAAAACCTGCACCTGTGGGGTCCACGCGGAAGAAAAGGAAGGGCTGTGATTGGTTGACGCAGGAAAGTGAATGTCACGCGCGCGTGGAGCTGGCGGACGCAGAAGGGAGAATAAAAAAAAAAGCGTGTCACATTCTCGATTGATTCTTTGAGATTTTTCGATTTTTATCTCATCCTAATTATTTGGGCCCAATTATTTCATAGTAAATCAATTTTTATTTTTATTTTTTCACCAAAATTCATCATTTTTTTACTCAGTATAAATAGAGACTTGGTTCATTTGATTTGGACACAGAAAAAAATTCGACATTTTCCCCTCTAATTTTTGTATTTAGCCTTCTTTCAACTCTTGTTTGTAGCTCTAAACATCTTTTTAGTGAAATGGATCTCAACAATAACCCTTGTAACACCCAAAATTCTACTAATTACCCTTTCAACTACCCAAATCCCAACAACTATAGATTTCAAAATCAAACTTCCAACCAACAAGGTCCCCAAAATATACCAAATTATGGATTTCCTCCAAATTTCATCATGCCGTCATCTAATCCAAATTATCATCCATATTATGGAGCAATGATGCCATTTTCATCTCACGCACCCCTTGTTATTCTTCTACTCCAATGGGAAATGAAAATGTTCCAATGTTGGACTTGATGACTTTCCCGATTTTTTACGCAAATGGCTCTTGGTGGAATGAGCGGTGGTCATGAAGCCACTCCAAATGCAATGGATCCAACTCCCGCTTTCAAAAAGCTCTAAATGGACCAAAGATGAGCAAAATTTGGTTCTAATTAGTGGGTGGATTAAATATGGAATGCATAAAGGTGTTGTTGGGAGAAACCAAAAAGTGATTCATATTGGGGTAAAATTGCTTGATTCTCAGAATGAGCATTGCTCATTTGATCCTCCCCGTGATGGAGTTGCGTGTAGAAATCATTACAACTACATGAACAAAATACTTAATAAATGGATTGGCGCTTATGATAACGCTAAGCGTATGCAACAAAGCGGGTGGTCGGAGAATGATGTATTGGCAAAAGCGCATGAATTATATTCAAGTGCTAATGGTGGTGGAAGTTTCAATTTAATATCGAATGGCTCATTGTTCGTGATCAACCACGTTATGGTAGTCGGTGGGAGAAATCACGCTCTCGGAAGTAGTGGATCTAAGAGAGCTCACGACGGTGATCCAACCGATTCCAACTCCGTAGAATCTAGTGCTCGCCCAATGGGGAGGATGCAAACTAAAAAAAGGGTAAAAAGAAAAGCAAGGGCGCAGCCTTGGATTCGGTCAATGAAGACTGGAATGAATTCAAACAATTTAAGGAGAAAGAGTTGGAACGATTGGACAAAATAGCCATGAAGCAAGACGAGGCTAACCAATTGTTGAAAGAAAGTAATGAGGCTAAGAAGATGAAGATGTTTATGAAGCTAAATTCAAAGGAGCATCTCGATGACCGGAGCAAACAGCTGTTGGAAAAGTTAGGTCGCGATCTGTTTGGAAATTAAATGTTGTCAAGTCCTTGTTTGTATTTTGTCAATTTATGCTTTAGTGTTTGTGTTGTCAAGTCCTTGTTTGTATTTTGTCAATTTATGCTTTAGTGTTTGTGTTGTCAAATCCTTGTTTGTATTTTGTCAATTTATGCTTTAGTGTTTGTGTTGTCAAATAATCTCTGTTTGTATTTTGTAAATTTATGCTTTAGTGTTTGTGTTGTCAAGTCCTTATTTTTATTATATATGTCACTTTGTTCCTTATCTTTTATTTAACTCCATTGCATTATTTGTTTGGAGTCCGTCCATTTCAACCACTCAATTTCTTATAAATGGGGGCTTATTCTTCCATTGATGTACCACAACAAAAAATCTCATATTACTAAAAAAAATATCAATGGATCCTTCAGAATTTCCTTTTGATATCGAAGCTTACAAAAGGCAGTCTGAAATCGAAGAGAGGTATATCGTCAACATGTTTAGGGAGCGTCGAAACCAAATAGAGGAAGGATATACATCTCGTGCCAAGAGAAAATATGTCAATAGAGATCATGCAGCGGCAAACCAAAGACTGATTGACGACTACTTTGCAGATCAACCTAAACATAATATACTTCATGTTAGTGAAATGCGGGGGTTCCCAGGGATGATTGGGAGTATTGATTGCATGCACTGGGAATGGAAAAATTGTCCTACAGCATGGGAAGGTCAATTTACTAGGGGAGATAAGGGAACCGCCACTGTTATTCTTAAAGCAGTTGCAACTTATGATCTATGGATCTGGCATGCCTTTTTTGGATGTCCGGGCACATTGAACGATATAAACGTTCTAGACCGTTCTCCCGTGTTCGATGATGTTGAACAGGGAAATACTCCAAGAGTGAACTTCTTTGTGAATCAACGTCCGTATAATATGGCATACTATCTTCACGACGGTATCTACCCTTCTTATCCGACTTTCACAAAATCAATTAGACTTCCTCAAAGTGAACCAGATAAGTTATTTGCAAAATATCAGGAGGGATGTCGGAAGGACATCGAACGTGCATTTGGGGTGTTGCAGGCTCGATTTAAAATCATTCGTGAACCAGCCCGTTTGTGGGACATAGACGATTTGGCTCTCATCATGAGGTCATGCATCATATTGCATAATATGATTGTTGAGGATGAACGAGATACATATGCTCAGCATTGGATAGATTATGATCAATCTGAGGCAAGTGGGTCTAGTACACCGGAGCCATTCTCGACCGAGGTACTACCTGCATTTGCGAATCATGTGCGTGCTAGATCCGTGATGCGTGATTCAAATGTACATCACGAATTGCAAGCAGATCTAGTCAAACACATATGGGCAAAGTTTGGAATGTTTCGTGATTAAATAGTTTGTTTGTGAGTTGAGTCTATTGTACTAACTAAGTTATGTGTGTTTCATTTAGATGTGTTGTGTGCTTAGTGTATTGTATTGCATTTTAATTTTTTTTGGAATTTTATTTGTTTTAATAATGACTATCCCTATATCTGTATTTATTATTTGGAAGAAAGAAAAAAAATTAATTAAGAATATAAAATTAGAAAAATAAAATTAAAATGCATTATTAAATTAGAAAAAAAATTAACATAAATTATATAACTCTTACTTATTTTAATTTAATTTCAATCGATAATTGTTATTAATATGTAATCACAAAAACAAAAACATAAAAGAAAATAAGAATATGAAATAAGAGTTGTGGGGTAGGGTGTTGAATTTTATTAAACAAAACCATTGTAGTGAGTAAAAGTTGAATGGGTGTTGAATTAATAAGTGGAAGAGAGAAGATGATGTGGAGTGTTAAAAAGTGAAAAAGGAGGGTGTTGAAACTATTGTAGATAGTCTAAGCGGTACTGCAGCTTTGACGTGTCCACTACCCCATGATTTTTTTTTTAGATAAGTCAAATTGTATTCATTGGGGTACAAGAGATACCTCACCCATTACATTACAACATTTTATACACCTTCAAAAATTAAACTTTCTAATGGTCAACGTCCCGTTGATTTAGGGAGGAGAGTTTCATTTCACTAATAATAAAAAAATGTATATTGTTGTTGTTTTGTAAAAGTTGTCTATGAAAACAACTTACTTCTTACTAGTGTAACTAATTTGTAGTGTGATGCGGTCCACGTGCCTAGAGAGAGACACTCCGTCTTCTCTCTACCCGTGCCGCCCCCCCTCCCGAAACCCTAGTTTCGTGGCGGCTTGCTCCCAGCTTGCTAGGTTTCCCCCCTCCCTTGTGGCGGATCTCTCTCCCTACATGTTGGGGCTCTTTTCCTGCTCCTTTTCCACGGTTCTCTTCCCTCATCATTCCTCTACCCTCACCACACCCCTCCCACACCTGCATCCCAAAACCCATCGCACCTTCAACCTTGGTCCTCCTTCATCCAACCTTCCATCTCTCACAAATCCGATGGTCAAGCTCTGCTCCAGTGCATCGATCCTGCGTGTTGTACCTCAAGGTAAGTATTTATTTCCCCTGTTTGTTACCTCAGATCCTTTCCTTGCTCTGTTTAACCGGCCACCACCTGAACCTCCACCACCATTTGTGGCTCTGAAGGAAGAGAACTCTCCCACCTACCTTGCTGATACGAACGGGAACCCCTTTCTCTGCTTTCGTATGTCTGAAACCCCTCCCTCGGCCTTGATCCCAATCCGGCCACCCCCTAAGCCAACTTGGTTCATTTATAGATCATCAGTGACAGTGATTGATTTTGGTGCGATAGAATGGATTTTAATTTGTGTTCTAAGTTGGATGAAATTCTCAGGTTGTTATAATCAATTTTGGTTTTGTGTTGTGTCCTCGGTATCTTTGGAACTGGACATTGATCTTTTGGCTTCTAGTTTTAGAAAGCTCTATGCAGGTACCTTGATGGTCATCAACACTTTCAGCTTCCCCTCTCTCTGTCAAGCTACTTCTGATCTTGTGGTGTGGTTGGACCATCGTGAGACCACACATAGTCGATTTGTGCGTATCCTAGCTAAAGAAATGATCCGTAACTGGATAGAACCAAAGACTGTGGATTCTCCTCCATATATGGTCATCTACCATTGGCGGATGTTGTTTGCACGGTTGAGAGGGCTAACTATTTGTTTTGATGTCTATCCATTGTGGCTTACATTGTACTTGTCTATTAATGCAAATGTGTTGTATGTTCTAACTAATAGGAGCAACTCGAAAACGTGGCTGGGGTATGTCCCAACACAATTTGATCATCCTGAATGTAATCTTCTTTCTCAATTAATAGAATGAGATATGTTTCCCGTCAAAAAAAAAAAAAGTTGTCTATGAATGTTACTCTTCAGACATATGTAGTTTGAGTAGGCATTACAACAGAGCGGGTCGGGTGGGTTTTGCATTCCCATTCCCATCTCAAACGAGGTTGTGTTTCTCGTGCGTATCCGTTTTTGTCATTAATTTTTTAAAAAAATTATATTTATGATAAATCATAATTATTATTGTTTTTTCGAGCGGGTTCGGAGCAGGTATCGACATCCTCAAACCCGTCCCTTTCCTTCGGTCAAGTTAGTCATTTTTTTAAAAAAAAAAATCCACCGACTTTAACATACGCTACACTTACCGTTAACTACTGACGCGACGTCTAATGTGACATTTTGACTAAGCAATTCATTAATTTACATGGCTTTTCTTTTTTTCTTTTTAAAATCAATTACATGGCATTTACATATATATATATATATATATATACTAGTAAGGTAATTCATTTGTTTAGACACCGTAAGGTAATTACTTCAACTATTTTAAATACTTATATAATAGTAGGAAATTAAATTTAGATTTATATATATATATATATATATATATATATATATATATATATATATATATATATATATATATATTATAATTTCAAATGAGATGTGGCGTTTTGTCCAGGAAAGGTTTTTGTTTCCTATCTTATAATGTTTTGTAATAATTAAATAAAGAAAAATTAATATAAAAGTATTCAAACAAAGTACGAAAACGAATATTGAAACTGATGAAAATATGATTATCATCTAATGTATTCTGAATGAGTATATAGAAAAGAACATTACAATTACTAATGCCGGAAGGAAAATGATATACGATAAAAAGTTATCATCTATTTTGTAATATATCCTTCATAATTTGTTTTCGCTAAGCGTGTGAACCTGTGGGAATTCGATTTTATTGTTATAAGCAACACGGGTATACATCTCATTTTATCATGAAATTTTAAATTATTTTTTCACACCTTTAAAAATGCAGTTGTATGTTTTCGTATGTTATATGACACGATGATTTCTTTGTACACCGTCTTTTATCCATTCATTATGGTATATAATATATATGTTTATACATTTATTTATTTTTATATATATAGTGAGTATTTTTTTATTGTGAGTCTTTATCCCTGGTTTGACATTTTTTGTATATATTTCAGCGAATTAACTTTCTTAGGTGGAGCCAAGTGTAAGTGAGAAGCTGATGTGGAATAAAATCGTTGATGATATAATTAATGAAGTGTCATAATAGGGATAATATATATGTTTATACATTTATTTATTTTTATATATATAGAAAGTATTTTTTATTGTGAGTATTTTTTTATAATCTTGTCCTGAAGAATTTTTTTATATGGGTTCTTAAATAATTTTTTTATAGTGAGTATTTTTATCTATAAATTATCATCCTACTTTTGCCAATATAGTGAGTATTTTTTATATTATTTGACTATTTAAATGTTAATTTCAATTTAATATATGTATATTCCATATTGCGAAAGAACCCTTATGGTATTTTGTATATTCCTATAAAGATACTATAAACGGGGAAAATCAAACTAACACTTCAGGAGATTATTAGAATATGAAAAATCTAGTCTTATTCGTAGATGCAATCTTTATATAAAAATCTTTAAGATTATATAAAGATTAATATCTAAAAACCTAAATAGTAATACATAATATGTCTATTAATTGATGATAATTTAATTAAACTCATTAGTCATCAAATTTAAATCAAATCCCTAAATATAAAATAGGTACCTTAAATATTTATATAATAGTAGGAAATTAAATTTAGATTTATATATATATATATATATATATATATATATATATATATAAATATAATTATATATTATAATTTCAAATGGATGTGGGGTTTTGTCCAGGGAAATATTTTGTTTCTTGTCTTATAATGTTTTGTAATAATTAAATGAAGGAAAATTAATATAAAAGTATTCAAACAAAGTACTAAAACGAAAATTGAAACCGATGAAAATATGATTATCATCTAATGTATTCTGAATGAGTATATAGAAAAACACATTACTATTACTAATGCCAGAAGGAAAATAATATACGATAATAGAATGTCTCATCTATTTTGTAATATCTTCTTCATAATTTGTTTTCGCTAAGCATGTAAACTTGTGGGAATTTGATTTTATTGTTATAAGCAACACAAGTATACATCTCATTTTATCATAAAATTTAAAGTATTTTTTGGCTCCTTTAAAAATGCAGTTGTATGTTTTCGTGTGTTGTATGACACGTCGATTTTTTTGTACACCGAGCTATATAGGTAGCCGACTTGGTTAAGAATTGCACTAAATTAAAGAGGGGATGAGTTCGATTCCCTGCTTTGACATTTTTGGTATTTATTTCAGCGAATTAACTTGACCAAGCCAACTAAGGTGGAGATCCAAGTGTAAGTGAGAAGTTGATGTGGAATAAAATTGTTGATGATGTAATTAGTGACGTGTCATACTATGTGGATGGTGACATGCAAGATCCATGATTATATATAATAGAGATAGAGATATAAAATAATGTATCAAGGTTTTTATTTAAAATAACAATGAAGAATGGTTTAAGAATAATGTGTTACGCTTATGAAACAACAGAGCTAGGTAGCCGACTTGGTTAAGGATTGCACTAAATTCAGGAGGGGATGGGTTTGATTCCCTGCCAAAATTGTTGATGATGTAATTAGTGACGTGTCATACTATGTGGATGGTGACATGGAAGATCCATGGTTATATATAATAGAGATAGAGATATAAAATAATGTACCAAGGTTTTTATTTAAAATAACAATGAAGAATGGTTTAAGAATAATGTGTTACGCTTATGAAACAATAGAGCTAGGTAGCCGACTTGGTTAAGGATTGCACTAAATTTAGGAGGCGATGGGTTCGATTCCCTACTTTGACATTTTTGGTATTTATTTCAGCGAATTAACTTGACCAAGCCAACTTAGGTGGAGATGATCCAAGTGTAAGTGAGAAGCTGATGTGGAATAAAATTGTTGATGATGTAATTAGTGACATGTAAGCTGATGTGGAATAAAATTGTTGATGATGTAATTAGTGACGTGTCATACTATGTGGATGGTGACATGGAAGATCCATGGTTATATATATACTAGTTTGCAGGACCCGTGCCAGCACGGGTAAATAACTTCAGCTGATAAATATATTATGATCTTCACGTAATAGATACCTCGACACCGTTAATTCGCCTATTAGCAGATGTGCCTTAGAGGAGAGGTTTTGTTGTTTTTTTTTTGTTCATAGAGTACAATAACACCAATCATGCATTCAACTGTAGAAGACTCTTATTCTGTGATAAGTTGAGGAAAAACCAGTTCTGACACAATTTTAGTCTTGTATAATGTAAGTTCTGTGGTAGCGTAACATCAAAATTAAATGCAGATATAGGTCTTTTTTAAACATTGTGGGTGAAGCTACACCCACTCGATTTGTTATTAGGATACTATGGTGATATGATACCTTTGTAAGAATGAGAGACTGCTTAGAGTAAATGTCATTGCAAAGCAGTATATTAAGAATGATTTGTTGTAAAATAAGTGATCTCAGTATGAAAGTCACACACAAAAAACAACTTCGCATTTTCTTTAAAATCTCTAACTACTAATCTATATGTATCACATACATGAATCACTGTATTTCCAAAAACACAAATGTATGTGTATTAATAAACAAAATAATGGACTGAAGAAAGAGATAAAATAGTGAGACCTTAATGTTTCAAGTGGAGTTAATTTGTATTTATAGTTTTGGATAGACCAGCCCCGGGGTAATTTCGTCATTTACATCTAACTTATTCTTCAATACCACTGCCACCGATCCAGCATCATAGTTGTTTATCTTCCACTTTCCCCTTTTGAAACCCTCGACAGAAACGCTTTTCCTTTTTTTTCATGAGTCTCAAAGATCACCCACTGGTTCGTTACCAAGATGAGAGGTCGATGGTATCCGATGTGACGACGATCATGCTCAGTTCCTCCACATGCTCAGTTCCTCCACATGCTACAGTGTATGAATTCAATTGACAAAAGGTACGTTGATAGATTAAATTATCTGAGTTCAACGTTGCTATCATTCAGATATTTTGCGTTTGTGCGTTTACCGTCAATTTGTACTTTCATTCAGATATAGATTAAATTATCTGCATCATCATTAATTTGGGTTAAACAGTGTATGTACAATTTGGGGTTCAACGTTACTTTCATTCAGATATAGATATAGATCAAAAGGTGCGTTAAACAGTGTATGTACTTTCATTCAGATATAGATTAAATTATCTGCATCATCATCAATTTGGGGTTTTCGTTCTCCCAAACAAATCGAATTGGGAGTTGCTATATTGTGCGTTTACCAATAGTTATCTGTAGTTTGATTTCAGTAACCCCCGATTTGAAGTTTGATTTCATAAAACCCCAATTTGAAGTTTGATTTCATTAAACCATTACGAATAATGAATGTATTTTGTTACGACAACAAATTCAGGTTCCATCATAGCTGGTTCCGTGGCCATCGATATGGGATATTTAGAACCAGTTGGTGGCCCCAATTTCTTCGTTGTTGTATTCTTTTCCAAGGTATCAACTTCAATACTGTCTCTTAGTTAAATTAATACCGACCAGTTAATAACGTTTTGACACAACGACGGGAATTTTAAGAATTATTAGACTGACTTGCCTTTTAAATATTTGGTCCTAAATCTATTTTTTTTTGTTTCAGATGGTAGAACGGATGCGATGGTGCTGCCGAAAAACATGGATGGGTTGTTTGTTTTTGGTATAGATATACGGTAAGTCATTTTTCAATGTCAAATCCCTCAAATTACTTAAGAATCCCAATATTTCTCGGTACATGTCCAACTAAAAAGGGTGGTTTTGTTACGGGTAATTTGTAGGTTATAGCCGAGCTTAAGAGTGCGTTTGTGCGTAGAAATTGAAACATATGATTGTGAAAGCCGAAACACATGTTCTGAAGCACCACTTGCAAAATTCCCTTAAGATGCTTCGAAATCGAATTTGTTCAGTTAATTTCCATTCAACAGTAACATTTAGCCTTTGGATGAAGTTATTTAGTTGCACCCTTTGTAAAATACCATGTTTGGGTAGAATAACAAAATAGGATTATTTGTTATGTTTATCAACCACGTACCCAATCATGTGTTCTGAAGCACTGAACATATTCTATTCAATAACCACAATTTGAAAATTGTGTTTAAATACCTTAAAAATATTGAGCACACCACAAATAAATTTTGTGTGTTAGCCCCCTTTTCTCCTCTTGCTTTGAAAATTTTGGTGATGGATTGAAGTGGTGGTGGTTGTGGGTGGGAAGGGATGATGGTGGTTGTTGCTATTGTTGCGCTAATGTACCTTTGATAGTTTGAATGAATGTTCATTTGTAGGTAGTTCATCACAAAAATAGACTTGTTTGATCATTAAATCTGATCGCCTACTTGAGAGTTATTGTAAATGAATGCTTGTAATGGACATCGATCGAGCTACATCTTTGCGCCTACACAACTGATATATCCGAGACAGAGGTAATAGATTGGTCCAAAGTGCTTTTTAAAATGTGTACGGATATAATGCATGTTGGGTTGCCTTGGTAGCATAGTGGATGACTTGCTTGTTTTTGATATAGAGTCATGTTTGAAATTTTTATGCTTGTTGGGTTGCAAGGGGATGTTATGTCCGATTTCAATAATGCTTGTTGGGTTGCATTGACACCGTTGAAGTTGTTGAAATTGTATTATCTAATCTAATATAGATTTCAAACACAATGTTGACTATTTTTTTTAGATTAATGTTGATTATTTTTGTAATTAGAAGATGCTTATTTGTGTAACTCAAACCTATAAGTAAGTGAGAAGCTGACGTGGAATAAAATTGTTGATGATGTAATTAGTGACATGTAAGATGGTGTGGAATAAAATTGTTGATGATGTAATTAGTGACGTGTCATACTATGTGGATGGTGACATGGAAGATCCATGGTTATATATATACTAGTATAATTAACCCGTGCCAGCACGGGTCGAAATTCATTTGTTTAGACACCGTAAGATAATACCCAAGAGCACTTGGATGAGATGGTAAGGGTCTCTTCCAGCTTAACCAAGGTCCTGGGATCGAATCTAGCCTTGGGCATGCAGCGGTGTTAAATCTCTTGAGGGAGAGCTTTGCCGCCAATTGTGGTCCTACCCGGCTCGAGGGATTAGTCTCTGCAATTGCGCGCAGAGAGGATACCCTTTTATACCAAAAAAGACACAATAAAGATAATTACTTCAACTATTTTAAATATTTGTATAATAGTAGGAAATTAAATTTAGATTTTTATATATATATATATATATATATATATATATATATATATATATAATAATTTTGAGATCCCGTGAAATCAAACAATACTTTAGTAGTGACAACCCATAAATAAAAATACTTTAAAAACTACATAAGTACTAATCAAATAATACTTTAGTAGTGACAACCGCAGATGTATATAATTTGTGGGTATTTTCATATTGAGATGTTATTACAACAAGAATTACTTATAAATATTATACGGTCTAAAATAGTATTAGTAAATAGTAACTTACAAATATATAGCAAATATACCTTTGCATAAGGACATGTAGTTTGCTTTTGACTAAGCTGATTGACGTTGACAACCGTAGGATCAATGTTCTCTGTCATCTTGTTTATTCTCTCTACTTGTTTTCTAAGTGCAGCGTAGTGAATAGAAGAATATTAAGCACAAACGTTATAAACTACAAATATACTGATCGATCAAAGTTGTATATTGATTCTAATTGTATGTGCATCAAGCTGAATACAAAAATATGTGACAAACATTTTTAATATATAACATTATTTATAAGATGGGAATTAAAAAAGGTTGAAATGGATAAAATTACTCATATTTAATATTGATCTTTTCTGTTGGCAATGATTTTGGTCTAGTCCCCTCCTTCGCTTTTCTCTGTTTTTTTTTTCCTTTTTTATTAATAAATTCGGGCAATCTGTCCATTTGTTAAAAAAACTCATATTTAATAATATTCTAGTTAGTAAATATATAGAATAAAATCTATGGAATGTGATACAAAATATTAGATGGTAAATAAATATAATATATAAATGTAATATATAATAACAAATATACATGTATCAAAATAAATAATAAATGGATATAAAAAGTAGGTAAAAGTTTTGCAATAAAAGAAATAATAGGATAAACATTATGTAATATGCATTATATGTAATATGTTAGCTTTATTAATATGAAATTGTGTTAGCTCAGGTGATTAGGAGGTGATAGTGTGGGGAATGGGTTCGATCCCTAGCACCTCACATCGCTTTTTTGATATATTTCAAATAACATGAGGTGGATTTAATTGAAATGCTTGACATATTTATTGACGTGGTGATTAGGTGGATGCCTATATAATTTGTACATATGAGTAAAAACAAAAGCCATGGTCTAATCAAATTGAGGGCTTTGAATTATGTAATGATCATCATTATAGGAATATAACATAATGAGTTGAAAAGTAATCACAAAGATACCCAAGTATCTACACATTATAGCACGGGTTTTTGCTAAATTTCTTTGTGTAAATGACTAATAACTTTTTACGCATTTATTAGGAAACCTCTTTATAAACACTCATGATCAGCTTTCTTTTTTAAGTGTATATAGCTTGCCCACCACGCGAGAATCGAACTGGAGTACTGAGTTGACCCCATGTCTCGTGGAGGCTTATGCCAATGGACCTGTATCTGAGCTTATGCATAAAATGAAAGAAAGCATAAATATCACTCAATATCATTCAACAAATTAAGTTAATATTCACTTAGGTTAGGTCTAATTGGAACAATCTTGCCTTTGAAGGATGCGAATGAGCAAAACTTCAACATAAAATTTCCTCTCTTGATTAATGATGATCAAATGAAAATATGCTAAACATAATCAAAATCAAGTAAATTCTATTGTGAAAAAGTGCATTACAAAGTGAAAAATTAGAGACTTCCCATTATTCTCTTCTTCTACTCTACTTCAACATGTTTCCCTTTCTATTCTAAATATCTATCCTTCCATTTCATTGGCTTGCCAACACCTTTCCTCCAATGAAATCTCGACCCTTTCACATGCCTCTTGCTTTCCAAGATACAATTATACCAAGGACAACTCTTGTATTATTTCATACATTTCCAAGAGTACTAATAACTTTTCTAGGGACCTCATGCTTTTGCCTATTGCGTCTCAAAGCTAAGTAGCATATAGACACATTAATTGTAGTCATCTCAATAAATTGAAATCTGGAATAGCAAGGAAAACAATTAACTTTGGTGTCGATTCATGGTTTATATATAATTAATATATATATATATATATATATATATATATATATTCATTTTCTTCATCCCATTTTTATTAAAGCTAAACCCTAAATTAAAAACACGCATCTTCATCTCTATTTTTGTTAAAGCTGAATCCTAAATTAAAAACAATCATCTTCATCATCATCCTCATTTTTGTTATAGTTGAACCCTAAATAAAAACGCTCATTTTCATCTTCATTCCCATGGCAGTTGTGGTTTGTATTTCGCCATTGATGTATTTCTTGAGAGGCATTAATGGTTTATTTTTTCTTGACCAATGAAGAGAGATGAGAGGGTGCATCTCTATTAGTGATTAGTTGAACTATCTTTTGCATAGAACTTTCTCCCTGTATAGCGAGCATAGAGTGTATAATCTGGGGTAGTAAAGGTGATCAATGGTGTTTATCATGGTTGGATGTTGTCTGTAGATTATGATCAATTGTAAAAATATCTAGATGTCTAAACTAATATATATTATGTTTAAATAGGGTGTTTTGTTCAAATGGATACAAATGTGATACAAGAGAATAATGTACTCGGGTTATATCTTAATTAGAAGAATTGTGTTTGTATTCGTTTGATATTTATTCGACAATAATTTTTTAATAAACTACTATTTTTAAGATTAAAAAAATTAGATTAAAATTTGAAATCATTTTTACTAACTCTATATCCCGTGCATCACATGGGTCAAAAGTCTAAGTATTGGACAGGGAGAAAATATTTTGCAATCAATTTGGTGATGGGGATGAGGACCATGCACTACAAAAAAAAACGAGGATTAGCGACGGAATTAGCGAGGGAAATTTTGTCCCTCGCAAAAACAGACATTTGCGATGGAATTGCAAGTCCCTCGCTAATGTGACCATTAGCGAGGGAATTAGCAACGGAAATGAGATGTCTGGCTGATTTGACTGAGTAGCACGTTTTTTTAGGCAGTTAGCGACGGAAATTTCAAGTCCCTCGCTAATTGACTGACATTTTTGCAGGATTCTGACCCATGGCAGTGGCTTGGGAAATGCGAGGATTAGCGAGGGACAGTCCCTCGCTAATTCCCTCGCTAACTGTAATATATTTTTTTATAATAATCCGAACCACCTCTTCTCTCTCTCATTTACACTCTTCTCTCTTCTTCTCTCTTCTTCTCCTCCTCCACTCTCTTCTTCTCCTCCACTCTCTTATTCTCTTTTCTTCTCTTCCACCACCACCACCAACCACCACAACCACCACTCTCTTCTTCTCTTTTCACTCCACTCTCTCTCATTTACTCTCTTCTTCTCTCTTCTTCTCTTCCACTCTCTTCTTGCCTTTTCTTCTCTTCAACCACCACACCACACCACCACCACTCTCTTTCCTTCTCTTCCACCACCACCAACCACACTACCACCACCACCACCACCACCACATAGATCTCACGACCACCACTACCACCACCACCACCACATAGATCTCACTCTCTTTCTCCCTTACTCTTCTCCTTCTCCTTCTCTCTCTACGACACCACCACCACCACCACCACCACACCACCACCACTCTCACTCCTCTCTCTCTCTGGATATATTGGTTATAATAATAATAATAATAATAACAACAATAATAATAATAATAATAATACTAATAATAATAACAACAGTAATAATAATAATAATACTAATAATAATAATAAATAAATAAAAACTGATCAGATTGAGAAGCGTGCGATCGAGTTGGGAAGCGTCTTTGTCGCGATTAGCGAGGGAATTAGCGAGGGACTGTCCCTCCCTAATTAGCGACTGACACAAATTCCGTCGCTAATTGCCATTAGCGAGGAGGATATTAGCGACCGAACTGGTCCCTCGCTAATTCCCTCGCTAATGGCAATTAGCGACGGAATTGGGCCTTTTAGCCACTAATATTTCCCTCGCTAAACCCAATGTTTTTTGTAGTGATGTCTCTGTGCGGACGAGAGAGAAGGAAAACTTCTCATGATGGGGATTGGGGCGGAGAAAAGTTTGTGGAACGGGGACGGGACCTACCATACCCCTAAGGATAAGTTTGTGGGACGAGGATAAGGACTATGCCCCCATGGGATAGGGGCGGTGGAGTAAGACTTCAAATATCGACAGAGATTCGTGGCAGGGTCGGGGATGGAGAAAAGTTTGGATTGATGGGACGACGATTGGGCATGTACTCCCCACCTTAATATAAGTGAAACAAATTTTTGACGTATAACTATGTGACAATCACTATTAGCTATATTAATTGTTACTTATTTTATAAAATATTATATAAAAATAAAACAAGCAACAATTATATATTTTTGTAGTGTTTTGAAATATTTTTACCCTTTTACTATGCTATAACGTTAACTAATTTTGGTATATGTAGATGTCAAATGAAGATAGCTGGAAAGCAAAAGACGGATGGGAAAACACATTCTTTTACAATGCTTCACCTATATGTGTTTGGGTTTAATATGTTCTACAAAATTGCTCTTTAATGTTTCATCAATTAGTTTTGATACATCTAAAATAATTTTGAATATTATTTATGTTCTCATTTACGATACCTTAACGTATCAGTAATGACTCCCTTTGACATTGTTGTGTAATTCTCCTATAGTTTTGTTTGCTGATGAATCATGTTATATAGAAATTTTTGAAAGTACAACTACAATAATTTTGACAAACGTTGTACAATTTTATGGAAAAATAATAGTTGGTTAAAAAAAAAGAAATACCACACAATTAAATAAATTGCTTAGTCAGAAATTCCACTTAAGATGCCACGCTAGAAGTTAACGGCCAACGTGGCGTCTGATGGAGTCATTAGACGAAAATGCTAAAAAAAGGACCACTTTGACACATATTTGAAACATAAATGACCAAAGTGGGAGAAAAAAATAATAGTTATTACTTTTGGTCAAAGATATTGCAATTTGGCCTAATAAATATATATTTATTACTTTTACAATAAAAATTATTTTAAGATTATTTACAGATACTATTAAAACTAATAAATATTGTTTTTTTAATGGAAATCTCTATTTTTTTAAGAATATTTTTAATTATTTATTATTTCATTCTACCTATTTTTCTCTCTTCAGAAAATAGTTAAAGATATCATTGACAAAATAATAGTTAATGATGTTCCCCTACGTTCCTAATCTTTGGTATTTTTGGATTGCCGCAAACAAATTAAGGTACAATTTTGTGTTAGATTTTTTTTGAAGCAAATTAATTTTTGTTAGCTAAGTACTAGAATACCCTCTTTTTAGTTGTCTTTGGATAATTTAACTCAAAATAAAAGAGTTAAAACACTCAATAAATATGAAGAGTACGTTGTGTTTTTTATAGTACTTGTTTTGAGCCAAACACAAAAGGCCAAGCGTATCAAAGATTAGGAACGGAATGAGTATTAAGCTTTGAAAACAACAAGTAAAATGAATTAAAAGTATTTTTTTAAGAAAAAATGCATTGTGAATACCATTAATGTTGTTACCCTCTTAAAGTTATTTTAGAAGTTCATCACTACTTATTTTTTGGTAAACATTTATTTAGGTCCTTAAATGTGTGAAACACTATCACTATAATCTGAATGTATCGGGATTACAAACATGTGTTCAAGTGTTTCTTTAGTACGCCATTTTGGTTCTCAAATGTGTTTTTTTAGTTATTTTGGTCCTCAAATGTGTTTTTTTATAAATAATTTAGTCCTAAAATTACTAAAAAAAGGGACACATTTGACACATTCAAGAACTACAATGACAATGTCCTACACATTCAGAGACCAAAAATCACTATTTACTCTTTTTTTGACAATATGTGTTGATTTCTATGATTATTTTTTTGGTTAACGTGTTATTGGTGCGCAGTGTCTATCAGATTTTTTTGATACGTAGACGAAGTGGTCACAACCACTAGAAACTCACACACACAACTGTGAGGTCCCGGGCAGTGGCGAAGCCAGGATTTTTCTAGAGCCTGGGCAAGAAAATTTCTCGCCAATTGACATATGACATAATTTAGACTTGATCGTTGATCTTGTTGCGTAATTTAGACTTGATAATCTTCATTGCTGAAAAAGCTCTTTCAACGGATCTTTGTCGACGACACCAGAATAAAGAAAGCCAACTCAATGAGTTTGTAGACCAATGGAAATACCAAATGTTTCTGAGTTTGAACCATCTTCATAGCCAAACTTTCAAGACATGAGAAGCAATTCAGTACATTGTTACTTCCTTCACTAAACCGGTGATCCATCTCCACACACAAAGGGCGAACTTGAATGAATTATTAGGGAGCCAAAAGTAATCAAATAATATAATAGAAATATTAAATTTACAAACAAAATTAGTTTTCTGAAAATCATATTTTAATTGGACAATAAATACTCAATTTTTGACAAAATATAGTGCCTTGGTTAATAAATTAAAAAATTTGTGTTTTTCAAAAGGTAACTTTGATTTTTTAATCATAAATACGATTGAATTTATTTTATACTATGAAAATATATATTGTCACCAAAAATAAATGCAAAACAATTAACAAATATTGTAAAAAACATTTTGATTGCAACACACATACATCCCACACCTCACCGCTACTATACTTGAAAAATAATAAAATGTAAGCATTGCAAAATTTAAGAAAGCTGAGGTTCGAACTCACACTTTCGAATACAACACAAATACAAAACAATGAACATCTTACCGCTGCGCTGAACCATTTGTTGTGAAACATCTTGCAAACGAGATATATATTATATATTCTTATTAGAGAAAATCAGCTATTAGGTTGGGGGCTTTACAAACAAAGTAGAAGTTGAGCCCGGGCGCGTGCCCGGGCTAGCTGGGCCCTAGAATCGCCCCTGGTCCCGGGTTTGCAGTCAAGCTAGGCCTTACAGATCAGTGTCTATCAATTTTGCAATTTCGGCAATTGCCAGTCAAGCTAGGCCTTACAGATCAGTGTCTATCAATTTTGCTGGTGACTAATCTCCGTCTGGGAACATGACTAATCACAAAAAGACAAAGTAGAACAGTTTTCTCAGTTTTTTTTTAAATAAAACATTTACGCGCTGACGCGTCCTGACTGTCACGCTGACACGTGTCAGCTTTTTTATTTTTCAATTTTTTTTGTTAGTTTTTTTCCAATTTTTATTTAATAAAAATTATTATTTCCTGTAAGCTTTTTTCCCAATTTTTTAAAAAATTACTTTTTCTGTCAGTTTTTTTTTTCAATTTTTTTCAAAAAAAATCTGTTTTACATCTGTTTTTTAAACTAAAAAAATAATTATGTTATGAATATTATTATTATATAGTGGATGTCCATCCTTCTCCCCATCTCCTCATGTAGTGGATTTTGATGATTGTCTTCTCACTTACTATTCCACTCCCTATAAATAGGGTTCATATGTTAGTGTAAATTGATACTTTTGAAGAGCATAATGAAAAGACTCTATCATTATCTTCTTCTCCCTTATTCATCTCTATTCTCTTATATGATGTCTAGTGTTTGTTCTTACTCAAGTTTTGGTTATTTTCATAACACGTTATCAGCATGAAGCTCTACCATAATCATCTTCAGGTTCTATTACAAGAATAATTTGTCATCTTCTTCTTCTTCTTCTTCTTCTTCTTCTTCTCACTATTATTTATTTGTCATCTTATTTTATGTTTTATCTCATTTTCTATTTATTTATCATTGTTGATGAAAATTTGTTATATAACTCCTGAAGAACGATAAATTCATTATCCGTGCATCCCTGGAGGATTGCACAAAGAAGGATTGTGGTATAATTCCTGAAGAACTATGTATCATTGTTTATGATATAGATCTTGAAGAACTTAAAAAAATTAATATCCAAGCATCCCTGAAGGATTATTGTATAGTTCCTGAAGAACTAATGATTTGGTTATTGTAAAGAATACTCACAAACCACTCAATGAATTGAAGTTCATTCCCAGAAGTGAATGACTCACATCATAATTTTGGTATAAAAAAAGTTGTGGTGATGACCATTGATGTGGTAAATGTTATCATTATCCTATTTAAGTGTCATTCTTTCTTTTGCTTGGAATTTCAAATAAAAATGTTGCATGAAAAAAAAGGGGAATAAGAAGGGTTGATTGTATGACTAGATCCTAAAGAACTATACACTTTTAAGTTCTAAAGAGTTTATATATTTGTTTAGCAAATATAGTTCCCTACTGAGAGAGAGACTTTCTATACACTTTATTTTTCTTATTTTGAGTAGCAAATATAGTTTTCTACTGATATATTTTTTCTTCGAGAAATTATATTTTATGCAACTCCTAAAGTTTGATCTTTGTAGGCATATAATATTGTAGAGACTTAATTTTCGCATGTCAATCTTTTATCATATTTATTTTATTTTAGAATAGAATGAGTACTGACACTAGCATCAATAATGGAGAAATGTGTTTCGCTAATAGTGGAACTACCCATATAATTTCAAAGGATAAAAAAATTATTTCTCCGGAAGAGCTAATATACTGTTATCCGGGGGAACAAATTTACAGATTGAGAATGCATTATATTCCCCTACGTCTCATAGAAATTTATTAAATTTCAAAGATATGCATATAAATAGAAATCATATTGAAACGAGAGATGAAGGAGATATTGAATATTTTTATATAGCGTACATATTTTGATAAAATAAGTGTAGTGGAAAAATTGTCTACTTTTTCCTCTGATTTGTACTACACTTATATATGTGCAATTGAAGCACATATGTTGTTATAAACTAGAAGTTACATAGATAATAATTTAGTTGTTGGCAAGATCGGTTGGGTCATCCCGAGTATATTATGATGCGAATAATAAATTTCTATGTGAACTTGTATTGAAGAGTCAGTAGTTTCTTCAATCTACTAATTCTTGTGTTCACTAATTCCCAAAGGAAGTTGGCAATTTGAGAATAATAAATCTCATATTTCTAGAACTGATATAAGGTGATACTTGTAAACAAGTATACTAATCACGTGGACTATTTAGATATTTGAGGTTTTAATTGATGCATCAACTAAATGACCACATATATATATATATATATATATATATATATATATATATATATATATATATATATATATATATATATATATATATATATATATATATATCATAACTATATTAATTCAGAGTTTTACACGTCAACGTCACATAGGACCAATGAAAAAATGACACACACATCTCAAAGAAAATACGTGGCACGCCAACTCATTTTACACACTTACGGTTTCAAAGATAAATAAAAAAATATGCCTTTAATTTAAAAGTCAATCACCGGTTTCAATCCATTCAATCAATCTGCGATTTACAATTTAAAAATATTCCTATGCCTTTAAATGCATTTAATCAAATGATTTTAACGGAATTACATTATGGCCTTTAATTACACTCGAATCCTATGCATTTACATCCTATGCGTTTATATATTAAACTTGCGGTTTTAAAATTAAAATCAACGGTTTATAAATAAATTCCTTCCAAAGATAGACAATCCTTTTAATTTTAATTATAACACCATAACCAAAACCCCAAAATAGTGGATCCTGTAAAATACAACGCTTTCCTCCCAACTTGCAGAGGAAGCTAACCTAATTAAATAAAATCCACATTCAGCTTATTTAAATTCATATCCACATTCCTCCCACTTTACATTTTCTTGCGCATAAAATCCACATTCAAATGCATAATAACTGCAGCTAAAATTAGTCTTCTCCTTCTTTGGCCAATACATACCGGTTCGATCTGGTCTCATATACACATCACGCACTTCTTCTCGTGACTTTCAGAATATGGTCGCACCATATTCGCCTTCTCTCGCTTCGAATATTGCTATCTCAGATATTGCTCATTATCAACAATCATGAATTTATATCAAACAGATTTGGCTAATCTAAAAGAGGTTCTATTATTTATAGAGATAAAGGTGACATTGACAAAACTTTAACTGTGTATCCTATCTGTATGTTACTCTTGATCAACAATTATGAAGTTCCAATAAGTTCAGTAACTTTGGCAAACCAAATGACAATGAACAAACATTGCTATATAACAAACATTGATATATACTTTTACAATTGATGAATTTGTCTACGATTGATAGAAAAATATCTTAATTTGAGAATTGTGGTATAGTACATGATATAACAAACATTGATATATACTTTTACAATTGATCCACCTCCTAATAATAATTTTCATGATATAATACCTATGTAACAAAAATATCTATATACCTCTACAATTGATGATGATGTAAGTTACTGCTGGTATTAATAATATCTGATATATTTTTCAAAACATAAAATATGTAAAAGGAAAAATCGATATGATTTTCAATAATGTGTGTGTCATGCTGATTATTGGATTTCAAAACACCCTTTTAATGTTAATTATAACACAATAAACAAAACCCCCAAATTAGTGGATCCTAATGTCACTCCTAATTTTTGGCTGATATTTAAATCCGATTGAAAGTAGCAACCAAGACATAATTTAGCTGCTATATATAAGTGCATTCACCTATTGAATAAAATTCACCAATCTTATATATAAGTGCATTCTCCAGGCAAAACTTTATTCCTTCCAAAGAAATAAAGAAATAAAGAATCATTTCTAAAAGATACTTAGCAGTTGACATTGGAAAATAATCAATTATATAGTTTTTGGTAATCAAAAGACACGATCCATAGCAAATAAAGCATTGAATTGAACTCAAGATTTGGTCGCAAACGATTTGGAAGACACGAAGTCAACATCCTTGCCCTATTGAATAAGCAATTTCTCTTAATTTAATGACAATTAGTGGTGCAAACCAACAAAATGCAAACACAAAAGTGACATTATAAATATTTTCTCACTTCCCATCTTCATGTTTTTAAGCTTTCCTCACCTTATAATTGCAAAAGTATAAAAAACTTGAACAAATCAGAAACCAAGAATAAGAAAATACCCATATCAACATATTGTGACTTAACGATAACAGATGGAAAAAAATTAGAAAGCAAAGATAAACAACCATCTTTGCACACCATAATCATGAATGATTTTTCAAACGTTTCAGCAAACGTTTCAGAAATGTGGATCCCATAGTAATTTCTCCTTTAAAAATCCCATCAGAAATGGTAAACCCGTGCCAGCAAACGTTTCAGAAATGTGGATCCCATAGTAAATCTGATTTGTAAATAATGGTAAACCCACTTACAAACAGGTCTTGACTTTACTAGGTGTTAACAGCATAATTAGTTTCAGAAATGTACGAAATGGCAGATAGAAACACTAATCATACTATGAAATACAATAAATTTGCACGAACGTGAGAAAAATGAGACGAAACTCTCCTATATTTAACTTTATACAATGGATCTGAGATGAGATGAGACGAAACCCTTCTCGCAAATCTGATGGTATCTCCCGTGCCATCACTGCAATGGATTGGAGATGGAGAGTTCCGCTAGCCAAACCTCATCGCATCCTCGCAGATTCGACTGAAAACGATACATTATAGAAACCACGCCGAGACCGGGTGCACGTGGAGCTTTGGTTAATTCGCTCCATGACCGCATTGTGAACGAAAGTAAGCTTGGTATTTACCGAGATCGCCGAACGTGCGATGGTGTTGCAAAGAGGAAAGTTCACTTCAATTATTGAAGCCGACCCATCTGTAATGTAAATTGTATAGTACTAACTTTTGGGTTTTAATCTTTGTACCCTCCCTTAGACCCTATACCCCTTTTGTGCCAAACTTCCAACTTTGCCCTTAATAAAAACAAAAACGCTCCAACTCGAAAGTTTACGGAATCATCTCCTATTGATGTTTCCGAAACATCCAAATAATATAAATCCGGAAAATTTTAAAAAAATGACTACGGATTTACCTTCTTAGTGATGATTCGGGAAGTTTGCGAAAATGACAGGGGTATTTTGGTATTAAATCTTATTATGGGGGTATGGAGGTCAAGGAGGGGGTCCAAAATTTAAACCCCTAATTTTTCTGTGACCCAATGGATTCAGAATGTAAATTGAAGTTCACTTCAATTATTAGGAAGACCATCAATTATAATGAGTAAATCTCTATTGCCAAAATGCATTTCTCTGACCCGATGGATCTGTAATGTTAATTGAAGAATATATATTTCTGTGACCCACATTATTTTCTATTTTAATAGTACTAATATTTTTTAGTTTAACTTTTTTAAAAAAGGTTAAATTATTTGTGGTATTTAAAATTAATACTAAATACCAAAACACCAACACCCTTGACGAACTCCGGTAAATACAACTTTTTTTTATTGTGTAACCGACGTAGGCACATTTCCCGCTCAGAAGAATTGTACATCATTGCTGGTACGAGACTGATATACCGTATAAAGTGCTTAAATGGTAAAAAAAGAATGTTCGCCCGTGCTGGCACGGGCACTGCAAACTAGTATATATATATATATATATATTGTTATAGATTTGTCGTCAACTCACAACCGGAAGTTTGTGAGATTGTTTGCTCAACTAATTTGAGTAAGAGGTCATTATGTGAATTACCTTGAAAGCATATGATAAGTATTGTATGTCTATTAGAATTAATATTGGATATCACACTGCATACGTTCATTCATAAAATGGTCTTGAAGAACCATTCTTTAGACGTCTAAAGTTAGTTATATGACAAATGCTTATGAGGTAAGAACTTCCAAATTCTAATTGGGGACATGCAATTTTACATGCTGTAATATTGATTCGCATCAAGCCAACAAGTTATCACAACTCTTCCCCTTTACATTTGGTTTTTGGTCACAAACTTAATATTTCCCATCTTAGAATTTTTGGATGTGCAATGCACTATATGATGGGTCCTTAAAGAATTTTGGAAATATATATTGGATATAAATCTCCATGTATAATATAGTATCTTGAGCCAACAATTGGAGACTTGTTTATAATCCAGGTTGATGATTATCATGTGAAGAATTAGATTTCACAATTTAGGGGGAGAGAATAAGCAGCTGTAAAAAAAGAGATCAGTTGGAATGAATTATCATTATCTCATATTGATCCTCAAACTAAACAATGTGAACTAGAAGTTCAAAATATAATTCATTTGCAAAGCTTAGCAAATTATCTACCAAATGCATTCACTGATCCAGAAGGTTTGACCAAATCATATATATCATGAACCAAAGTCTACAAAAGATTGTAGACAATGTGAGTTGGCCAAAATTGAAAGATGAAATTGAATCAGAATGAGAATGGTGATATTGTGAGATACAAAGCTCGACATGTTGCTCAAGGGTGGATGCGAGTACTCTTCACGACTTAATTAGCCTTGTAGCACATGAAGAGCTCAATTTTCACAAGTTGAATATTGCTACAACTTATTTGTTGATAGTCGTAATTATTTAAAAATCCCCGAAGGATTTAATATTTCAGTGCACACTTTTTGGATTCTCGAGATGATTACTCAAGTTGAATCAGTACCTCCATGAGATGATATAATTTGAACACATGTGGCATAATTGTCTCAATTTATATTCTAAACGAGGGATATAAAAATGACACCACTGGTCTATAGAGTTCTATGAAAAAATCAATACATGAATTTGGTATAGTTTGCTATTATTGGAACTCCTGAAAAGCTTTCCAAAATTATAGATTACACAAAGAAAGAACTCTAGATAATGACCTCAAATTATATCTGATGGATTTTTGAGGTTGAACCTGTAGTTGACCTCTACATGGAAAATCCTAGAAGGATTTAAAATACAAAGAAATATATTTCTTTTGAAAAATAAAGTCTCATATTGATCTGCAGAAATTATTTAAATTGAACACATGAGTTGTGTGGTAAGAATATATGGAATATCTCAGTCCCGAAGACTACGAAAGCATGCATGCAAACTACCAAATGTTATATCCCTTGATATGATAATATTATGTGATAGTTAGTAGGAATAAAGTTCAGCACAAATAGAAATGCATTAGAAGAGAGCGAGTTTTATATTTTATTTTTCACTATTCTAATCAATAAATCATTTTATATATGTTCTCCAAGTTAACCATGCAGAAACAAAGTATTTTTCGATCTAGATCAAGTCAGATCTCAAGCCAGCTATTATCTTTATGTGGTTACATGAAATATATTATGATATACAAAACAATCTATGGTTCTTGCTTCTTCATTTCAAGTTCATGCAAATGTCAATAGTTCAAGGAAGATGTCCTGAAGATAATACTGACAGCAAAACTCCATTAAAAGATGATACATCACAAGTGACAGAGCGGAGTATATTTCCCCATAAGCACTCAGGGAGGAACTCCAGATGTTGGAATTCATATTCTTTATTGATGCTTCAAACAGGGGGAGAAAAACTGCACTCTTTTTTCCTTCGCTATGGTTTTTTCCCATTGGGTTTTCTTGGCAAGGTTTTTAACGATGCAGTTCCAGAGAAATGATATTGTACTCTTTTTCCTTCACTAGGATTTTTTTCCCACTAGGTTTTTTCTTAGTAAGGTTTTAATGAGGCATATCCTCGATAGACATCCAAGGGGGAGTGTTATGAATATTATTATTATATAGTGGATGTCCATCCTTCTCCCCATCTCCTCATGTAGTGGATTTTGATGATTGTCTTCTCACTTACCATTCCACTCCCTATAAATAGGATTCATATGTTAGTGTAAATTGATACTTTTGAAGAGCATAATGAAAAGACTCTCTCATTATCTTCTTCTCCCTTATTCATCTCTATTCTCTTATATGATGTCTAGCGTTTGTTCTTACTCAAGTTTTGGTTATTTTCATAACAAAATTTATTTTATTTTTATAATCAACTCAAACTACAAAACTCAATCAATTTAACCATTTCAAATTGTTAACTAGTAAACCCATACCTCTAACAAATGTTTAAAATCTTTTTTCCAAAAAAATAAATTATTAATTTTATATTATATTATACTCAATAATTAAATAATCTAAAATTTATTATTTACTATAATTTCTCTCTATTAAAACTACTAAAATCAATCAATTTTTTCCGTAAAAAATAAAATCAATCACTTTAACCATTAAGAATTGTAAAAAAAATTAACCACTACAAAAAATTACAAAATAACTATTTTATAATTATTAAAAAGGAGTAAATAAGTGGCAACGGAAGCAGCAACAAGAGACTGGCAACGGATTCGCAAAGGGAGCAGGAACTAGAGTGCCTACGGGAACTCCAACGGGGTACATTACCATAAATCTCTTTTTTTTCTAGCAAAAGTTTCAAAATTATTTTTTTCAAAAAATAAAACTATTAATTTAATAATTTACACAATAATTAAGTAATCTAAAATTTACTATTACTAAAATATTAAAATCAATCAACTTAATTGACGACGAAGAATTGTAAAAAAAAAATTAATTTAACCACTACTAAAAATTACAAAATAACTTTTTTATAATCAAATGAATATGATCAAACTAACAGGAGTGGCAACGAGAGCACCAATGGGAGTGCCAACAGGAGCACCAACGGAGATGCATATTTTACCTAAAATCTCATTTTTGTTTTTTCTTCATTCTTACTCCATTATTGATATTCAGTGACGGATCCAGAAATTTTCATTAGTGGGGGCAAAAAAGTAGTGTAAAATATTTTCTCAAAAAATATTATTAGCTTCTATAGTTTACATAATTTGATGAAAAAAAAGCCTAAAATACCTAAATTCTACAAATTACAAAGCTAAAAAGAAAAATTAATAGCAACTTGTTATCTATTTTATCGACCACTTCTGAATTTCAACAATTACTTTGAGAAATTTATCGTGTGGGGACAACATCTATTTTTTTGTGGGGTCAAACCAAATTACTATGAATATTACTAAGTAAAATATTTTTTCAAGTGCAGTTAAGTGCCCCCAATGCACTCAAGGTGGATACATCCCTATTGATATTATAAGAAGATACCAATTTTTTTTAAACTTTCTCAAACATAACTATTATAATAATTTTTAAAATATAGTCATTTAGCAAGTTTTTTTTAATAAGATTATACAACTTTAAAGGTATTTATAATTTCATAACAAATTATAATAAATAACAAATACAATATCACCCGTACAAATTAAATACTGGTTGGATGATTAAAGAACATAGTTCTCCTTACTATAACGGTCTAATCGTCCCTACAAAACTTCACACTTGGGACCACAGACCTCTCATTTCTTGCAATGACCAATTTTACAAGTAATCCTGGTATATCCTCCACCGTTTTAACAATAACTAATTAATATATGATCATTTGTCACACTCCTACATTGAGCTCTATCATTTTCCTCAATGTGTTAAAAGACTAGATGTGTGCATTTGTCTATTACGCAGAAATTTAAATTACATAAAATAATAAAAATAGTTATATATATATATATATAATTAAAGATATCATCATATTTAATTAATTAATTAATTAAATGTATGATCAATCAAATAGTTGAAGAAAAAATAGGGGTAGGGACCCAAGTGTAGTCATTGTCTGCCAAATATACCTCCCTCATTATTTAGATGATATACGTAGCGACAAATATCTTTTTTGTTCTCATCTATTATATTATTGCCACTCTTGCATCACCCATCATCGCTTGGAAACCGATCGAAAAGGAAAGAAAAATCACTTATTCAATTTTAGATAAACTAGAATATATATATATATATATATATATAATTATTTTGTTATGATTTTCTTAGAGCTGTCAATGTTTAGCTTTGCTCACTAGATTTTTTTTGGTGTTCCTGTGTTCACTAGATTAATCAAATGCTTTAGGTGCTTGCAGTTGCACTACTGGCAACCAATTTCATCAAACTAAAAAAAACTTAGGAGAAAAATGTAACATTTAATTTAAATTAATTTGATGGTTGAGCCACTAGCTGATATGGCTGCTCACTTTTAACTCAAAAAATAATAATGTCCGTTATATTGACTCTCCGTACTGTGGCGTGACGTTTTTATGTGTTTGCTGCCACCACTAATCAACAAAACAACAAACAACATAGAGCCAAACTTAATCTCAAAAAAAAAAGAGCCAAACTTTGTCCTTTGTTAAATGGAGCAAATTATTAAATTAAATGTGCCATAGGAAAGATTCAACATGCAAAAAAGATTGTTCCGCAAGAGTACTGAAAACAACAATAAAAAACAAAAATTGTTTTTTATTTTTATCTAAACTATATTCTTTTGGCCCTTTTAATATATATAAGACTCTATTACACAATTCATACATATTAAGAAAATATTTTTTGTATAGGTTTTTTTTTTAGATAAGTCAAAATATATTAAAAATGGGGTACTAGGGGTGCCTCAACCCGTATACAGCTATATAATCCTATTCATACAAGATATAGGACTATTGATCCATTCCTCAAAATTACAATGTACTTGATTGCCCAATCTATTTGCTACCCAACTCCAAGCTAACCCCTTAACTTGATTGAACATGTGTGATACATTTGGTACACCTCCTTTGAAGATAATTCTATTCCGGTTCACCCAAATAATCCATACCACTACTGATCCAAAACAAAAATCTCAGCTTCTTATTCTTCTTTCCTCCAACCAAGATCCTATTTTCTAGCATATCCTCCCACACTCCACTGCAAACCTTTCTTTTCATCCCAAGCCAATCATACAACATGTTCCATAGCTTGTCTGTGACTTCACAATTGAAGAATAAATGAGCAGCATCTTCGTCGAACCGAAAACAGAAGACGCAGCAGTTGCTGAAGCGAGACTGCAAAATTCCTCTTTGCTGCAGATTCTGTCTTGTTGGCAAACGATCGATCAAGACTCTCCACCCGTGAACCAAATATTTCGATGGAGCAGTTGTGTTCCAATACTTTTTCAGAATCCTCCTTTCATTGTCAGGAAGCTGGAAATCATCGCTGTTTTTATTCAGTTTACAGTACGCAGAATTAACGGAGTACTTCATATCGTTTGAAGGCAGCCAACACCATCTGTCTTCTCTTTCTTTCACCGGACATAACGGTTTCAATAACTCTTCTAAAGCTGCAGCTAATTCTTCCTCCTCCACCGTCAATTCGCGACCCCATCTGAGCTGCCAAATCCATATCTCGCCCTCCCATCTGCCATAATCAGCCACGGTCCCAAACACAGCAACCGAAGCTTCAACTAGCTGAGGAAACAGTTCAGCCAAGGGCCATTGGCTGCACCATCTGTCAAACCAGAATTTTACCACACGTCCATCCCCTAATTTTAGCTTTACCGATCCACTAAACCAATCATTTCCATAAGACAAACTATTGTCAATCGTCTGTAAATGTCTCCACCATACTAAGCTTTGAGACTGGTTTAGTCTTCCTTCCTCTCCATACAAAACATCTAATAATTTACTCCACAAACTATCCTTTTCCGTTAACATTCTCCATCTCCATTTTCCCAATAGAGCTATATATTGAACGCCTCCATATTCCTTATGCCAAGACCCCCCGAATCCATAGGTAAACAAATTCTACTCCACCGAACCCATACCATCTTCTTAATTTCCTCACTTCCACCCCATAAAAAGTTCTTTTGAATTTGCACCATTTCTTTGATCACTTTCTTAGGCGCCTTAAAAAAGGAGAAGAAATAAAGAGGTAGACTAGCAAGCACCGAATTTACTAAAGTAATTCTTCCCCCCATAGATAATTGTCTACTCCTCCACATTGATAGCTTATTCTTCATCTTGTTAACCACCGGCTTCCACGTGCTACTCACTCTTGGGTTGGCCCACCGGGACACCTAGGAACTTGAAAGGAGTACTACGTACCCTTGTTGCAATATAAGAATCTAGCACCCAAACTTAATTCCTCCTCCTCCACTCCCACCCCAATTAAACAACTCTTATGGAAATTCACCCTAAGCCCCGACACAAGCTCAAAGATCCTCATAATAACCTTTAAACACCACAAGTTCTCCTTAGATTTCGATCCCATAAACAAAGTGTCATCCGCAAATTGAAGTACCGGATATGACACCCCCTCACACACCGAGAAGCCTTCAAAGAACCTTTGGTCAACACATCTCTTAACCAGCCCCGATAGTCCTTCTCCCACCATGAGGAATAGGAAGGGGGCAAGCGGATCCCCTTGCCTAAGCCCTCGTTCCATTGTGAATTATTCGGTTGGACTACCATTCTCCAAAACTGACACTTGACCGGTGAATATGCAAGCCTTCATCCAGGACCTCACCATCATATATTCTTAAAAGCTCCAAGCCACCGAATCATACGCTTTTTCAAAATCAACCTTAAAAAGCACAAGCGGTTTCTTCTTCTTCTTGGCAAAGTTGATCACCTCATTTGCCACCAAAACGCCATCTAAGATTTGTCTACCTTTTAAAAATGCCGTTTGAGTGTCCGAAATGATACCGGCAGCACCTTTTTGATCCTCCTAGCCAATACCTTAGATATAATCTTGTAGATACACCCAATTAAGGAAATTGGTCTAAAGTCCCCAAGCTCTTGAGGATTCTTCTTCTTTCCGATTAGTGCAACAAACGATGATGTGAAAGCTTTTGGTAACCTTGCATTTGAATGAAATTGGTGCATGACCCCCATGATATCATCTTTTATTGTTTCCCAACAAGCTTTGATGAAGTTGAAGTTGAAACCATCGGGCCCCGGACTTTTGTTCCCTTCACAACTCCATATGGCTTCCTCTACCTCCTCCAAAGAGAATGGCGAAGTCAATTTTTGTGATTCTCCCAAAGAAATCTTCTTGAACTCCACTCCATCTAATGTTGGTCTACAATGTATCTTTTCTGCAAATTGGTTTTGAAAATGACTTTTGACCTCCTTCTTTATAGCATCCACTTCTTGTATCCATTCATTGCCAACCTTAAGCATCTCGATTTTTTGTATAGGTAAATGTTAGTTGTTTATAGGGGAAGGAGGAATGTTAGATTCAGGAATTTGAACCTTAGACCTACTTCTTCTATTTCTTTGGTATCACTTAGTTTGCCAACTAAGCTAGACCTATTAGGGATATATAGTAAGAGAAGTTGTGGTGTAATTAATATCTATAATTTATGTATGAATATTGCTAAATTATCCTTTACCAGGGTGGTTCTGAAGAACTTGGGTGACTTGTGCGAAATTTGAATTTGGGGCTCTATTTTTATAAGTTATATATAAAAATCAATTTTTAATACAACCTCAAGTAAAAATAAAATATTATAGAAGAAAAGTCAAACTTTACATCAATATGAAAAGTTCAAACCAAAAGGCTTAAATATGTTTTTAGTCCCTGCAAATATAGGGTCATTTGGTTTTATTTCTTGCAATTTTTTTTAAAAAGATCCTTGCAAAATCAACATTTATTAAAATACGTCCTTATGTTACTAATTAACTCCGCTAAAAAAATGCCGATGTGTCATTTTTTTCATTTTTCTTTTATTTTAAAATCTGAGTTGGATTTAACACATCAGCATCGTCTTCAACCTTCCATCGTCTTCAACCTTCCATCTTCAACACTTTTCTTAATAAAAACTCTAACCTATAATCCCAAATGAACAGAGGCATCTATGGCCTGTGCAAGTTGGGCTACCACACAGAGCCCCAGCCCAAAGTCAATTTTTTGGGGCCCAAAAAATTTAATATATTAGTTATATAATAGTTTCGTACAAAACTACACAAGGAACGCCGCAGCTGATTGGTAAGTTGGAAGGAGCATCTTACTAGTTAAATGTTGGGACGGAAGTTCGATCCCTGTTCTCAACATGTTTTGTACGAAACTATTATTGGAACGCCGCAACTGATTGGTAAGTTGGAAGGAGCATCTTACTAGTTAAATGTTGGGACGGAAGTTCGATCCCTGTTCTCAACAAGGAACGCCGCAGCTGATTGGTAAGTTGGAAGGAGCATCTTACTAGTTAAATGTTGGGACGGAAGTTCGATCCCTGTTCTCAACATGTTTTGTACGAAACTATTATTGGAACGCCGCAGCTGATTGGTAAGTTGGAAGGAGCATCTTACTAGTTAAATGTTGGGACGGAAGTTCGATCCTTGTTCTCAACATGTTTTGTGTTTTTTTTTATTGTTTTTCCATATTTCTGAAAGGGGATGCATGTTGTTTTATTACAGCTCGTTTCTTTTATTTTTTGACAGCTCATGTTTTTTGTTTTTTTGACAGCTGCATTTTATTTTATTTTTACAATGCTTTGAGGAAATAATTAATTATATTATATTATATTGTGTTTGAAATGTATTCAACCAAAAAAATATTGCTTTTGGAAAGTGTTTTTTTTGAATAAATATTTAAAATTTTCTAAAAAATAATTCCAACATTTTAAAACTATAATTAATTAAGTTTACATTTATGGCTCCACAGTAATTCACTAAGGGGCCCATTTTGATGAAGTAAAGGCTAAATTTTTGAAATCTGCACAGGGCCTCTCAATTGTTTGAGACGGCCCTGCAAATGAATACCCAGAACTTTGATAAGCTCCACAACGAAAACATCTCTCTCTCACACCACCATAGAGGAAGGTCGCATATTCCCACTCTCTCAGCACTGTTAACCTAACACAAACACAAAAGAGAGAGATGCCTAGATGGAGAGAAACAGAGATATGCAAGAGAGAAGAGGTCACTACAAAAAAAAACGCAGGATAATTACCAACAGAAATTAGCGAGGGAATTCACTGTCCGTCTCTAAGGAATTAGTAGCGAGGGAATTAGCAGCAGACAGAGTCGTCGCTAAAGAGATGCAATTTTTTAAAAAAATTAAAATTAAAATCTGTCGCTAATATTGTAAAAATCTCTCGCTAAGTGACATGACAGCTACGCATTATTTTTACTTTTTAAAAATCCCTCGCTAACTTTTAAAAATCGTCGCTACCGTTCTGACCGTTGGGCCCAAAATCCTCGCTAAGTTTAAAAAACCGTCGCTAATTACCCCTCGCAATTTTTTCCCTAAACTGTCTCATTTCTTCCTTCTCTCCCACTTTTCATTCCTTTTCCCTAAACCCTCTCATTTCTTCCACATTCACCAATGGAGCTCCAAAGAGGCGTAAGTTTTTCTTTGATTCCTTGAACTTTATACGGGTTTGTCTCCCTTTGACAATATAATTCTCCTATGAAGAGATTTTTACAACTCTGTAGACCTACAAAATATCCCTCTTTCGGAATCATGATTGACAATTTCATCTCTCTTTAGGGAATATAAAAAGGTAATTCTGGTTCATAAAAATAAAATTTCGAATTACCTCTAAAAAGGTAATTCGAAATTTGTAATTTTTTTTTAAGTTTGTATATTAAATTAATATTTAAACACGTTTTATTTTGGAAATATGATACTTAACGGTTTATGATTTAAATAACAATATGTCAAAATATATAAAATGACCAACATAAAAAAATATAATGTACAAATACAACTACTATGGGTCCAAAATGTTTAACAATGATCAAAATAAGCACGTGAAGTGGGTGAACGGGCGACATCTAAGGCATCCCGGGTCAATCACGTACGCTCTTCGCACTCTCTCCTCATATGTCTCTCGGGACAACATGCTCCCGATGATATGGTGGATCTCGAGCCGCTCGCGCCGTGGCTCGCTCGCACCGAGTAAGACGCACTCGTTACTCGATCGTACTCAAGGAAGGTAATCGTGATCGCACTCGCCGTGGTAGCCCGCCACTCTACTAGCTCGCCAAAAAGTCTCGCGCCAACTCGATACATCAAGAACCCTCAGTATGATCCTCGTTCGCAGAGGAACATTACCCGAAATGGGTGGAAGAGGATCCTCAGTACTCGCCCGAATCGCCAACGCACTCGCCTCGCATGTAGGAACAACGCTCATCGCCTCTAAAGCAACCAAATTCTCGGCAAATGTATATGTTCGACAAAGGAACTACCGCTCGTGGTCATCATGCGGGTGAGGATGACATCCTCCACCGCAGAGCATCTATCCGCGCCTCTAAAGTCCACCAACTTTACTTTATCCACTTTTGTTCCCCACCGTGGTGGCACGTGGTCGATGCGCCCTAGCTAACACTTTCTCGACCAACGACGGTGGGAAAGTGCTCGTAGATCCAAAGATCAAATAGTTAAATTAAAAATAATCGCTTATTAATATATGTTAAATTTAATTAAAAGTTTTAAATTAAAAAATAAATAAATGATTACTCAAGCGATGTCGCGTATCCGCAGAATCGCTGGGTCGTATATAAAAGACCGCTTTCGCTCGGCTGGGTGTAGAGGTAACTAAGAGCGGCTTTCTACCCCAAGACCATCGCCACACCGGGCCAAGATCTCGGCGTATACATCCACCTCACCGCACTAATGTATGAGTCTTGTCGGCCCGAATGGTGGTGCCTAACAGAAGAGCATGTAGCACCGCGGCCGCTTTCATAAGCACCCCGTGCCATGTTTTCCTCAGTAGCGCCCTCTACACGTGAGATCCTCGACATCGCCCCTCGTTATCCTTAAGCTCCTCGGATGACAAGAGCTCGATCCATGCCCAAACGATCCACACCCATGTGAAGAGCTCCGAATGAATCAAAATCGGCATGTGGTCCAATGGGTGCCATCCATGGGGCAAGTGGAGCAAAGACGCCACATCATCCAAGGTGATCGTCATCTCCCAAAGGGCATGTGGAATGAACAGGTCTCGGATGCCACCTCTCCACAAAAGCAGATATCAACTCATGGTTGATTCCTCGCAGAGGTGTGATGTCCAACTCGAAAAAGCTTAGCCAGACGCAAACCAAAGGTTTTCTACCGTGGGTGGTGGTCGGTAGAGTTCTAATTTAGAAAACTTCGCCGTGAGATACAACCGTAAGCATGCCCAGCAGCTCTCGAGCCTGTAGAAGTGTCCGGAGAAGGAGTACTCGCTACTATCGCCTCCCCTGATCATCGTGCTCGCCGCCTACCGCGGTGCTCGCTTCTCGAGACTCTGCCGCTTCTACGTTGTCCGATCGTCTACTCGCCATCGTTAAAAAATATAAATGTAATTAGAAAATATTAAAAATTGAAAAAAAAAAAAAAAAAAAAAAAAAAATTGAATTACCTAGTAATTCCGAAGAATTTTGAATACCTCGTAGTGAGGTAATTCCGCTCATATTTCAACCTAATTACCTCACTTCGAGGTATTTCAAATTCTTTTCGAATTACTAGGTAATTCCAAAAACCCATTCGAATTTACTTACTTTTTCGAAATTATGAAATGTAAAAAGTGAAATATGATTTTTGTAAATTTTCATTTTTGTCCATTTGGGATATTATGGGGGTGTGGTTGATATTGAGGGGGTACCAAAAATAACACCCCTCTCTTTATGCAGAGTGGTGGCAGCTGGCTCATTAGAATATTACAGGCATTGATAACTGCCCTAGCACAAAAGTCTTTCTTTGAGGACTTAACTTAGGTGCTTGATCTAACAGGGATTGCTCGCTTCCGACACAAGATTTATTGACAAGACTAAAAAGCCGCACTATAAAATTAGGCTCAACTTTTGTGACTTACATCTATATTTTTTCGAGCTTTTTTGGTCCGACTCGTACCATTTTCATCAAACTAAAAAACTTAGGCTTTTTTTTCGCACCCCCCTCATTGTCTATCCCACTCTCATAATTACGCAAACGGACGAAAATGCCCTTGAAAACTTACAAAAATCACATTTCACAAATCAGATTTCATAATTCCGAAAAAAGTAAGTAAATACGGAGAGATTTTCGGAATTACCTCAGAAGTGAGGTAAATCCAGTTCACAAATATGAACCGGATTTACCGCACTTCTGAGGTAATCTCTTTCTAATTACCTCAGAAAAAATCCCAATTTTTTTCAATTATTAATATTTTTTATTTACATTTTTTTAACAAAGGCGAGTAGACGACCAGCATGCTGTAGCGCGGCGAGTCTTGGAGCAAAGACACCACTTTGCGACGACGAGCACAAAGATCTTTGGGAGTCCAAAGAAGAGCAATATGTCCTGGTAGGAGTGCTACTCCTTCTCCTGACACTCTGCTGCAGGCTCGTGAGTCGCTGACATGCTTTTGGCGTCGAGGCGCCTGCAGAGCCCACGCCAGAGTGATAGAGATGGTTGAGCCTCGAGCCCGAGCCTCACCCTCACCCGATGATGAGCACCTCTACCGTGACCACCTGTGACATGAGTACCATATGCGGCACAAACAAGAGCACCCAGAGTTGTATCATGACATTCTTGCCGACGGTTGGGAGGCTTGGGAGGAGCAGGAGGATGAGGGTCGATCGATCGGGGAGGAGGAGGAGGTTCGTAAGAGGAGGAGGTTCGGGGAGGAGGAGGTTCAGGAGGAGGTTCACCGCCCGGTGTGGATCACCCACCATTATTGTTACACCGGGATACGCACCGCGGCGTCCCCGGATAGATAGAGGCGAGGTAATATTTTAATTCTTTATTTTAATTTTACTTAACAACAATTAATTACTTATTTTTAATAACGTATGGTTTAATTTTAATTTTTTCACCTCGAAAACTAAAGGTTGTATCTCACGGCGTAAGTTTCCTAAAGTTAGACTCCGCCGAGCACCACCCACGGTGTAGCCCATCGGTTGCGTGAGGCTAAGCTTTTGAGTTGGACATCACACCTCCTGGGCGATCAACCATGAGTTGATATCTCGCTTTTGTGGAGAGGTGGCATCCTCGAGACTCGCTCATTCCACATGCCCTTTGGGGAGATGATCACCACCACGACGATGTGGCCATGCTTTGCTCCACTTGCCGCTGGAGGGCACCCCATTGGACCACAGACCCGATTTTGATTCTGTTGAGGCTCTTCACTTGGCTGTCGACTCTTTGGGCATGCATCAGGCTAGTGTCATCGAGGAGCTTAAGGAAAACAGGGGGCAGTATTTGAGGATCGCCTTTGTAGAGGACTCTTACAGGGAGAACATGGCACGGGGGTGCTTATGACTAGGTTGCACAGTGCTACATGCTCTTCTTGTTAGGCACCACCATTCTGGCCGACAAGAGTCACCATTTACTGCCAGTGAGGTGGATGTATCTACTTCAGAATCTTCAGCAGTGTGGCCAATGGTCTTGGGGTATAGCTGCTCTCAGTTACCTCTACACTCAGTTAACGAAAGCGGTCTTTTATATACGACCAAGCATTTCGCGATACGCCGACAATCGCTCTCCGTAATCAATTATTTATTTTTTTAATTTAAAGCTTTTAATTAAATTACTCATATATTAATAACTGCTTATTTATTAATTTAATTATTTCAGTGTTGGATCTACGAGCATTTTCCCACCGTCGTTGGTCGGAAAGTGTTTGCTAGGATGCATCAACCACGTGCCACCAGCTGGGGGAACAAGAAGCTGGATAAAATAAAGTTGGTGGACTTTAGGGAGCGGATAGATGCGCTGCAGCTGGAGGATGTCATCCTCACCCCTTATGTAGCCACAGGCAGAGTGTTCCTTTGTCGAACATATCTGTTTACAGAGGCTGGTTGATTTGGGGCGATGACCCTGCCTCCTACATGCCGATGCAGAGTGCGCGCTGGCGATTCGGGCAGTACAGAGGATCCCTTCTCCACCCATTTCGTAATGCTCCATCTCCTGACAGATCATACGGGTTCTTGATGTATCGATTCGGCGCGACTTTTTGAAGGCTAGTAGATAGGCGGCCTACCACGGCGAAGCGCGATCCCGACACCTTCCTTGGTACGATCAGTAACTGTGGTCCGCCTTACTCCGGTGCAGGGCTGCTCACCAGAGCGCATCGAGAACTAGATCGAGAGCCCGTTGTCCTAGAGACTTTAGAGGAGAGGGTGCAGAGAGCAGCTGCATTGGCCCGGGATGTCCTAGATGTCGACCGTTCACCTGCTACTTCACGTCGTTATTTTCAGTCATTTTTAGACATTTTGGACCCATAGTTGTACTTGTACTCCTATTTTATGTTGGACATTTTATATATTTTGACGTATTGTTATTTAAATCGTAAATCGTTCGTATCGTATTTTAAAAATAAAACGCGTTTAAATCTTAATTTAATATACAAGTTTTTTTAATAAAAAAAATTAAAAATTTCGGAATTACCTCTAAAAAAGGTAAATCCGGTTCAAAATAGAGGGCATTTCGGATTTACAAGGTAAAATCGAAATACCCCATTTTTTGAACCGGATTTACCTTTTTTAGAGGTAATTCCGAAATTTTTAATGTTATTTTTTTTATAAAAAAAAAGGGTATTTTGAATTTAATGGGGTTATGGGGTATAGGAGAGAAGGAGGAGGGTCCGAAAAAAAAAGCCAAAAACTTATGAGAAAAATGTACTAACATTTATTTTAAATTAATTTGATTGATGGTCAGGTTGAGCGTACACTAGCCGATATGGCTGCTGACTTCTTAACTCAAAAAAAATAATCCGTTATATTGACTCTCCGTACTATGGCGTGATGTTTTTATGTGTTTGGTGCCACCACTAATCAACAAAAAAACAAACAACATAGAGCCAAACTTTGTCCTTTATTAAATGGAGCAAAGGTTATTAAATGGCCATAGGAAAGATCCAACATGCAAAAATGATTGTCCCGAAAGAGTACTGAAAATAAAAGTAAAAAACAAAAAATGTTTTTTTATCTAAACTATATTATTTTTTCCCTTTAATATAAGACTCTATTACACTATTTATACATATTAAGAGAAGTTTTTTTAAAGGTAAATATTAGTTGTTAATTATTATAGGGAAGGGGGAATGTTAGATTCATGAATTGCCATAGGAAAGATCCAACATGCAAAAATGATTGTCCCGAAAGAGTACTGAAAATAAAAGTAAAAAACAAAAAATGTTTTTTTATCTAAACTATATTATTTTTTCCCTTTAATATAAGACTCTATTACACAATTTATACATATTAAGAGAAGTTTTTTTAAAGGTAAATATTAGTTGTTAATTGTTATAAGGGAAGGGGGCATGTTAGATTCATGAATTTGAACCTCAAAACTCTTTCTTATGCTTCTTCGATATTTCTTAGCCCGCCCACTAAACTAGTTACTTTGAGATACATGTATAATTTATGTATAACTATTGCTAAATTACCATTTATCAAGATCGTTTTAGAGAATTTGGGTGACTTGTGAGAATTTGGGCCATATATTATTATAAGTTATATATAAATTGAAATCAATCTTTTTAAACATGTATATAGAAGAAAAGTCAAACTTTACATCAATATATATGAAAAGTTCAAACCAAAATTACAATAGAAAATAGTAAAAATAGCTATATGTGTATCTATCAAATAAACATGTAGTAGTTATCACATTCCATACTAGCAATAACATCCATCTGTTAATCTTTAAATATCATCCTCCTTGAATTTTTTTCTGGCGATAGGATTCTGCTTCATCTTTTGTTGTGCACTTTAGACGCAGAACTATTAACAATCTTGTGTTTGTATGTCTTGGGAGCCACGACGCTTGAATCACATAGCATCTCTTGGACCTTCTCTTAAATTCTACTAGTATCCACACCAAAAAAAAGAAAAAGATTCACGTTCCACAAAGATTTGCTCAAAAAACTTACCTCTAAGGTTAATCTCCACCAAGACTCTAGCATAGTGGCCAAAAGAACGATCCTACACATGCTTGCACTAACAAAAACTTGTCTTTTAGCTAAGCAAATTACTACGACCATATGGTCGTCAGTAATTCCTACGTTTTCGACGAAAAACACGATTGGTAAGGGGTCGTTTTACTGTTGCAATTTCTGACGGCTAAAAAAGTTGGAAACAAAAAATATTCGCCGATAAGGTAAGCCCCAATGTTTTCGGTGTAAGTTTTTGACGGTCTTCTTTTTAGTCGGTAATTATCGAAGAAACAACAGATGACAATTCAAACATCCAGTCGCTAATATGTGGCTGTTATCTTTAATCCATCTCTTCTCCCTCGACCACACTCACTCTAACTTTCACTCTTTAATTTCTCTCTAACTCTCACTCTCTCCTCCCTCGACCTCCGCTCCCCAACACTGTTTGCAATAGGAAATATAATTTTCAGCCTTCAATATTTTTGAGATAAACCTGTGTGACGGATCCAACATTTAATATTCATTTATTTTTGGAGGATTAAAATTCGAGTCCAAGCAAAGAGTGGCTTTAAATTCCAATAATTAATTGTTTCAACCCCTCTCATGACTAGTAAAGAAGAATATGAGAATTCATAGTGTCCTCTTCCAAGAGAGGTGATTCCATTCATTCACCATATGACTATTTAATAACCTTTTTTTTGCGAGTTTTAGTCGTTGTTAAAAACTTGGTTAATTGATCACTTGACTAATAGTCTAAAAAACTTGGTTAATTGGTGTTGTAAGTTGGTTTTTGTCGATTTTTGTCTAAAAATATATGTCTGTATAACATTGTTGATGTGGGTTACTTTTTATGCAAAAAAATTTTGTATACATGCGTCTAAGGTTTGAAACATATTTTTGTCTTTAAAAGAGTTTATCCACCGACACATACAAAATAAAAGTAAAGTTATTGGTTACAAGGAATCCTTTATTTTCCAAAAAGTACACATGACACGTTTTCTTGTTCCTCAAGCTAACAAGTTAATATCACTTTCTATCAATCAAGTAAAGAGGTATTTTGAAGGGTTTCTCTCTAATAATTTCACATTGCTCAAATCTTTTCCATGCATATATGTTGCAAATAATTGTAAAAAAAGATTCTACTCTTAGTTATCATTTAAAAGGCCATACCTAATTGAAAATTATTTAAAGTTTATATATCCGATTAAAATACATGTATCTTATTAAAATTATATTTGAAGATTTAGAGATTACCAATTTATTAGGTTAAAAAACTATTTGTTAAAAATTTATTTAAAAATTCTTTTTTTTAAAGGAAAACATAATATGTATATATAATAAAAGTTGAGTATAAGGGGTACTCAACGCCTATAAATGTGAAATGTCCAACTCCAAAACGAAGGAAGGCCAAAAACCAAAAATATCTACCTTCCTAGAAGTACAATCAATAGGATCTACGAACCACTCTTAAAATAAGCAAGAAGGAGACATACCCTTCGCCTGGTATACCACTTTACGGAAAAATAAATGAAATTTGGTTTTTTATACGGTTCCTCGGTTTTTGGCCGGTTTCCGGTTTTTGGTCGTTTGTTTTTTAAAGGCAAACATAATTAGATATAAAAATAGCTAAGTACAAGGGGTACTCACCCATATACAAATGAAAAGGCAACTCCAGAAAAAGATGAAAACACCCAAGAAACAAAATCAACTCTACCTCTTAAAAATACGATCAATAGGAGCTACATACCAATCATAATACAAGCTAGAAGAAGAGGAACCCCGAGCCAGAAACCAAAGCCAGGAAAGAGATAAAATCTGATCGATACACCGCCTAAGATCAGGAACACCTCCAAAGAAAATATACCTGTTCCTCATATCCCAAAAACTGTATTTTCATCCCAGGTGGTTCCCCAGTTCAATTCGACCGGATAAGGGTCCGGTTCACGGTTCAATCAGTCGAACCGTCAGGTATGGTTTTGACAATCTTGAAGGAGCATGGCTCTTTCAAACCGTGTTTAGAATCTCAAGCAATTCGTCAGAAAGCCTCAAAACAAGGGACGTCGACAGAGAGAGCAACAAATAACCATAGGAAATCGAGAACAAACTAGGAGTATTCAGACACCAAATCCAGGTATCTGGCACTCCTGATAAAGAGACAGATGCAAGTGACAAATAGAGCTCCTCAAGACAGGCCTCCTCCCAATCGAACAACTGTCGCCTCCAAGCGATGATCCATACCCCCCCCCCTCTATTGAAAAGAGCCTAGGAAACCTAAGCCTAATAGGTGAGTCGCCCAGCCAGACATCGTGCCAAAAAAGGGCAGAATTGCCATCTCCCACATTCATTCTAGAGTTGTCTGAGATCCAGTCCCTTCCGGAGTTGCCCCATCTACCTATACGACAAAGTTCTTTCCACCAAATAGATGTTCACGAGGGTAGAACCGGCCGAAGAAAGAAGGTCGAAGAGCATATGGATTTTTTTTTGATAAATCAAAAATGTAGAGCATATGGATTTTTTTTATAAGTCAAAAATGTAGAGCATATGGATTGACCGTACATAGAAGAAATGTCTTGCATCCATAAGGCACCCATACCTGAGAGAAGCCTCTAACACCAGTTACCTAGTAGACTAACATTTGTAAGTCGCAGATCCCTAATTCCAAGCCCACCACCGCTCTTAGTCTTACAGATACTCGACCACTTCACCGAAGGATTTCTCTTCACCCCAACTGTTCCCCCCCCCCCCCCCCCCACATAAGAAATCCCTTTCTCGCTGAACAACTTCCTCCCACACTTTCATTGACATCTTCATGAAAGAAATGTAGAAAATAGGTATACTACTCAAAACCAATTTGAGTAGAACTATTCTCCCACTTAGACCGAAAGATCTATGCTGTCAGCTTTGAAGTTTGCCTATAATCACATTAAGCATATGATCCCAAGTAGTTGAGGCCCTACGAGGGTTTGCTCTAACTGAGAGCCCAAGGTAAATAATTCAAAATTACTTAGAAGTAAAACGTTTTTTAAGTGTTGTAAAAAAACACTTTTTTAAGCGGTGATAAATGATTCCTTTTAACGTTGGTATTTCTTGAAATTCATCTTACTACATATATCTAACTTACCAGTTACAGCATGGCCCTGTCGGATAACATTGCAGTAAACAAATTTTAAACGGCAAAATATCTCTTATTATACTGATTTATTTATCCTAACTAATTAGCTAGCTATATTTTGTCAAAAAAAAAAAAAACTGGCTAGCTAGCTAGCTATATATATACGCGTTACCAACCTTTCTGCCATAATATACCATAATATTTAAATACACACCAGAAGTCTAAAAAGCTCCAATTATAGAAATTGTTGGAAAAAAAGATCTTTCTTAGATATCCTTCTTTCATCTTTTAATTAACAGAAAAAGATATTATTGATCATGGGTCTTAGAGATGTTGGTGCTTCACTTCCCCCTGGTTTTCGGTTTTATCCGAATGACGAGGAGTTGGTTCTTCATTACCTTTACAAAAAGATAACAAATGAAGATGTTCTCAATGGTACTTTGGTCGAAATTGATTTGCATACTTGCGAGCCATGGCAGCTACCTGGTATATATCAATCTATATATTCCTTTTTATTTTGTTTACTTCATACAACATATATATATATATATTTGCTTGCTGTTTGATTAATGCCTAATTTGGTGATTAATAGAATAATCACAATGGCTAACTAGTAAAAGTAAAAACAGAAAGACTCATTTCTGGCATAACAGAAAGTACGTATAGTAGGCAAGCTTGCTTTCGATATAGTTACGGTGTGTTACAGTTACGTTACGGCTATAATAGTTTGTTTATTTAGATCTTCAATGATTAAGCTAATCCAAAAGTCTTGATCAATATTCGTCTATGCCAATAGATAAATCATTCAGTTTTTGTTTTGGCAACTTCTTGAGCCATGGTTCATGACTTCTTGGTTAATAAATATTTTCTTGCTTCTTAAAATATTTTGTTTTTGACGAAAAAATATTCAATTCTTCTATACAATTATGTAGAATATGCTATGTTGTTTGTCTTTTTGTAAAATTTGTACTTAGTTGTTTTTCTACCGTAAGCGCGTCTCAAACATGTCTAATTTTTTAATGTCTAGTGTATCTTCATGAAGATCGTCGAAACGATCTCTTTTGTCTACCTGCTATGAAAGATTCTATATTCTTCTTGCTTAGTCGTCCTCTTTCTAGCTAGCTACAATTTTTCTTTATACAGCCAAAACGTCTATTTGTTGTGGTTGATATTTATGTTTTCTCAGTATAAAACAGAGAGCAAGATTACGAAAAATCACTTTATATAATAAGAGTGAGTGGTGAAAGAAGAAAATTAAAATATAAAGAGAGAGTAGAGTGAGATTGAGAAAATGGAGAAATAGAGTGAAAGAGATTGAACATGTAAATGCACCTATACCATTCAACAACGTTTGTTCTTTCACAGTACAAATGTTTTTCCTTTAGTAATTAATAGTGTAATTAATTGTCACAGTTGGCAATTGCATCTTTCACAGGTGCGTATGGAAAAATATCTGGTGGGAGAGGTCAATTACTTAAATGAATCTTAGTATCTCAGGAAATTAGTCTCTATAATTGCACGCATATGGGCTACATTGATTTACCAAAAAAAAAATTCCGTTTTTTTTACTATCATGGTTCCGTAACGGAAACTTGTTGCATTCATTAGCTACTATTTTTGTGAATGATAATTAAAATTACCACACCTTGATCTTTCTTGCGTAAATTAATTATCCTCCTCATATTCTTGCTTAGCAATTATGAAAGCTGAAAAAGGTTAAAAGAGCATGGAGAGAGAGGGAGAGGAACCACAAATAGCAAACCACTTGAAACATCCAAATACCTAGCTTATGTCATCTTTATCTGCTTCGAATGGAAACGTGAAAATTACATGTCATTTATGAACTAGCTGACACGCGATGCTGATTATACACTAAACCTAACTATGAATTGTCATTTTTGTCTTAATTATATTTCTTAGAGACAATTAATTACACACATTAATGACATATCTACTCCTTCAAGTCAAGTCTCATATATATATATATATATATATATATATATATATATATATAAGGAAAAATTAAGAAAAAATATATAAGGAAAAATTAAATATTAAGAATTGATTATCCAAAAACAATTTTTAACTATACTTTATTTATCTAATTAAATGATGTTTTTTAGAAAATATTTTTGGATAAAAATGAGAATATTGTTTTTCCAACAAATATCTTTCATTCTTATTTTGCCTACCGACCTTAGTCACGTGTTGTCGATTTATTTTGCTATCGAAAAATGATTCATTATTTTTTAATGCATGTGTGGTCTAATTTGCAGAAGTGGCTAAGCTCAACGCAATAGAATGGTACTTCTTTAGCTTTCGTGATCGCAAATATGCTACTGGCTATCGGACCAATCGAGCAACGACATCTGGCTATTGGAAAGCAACTGGGAAGGATCGGACGGTGCTCGACCCAATCACCCGCGAGATTGTAGGGATGAGGAAAACATTAGTTTTCTATATGAATAGAGCTCCTAATGGAATCAAAACTGGTTGGATTATGCATGAGTTTCGTTTGGAGACCCCACACATGCCACCTAAGGTTCATTTCCACCTCTATCTCTTTCTACCTCTCAATTTTTAAATGTGCCAATGAATATGTGCAATGGTTGTTGTCTTCTACTTTTCGTTGGTAAATTTGCCATAAGTTCACTCAATTACCTTTTAGTCTAATTATTTTTGAAAAGAAAGTACTTGAAGGTACTCTCTCTGAACTAATATATAAGCAACAAACAACTTTTTAGTTTCATTAAAAAAATGTGTATTTGGACTTTTCTTATTTATATTTAAAAATCTTTTGTTGTTAATTAATTAAGACTACTCACCTATCTTCAATTGATAAGACGCTTCGCCAATACTTGGAGTTGTAGTTTTGAGTGAGTCATATAAGAAGAAAGTCAAGAACCACATGTATTGATATTTTTTTTAAAGAAAAGAGTAAAATAAAATAAAAGGAAAATGCAAGCTTTTGTTGTTGAAATGAAATTCAATGTGTATATGAGACTAATTAAAATAACTTTAATAATGAGAAGGTAGGAAACAAGTCGTGATCATAGAAGAAATAATGAATGATTAAAATTAGAAGATGAGTTACAAATGTTTGAATTGATTGGGTTTGGAATAATATCTTTTTGAGAGAAAGAGGAAAAGAGTATATATGTGAGGACTTATATGTATCAAAAAAGGTGATTGAATTGGATAGAATGGAATAATTGTTTAGAAAGGAGATGGAAATGGCTTTGCCGTGTATATTTATTTGGCGTGATGATCATAAAGCTTTTTTAAACGTGTATTTTGGGTTCACATTCATTTTGACTAATTAGGTGAAATTAACTTATTTTTCTTTAATTATTACAGGAGGACTGGGTTTTATGCAGAGTGTTCCACAAAGGAGGAAATGAGGACAACAGTACCAAACTCATCCCACAACCCATCATGTACATTGATCAGAATCAGAATGATCAGAACAAATCCCCATCCTTAACTTTGGCTAATTATTCATCATCATCATCCCCAACCAACCATACCATGACCATGCAGCCTGATGCCTATAACCAATTCTCATCCTCAATCCCAATCCAACACCAAAATAATAATGATAATTATTTGATGGATTTCTTTGAATTTTGTCGGGAACCAAACACTAACGCTAGTAGTACTGTTACACAAATTAGTCCCCAAGGTGAGGATGATGGATATGGATACTTGTGGGACATGGATCTTGAAGAAAATACTAGCTTTCACAATGGTGTGGGTGTCGCCTCATCAAACTTGGATGGAATCAGATTCCAGTTTGACAATAGTAATGATAATAATAGCATGATCTTCTTATAGAAACAATGTGTGATGTTATGTTCTTATCTTTCAAGTTACTGAAATTTCTGGTTTTGTGATGTAATCATGGTGTTTGGCTTCAAGGGGCATGTAACATCACGTGTTTCATTGGGATATCCTCTGTGTTCCATATAGTTCATAAACTTCTCAGTGTGTGATCAATTAGGCTTTGCTTTCGTTTTTTCTTTTTCTTTTCAGGGGATGGGGTTATTCATATTCATTATTAGCATTTGTAGAGGGAATTATTTAATCATGGGTACAATTTGTTCATTTGTTTAGAATTAGTGTTGAACAATTTGATCACAGCCTAATTTTTTACTTCAAAATAAAGTAAAGTTTATTGGTGTGATCTGTTGCTTCCTTTTTTTTTTGTCAAGATTGAATGATTTTCATTACTATGGGTAAGGCCCAAACCACAACAATCCAAGAGGATTACAAATCAAGGCACCACACAACATTGGGCTCCAAGACCAAATGAGATCAGACTAGAGTTAAGATAAGAGATTTCAAAACATAAACAAAGGGTGTTGCTTTTCCCACACCCCCTCCTACTCAAAACACACCTCATAAGGGTGTGAAATGACCAAAAGACCAGCCAAAACGTCTTTTTTTTCAAGAAATTTCACGTGTTCGAACACGGGGCTTCGAACAGGTTCGAATGACATCGTTCGAGTGTGTTAAATTTTGACTTCACACCCTCTTGTGCGTAATTTCACCTGTTCGAACAAGGTCATTCGAACCTGTTCGCATGACCTTGTTCGAACACGTTCGAACGACATCGTTCGCGTGAGTTAAATATTGACTTCACACCCTCTTGTGCGTAATTTCACCTGTTCGAACGAGGTCATTCGAACGTGTTCGAACAAGGTCGTTCGAACAGTCATTAAACACGTTCTCACAGCGTTTCACGTGAGGTTATTTTTGGAATAAAATTTGTTAAGGGGTGTGAAAGAGTAGGAGGGGGAGTGGGAAAAGTAAAAGCCTAAACAAAAGTACAAAGGGGTTCAACCCAAATAAATGATGAATGAACATTTGTATCTAATGCTTAAAAATGAGAGAGGGGCTTTATTTAATAGACGATAAATGAAAATTTTGATTAAAATAATAAGGGTAGGAATGAGAGTAAAAACGAAACACTATAAGCTATAATCTCAGACACAACTTTAAGTAGTGTTTCAAAAAACACTACAAGCTAGTCAAACTAAACGCCTACAATGAGCTTATCTGCTAGAAGTTAACCGCTATAAGCTAGAAGATTGATATTGCCAACAGATTGAGTCATTATATTTGGGAGTACAATGGGTACTCAAATCCATTCACATTCTGATGGAACTAATAATCACTTTGTAGACATGATGCCAAAAGACTAAACCAATAATTAGAAAATACGTAACAAGAACTCCTATTGATCTTGCAAACAAACCAAGTCCAAGATAGACTTTTCATGTTATATCTACTACCTTCAAGAAATCACCTATAAAATTAGAAGGGTAGCTCATGTGGTTGAGTGAATAAGATATTGTTCGTGAAAAGTAAGTGTACAGGTTTGAATCTTGGTGAAAAGTAAGTGCACACCTTTGAAGAGTCACTATAACAAACAGACATTTTTGCAACGGTTATTATTGCAACCAGCAGCAGTTCTAGTCTCGCTAAATCAACGTTGCGATGGTTCGCTTTTCATCGCAGATTTAAGCATCGGAGGCTACTTTGCAATGGTTCCAAAAACTGTCGCAATATTGAGTACAAGATTTTGATAGTTATAAAATCTCGCAATACATGAAACTGAAATTACAATGGTTTTTTGTGACGGTTATGAAATGTCGCAATATACAATGATTCTTTGAAAAATTGCGGTGGCAAAATAGACAAATAATTAATAATAAAAACCGATGCTTGTATTTTTGCCTCTCAACAAGCTCAATCGATGACACTTATATACACATTTTCAATCTTGCTTACATACTTATATATCCGGTCAATTTACATGTGTACCTATCAGATTGTGTTGAATTTAATTCGAAACAAACAATTGTAACTAGTTGAAATGGCTAATAAGAAAAGTGTTGTTGTAATTACATTGTAGTTAATTAGACGTTTGTCTGCCCTAACGACTCAAATTCTCTTTGAAAGGCTTGCAATTGAGCTCTCTTGACCTTCGTAATTACATTGTAGTTAATTAGACGTTTATGGACTCTAATGTCATTTCCCATATCTTTCTTCAAGATTGTCTCTATGATTCCTCGATTAATTACTTGAAAGAGGTAGTTCTTGACCTTTATATCCTTCAATTTTGCATCGTCCACCATCTTGATCTGTTCTTGCGTGGCTCTTGCAGGGAGCGTTGGAATTCCCATCAGCACAAGACTCCAATAGACTTTGGATCTTAGGAGATTTTCTATAAGCATGACCCAGTGTTCGTTAGGGCCGTCGATTTTTGGAATCACCGGCGGTTGTACGAACGTCTTCTCCTCTGTCGTCAACACCATGGTTCACGATCGGTGATTTTCTTGAAACTAACTACGGTTATTTTGTTTGATTCAATTACAATAGCTACTGATACCAATTGTTGAATACCAGAAAGTATTGAATTCCTTCATTGATTGGAAAGTGATTTTGAAAGTATATATGCTACTGCTAGTTGACATAACTATCTAGCAGAGTTCTGTATAATGAAGGTCAACGAATGAAAAGAAAAGCAAATGGGCTGAGCCCAACAACGAAACAATATATAATAGGATTTTGCTTTTCCCACTCCCCCTCCTACTCAAACACACCCCTAATTTCTAAAAACCCCAAACTACCCCCAAATCAAAAAACCAAAAAATCAAACACTCCCCCCAATCCCTCCACACCCCTTCACTCCCCTCATTCCCCTCACTTCTCCCACTCATCCGAACTCTAACTACTCTATCTCCCTCTCACTCCCCTCATTCCCCTCTTTCTCACTCTCACTTAGGATTTTGCTTTTCCCACTCCAATCAATCTCCTCCAATCTCTCACTCATCTCCTCCATTAACACCTTAAGGATTCTGGGTTTTGTTCGTGCCATCAACAACCCTCCAATCGTTCCATTTAACTGAAGGTAAGCCTCCTCTCGCTTCTCCGTTTTTTCTCGCTAATCGCTCTGTTCGAACGCACGCCTTCGAACATGGGAAGGAGAAGACATTCGAACAAGAGCATGCGTACAAATTCACATGTGGCTGTTCGAACATGGTTCGCATGGTAATGTTTGAACTGTTGTTTGACAGCACAGTTTCTGTGTTTTGTTAGGAGTTTAATTGGTTGATTTTATTAAATTGTTTGAGTCTACTTGGGAGTTTAATTGGTTGATTTTATTAAATTGTTTCGGTTATGCCTCGAACTCGTGGGAGGGATAGGGGCAGGTTCGAGGCCCCAGCCCCAACAGTTGAGCATCAGGATGAGGAGGAGGCTGCTCCTCAGGAGGAGGAGGAGGAGGAGGAGGAGGAGGAGGAGGAGGAGAAGGAGGATGCTCCTCAGGAGGAGGATGAGGCTGCTCCTCAGAAGGAGGATGAGCCTGCTCCTCAGAAGGAGGATGAGGCTGCTCCTAAAGACGATGCTAGTTCTAGTTCTGCTTCTACTGATTCTGATTATCGGGCATATCTTGACGGTTATCCTGGGAGTGATGCTGATGGGAGTGCTGTGACCAGTCTTTAAATTATATTGTTATATTTTAGTTTCAATAATTTTGCAAACTGGTGTATGGATTATGTTACAGTGGTGTTAAAATTAGACAAATTGTTTTTTATTAGAAAGCATAACCGTACATAAGTACGAAAGCATACCCAAATAGTTTAAATTAGACAAATACGAAAGACATAAAATACGAAAGACATAAAACCAACATAAGCAAACAACTAACTAAGAAACTTGCGTTTATTTGGGTAATCTCTGTTCTAGAAGATAAATGATCTCTTCTGGAGTGTGTCTTGTGTCCACGTATAGGTCCAAGATACTACGCCCCATCGGAAGTGTAGCATGAAATTCCATCATTGCCCGAACGTCGCCGTCGCTGCGGATCTCCATAACTGAATAACGGTCAATCCCGTTATCTCCACATTGGTACTTCCGGTAACGTATATGATCCACGTCTTTACGCCACTCTCCCTTTGGACGAATATTCCTCTCAGCCTTTTCCTTCAGTTGGGCGAAGGTGATGTCCTTATTCGTCCTACAGAAGATATGGTTAGGATAACGAAACACAACACCATGTTTGTCGGTGGTGACAGTTCCACGGTGATGAAGGACCGTTAGGAATTTGTCGCTTGAGTATTGGGTTGGGCACAACTGCCATTCCATTTCTGGTTGGTTTTATCTGTGAAGAAACTAATTAGGGTTTGGTGAAGAAGGTGTGAGGATCTGGTGAAGAAACTGAAACCCTTTTTATAATAGGCTTGGTAAAATGTGAGCTGTTGATTTCATTTTTAGATCACAAATCTGAGCCGTTTAAATTCTATCCATTCAGGCACATTTTCCCAAGGGAATGGCATCCACTCCTTTATCTGACACATTTGACTGATTGTAAGCCGTTGATTACTGTCGATGGAATCTGAGACGTACAAAATTTGTTATCCTATAAACTTGTTCGATTACCTCCATATGCAAACAGGTTCACATGACCCCATTCGAACAGGTGAAATTACGCACAAGAGGGTGTGAGTCAATATTTAACTCGCGCGAACGATGTCGTTCGAACCAGTTTGAAGGCCTGTGTTCGAACACGTGAAATTTCTTTAAAAAAAAGACGCTTTGGCTGGCCTTTTGGTCTTTTCACACCCTTATGGGGTGTGTTTTGAGTAGGAGGGAGAATGGGAAAAGCAAAACTCTATATAATATTGGACCTAAACTAATACAATAATAGATATTAGGCCCAATCTATAAAACAAACTCTACACGAGTTTTAGCAAAGGTTTTTTTTATACCCCCACCCAATCCCCATATACCCCCACCAAATTTGAAAATCCCAAAATGCCCTTTGTAATGTATTTTTTTTTTTTAAAAAAGGCTCATCGTATATATGACATTTGGGACATATATATGATAAATCTATTTTATATAGAGTATTTCATATGTTTAAACTTAGTGAATTGCTCTCTTTCAAGTAAAGCTAAGGAGTTTATATAGTATTTTATGTGATATATGATAACTTGAGTGATTGACATGGTTATAGTTATTAATAGGCCATTTTGGATATATTGTGGTATGTTTGATGTTTTTGCTCAGTGCAGTCTACAAGTTCTGCATCAATGCTCTTGCATCAATGCTCCTGCATCAATGCTCCTGCATTGATCCTGCACCAAATCTGCACTACTTGGTGAGTGAGCAGCTAGCTACTTGCACATCCACTTGCAATGCTGACCTCCTGCTTGGTCCTCTAAAGCAAGACCACTTTATATTTCGGCGCCTACCATTCACACATAGCCATAGGGATAGCTTTGAAGAGTCATCAACATAGGGACACATGTTCATACCTCATTAGACCTCCCTATACACTTGATCAAAGATCTCAACTTGGGGAACAACCTCTGAAAAGCAACTACAGCTCAATCCTCTCAAGATTACTTCAACATGAAGGAAGGAAGCACCTCTCTTGAAGACTATAAAAGGACCTCACATCTTCATTTGGAAATTTATCACAATCCATAAGTTAGATTCAAATTTCAATATACATAGTTAGTTTCTATTTTGTAAGAGGGAAAGGAAGGAATAGTCTATCCTGCTTACCTCGATTTCATAGTATTTGCATAGTGCTAAGGAGTAATGCTAGTGCATTCCAAGGAGAACTCATGCAAAGGGCTACAACTTGTGTAAACTTTATCTTGTTGTTTCTCTTTTGTGATTTCAATTATATAAACATGTTCTATTCAGATTATATTTATCTTGCAATGTCTATTGTTAGCTAAATCTCTCTTAGTTGGAATGTTCTAATCATTTAAAGCTTTTAAGTAAGTATGATGCATGTATGTAATGTTTGCACTTTAATTCTTGTTTGATAATACTTTCAACACTTATTTTAAGATTGATCACTTAGAATAAGTAGATTTGTAAGAGCAGACATGGCTTACAATTAAGAACCCAAGAACTAATATGGGTAAGTGTTTTACATAAAGGAAACTTTGTGAAATTAAACCATGCTAAGACCTAGACATAGGATAGTATAGTCCATAGGGTGAAACTGTGGGTACTTAAGATACAAGAGTGAACTTATTTAAGCATGCCTAGACATAGGAAGCTTGTAATGAAACTCAAGAAAGTGGACTGAAAGGCACATAGCTAATGCAACAAAGATTCAAGTCAAACAGCATCACATACTGCATCAAACACTTAAAAGTAAATTACTTGATGAAGACATTCCAACTAACTTCTCTCATTTGCACTACAAATACTTGCACTTTAGTTTTTACTAACTTGATTGTGATCACACCAACTCCACTAAATTTGTTATTTGGTTACCTTACACTTTATTACTTTGTATTGAATTTTGAAAGAGAGTTTTTCAATCTCTGTGGGTTCGATCTTTTATACTACTTGTTTTGGACTGTGTATACTTGCACATGCTTTTTTCCAACACCAATATACGATGCTCATTTTTACCACATCATATATATGCCCTTAAGAAGTATATACGATTGCATATTACACGACCACTCGTATATACCTCGTAAGGGCATATGTACGATGTGGTTAAAATGAGCATCGTATATATGTCCCAAATGGCATATATACGATGTGTTTTAGTTTTTTTAGTTGTAAAAAAAAAATTAACGGTCATGATTTCACTTTCAAAGTTGATCAACGGTGTGGATTGCACGACAAAATCAACGGTTGATAATCTTTTACCTCAACTATAAATACCCACTCCCACCATCACTATTTTCACACCAAAAATTCAACTACCTTGTATCACACAACACAAGTGAAGATGATGCAGGCTTCGCTAATGTCATACTACGAGCCTTCTTCCCTCACTCTCGTTCATTCTAATATGGGATCGGGCCGATCATCGTGGCATCATCTTGCAAGATGATGGTATAGGTTTCGATGGGAGAGATGTTTTATCGTGTAGGTTGAAACACTGCATATCATTTGCTGCTCTTAAGTAGAAACTATTGTGGATGGTTCAACTAGAGAACGACGAGCATGCGATAATTCGTATCGTTTATCGGAAACCAGAAACGATCGATGGAGGTATTTATCGGTCTACCATGGATGTCAACAAATGAGGATGACGCCCGAGACATGATGTCCATTCATATTACGCTTAAATGGAAGAGTTACATTCATCCAGACGTCGAAACCGTAAGGACCGTCATTGAGATCCTTCGTCGATTAACTCCACCAACTCAGTAGTTTCTATTGTATTTTTTTATCTGTCTATTTTGATTGTAGTTGTTTATGTTTTTTCGCTTGTGTAACTTTGTTTTATCGCCATCACGAATCCCCTCCCTACAAGCGGTCACAATCTCCCTCACCCACTCAGCATCGTCGTATCGTAGCTCTCGGGAGGGTGTCCACCCTCAACATCGTGATGGTGGAGCCGGTAATAGTCCGGGGATAGATGCACGGATCTACCACTTTAAGTACCTAGGTACAGTCTCATCCGCCCGCTGAGCAAACCGAGTAGTGCGCAGGCTGTCATCCACAGATGCCATGAAGTGGGTGATCTTAAAGACGCAGTCAGTATGACTCGGACGACCTCTGAGAGGGTCACGCAAGATGATCTGAATGTACCCAAACTGTCGCAGACACCTATCAGGCATGTAGGGAACTCTGAAGTTAGCCCAGCTGATGAAGTCTCTTTATAGGGAGATCTGCTCAAAGGGTCTACCATCCCTGTGCTCCTCAAATGGCCGCCAGCAGACATCCTCTGGCCTCAGCTCATCAATCATCCTCCTGTAGTGGTTCAGCTTCAGGTGGTCTGACTTCTTCTTCCTAAAGCGCCCAGCCAGTGGCTCTGCACCACGTATATGACCGGCGAACCTCTCCGCCATCCGAGGGAAATACCACAAAATCCAAGCCTGAAATGCAAAAATATTTAATTCAAAAAAATTTACCCAAAGTCAGTGTGATTTAACAAAAAAAATGAAGTTAAAATGTGTACCTGAAATAGGCTGGCATACTCTCCACAATGCTGCATGACACTCAAAGACGCAGTGTTCAAGGACTCATACATGGCAGCTAGTGCACTTGCACCCCATGCATAGCCTCCAAGAACATCTGCACTCAGATCATGCAGGTAGATTAGCCACTTAGCCTCATCCCTGTCTCCAGTCTTCGTAGTGAAGATACTGTAGGTCAGAAGCAGAAGCAGATAAGCCCTCACAGCAACTGTCATGTCACCCCCCCTCCGCCAGATTACGCTCATAAATATGCATCAGCTAATTGAAGCTGAAATACGGACCCCCACGGGTGTTGGCGCTAGCCTCAATGTGTGAGACACCACTACAAAAAACACGGGGATTAGCGAGGGAATTAGCGAGGGACATATCAGTCGCTAACAGGCCCAATTCGGTCGCTAATGTCCATTTGCGAGGGAATTAGCGAGGGACATATCGGTCGCTAATATCCTCCTCGCTTATTCCCTTTAGCGAGAGAAATTGTGTCAGTCGCTAATTAGCTAGGGACTATTCCGTGGCTAATTCCCTCGCTAAATCTGACAGCACGCTTCCCAAATCTGATTGGCACGCTTCTCAATATGAGTTTATTATTATTATTATTATTAGTATTATTATTATTATTATAACCAAACACTCCAAAGAGAGAGAGAGGAATGAGAGTGGTGGTAGTGTGGTGGTGGTGGTGGTGGTGTCGTAGAGAGAAAAGGAGAATGAGAAGAGTAAGGGAGAAAGAGAGTGAGATCTATGTGGTAGTGGTGGTGGTGGTGGTGGTAGTGTGGTGGTGGTGTGGAAGAAAGAGAGAGCTATGTGTTGGTGGTGTGAAAGAAAGAGAGGGTGAAGCTCGTAGGAGAGAGTGTGGAGTGAAAAGAGAATAAGAGAGTGGTGGTGGTGGTGGTGGTTGGTGGTGGTGGTGGTGGTGTGGTGGTGGAAGAGAAGAAAAGAGAAGAAGAGAGTGGAAGAGAAGAAGAGAGAAGAAGAGAGTGGAAGAGAAGAAGAGAGAAGAAGAGAGTAAATGAGAGAGAGTGTGTTTGGTTCGGATTATTATAAAAAAATATGACAGTTTGCGACGGATTTAGCGAGGGACTGTCCCTCTCTAATACTCGCGTTTCCCAAGCCCACCTGCCAACAGTCAGAATCCTGCAAAGTGTACTTGTTGCGCTTGTGTAATATTGTGGTTTTTCGCAATTATAGTGCAAGTATACACATCGTACAAGTAATAAAGTGGGTGAGAGTAAGAGATCGTTCCCACGAGGATTGATAAGTTTTCAAAGTCCAAGTTTCAAAACACAAGAGAAGTAAGTAACAAATCGGCAATAAGAGTTGGTTTTTAAGCTAGAGATGTAAATAAAACAAGTAAACAAGAGTTGATTGTGAATATGGATGAGAGATGAGTTGAGTTGTTGCATGCAAATAAATCCTTCCTAGATAGACGTTATAACGCTTATACGCTACTTACGCTCCAATGTTATTCTCAGATAGACGTGGCCACGTTTGAACGCTGTTGCAAAAGAGCTATGCTTTTCAAAGACAAAAAGCGTCGAGTTTCAAGTATAAGAGGTCCTATGTCTAGGTTCTAAATAGGCCCACTCTGTATTTTAAGCACCCACAAAGAATGTTCTATGAACTATTATCCATTCTATGTCTAGACTTAGATAAAGATGCCTAAATGTCTTTAGTGCATTGTTCATTCATATAAATCTTTGATTTCTTTTCATAGACCATGTCCTGCATACTATGAATCTACCTATTTTAAGAGGCCATCCTCAAAACAAGTTTGGAAATATTATCATGCAAAGATTTAAAACATGTAAGCGTCAATACTTCATAACATTTAACTAGAAATTCATTACATGCAAAACAACAACTCAACTACAAAGTGTTTAGCTCATGCTGAGCATCTTTACAGAATGAAGAGGATTTAAAATCCAAATACCATACATAACGAAAAGATCCTAAGTGCAAAAGATACACTTAAGTAACTTTTCAAAGATGTACTGTTGTATATAGACGTTACAACGTCCGAGCTTTTACAATAATGCAGAAAAATAAAACTTAAGTTCGGATAAGCAAAATATAGAAGTCCTGCTTTCCGCATCTTCTTTACAAAACTAATTCAAAATTAATGGAGGGATGGTGAGGGGATGAAGATGAAGTGATTCTCAAGATATGTAGAAAAGATGATGCCTCGAGAGAGAGAGAGCCTTCCTTAAATAGCCACCTTGCTTACGCTCGTCGATGTCACTTGCCTCCTACCAGATCTGCTTCTTCCCGACACTGCTCGGTGCTACGATTGCTTTCGCACGTCACCACCATGGGGACTAGCAAGATCTTCGACTTTATATCTTTGACTATCATTGCTTAGCGCCAAAATTGAGATCTTTCACCCTTTCTCTCGCTGCACTCCGGAGACGTGGTGAGGGCGTGGTAACGCTTCGCTGCTAATTTTCCTGCACAAGCACAAAAAGCATCAAAACGCTCTCAAGGGCACCACTTGGTGCCTAAATGCACAGGATTTATCACTTTATCACCTTATTGCTAAAAACCTCGAAATTACATAAAACTAATTTAATAAACCTTGTATTGCTGAGAACTTGCATGATTTATTCTTTGAATGAGTATAAATAACTCATATAAATATGAGTTATCGCGATCACAATATCACCAATTAGCGAGGGACCTGCTATTTCCGTCGCTAAGTGCCTTGAAAAATGTGCAGCTCAGTTTGAAATTGGCGCCTTGCATTTAGCGACTGATATTCCGTCGCTAATTGCCACATGTCCATCGCTAATTGCCACTTTGCTAGGACTCTTTTTCCCTCGCAAAGTCCCTCGCTAATTCCTTGTTTTTTGTAGTGCACCAGATATGTCTCTGCAAGCTGTGTGGCATACACCGAGCTCACAGTAATGGTAGGAGGTGTGGCATAGTTCCCCTGGATGGGAAGATGCAGCAGACAAGAAATGTCATCCAGAGTGATCGTCATTTCACCAAATGGTAAGTGAAATGAGGAAGTCTCTGAGTGCCATCTCTCGATAAAGGCCGACAGCAACTCATGGTCAACTGTGGTTTGGCCAGTCTGGAGAAGTGGGGCCAGTCTAGAGTCCCTGACCACTGTGGTACGCTGAAGTAGGGCCGGGTATTGTAGATGCAGTCTGGTATGGACTTTGTTGTCATGAGCCCATACTTTGACAACACGCTGATACTCCTGAATTAAAAATAAATAAATGATGTAAGCAAAAAGTGCAAACTATGTGCGTTAAAAAATATATTTACCCAAAAAAATTCAACTTATCGGGTCATCGCGTCGAATCAGCAGGATATGATCGCCAGTCGGTGAAGAGAGAGAGGGTTGATGCTGAGGCTGATCCTCCTGATGCCCCTGATCCTCATGGGGTTGCTCCTCCTGATACTCAGACATAGACTGGTCTGAAGAAGACATATCAGTCTGAGGCTGCTCTTGCTGATACTCGGGAGGTGGGGCATGTGATGAATCCCCATCACATGATGTTTTTTCACTGCGAAAAAGGGGGATTTTACTTGATAATTTGATGAATGAATGGAAATTGTTAGGAGAAAATTAATGAGTTGTTCTATTTGAGATTTAATTGCCTTGCAGTGTTTATGCTGGGTTTTGTGGTGTTTTTGTGCTCAGGGACTAGGTGGAAGAGAAGATCAAAGAAGGGCAAGCAATTGGACTCAATTATGCAAGTTTGGAGCAATATGTCAAGTGGCGCGCCATCCTGCGCGCGGCGCGCGAAGTGGCGCGCGAGTCTACAGAAGTCCTGGCATTCCTTGCATAAGTGGCGCGCCATCTGCGCTTGCATGGCCTTGCGAAACGCAAGCGCGATCATCATAGCAGATGCGTTAAAACCCCATTCTGACGCGTTTTTGAGGACTTTTGGACGTTTTTGGAACCCTAGAACTGAAAGAGGAGCAATTCCGTCTGACGGCTATAGAAGATTCAAGACTTGGGAATGTTGCACCCCGAAAAATCCGGTTTGGGTTTCTCAATGTACAACGTAGAAAATTTTTGAAGCCGCCACCAATATTTTAATTTTAAGACCAAAACATTGAAAAAAAGTCTTTGAAATAAGGCGGATGGTCTTTTGAAAACTAGAGATATAGGTTCGGGGGTCGATTACGTGTGAGGAAGGTATTAGCACTGCACACGTCCTTTCTATCGAAAGGGAACCTTTAACTAAGTGCGTGGTTTTACGTTTGATTTGAAAAATACTTAGATTTGCCTACTTATTTCTTATTTAAAGATAAATGGGAAAACTAAATGAAATTTTTTATTTTTGGCGCTTGACGAGAGTTGGCCTCTCGCTCCTACATATCTCCTAGTGCGATGGAGAATTCAAAGCTACGTAGTTCTTGGTTGTCGTGAAAAGGTTTTTGTTTTTTATCTTTTTAGTGAGTTTTCGAAATATGACGAGTACTCTGCGAATGATTAAACTAACAGAGGTTATGGGTAATCACCGCTAAGTACTCTTGAAAATGAGAGTCACTACACCGGTCGATTTAACGAAGGTTCCGATTGACCGCTAGTAGCAACTTCGCTTTTATTTGATCTTTTGAAAATGGTTTTCGAAAGAGATTAATTGGCACGAATGATCAAACTAACCAAAGTTATGGGTGATCATCGCTTATTGTTCTTTGGAAAACGACATTGCCGCCAACGGCTAGACGAACAAATGTTCTGATTAGCCACTAGCAACAATGGGTTTGAAAATGATTTTTTGTTATGGAAAATATTAATGTTTATGGTTGTGAAAATGATTTTATTCGTTGCGCTTGACGAGAACGTGGCTCGCCCCTACGTATCCCAAATGGGAATCAAAGCGACGTAGTTCTAATTTAAAAATGAAATTTTTTTTGAAAGGGTAAGAGCTTTCATAATGACCAAGCAAGCTGAGGCTTTGAGTGATCGTTACTAATAACTCTTGATAGCATTCATGACAATCAAACAAGCCAAGACTTTGGGTGATAGTCACTAATAACTTGTATTAATTAAAAAAAAAGAGTTTGAAAGATTTTTGGAAAAAAAGGGTGTGAGATAGTAAAAAGGGGTATAACTAATTACATGAGGTTGTATTATTAACGGAGGGGGTGTCGTTAGTAATCAGGTGTTTGAAAACTTAACAAAACAAAAGAGAAAGGCCCATGACCCGCCCAATACTTAAGCAAAATGAAAAACGGAAACCCTATTCCCCCTTTCTCTCCTCCAGCGTCGATCCCCCCAAAGAAGAAACCCTATTTCTCCTCTCCTCTCCTCTCTCTCCTGCGCCGATTCCCATCCTAAAACAGAAACCCTAAATCTCTCCTCCACTCCTCTTCCGCCGATTTCCCCCAAAACCGAAACCTAAACCTCCTCCTTCTCTTGCTTCGCCGATTCATTCTTTGAGAGAGAGAGACGATCGAGAGAGAAGGAGAAACCGATCGAGAGAATGAGAGAGCAAGAGAGAGAGAGAGTGAAACAAATCGAGTGAGAGAGAGAGAGGGTACGGTCACGGGGACGCCATAGCTGCTGCTTGGCCGGCGATGATAACAACGGCGTGGTGGAGAGAGGCGCCAGAAGATTCGTCGGTGAGGAAGGGGTGACGACGGAGCACGGTGGCCAGAGCTCGGGGGGTAAGCTTTTTTTCTCCTACTATGTTTTGGCTTCTGTTCAGCTTGTTTAATCTCTCTCGAAACCCCTTTTTTCACTCTTAAACCGTTTTCTCCTCTCCATTCTATGTTTCTGTTATTTGTTCAAAGTTCATTGTTTAAACCCTGATTTTTTTTAACCCTAATCTAAAACAGAAACGAATCTACTCCTATGACAACAGTCTATTTCTCTTCTTAACCTATGTCAAAGATATTATTTTTCAGCACAGGTTTGTTCATGTTAAATCTCAGTGTTAGTTTTGTATTCTCGGCATAAATAACTCAACGGCAACACATACAAGAGCACATTTGATTTATTTTCGTTTGTGACAGTGTAAAACAATACAACCAGTTCTAGATTTAACAGCTTATATGAGCATCTAAAAGGATTTAAATTTTGAGTACAAACCTACAACTCCAGCTTCTGATAATGACTCCTATTTGCTACTATTACTGTTGAATTGTTCTGTGACTATTCTCTCCACTGTGTTTATGTAGGTGTCTCTGTGTGTATTGTTACTCTGTGTGACTGAATTTTGCAGAGAGTAGTTCAGTTGCTTGATATGTTTTTTTTGTTTCAATGTGCTTCTGTGTATGTGTTTGTATGACACAGTGTTTTTGGTCTTTGTGTTCTTTTGTTCTTTGTGTGTTTGTTGTTCCCTGTTTTTCCTCCCCTTTTCACTGTATTGAAGCTAAATTTATAGTCCAAAATGCCTAGATTGATGTATTGTGAGGTCCATTTTGAATCTGTCCTCTGATTTTGTATTTCTTCAAGTGTTTTCCTTTTTGGTGTATAAAACTTTCTGCCCAAATTTATCTTCCCCCAAGTTTCTTATGTATTCACTAATTTAGCCTTATTTGACTAATATTCAGCTGTCTAATTTCTTCCCTTTGTGTATGTATGCAGAGAAGAAAAAATTACAAGGAAAAAGAGCCTCCTATTTGGAGCTTTGGGGCCTATGTCTATTGCTGCTGCATATTTGGTTGTTTCTCCTTGTTTTGCTTCTTTGCTTTGACCGAGGTCTTTGCACTTGTTGTTTTTTTTTTTGGCTGTGTTGTGCATAGCCTTCGCACAGCACAGCATGTATGTAGCTTAAAGCTACATCTCTTGCTTTTTGTAACCATATATTTTCTTTCAATGTAAATGTATCTTATACAATACTCATTATTTAATTAACTTTTTCCTCTTGAAGAGCCTTTTTTATTCTGATATATCTGTATATAATGAGATATAATACTATGACAACATAGTTGCTACAAGAATTGATAATTCTAGATCAACTGAAACCATAAGCATATATTTGAAGACTATACACACATGTGTGTGAGATAGGATAAAAACCATGATTCACAAATAAAAGGTGTTGATTACTATAGTTGGTTGTTAGTAGTTGGTTGTTAGTAGTTGGTCCTCGAACTAGCTACATATGTAACAAGCTCGGTGCATATGACCTATATGCTCCAGCTTGAGGGGGAGTGTTGATTACTATAGTTGGTTGTTAGTAGTTGGTTGTTAGTAGTTGGTTGGTAAACTATATTTATTATGTTTAGTTGGTTGTTAGTAGGATGATTGTGTATATATATGTATGTATTCAGAACTCATTGCTTCAGGAAAAATACTAAGTTTCAATAAAAGGCATAGAAGATAAAAAACCATTGGACTCCAACAGGGTTTGGCTTAGAGAGAAAGCAAACACAACCCACTTGTAACTACCATTGAATTTAAATACAGCTTGGGCTTAATGAAAAAGAGAACAACAAATGAGCCCAATTACAATTGCCATTGGACTTGAATAATTTTTTTGTTTAATTTCTAAAAGAGAATCAAATCAAATAAACAATTAAATTGTAAAAAGTGCGGACAAAATTAGGGTATAACAGGGAACAAGAATTGAAGCTTCATATGTGTTCATCATCATCTTCCACTTGTAATTTTCCTTGTTTCTCTTCATTAATCATGAATAGCTAAACTTCTTTATGTTAGGGATGAATAAATATTGACGTAACACTATTGTCGTTGGTTTAGAATCATATTTGTATCGTACTCTCTCGTATTTTGTGTATCGAATTTCTACGCTTAATGCTTTTTATGGTTGGAAAACTCATACAATGATCTTTTGTTCAATTATGAAATGGGAGTTTTATTCTTGAATGTTTGAAATTCAATACCTTCAATTGGTAGCTTAGGAATAATCTATGAGTTGTTGTATATTGCAAACTCTTGCTTTAATGCTTGTTGTTAATTAGAATCACCTAAGGGATTAGGGCTTGTTATACCCCAATTTTGTCCGTCTTCTTTTTCTTGCTTTAGTCGTCTTTTTATTAGCGGCGTGCTTCGGAGTCGCGTGATTATGGGAAATATTAGTGTAGAGTCTTGGTTACCAATCCAAACCAAATCCAATCCACTCCGTTCAAATTAAACTCGAAATACCATTGTTTAAATTAGGCATGCGCGCGAATGATCGATCTTCTCGTATGCGTTCTTCAATTTAATTATCTCGTATTTGAGTTTAGTCGATATGAGCAGAGTCCACCTAAAGTCATTTTTCTCAAAATTTGGTTTAAATTCGGACTAATGCGATTCCGAAGTTAATTGTGGGGTTTGTAGTTAACACACCCATTTTTGGTTTAGTTTTAGCGTATTTGTCGAGTCCGCCCGTCCTCGTCTTTATATTTGGTCCGACTCCTTTTTCTTATTATTTTATTCGTATTTTGTTTATTCAATTTATTTAAGCGTATATACAGCCCAAAAATGTCAAAAAATTCTATTTAGTTTAATTTACAATTTAAGAGCACTTAATAGTCCAAAAGGTCCAAAAATACAAAAATAATAATATTAAAAATAAAAAGAATATAAAAACGAAAATTAAATAAAGGAGCAAAGATCAACAATCTTTAGGGTTCGCCTTGCTCTCCAAGACTACTCAATGAGACCCACATTATCGATCTGCAAAAGCCCAAAACAACCATTAATGCTAAAACCTAATTTCTACCTATAAATAAGCGGCTAGCCTAGAGTCTAAAAGACACACGAAAAACCAAGGCAGAAAACTACTGCTAAAATCACCCAAAAACAGGATTAGAGTTTCACATCGAAACCCTAATCCGCTAAACACGGTTCTGAGGCTTCTAAGATCTAAAGAAAGAACAGTAGCCGCCGGTGTCAGCAGTAACAAGCAGTCGTAGAACAATCTTGGAGACCAAACAGAAGCTGGAAATTAGGGCTACAATGTTCTCAAGAGACTTGCGGATATGATTGATAAATCTGATATGAACGTTCTGGAGCAATTGAGTGGGTAAGAAATCTGGTTGTCCTTTTTTATTTTCCTCCATGTGTTATGCTTTACCTATATTAGAATTCATTCACCGTCAGTGTCATTTTGTGGCTGAGAACTTTTGCTCTATAGATGGCAATATTTAATAAATTGATTAATGGGCTTGTTGCGCAGAATTCTACACTCAGAATTCCTCATGATTTTGGATTTAAAATTACGTAAACTATTTCTTTCTCTCTCCTCTAGCTTGCAGCAGCCTTGAAATAAGGGGAGAGGTGAAGTTTTTAGGTTTTCTGTTTGTGGGCTTAGGGTTGGGGTGATACAATCGCTTTTATGTATTTATTTTTTTTAATATTCAGATTGTTAGTTACACCCCTCCCCTTTAATTATCACAACTCTCTACTTACTCAAAGCCCATTCGCTACTCAGTCCTCAATATGAACTGGGCTCTGCTCCCCGCACCCCAGTTTTAATTATACAATCCCGCTGTGGCTATTACACCACATTGTACTATTTAAACCCCTTTGTCAAAATAAAATAGATTCTCGTAAACCAAAAGCAACAATTAATTTTTTCTGAAAATCAAATAAAAGACTAAGTCGGTTGTACAACCGGTTTAGTCATCATTTTAGGCCAATGAGCCGCATGCATTCGAAGAACCCCAAAACTTAATAAACACGAATAAACTATTTTTTCTCTAAACGCGGCTAAGTCGGTTTGTACAACCGGTTAGTCATCATTTTTAGGACCAATGAGTTGCATTCGGTAATCCTACAAAAAACTTAATAAAATGTAAATAAATTATCTTTTTATAAATAGGGGACTAAGTCGGTTGTACAACCGGGTTAGTCAGCGTTCTAGAACTAATGAGCGGTACAGTTCAGGAGTTCTAGAATACCTATTCTAAAACGAACCCACCTCGCACCAAACCACTTTCTTTCAAAAACTCTAAAATTATTTTCAAAAAGTAGGGGACTAAGTCGGTTGTACTGTCCGGGTTAGTCGCGTCTAGGAATCGATGAACTGCATACCAAGGAATCCTAGGACCCCTACACTAAAAAACACCAACCCACAAACTTTTTCAGGAAGAACTACGTAGCTTTGATTCCTCCATTGCATCTGGAGGTACGTAGGAGCAAGATTCAACTCTTGTCAAGCACTAAAAATCAAAAACTTAAATAAGTCTTTTTCTCTACAAATAAAAGGGTAATTATTAAATAAATCTTAAATTAATTAGACAATGGATGTCGTGGGGTGCTAATACCTTCCCCACACATAACGACTCCCGAACCCTAACAACGCCTCGTCCTAAAACTTAAAGGGATTTTCCGAATTTGCCCTTAAACTAAAATTTGGTGGCGGCTTCCTATGAACCTTTCGAAGAATCCTTTCCCGGATTTTTCGGTCGCTACAGGGCTTTTAGCTATCGACAAAGGACTAGTTACCTACGGAAATAGGAATTGGTTAATGTTGTGAGTTTGATAGCAAAATTAGAGAGAGAGAGAGAGATTATCTTTCAAATTAAATCAGTGGCAATAATGTGAAATCAATAGGAATTCGTCCCTAGCATCTTTTACCATCGAATCCTTTTCAACTCGTTCTTCGGCTTCTATTATTAAAAACACAAAAAAAATATTTTATTGCCTTACTTTAGTGTTCGTAGCTCAATCGTACCAATCTCATCGTATCTTAAATTGGTTCATATTAGTTGTTGTTAACGTGATTAGTAATTGCATTCGATCCTTGAGGACGATACCCGGTCTTACCGGATTTATTACTTGAGCGATTTGGTACTCTTGCCAATATCTTAACAGCATGGTAATGAATAGGCTGGGGATGGTAAAGAGGAGGATGTGGATGGTACTGAGGAGGAGGCTGAGAATGATACTGAGGAGTCGGCCTCCCCCTATACCAATCCTCCTGCTGAGTCTACTGAAGATAATCCCCAAGATAAAACTCCCCATCATCCTGATAATGAGCTGGGTGATGCTGCTCACCATACCGGGTGGCTCGGGCTGATACTCAGCTGGGTCAGCCTGTCTCTATTTCCTAGCTGAAGCATGCAGCTGATTATGCCTCCAAGTCCTCGTACTCGGAGCAGTAGATGACTCTGGCTTGTCTGTGATAAGAGTTACCTCCCATCTACCTCTCTGACTCGAACGACTGTCTCTATCCTTGTCATTGCGGTGCCTACCAGACACTGCAAGCAAAGGAAAAAAAATTAGTAAAAAAAAATGCTCATCGTATTTACATAAAAATGGGGGTATATACGATGCTTACTCTTTAAAGCGTCATATATATGGTTGTTCACTACAAGAAAAACTTGTTTTAGCCACCAGCAATTGCCACGGAGCTTATTCCGTCAGTAATTTGCCACGGATTTGCGACGGCATGAGTAAAAAATAGAGGCGCGAAATTTCCCGCTGGTGTTTGCCACGGACATGTGAAAGGACAGACATTTTCCACGGAGATGCCGTGGCAAATCCGTGGCAACCCATTGGTCAAAATAAAAAGACCACGATACATAAAATCAGAACGTTCAGACCCCTCATCTTCTCCCTTCGTTCTCCGCCCTCGTTCACTCTCCACCTTCTCCCTCACCACCTTCGTTCTCCACCTTCGTTCTCCCTCCGACCTTCTCCCTCCGACCTTCTCCCTCCGCCCTCCTTCGATCGTTCTCACGCTCACTCTCCACCTTTCACTCTCCTCGCCTCCGCCCTCCCTCAACCTCCACTGCACTCTCCTCACTCTCACTTCTCTCTCTCTCTCTCTCTCACACCAACAAACCCTAGACCCCTCATCTTCTCCACTCCAAAGCTTGCATTAATGTAACCCAACCTCAAAATCGTCATCCTCAGTTTGTGCGAAACCTAACAACCTCAGATTTAGAAGTGACCGATACAAATCGCTCAACAAAGGTATTTCGCTTTCTATTTCTACTTCTTCAATATGGTATATTGCTTCCTCTGTTTCTCTTAAAGCTGATTTTGGTTTTGTTTTGGTGTTCATAGGTTTATTGCTTCCTCTGTTTCTCTTCAATATGGTACCTAGTCATTTTATAAATTCTACTTTTTGTACTTTTTGTTATTTTTTTCTCATTTGATACTAGGTATGAACTATTAGATAGTTTTCAAATAAGAGCAACTGTGTTATTTTTGTTTCTAACCAAATAATGCCAAATATTTGCTAATCTTTCATTTAAAAATTGACTAAACAACATTCTGACGAAACAAATTTTTGAAAACTCACATTTGGTTAACTTTTAAGCATTTTTTCTTTTTGGAAAGCAAAATAAAAGTTCTGATTTGTTTTCAATTAGTGATACATTATATTGAAAGCTCTTAATTTCATTGAGTAGTATATCAAAATCAAATACTTTGTTCATATTATGCCTTTCATTTGCAAGCCTAGATTATGGGTATGTAGAATTTGCTATAAAAATAAGCTAGGATTGTATCATTTTGATTTGTTGCAACTGCCTAGTTGTGAAAGGGATACTCCCTTTGTGAAAGGAAGTATGCAGAACGTTGGTTTGCTGCTTGAGGAATGGGACAGTTTTGCAGTTGATGTATCGGAATTGAAGCTTCTAAGGCACTATCATGCTGATGCTGTAACATGTATTCATCCCTGTGTTTAGGAGATTTACTTTATATATTTTCATTATTATTAACTGATACCAATACGTTCGGGGTTTTGATTGTTATTGTTAATTGGATAATTTAGGTCTGATGGGGGTGAAAGGACAGTTAAGAAGCTTTGAATGACTAAAGCCCTCACTATATCTGAGGGGACAACGATTTCAAGCTCGCCGACGAATGGCGGCAGACGACGCGTGTGTTGATGCCGCTTTGTTGGTGATCGATGCGAATGCTTTGCTCTCCTAATCATGATCGATAGGTTTGTGTTTTTTTTTTCCGCTAATGTATTCATTGAGTGAGTCCGAATATGAGATGTAATGTATAATGCAAGCATTTGCTTCTTGTGTTTAGGATATTGCTACTAGAGTTTCCTAAGCGCTGGTTATTGTCTTTGCTATGTTTTGACAAAGATTTCTTACGTGTAACATGGATCGCGTGAGTAACGCTTTACGTGTTTATGGTTTTGATTAAGGTGATATTTATATATTTGTGTTTTCCACGTCTTAGACACAATTCAACAAGTACATTCCTTTCATCATATTCAATTGATTGTCATCAGTAGCCTAACTTGTTTCTTTATTCTATAAACAAACTAAGAGGAAAATATCATATCACCTTTGTAGCTGTAGATGTCGGTGACTTAAAAAGAAATGCATCTGTCAAGATTGAACTATTGTTTTTCAAAAAGTTATTAACCTGCTTCCTCTAATTATGTCAAGCGCTTTTATATATTTAATTAGTTGTTTCGTAATTCGAATTCTTACTAAACTAATATAGCCGATGTTCCTAATCGATGTACCTTACATTTTCATTGTTTTTATAGGTAAATATGAGCATAGCAATACTTCCAATGTCAAAAGAGTTCAATCGAATAAAGGCAACATAGCTTGGCCTCATTCACTCCTCTTTTTTTCAAGGGTTATCTACTTACTCGTGTGTAAATCGATATACATACGACATTTATTAATCTTCTAGAAATTTGAAGTATTATCTTTGGTTGAACCTTTCATATCATATACTTTACTTAGTAGTATATGCAAGCAATCTAGCAAGTTCTTATATTTAAACTTTTTCATTTTGCCTATCAGTACACAAAATCTTCTACTTAGGTTACTTTCTAACCGATTGAACGATTTTGGGTTCAGATTATTATTGGTATTTGGGCGCACAAACTTGGTGGGAAGGTAGTACTAGGTTTTGGAATTGTCCGGTGGTCAATTGCAACAATTTTAACTCCTATGCGCAAAGAAATCACCGCCATGGTCGCTTGTTATGCGCGCTTTATGGGAATTGGTGAGGTTAGTCCATTCTAATGCTATACTACATTTATGACTCCATCTATCTAGTGCACTGTAATTGAATTTGGCCATTTGCCATAATTATTTGTTTCACAAAATGAATTGCCGCTTATACTTGGAATTTGGGTAGAAAATATTGCTTCTATTAACCTAGCCAATAAGCAAGGAGAAAAACTTGCAAAATTAACTTGTGAACATAGTAAGTTGAATTTCCCCGCCTTGGTTTGGATGAACAAAGAAATGCATATAAACTTTCGAACATAATCGTTGGACTTCTCCTTATCTTGATCCCGATGTTGAGGCTATTCGGAAGACAACTCACTTTGAAACTTGAAGTTCTTGAGCTCAAATCCAAGTTATTTATGCCTTACAATTTTCTTCTTTCTCTGCACTAGTTTTGTTTGTAAAAATTTATGTTCCTTTAGGTTCTGTGAGAGGCTCAAGCACTATTACATGCCGATCTCCACACTAGTTCTCATTATGGTTACGCGTGAATCAACTCAAGTTATTGATCCCGAATTCACATTTTATGGACCAATGGGTTTTGATATTGGAGCATTCTTGGGGAACTTGATTTTGGCTTTCTTTTCTCAAGATGGACATCTTTGGTCAATCAAACGATCGAAAAGTAGGTCCTCTTTTTCCATTATGCGGATGCTCATTTTATTCTCGAATTTCTCATTATCCATATATTTACGCGTGCTTGTTATCATTAACCGAACTAGCATTGAGAATATTTATCTATTGTTGTATGTTCACCTCATTTCTTAGGTCTTTGCCTTTCACTTGAGTTATTGCATTGCATTGAATGGTAAATAGAATCACAAGATTTGACAATTAAACTGTAATTCGAAAAGCTGAAAGATGTATTAACATTGATTATAGGGGAAAGGTGTTATTTCTTGTCTAAAACACACTATATTATGCAGCATATAAGGAGGGATTCTTAAGACAATTGAAGATACTTGGAACTTTTTCCACTATAAATTCAACGCACTTTGGGATGAGCGTAGAGATGGTCCCGTGAGGCATATCTCCCAACAATCTATAACAATCTCGAGGTTCGGCTTCTTGTACGAAGAAATATATTACAGATTTGTTTCATGACAGTCTCGGATTTGGTGCTGCCAAAATGATAAGGTTAGACTCTTCCTCATAAACATTGTGTTTTTCTCTGCTAACAAAAATAAAAATTGATACGGTGAGGTTGCAAGATCATTTTTACTAGAATCTCAGTAACATATTTATTGCTGCAGCATTTATTTTGTGTGTGATAAGTAACTATACAGTCACTAGAGAGAAAATCATGATAGCATTGTATCGATATTTGATCCATGTAGTCTGTTTCTACCTAGTAGGAAAAAGCATAGATGTTGCTGATTACAGTATTGAAGTCAAAGAACTCTTATCTCGATGGAAAAAGTTGAATTACGAACAAGATAAATTGTGCGTCAGTAATCCCATTTTCATCATGTAATAGTTTAAACTTATGGAATAGTTAGACTCTCTTTGGTATTATGGAATGAGGTGATAGCGGATAAACTATTAGACTCAATCGAAAGTGTTAGATAAAATTAGTAACTATAAGCTCAGATGCTATTTTAAGTAGTAGTACTAAAAAAGATGCTATAAGCTAGTGTAAACGCGTTCTCACTATTTTTTGGAATGGAAAGAGGAGGAAGAGATTTGTATGCGCTAATACCATAACATGAGTGAAATCTTGAAATGAGCTTGTGATTCTATTCATCTCAAAAGAATAGTATATATACATGGAAAGAATATCTAACTACTTCTTAGTGAGCAAACATGTGGTGAAATTTCATGAAACAACTCAAAAACCTTATCTTAAGTGGCATGACTAACTAACTTTTTGATTTTAATTATTTGGTTGATGAGGAGAATTGTTGGTGTGGCACATGTTGAGGATTTTGAATCCATTACCGATCTTGCGAGAAACGAGCAACCCGTGAACGACGGGCACTTGATTTAGCTAAGATGATTCTCAAAGAAAGAAGAAAATTTGGGGCATTTCAAATTATCTCAAATATTAGGCAATTTTAGTCATGTCATGACAAGGTTTTGTTGTATCAATACCTCCATCATTTTTTTTTTTTACGATATATGTTCTGAGATTTATTCCTTTGTATACTATGCTTTTTGATAGTCTTGTAATAAATTTGTTAATAAATACTCACCACATTTCCATTAGTTTTGTGTGAAATGATTTTGTAGTCTTATTAATTATATTATCCTTTATTTTTTTTAATATCTCCTAGCTAAATTTCAAGTGTAGGGAGTTTGATTCTAAATAATTGTGATGATAACATTGACTAATGAATGGGTTGAAGAATTAAAATTATGATTTAATTTTTTTTTAATTTTTTTTAAATTTTTGCAACGGATTTGCCACGGATTTGCGATGAAATTTGCGACGACTTTGCCACGGATAATTGCGACGGATTTGCCACGGAAAAATTTGCCACGGAAAAGTCCGTGGCAAACGATTTGCGACGAGCGTTTTTGCCACCATTTTTGGTCCGTGGCAAATCCGTGACAAATGTTGTTTTGCCACGGAAATTTGTACATTTGCGACGGAAATGTCCGTGGCAAATCAACGATTTTCTTGTAGTGGTTGGGCGTAAATACGAGTGGATGAATTCTGGCTAATCGTATATGGTGGGATATATGCGATGGGTAAAAAATATGGATCGTATATAGGCTGGTGGTGGGGTATATGCGAGTGGATGAATTTTGGGTCAATCGTATATACGTTTTTGTGGCGTATATGCGAGTGGCTGGTGGTCAATAGTATGTATGATCAATAATGTGAAGAAATTGTGATTTTATAAAAATGCAGAGATATTTTCGTCTTTTCACAATGTGGGTGGGGGTATGAGGGGAAATGGTGGGGTATAAAAAAAACCTTTAGCAAATCATTGGTAGTTAGTATATGGGGCTGAGTTTATTTAACTGAATAAGTTATTACTCCATTATATATAATTTGCTATTGCCATGTTTCACTGTTAAATACCATCCACGTGTAGTTTCATAATGATACCCAATCTTATGTGACGTCTCTATACGTGGCTGATGATGCTTATACTTGTAGAAATCAATCTCCTGCATTTCCAAGTTATCAGAGAAGAATCTTTCGATGTTGTTCGTTATACTAATATATTTTTCTTATTATTATTTTCAAATCTTGCCAATATACTATCTCCGTCCGTCTCCAAATTGTTTATTGTTTTAGCAAAATTAATTTGTCTAAAGTTGATTGTTGTTTTAGATTTTCAATGAAACTTTTAATATTTTTTATACTTATACCCCTATTAATTATGACAACTTTTTACCTTCAATAAAAGATTCACATTTATCTAGGTAGAGAGATAAAGGATTAAACGGTAAATTAAACAACATTTTTTAAAAAATCTAAGCTTTCTAATCATTTTTCTTAAAGAATGTGTCAAAACCTTAAAATGCAAACAAAATGGGACCGAGTAAAAATGAAAATGACATAAAGTCGTAAATTGTTGGGCTGTCTGACACATCATTTATCCATTTAAGAGAGCCATCGATCTCATTCACAACTCCAACAAGTCATCAGTTTTTCTTGGGCGTGATGTGTGTAAAATTCCTTATCATAGTCGACTTCCTTGCAATGTGGCTAAACTAAAAAACATGCTCCATTAACTTTTTGACAAAGAGCTATAGCTAAAGATTCGAAAGCTAGCCTGGTTCTTTTTCATTGATAATGATATTTCTAAAAGGATTTAATTAATTAGATGCATAACACTAATGAGAAGTTTTTGAGATGTAATCCTAGAATCTAGCTAATATGGGAGAGAGGTTGGTTGTTTTATATATATATATATATCCCCCGAATAAGAAACAAAACTATTTTTGCTTGATTCTTTGAAAGAAAGCAAGTTACTTTAATGCTGATAATGTCGGGAAAAAGTAATGGCCAGTTCAATCGTGAATTCGTGGTCTAATCAAGGAAAATGCAAATTTTCAAAAAGTGAATGAGAGATACCAATCTTTCTAAAAGTGCCTTGTGCAATCAAAAGATGGTCATTTTTATGGTTAAAGAGTTATTGAGGAAGCACTGTATCTTAATTATAATATAATATTATAGTGAAGATGGCTACGATAAATAAGCCTATATGCGGTGACGGTATAAAATGGTTCTCTGATTGATATTGAAGTTCTACCATGTGTGATCCTATGTCATCAATTGATATATGTAATATTAGAATTTAAGCGAGTGGGTAGTCTTATATCAACTAAGAATGAATTAAATGTAAGAATACATAAGTTAGTGGTTTGATGCTCATATGGCATACTGTTCTCTGAGTTATTTGGGACTTCGAAACAAATGCATTTTTTCAACATACGTACTTGATTTCGGAAGGTGTTTTGACATGATATTATCCCTCTCTTGACGGTGGTTTCAGGCTAGGGCTAATTATTCCTCTTGTTTATTTTATGAGTGGTATGTTGATCCTATTGATTGTATTTTTAGGAGATAACCACTTGTTTTCAGTGGGTTTTCTTTTTTGGTGTATGATTTTTCTCGACTGTATTTGGACTGAGTACCCCTTGTACTCGACTTTATTATTATATATAGAGATATCTATCTATGCTTTTCAAAAAAAACATACGAGAGATGGCTCATTGTTTTTTAGTAAGTTTCATTAACTTCGTTGTCAAGCAACTAAATTCGAAAGAAATAAAATAAAGAGAACTCGAATTAGGTCCTTCACCAGTTGATGGGTTTAAGTGCAAGCCTCAATTCAATGCATTTTCAAAGCGTAAAATTGTTTTCTAACAAAATTCAAACATGTTATCAATCAAATCAATGACTCAAGACCAATAGCATAATCAAAATTCGAATTAAGTTTCAGTGTAAACTAACTTAAACGAAACACAGGAGTCAAGCCCATAAAGGATTAAATATCTGGGACCCCTCAAATATCATGAAAATCGATCCTAGGAAGGAATGAACATAACAAATCTTTACGTATCAGAAATCATAAAGTAAAACAAGATATTGAATAAAAGAAAATGACAAGAGTGAAACACTCAATTGTGAAAGTAAGATTCAAATACAAGTAAAGATGACTCAAACATGCATTGTTCGCCACAATTTTCCAAAGATCCTGTGTGAGCGAATGTGTTAGGCGTGTATGGGCTACTGAATGTTATGAGTGTCTCCCCTCGAACTACCTAGTTGCATGATGGACACATGTCTAATTCGAATATAAACTACTCTAATAACTATCTAATGATGGTTAATGATCTTTCGCCACATATCCCCAAGCCCATTGGTTGCTTTATACATGTCCTTGCATTTACAAAGTCTTCAAAAAAACTACCCAGAAACTGCCATTGATCGTTATGCCCGCTAGGCAAAATTCTGAGTTCCCATTTGAAACTGTCTTTGAAACTACCTCACACTTCTTCAAAGTCTTCTGTCTCTCAAAATTTCCACTATCGACTGACGTGTCCATATAATTGATTTTGAATTCGAAATTTAGCTGTAACAGATCCCTCCCCCAATGTTTGGTCTCGAAAGTATGGAGAGTAAACATTTAAGAAGGTTTTACCAATAGTAACCTAGGCAAGAATACCACTTCTTGCGGTAAAGAAGTAGCCATTGCTAGTTACTTCAATGGCGTGCGGGTCGTTACACATTTCCAATGCCATTTCCAAGATTTTCGTTAACTAATTCATAACACAATCAATTCAATACTAACGGCTAAATTTTCTAACAGTATAAATACCTAGATCTTTGAGAGAATCATGTACTTGCATCTTGATTTTCACTTGCGCTCACAATCCTAAATATTTTTCGTGACCTACTCCCAGATTCTAACACTACGTTCAAATGGCTTCTTCCTCGAATACTTAGAATCTGAAGAACTCAAATTCTAGTGGTAGTTCTTCTATCATCATAGATAGAGTCTTTGGCTGATAACTTCTCCCAAGGTTCGCAAGAAGGTAATCCATTCAAACTTTTGTTCGTGATTGGGTTACTTACGCGTTTTTGGGTTCTCATCTATCTTATGGAGATACATTGGAAACCCCTCTTGTTTTCTCGGAAGATGGCCCACTGATTCTTGGGGCCAAAGAAGACCATGAAGATCAATTCCCCTAGGATTTAAAGGTGGTCTTCAAAGAAAATCCTCCCATCACGAAAAATATCTTCTACAACTGGCTTAAGCACATGACCAAACCCAAAGGAGCCAAATGGAAGAGACAGAGAATTTACAATCTCATTCAACTGAGTTCCTATGACGCTCATTTCAATGAGGCATGCATCAATTCAATCTTTGATGCCATCCACTTCTGGCATCCAAAAACAAATAGCTTTCGTTTTCCTTATGAAATGTATAGCCCTATCGAAATCGTAGCTACCTTGGCCTTACACCCACCAATCTGCAATATGTGGGAGATTTCTAAAATAATAGAAATCCAATAACAAGAAACATTGTGTTTCTTGTTCTAAAGGTGTGTCATTTGGTGGCTTTCACTAGTAGTTGTGTTCTTTCATTTGTTTTTTTTAGTGAAGAGACACGTATCTTCACCAAATGGTATGAGTTGGTCTATATATATAGAACAACTTTACAAGTAGAAAAAAAACATTCATATAGATTGTTCATAACAAAACTTTAACAAATTCAATATTCCAAATCATTCTCTTTCTTCTCTTATGCGCAAAAATCGAAGTTAGGAATCATTGTTCAGAAAATACTATCGATTTATACGCTTGGTGTGAGTGTGCAAACCATGTCAATGAACTCCATTGTATCCTGAAGGGGATTCGCCGGTCATCCTATTGCATCCAATCTAGAGTAATTGGTGGGAACGAATCGAACCTAAAGCCTAGTGTTATACACGCATTGGAGTCTTGCGCAATGATAAATTTATCTTCTAATTTGTCCTTTATTTTAAATGTTGTTCATATTTATTTATACTTATGATGTTTTTCCAAGTTTGGTTGTTCTTCTTAGTTGCAGCATTATCCCACCAAAAAATTGTTCTCATAATCTTTAGGTTCGATTATGCTTGTGTTAAATGATGATGCAACTTTGAAAGATGTTTTTCATACTTCACCATAAACTAGTTTGTTTAGAATCATTACAAGCTAGTTTGTTTAGAATCATTTGTTTTCTTCACACTAATTGTACAAATAATTACAAGCTTGAACAAAGTCAGTTTCCATTTTACAAAGCCGCAAGGAGGTTTTGAATCTAAACGGTTTTTCAATTTTGGAACGATGCAACCTTTTGGTGAAGAAACACAATTTTTGTGAAGGGACACAACTAGACCCGTGTTTATAATCATTTTCGCTGTCCAACTTTGGGTACATATTTGAACTTTATTTTGAGATGTTGTATTTTATTTTATTATTTTAATTTTAATAAATATTTCAAAAGTTGACAATAAATTATCTTAATATATTTTCATATGCATTATTACTATATATTGATATGCATTAAATACTGAATTAAATATAGGTATAAGGTTAACGCATATAATTATCATATTTATTAGGCTAAATTACTATTTTGGTCCATTATCTCTGGGTTTCTCAGTTCCATTTCAGAAACGATTGAATCAAAAATTGATGAACAGCAAAACGATTTGTTCATTTGAAACGAGTTTTCTGAATACTTAGTTGTCTTTTGTTGATGTTTCAGATTTTGAGTTCATATTGATGGTTGTTGGACCCTCAACTTCACCATTGTTGCAGATCTGAGGTTTTCTCCAAAAGGACAGCTTCAATGGCAGAAATAGAAGAGCTTCTTACCTTCAATAATGGCGAAAAACAGAAAAATAGCCTTCGTTTTTGTTGATTTTGCTTCCTTGCAGATCTGTTTCTATTTTAATCTCCTTTCTTTTCTTACTAATTTCTTCTCCTTCGTTTTTTCTTTTCATGTTTTAATGTTTTTTATTTTGTTTGTTATTTGTTTATTTAAGTTTTTGTTTTGTTTTAATTTAAAAAAGAAAGGAAATGGTGATGTGTATTGCCAAGTCAATTAACTGTGCCACATCATTTAATGAATTTGAGACGCCACGCCAAGAAGCTTATCGCTAAAAGCGTGGCGTCCCATTAAGGCCATAGATGAAAAACTACAAAAAATGACCAAATTGACACAAAACTGAAACATAAAGGACCAAAACGAGAAAAAAAAAGATAAAGGACCAAAATGAAATCGAGGCCAAAGATAAAGGACCAAAACAGTAATTTAGCCTATTTATTATATATATATGCGTTTCAGTGTTTTATCATCATTATAATATTATAATTTGTGAGTTTATTTTCTTTGGTTTATTATATATGCATATGCGTTTCATAATCATCAATTTTTTGCATCCGTTTTGTTTTTATGATTATAATATTTAAATCAGTTTCAGTCGAATGCGTTAGTTCCGGTTTTTTCTTGATGATCATAATATATGATTATTACGTGCAAAACTAATGAATAGATATATTGTTAGTTTTGGATATATAAGAAAGAAGTTTTGGAACTAAGATAGAGACGCATATGCGTGAGTTTTAAAGCATCCGAAAAATTACTTCTTCTCTTCAACTTATATTCTTGAGTTTATCTCCTGTCACATAAATTTTGTGTTCGTTCGGAAACCTCGATCGCTACTTTGATTGAGAATGACCGGTTGTATCTCGGAGAATTTGCATTGTAGAGGCGGATAAATTCTTCAGGACAGCTACCAGCGCCTCCGGTTACGTTATTTTTCCTAACATGTTTTGTCTTCGCAGGTACTCACTGTTGTTATTGTTTTAAAGAGCATATTACTACACTTTTGTGGTATAAAATTTATACCATTGTAATCCTTGTCGTACTATTAAATCGGTTCAAGAATCACTTAAAACAATGTTAAAATGAGGGAGAAATCATGTCCAAAAGGTATACTGGGTTGAGAAATCCGATTTTCTGCAATCTGGGTCGAAGTTGACCCTCTTGGGTGAAGATGATGAACAGTATTGCGGGATGACACCCACTCTCGGACCCCAGAGAGTGAAGGAGAGTGCGGACTGTACAAACCTCTGTTTGATATGCCGTTTTTGCATTGTGTTTATTAGTTTTTGACTAACCAGATTTCATATTTAATTAACATATAAAACTAATTTTTAATAATTTCATATTGTTTACCTTTTAAATCATTTTAAAAATGGAAATGGTGATTATTATGTATTTTCCCAGTTTGAAAAATATTGTGACATTATTTTGTACCTATTTATGATAGTCACTCTCCATGAATACTATGTTATGTTGTTTCACTTTCTTGATACATTTAAATGTTATTTATTTATTTTGACAAGTGAATTTTACATGTTATGATGAGTTCATACTTAATATTTAACTAGTAGAATATATGGTGCATATATTACTTATATATTAAGTGATATGGAAATGCTTCTAATGAAGTTTGACATGAAATTAAATTGTAGAATAGAAGTTATTTGTTATTATGTATATATGTGATTTATATGATTGACCCACCTTAAATATGTGTAAAGGTATTTTGATATCTAAATAATTGCATTGGTTGTTGTTGTGTGTTTTTAATGCATTCAATAAATGATATCTTAAATAACTTAAGATAGACGAAATAGAGGTTGAACTCTATGATGAAATGAGTTTTGAATGCTTATATCAAATTTGCCTAAACCAATGGTACAAGTATACATATATTGTGATGGTCAACAATATCAAAGATATGTTTTCAAATGTATTTTAAAATGTCATGGGACCTTGAACAAAAGCATATGTGAAGAAGTGGTCTTCAAATTTTTATAAGGAAATGAAATAATCTTGCAATTCTTTGACGAAAGATTTGACAAGGATATGATGTTGAAGACATCATTGGGGATGTGATACAAGCACATATCTAATTGATCATCAATAGTGGAAACCCAACTCACTCTTGAGTAACATCAAGTCTTGAGTTCAATGGTGAAAGTACACTATTGGAGTGATTGAAGTACTTGACAATAGATACATCCTAAGGGATAAAAGTACTTGGACCATAAGTACAAAGTTGGAAGGTTGAGCTTTTTCTCTTAATAGACCTATAGCATATATGTGCTGAAGTGCTTATTATGGGAGTGCTTCCGATAGAGTCTACCTATATAAGAGTGAAGTGGGGCCGCTTCTTGGAGATTAAGGGCTTGACTCTTAAAGCTCTCATGAAAAGGATACATGACACAAGGCCTTAACAAATGCGTCACTTTACAATTCGTTCAATGGTATCGAGATCTCATGTGTAGTTTCATTTACGCTTGTTCTAATGAATAATTGGTTCAAAGCTTGTCTACCAATATATTCGGGATGAGTGAAGCAATGATCTACTAAATAAAGGTTCAAATCGCAAGATACTTTTAGCTGAAAGCATGTGATTTCCAGAATAATGGGATTTGGATTTATTTTGAAAATGGTGGGGGATTGTGGGGGATTTTCAAAATAATAGAAATCCAATAACATTAATGTGAAAGAGAAACACAATGTTTCTTGTTCTAAAGGTGTGTTCTTTGGTGGCTTTCACTAGTGGTTGTGTTCTTTCATTGGCTTTTTTAGTGAAGAGACACTTATCTTCACCAAATGGTATGTGTTGGTCTATATATATATAGAACAACTTTACAGGTAGAAAAAAAAACATTCATATAGATTGTTCATATGTCTAAGACAAAACTCTACCAAATTCAATATTCCAAATCATTCTCTTTCTTCTCTTATGTGCAAATTGAAGTTAGGGAACTGTTGTTCTGTAAAATACTATTGACGATACGTTTGGTGTGGGTGTGCAAACCATGTCAAGGAACTCCATTGTATCCTGAAGGGGATTCGCCGACGCCGGTCATCCTATTGCATCCAATCTAGAGTGATTGGTGGGGGTGAATCGAACCTAAAGCCTAGTGTTATACACGCCTTGGAGTGTTGCGCAATGATAAGTTTATCTTCTCTTTTGTCCTTTATTTTAAATGTTGTTCATATTTATTTATACTTATGATGTTTTTCCAAGTTTGGTTGTTCTTCTTAGTTGCAGCATTATCCCACCAAAAAATTGTTCTCACACAATATACTCTAGTTGTTTCTCCTGGTGACCGCTGAGTTCTTCCAAATTTTGACAAGGTTTCCATCAGTGCATGTTCAAGATCAAACATCCCATGACTAAGTACAAATTTTTTTTTTTAAAAAAAATTTCACAGGAAAATCTCAGGATAAATAATTAATTAATTTTTGAAATAGGGAAACATAGTCTTAGAAAATACAAAATAAATTGAAATAGAAATATTAATATTTGTTTTTTTAGTATGCCTCTCTTAATCGAAAGTTAACTCAGTACAAGAATAAGCTTGTATTGCCACCAACGTTTCCCCCGGAGAACTGTCTTGCGACGGATTTGCGACGAAAAGAGATTTATGAAGTAGGTGCTAAAAATCCCACTCCAATTTGCGACAGAAAAGGATGTTGGTCGCTAATTTGCAACGAAGTGGGATGTTGGATGCTAATTTGCGACAGACGATTAATCGCAAACCCGTCGCAAATAATAAAACCCATGTTCTCTCTTTGTCTCTTCAGAATCCGTTTTTCACTTTCTTTCCCTCACCCTCCTCCCACAACCTCCACATGCGTTCTCTTTGAATAATTTATATTACTCATAAATATTATTTTTTAGAAAAACTTAATTTGGAGAAGTGTTTTAAGCAAAAACATGATACTTATAATTGCATGAAAAATGATGGGTTGATACAAATCCACCTCTCCTATACTATGAGATAAAGAAATAGCGGGGAGAAGTGATAAAAGCAATGAGGTATGAAAGAAAAGAGGGAAAAAGATCTCCTTTAGTGACAACTAGTAGGATACCCGTGCATACGCACGGGTGCTGTCATATTCTTTTCATGAACGAATTTAGACATAATTTAAATAGTCTGGACAACATCTCGTGAAAAAAAGACAAATTTAAAGTAGTTAAAAAAGGAGTCTCAAACAAAAAATTAGATAAATATTAAAATCTAAAAAAATAAAAGTATCATTTAAAAACAATTTGTGCATTTATCTCGTGTTCTTTTATATATTAGTGTCAGTGTTGTTATCTCGTTTTTTTTATATATCAGTGCAGCTATCTCGTGTTTTTACATACATCATTGCAATTATCCCGTGTTTTTTATATTTCAATAAAGTTATCACGTGTTTTTTAATATATCAGTGAAGTTATCTCATAGTTTCAATTGATTATTTTAGTTGATTAATAAATTATAGTAGACAGTAACGGATAGATGGTAGATTATCAAATATTTCAGTGAAGTTTTTTTTATATGTCAGTGCAGTTATCCCGTGTTTTTATACATATCATTGCAGTTATCTCGTGTTTTTTTTAGTATAGTTATCCCATGTTTTTTTTATATATCAGTGCAGTTATCTGATAGTTTCAATTGTTTATTTTAGTTGATTGGTACATTATATTAGATAGTAAAAGATAGGTAGTAGATTATCAAATATATAAGTGCAGTTATCCCATGTTTTTTTTATATATCAGTATAGTTATCCCGTGTATTTTATATATCTGTACCGTTATCTCGTGTTTTAAATATTAATCAGTAGTTGAAATAGTCACTCAGTTTTCCTTTTTTTTTATTATTGATATCGTGTTTTTTGTATATCAGTGAAGTTATCCCGTGTTTTTATATATTAGTGCAGTTATCTCGTAGTTTAGATTGATTATTTTAGTTTATTAGTAGATTTGATTTGATTTGAATTTCGAAATTTGAAAGAAAAACAAAGAGGGGAAAGTTAAAAAAAATGGGAGTGAGAAGAAAGAATGGGAGAAGAAATTTGAAAAAGAATGTGATAGTAAATTTGAAAAAAAAAAATAGGGGAAAGTTAAAAAAAATGGGAGAAGAAATTTGAAAAAGAATGTGAGAGTAAATTACAATGTTGCCCTTAGTGGGTAAAGGAAGTTAGTGAGTTTGATTTGAATTTTGAAGAAAAAAAATTAAGAGAAAGTAGGAAAAAAGTGGGAGTGAGAAGAAAATGCATTGAGAGAAGAAATTTGATAAAAGTATGATAGTAAATTACAATGATGTCCTTAGTTTGATGAATTGTCAAGTAAATAGGGAGGTTTGTTTGGATAATTTAAATGTGGTTTGTTTGTATAAATAGATTAAGTGTGGTTTGTTTGTATAAATAGATATTAGGATAGATAGTAAATAGAAGTAAATTGTAGATTATTTAATATTAATGTAATTTTATTAGATTATATAGTGAATTTAAAAAATTGGGAAAATAAACATTTTAAAATAAAGGGTGTGGGGGCCACTAATAATAGATGTGTAAAAAGTAAACAATATTGGGAATTGTGGTATTGAAAGAGAGTGAGTGAGAAAGCGAAAGGAAGAGAAAGTAGAATTAAAAAATGGTAAATAAAAGAAATGTGGTGATGTGTCAAAAAAAGTAAAATTAATGTCTAAAATTGTAATTTTGTAAGTTGTTTATTTGTATAAATAGATATTAGATTAGATTAGATGTGTAAGAAGTAAAAAATATTGGGAAATGTGGTATTGAAAGAGAGTGAGTGAGAAAGAGAAAGGAAACAAAAGTAGAATTAAAAAATGATAAATAAAACAAAAGTGGTGATGTGTCAAAAAAAAGTAAGATGTCTAAAATTGTAATTTCGTAAGTTGTTTGTTTGTATAAATAGATATTAGATATTAGATAGATTAGATTAGATTAGTATAGTTATCCCATGTTTTTTATATATTAGTGCAGTTATTCCATAGTTTCAATTGATTATTTTAGTTGATTAGTAGATTATAGTAGATAGTAAAAGATAGATAGAAGATTATCAAATATATCAGTGCAGTTATCCCGTGTTTATTTATTTATCAGTATAGTTATCACGTGTTTTTTATATATCAGTCCAGTTATCCCGTGTTTTAAATATTAATTAGTAGTTGAAATAGTCATTAAGTTTTCTTTTTTTGTTGATATATTAATATCGTGTTTTTTATATATCAGTGAAGTTATCCCGTGTTTTTCTATATTTGTGCAGCTATCTCGTAGTTTAGATTGATTAATTTAGTTTATTAGTAGATTTGATTTGATTTAAATTTCAAAATTTGAAAAAAAAGGGGGAACTTTAAAAAAATGGGAGTGAGAAGAAAGTGCATTTGCAGAAGAAATTTGAAAAAGAATGTGATAGTAAATTACAATGTTGCCTTTAGTTAGATGAGTTGTCAAATAAATAGGAAACTTGTTTGAGTAATTTTAAGTATGGTTTGTTTGTTTAAATAGATATTAGATTAGATTAGAAGATAGTGGGTAAAGAAAGTTGGTGAGTTTGATTTAAATTTTGAATTTTGAAAAAAAAAGTAAGAGAAAATAGGAAAAAAGTGGGAGTGAGAAGAAAATGCATTGAGAGAAGAAATTTGATAAAAGTATGATAGTAGATTACAATGTTGTCATTAGTTAGATGAATATTGTCAAGTAAATAGGGAGACTTGTTTGAGTAATTCAAATGTGGTTTGTTTGTATAAATAGATATTAGGTTAGATAGTAAATATGAGTAAATTGTTGATTATTTAATATTAATTTAATTATATTAGATTATATAGTGGATTAAAAAAATTGAGAAAAGAAAATATTTTTAAATAAATGCTGTGGGGGCCACTAATAATAGATGTATAAGAAGTAAAAAATGTTGGAAAATGTGAAATTGAAAAAGAGAGTGTGTGAAATGAAGAGAAAGTAGAATTAAAAAATGATAAATAAAATAAAAGTGGTGATGTGTCAAATAAATAAGATGTCTAAAATTGTAATTTTGTAAGTTGTTTGTTTGTATAAATAGATATTAGATATTAGATACTGTCTAGTGAAATTTTTTTTCAAACAGACAATCTACCAGAATTTATTTAAAAAAATAGAAAATGGCAGAGAAAAGCGAATGGGGGACTAGACCGAAACCCTTGCCATCAGAAAAGCTAAAACCAAAACAATAATAGGGAGCCCCTAAAAGCACTGCAACCAAAAGGCTAAAAAGACCTAACTGACAAAATTTAGATAAACAACCAAGAAATGGAAAAACCAACAAATCTCTGGCTAGAAATTGAACTTCAGAAACCCTCAAGTCAGATAAAAAAGAAACAGAGACAGAATTTGTCTTTGAGCGATTGTTGTAAACTACTATTTTCTGAACCAACTTCTTTTTGTGATTCTTCTTCCGGGACGTGGATACCACCTGACCAGACTTATCAGCAACAGATCCATGGGTCATATGGTCATCAGCATCGTCTGACACATCACCCCAAAGCCTCCACGAAATGCTCATGTCGGAAGCAGCCACTAAAATAGAAATATCAGACTCTGAGGCAAATACCGAATCAAGCCTGGTGGTGGGAGGTTGAGTGGAATCACTACCAATGCGACTAGCTTCAGAAGTGCTAGGCGACTTTTGGATGACAGAAAACTTTTGCATTTGTGGGATCACAGACGACAAATGCTTACCATCATCTGGAGTAACCGAGGCTGGGACAATTAATTCTTCGGTAGATGGCGTCACTTTTTCTCTAATCTCAATCGATGAAAAATCCCCTTGCTGCTGATGCATCTGAGAAGGTTTCTCAGTATTAAGATCCTTTTGCTTAGGAACATAAACCTGTTTTACCTGCGGGTTTCTTCCTTTGCAAACACTAGTGGTATGACCAACATTATTGCAATTCAAACAAAAGGAAGGCAAATTTTCATACTCGATGCCAACTGAGAAAGCATAATTTGGCCGCTCAACTCGGATTTGATTCCTAAGTTTTGATTTTCAGGTCTATATCAACCAAGATGCGAGCAAAATGACCAAAAGATCTATCAAATGAGCTTTTGCTTGTTGTATCATCTAGTTTAATTGGTATACCAACACAACTAGCAATTGCAAAAAGAATTTTGGGTCTCTAACATTTGTGAGCAAGTCCTGTAAGTCTAATCCAACATTGAACATTTGTATGTTTGATATAGGAAGGATTAAAATCAGGCTGTCAGTTAAACAATTGAAGCATCTCTGGCTTGCAATTCCAAGAAGGTTGCGACTGAATTCTCTATAAATCATCAACACATGAAAAAGAAAATTCATAATAACTCTTCCTTAAAGCGATCATACCCCACTTACTTGTTGGTTTGCAAAAAACTTGAAATTTAGATTTCAAAGCATCTAATTTGATTGGAGCGTCTCCCATTAAACGTAAAAATCTGCCAAGAATGTGAGTCTTGCAAGCATCTAAATCTGTCTAGTGAGATATCCATCATTGTTATAAAAAAGAGGGAAAAACTTTAATACATTAAAAAGTGAGATACAAAGTGTTGTATGGTCAATATTCAATATTGCACAACCTTTTGTAAAAAAATAAAAAATACTGCACAACCTCTACAAAGAGACATATTTAATGAGGGTTTGAAAATGTGGAGTGTTAAATATATGAACTCAAATTACACCCCAAGCACAAATAAAATCCTATTTATGGACTAGGAGATCGATGTCGGTACATGAGACATAATTAGGCATATGTAGGATGGAGAATGCCACCGTGGTATACACGCAGCTATATGCTGAGTTGGCTATAATTGATTGACTGATTAAAAAACCTCGATCGAGCGATTAATATATATAGTAATATGCCCCACTTCAAATTAAATTGAATAACTTACCAATCATGCTTATCGGATAGTAAAACAATTGATGTTAGTGAAAATTAGAGGCTGCGCTAGCTGAAGAGAGGAGAGGAATATGAAGCCGTCACTCATTCTCCAAACAAACATCCTTCCCCTCTCCTCCACCTAACAAGCTTCCATATCATTTTACAACCCCAACCTTTGCAATCATTGCTATTATTTTCTCCTTTGGTAGGGATAGTGATCATTATGTTATTTTAGAATAATCTGCTACGTCATCACCTTCTAATGACCTGTCTCTTCAATATGTGGTACTGCTCCTATGACGTGTCCACCATCCCATGCTCAACGTCCCGTTGATTTAGGGATCAAGGGAGGTTTCATTTCAATATATGTAAAGTATACCGTTCTGTTGTACAAATTACTATCTAATAACTCAATATCACTTAGATGAGATAATTGGCGTCTCTTTCAGTTTACTAATGTTTTGGTTTCGAATGCAGTTTTGGGTTTGTAGCAGTGTTAAATCTTTTAAGCTTATAACTTTATCACCTATCAGTACTGCGCGCCGAGGATTAGTCTCTCTGAACAACTGCATGAAATAATATCCTAGTTTATAAAAAAAAAATCTATCTAATAAATGTTATTCTGCTCACCTATGTAGTTTTCAATTTACATAGCCAGCCATAGTCTATTATTTCAAAGAATTGATATTTTGACTGCTTTAATAATAAATATATATCGGCTGTTACCCTCTTCAAATTATTTTAGGACTTCATTAATTTAATTTCTATCATCCATATTAATTACGTCAATTGGAGCACTGTTTTTCCGACAGGAACATAGTATTGGATGATTAACGAACATAGATCTCCCTCCCCCTTTCAGTAACCGTCTAATCGTCCGTACAAAACTTCACCCTTGCGTTGGGACCACTCACTTCTCATTTCTTGCACTAGCCAATTTTACAAGTAATCCTGGTATATATATCCTCCTCCATCCTTTTAACACTAATTAGTAATATATATATGATTCATTTGTCACACTCATACATATATAGTTCTCGTATAGGGCTCTATTATTTTCCTCAAAGTGTATAAAAGACTAAATGTGTGTGTGTGTCTAATATGCAAAAATTTAAATTATTTAAAATAAGAATAATAATAATTAAAGGTATCTTCATATTTAATTAATTAAAATGTATGATTAATTAAATAGTTGAAGAAAAGAGAGGAGCAGGGACCCAAGTGTAGTCATTGTCTGCCAAATATATACACTACTTCCCTCCCTCATTATTATCAATTTATTAATTTCTTTAGATGATGCACCTTGTGACAAATATCCTTTTTGTCCTCATCTATCTTATTATTGCCACTCTTGCATCCTCCATCATCACTCGGAAACAGATCGAAAAGGAAAGAAAGACACTTATTGGAAATTCAATTTTAGATAAGCTAGAAACAGTTGTATCTTTTCTAATTGTGTACTGGTTTTGGGAGAGCTTTTGACAAGATTTTATCTCTGTTCTGTACTAATTAGCTATCTTTCTCGGGTCGGTCTGGGATTGTAGTCGGTGAAGATCTCTCACGGTGGAATCGAATCTCAGTGTGTTGACGAGAGAGTGACTGCAAAGACACTTCGACGCCGCTCAGTCGAGAGATCGCGGAGATTGCAGGGTTAAAGGAAAACGTACCTTGTGTGATTATGAGAACCACTATTTATAGAGTTTCGTGAGATGACTCTGAGCCTTAAGATCGTTCGGAATCATCTAAGTCATCGAGGCTTATTGGACTTGGGCCTTTGAATGTGAATCAAAGAGAGATGGGTCAATGCTAGCCCAATTAAGAGGTGCATGATTTGTTCAAGAAGCGCATGGACCTTATGGTCCATCAATAAGTGCTAGGTCGTGGGCCTAGGTCTACGGTAGCTGGGTCGACCCAGGTCCAAGTGGCTAAGTGGGCCTTGTGGCCCAGTCCAGAACAATCTCTATCTTAACGATAGTTCCACGCAACGAGTATTTCTAAGAGGTAGTTGTTTGCTAAGTGGATTCCTTTTTTCAGCGATGATGTTTTTCCTCTTTTCTCTCATTTTTCTCTTTTCTAATAAATTTAAGGAGAAATTATTTTTTTCCTTTTTGATGTTTTTTTTTTTTGTGGTTAAAATTCAAGAATTGATGTTGTTTTACGTAAGAAGCTTTTAGCGAATCTTACTTCCTTTTTGCTTAAAAAAAAAAAGAAAATAACAGAGAATTGAGGCCATAGTACAATTCGGGTTTTAGCGAATCTTCCTCCCTTCGTTTTTGTCTTAAAAAAAAAACTACTAAAATACAAGTTATACAACACACGCGGACTCATAATTACTCCTCAGCAGACCCCAGATCAATGACAATTCGGGTGCCCCACACACACGGATCGTTCCAAATGTTTCTATGATAGAAAATGGGACTCCAAACTTCATGATTGGCATTAAATTCTAATTCCAGCTATCTACAGACTACATAAATTAATTATGTTTCTTACTATGATTTTCTTAGAGCTGTCAATGTTCAGCTGGGCTCACTAGATTAATCAAATGCTCTAGGTTCTTGTTAAGACTCAACAGCGATATATCCTCATTTTGATCCTCCGAATTCATGGGTGATTTGTATTTTTGGTCTTACCTCAAAAAATAAAAATTATGAGAATTATATTTGTTAAAAAAAGTTAGGAAATCACTTTCGTCAAATAAAAAATCTGGGAGACCAAAAAGTGAAATATATCCTTAATTTGATGATCATATAGTTATTGTGGCTATATGTATGGCAGCTCACTTCTTAACTCAAGTATTGTCTGTTATTGAGACTACGTACTATATATAGTAATCAACAAAAAAAAACAAACAGATAGAGCCAAACTTGTCCTTTGTTAAATGGAGCAAAGGTTATATTAAATGCGCCGTTGGAAAGATACATGCAAAAAGATTGTCTCGCAAAAGAACTAAAAAGAAAAACGTGATTTTGGAATGATTTACAAGTAAAATACTTTGATTCTAAAAATAAAATTAAAATCTAGATGCTAAGTTAAGTAAAACCAGAATAGTTCCTCACTGCTATCAATGAGATCTTGTTGCTTGACATTTTAGGCCGAACCATTTTTAACTAGATGCAAACGATTACAGTGGCGGACCTCATACTTTCCGGGGGTTCAGTTGAATCCCCTGCAAAAAATATTAATACTAGTACTAGTATAAAAACCCAAGAGGTAGCTCGATTCGACGGTAGGGATATATCAGAAAGACACCAAAACTCTGTCCAAGAAGAAGGTCTCTGCTCAAACCCCGTAAAACTAACATTTCCCCCTCCCCTACTAACATTGCTTATCTAAAAAAAACTCCTAAAAAAATTATTTTGAATCCCCTGAAATTTTAAATTTGCACAAATATTATTAAATTTACACCTAATTTGCACCTAATTTTAGGACTTAAATAGGTAATTACGAGTAAACTTAGAGACAAATTTGACGATTACTCTTAAATAAATTTGGAATTAGTTAACTTAGTTCCTTAATTTTAGTAAATTAAGTGAGGACATTAGAAAAGAAAAAAAAATTAAACAATTTGATGAACCAACTTTTTTTATAATGAATTATTTTTGCACCCCATGCCCTAGGGTCTTCGTCCCGCCACTACAAACGAACGATGATTAAGGATTTTTTTCCTATGTCATTAGTGTGCGGTTTCCATTGACTTTACTGATGACAAATCTACGTTGGGGAACCTGGCTGACCACGAGTATCCGACTTTGTCGGTCTGTATGGTTCTCCCCTCCCAACAGAGTTTTTGTCACACCCAAGATTCGAACTCAACACCTTGGAGTGGGATCTGAGTCCAGTTACCACCAATCCTTGTTGGTGCATGAACGATGATTAAGGATAAATTAACAAAAAGTGATACTCCCTTCGTTCCTAATCTTTGGTACTTTTGGCTTGTTACACACAAATTAAGGTACCATTAATTTGTGTTAGTAAGAACTAAAATACCCCTTTAAAAGTTGTATTGGAATAATTGAAATCAAAATAAATGTATATTGAAACAATTTAATCCATGCTTTGGAACTCTAAAAAATCTCAATAAATATGAAGGGTGTATTTGGAAAAGTATAGGGTATGGTTGGATGGAGGGTTTAGGACGCCGGAGAGGGCTTGATTTTCAATTCCAATTCGAAGAAGCTATAAAATGTTTCTAAGATGAAATGTCATTAACAATGTTTTATCATTATCTATCATGTTATTCTTTCAAATTTTTAAAATATCAAATAGATATTAAAATATAGACCAAGTTCTCCAAAGCCCTCCCCTCCAAAACCCTCCCAAATCCCCCTCCCAAACATACCCATAGTGAATTGTACATTGGTTTTCTAAAAGTACCATTATTTTGGAACAAAAATAAAAGGCTAAAAGTACCAAAGACTAGAAACGGAGGGAGTAATTATTAGTCATTCAATTAGAAAAAGTATTCGATCATGGACAAAGCTGGTAAAATAGCTGCTACACGATTTATATTGAAGTTAAAATTTTATTGGGTCACATCAATAAGCATGGGTGAAATCCAGGTTCCTACTTTACAAGGCAATACTTCATACAACCCCCAATACTCAGTAGACACCCCCTCACTCTCAAAATCCCCAAAATACCCCTCCTTCAAAAATATACCAAATCCCTTTCCCTCTCACTCTCACACAAACCCCCACCATTCCTTTTCTCTCTAAACCTCTGAACCCTACCTTCTCTTCTCTTCTCCCTCAATTTCGCAGTGTTCTCCATCAATCTTGCACTCTTCTTCTCCCACATTGTTTCGTCGTCGCCCTCTGAACCATAGGTAACCACCATTTTTTCTGTTTTCGTATTCTGTTTTTCTTTTTCTAGTTTTCCCATGGTTCGGAGGAGAACCCTCGAACTGGTTCGACACATCGTGATCCGAACCATGTGAAGTTTTGCTGCCTGATCTGTTGTTTTGAACGGGTTCAAAGCACTGTGGTCCGAAGAAGTTCGAATCAGTGTGATCCGAACGGGATCGAAGCTATGTCGTTCGAACGTGTTCGAGGCATAACGTCTGAACCACACTGTTTTTCATTTGTTGTTACAAATTAGCCACTTAGTATAATTTCTCACCAATTAAGAATAAAATAAAAGGTGTCTGTGGTATAGACTGGTTCGGTGGGAAAAGTTCGAACTGGTTAGAACCACGCAAATCCGAACCTATTCTAATATAACTGAAAGGAAAAAAAGGGTGTGTCTGTGTGTTTTTTACAAAATAACATACTTGGTGCAAAAGTTTCGAACTGGTTCGGGACTTAAGGTCCGAACCATCCTATATCCAGAAAAAAATAAGTGCGCACAAGATTCATTAATGGCAATTTGATCTTTTCACTAGTTTTGGAGGTGTCCAATAAGTAGTGAGTTTGTACGAAGTATGGGCCACATTACGGCCCGGGCGAGCCTTATTTAAGGTGTAAGTTTTTCATGTAGGCCCAAATTATATAAAAACAAATAATTAATTATTTAAAGAAAAAAATTATTTGATGATATACATATTTGCTTGATACCATTAAATAAGAGTAAAAAGAAATGAATGTGCTAAAAATTGACTAAAAAATGGACTTGTTCTTCTTCTATAGAAGACTTGATCGAGCATACTGCACCCATAGGAAGAAGAACACAGCAGAAGTTCCCCATCGGCCAGCTCACATTCCTCAGACAGTCAGCTCGGCCATATTCCTCAGTTGGTCGGCTCCTACATCCATTTGGCCAACTCTAAAGTAATGATAGTCAAAACATTTATTGAAATCCCTGATATTCCTATGTCTTGTAACAATCGTAACAACCATAATGTATAATAAATATCAATAATCAGCCATTGTACTATATATGTCACCCCTCAGAGGCTAATGAAAGGATCACACATTTTAGATCCAGAATTATTTTCCCATCCATTTTACTTGAATTCTCATACGAATTACTCAATATCTATATAATCTCATGTCCGGTCGGCTTCTTCTCCATAAAATAGGTCGAAATAGAATTCAACTTTAGTGACTCAATTCCTATATTTTTTTCGAGCCGAGTCGGGCCAAAAAGAAAAACAAAACTACTATGGTTTTGTACAAAAAGATAAATTTTCATTTTTAAGTAGATATAATTAGATTATCAAATCATTCAAAGTGTGTTACTTTTTATGTAGAAAAACTTTATTTTCGTACATATGTATCTAAATTTCAAAATATATTTAATATCTTTAAAGGCGTTATCCACTAACACAAATAAAAATAAAAGTAACCTTATAGCTAGGTAACAAGGGAATCGTTTATTTTCTTAAAAGTACACATAACACGTTTTCTTCTTGCTCAAGATAACGAGTTAATTTAACTTTCTATCAATCAAGTAAAGAGGTATTTTGGAGGCTTTCACATTGCTCAAGTTTTTTCCATATATATATATATATATATATATATATATATGTTGCAAATAATAAATAAATAATTCTACGCTTAGTTATTATCTAAAAGGTGAGAGACCTAATTTCAAATGATGTTCATAAACATTAAAATACATAAATCTTATTTAAAAAATATTTAAAATTACATAGTAGTAAAACGTTTTTTAATTGGTGAGGAATGATTCCTTGTAACATTGGTATATCTTGAAATTCTTCTTACTAGTACATATATATGTAACCAACCAGTTACAGCATGGCCCTGTCGGATAACATTGCAGTAAACAAATTTTAAATGGCAAAGTCACTTATTATCCTATCAAATTAGCTAGCTATATTTTTCCCCCAAAAAAAAAAAAAAAAAAACTGGCTAGCTATATATACGCGTTACCAACCTTTCTGCCATAATAAAACCTTAATATATTTTAAATACCCCAGAGATCTAAAAAGCTTCAATTATACAAACTTTTAGAAAAGAACGATCTTTCTTAGATCATTTCCCCCTCTCTAGCTATTTCACAAATTGCTGTGTGCAAAAAGATATTCATGGGTCTTAGAGATGTTGGTGCTTCACTTCCTCCTGGGTTTCGGTTTTATCCGAGTGACGAGGAATTGGTCCTTCATTATCTTTACAAAAAGATAACAAATGAAGATGTTCTTAAGGGTACTTTGGTCGAAGTTGATTTGCACACTTGCGAGCCATGGCAACTTCCTGGTATAAATCTATATATTATATTATTCATCATCTTGTTAATTTTCTCAGTAGCCTTTTGTTTTGTTTACTGCATACAACATGTATATGCTTGTTGTTTAATATCTTCGGTGACCAACAGAATAATCAGTATCACAATGACTAACTAAAAGTAAAAACAGAAAGACTAATTTCTGGCATAACAGAAAGTAGTACGTAGTAGGCAAAAGCTTGCTTTCAGAAAAGAGAGATAGAGAGAGAATGAGAAGAGTAGAATAAAATAAAAGGAATATAGGCTACTGGGTGTTACAGTTACGTTACGGCTAATAGTTTATTTAGATCTTCAATGATTAAGCTAATCCTAACTTTTTCATCCATATTCCTCTCTCTGCCAATAGATAAATCATTAGAATCCAGCCTTAGAAATGCAGTAGCGTTAAAACTCTTGCCCCACCCATGAGTGATTAATCTTTATAGTTGCGCACAGAAGATATGTTTTAATAAAATCACTTATTTTTTTGACAACTTCTTGATCAATTTTTTTTTATTATCGTGGCCCATCTTGAGCCTTAGTTCACTTCTTGGTTAGTAAATGTTTTTATGCTTCTTAGAATATATTTTTCAGTTCTTGTATACAGTTATGTATAATATGCTATGTCCTTATAATTGTTGTTTGTCCTTTGTAAAGTTTGTATAAACTGTAGTTGCTGTAAGCGCGTCTCAAACACGTACGTTTATTTTTTATGTCTAGTGAGATCTTCATGAAGATCTGGAAACGATGTCTTTTGTCAGATTCTATATTCTTGCTTTACTATTGTCTTCTACCATTTCCTTTCCTTTTGCAGTCAAAACTTCTATTTTTTCCGTGGTTCATTTTTATCCTTTCACAGTAGTATAAAACACAGTGCAAGACTACGGAAAATCACCTTTCAATTTCGCCTAGTACTTATTTGTTTATTTATTTATTTTGGTCAACAACTAGTTAGTACTTATTTTATTTCATCTAGGAGAGTTTATAAGTGAGAGATTATTCATTATTCTACAAGTTGGTTTTGTATATCCATCATTCTACAAGTGAGAGATATATATCACTCGGGTCATCCTAATTTATTCACACGATATCTATAATCATTTTACACTTTTATCTCTTTATTATACTACATCAATATCTATATAATCCCTACTCATTTTCCTTTATTATATCCACTAGCCTCACCCCCGTCCGATGGACGAGTTGTCTCATTATTAATTAAATAAATTACTTTTAAACAGAAACAAAAGTAAATAACAACATCAAACAAATTCAAAGTATTAGAAAGACATAACAGTTGGAGACAAAAGTCACACATATTAGCTCAAGTCATAACACAAACAGCTTTAAGTTGTAACATAAACAACTACCTGTAATAACGTTATATATATTCATCAAATGTAACTATAAAAGCTTAATCCATAATACGGTTTTACCCGGTTCGAGGATTAGTCTCTAAAGTACATTTCACCTTACGCGTTTTACTACAAAATAATTTTGTCCACATCAAGTACACCAAAACTCACTATTTAGCATTTTACTTTACTTATTTTCTTACGAAATTAAATATTTTTTTACCGAAATTGTCATATTTAAACATATAAATTTTTTCTAGATTCTAAAGTATATATCTCTTAAAATATAAAAAAGAAAAAATCCAAAACCTTAAAATTAAAAAGAAGAAAATTGGGTGTGACAAAAACTTTGTTGGGATGAGATAACCACACAAGCCGATAAAGCCGAGTACTCGTGGTCAGTCAGCTTTCCAAGTGTAGATTAGTCATCGGTAAAGCTGATGAAAACTACACACCAATGACACGGTAAAAAAAAACAAACAATAGTTGTATGGTGATGACTGAAGGTTCAAATACATTAAAACACACTGTTTAGCATCACAATTTATGAGTTTTGTCATGAAATTAAATGTTTTTCACCAAAAATTTGCATATTTAAACATCTAAAAATTTTCGAGACTGTAAAGTACCCTTAAAATATAAAAAAGGAAAAAAATAGAAAGCCTTCAAATATAAAAGAATAATTTTGGATGTGATAAAAATTTTGTCGGGAGAGGAGAACCACACAAACTGATAAAGCCAGATACACTCGTGACTCACCAGCATAAAAAAAATAAAAGAAGAAACTAATAAAATAACTAAAACAAAAAATTGAAGGAAAAAACAAAAAAAAAATGTCAAACAAAAATCGAAGAAGAGAAACAAAAAAGGAACAAATTGAATGCAATTGACTAAAAAAATTATACCAAATTAAGGGGCATGACAAGCCACATACATGTTTTAGATTTTCTTTCTTTTGTTGTGCACCTCAATAGGTTTAACAATTTTTTAACATCTGTATGTATTCATTGTAGTCGGCAGAGATTAAGGTTGACTTCGTGGTTGGAACGGGAGGGTTACGGAGTGAAGTGATATGGAAACTCATTCTAACTAATCAAAAAATATTTATATTTACCATTAAAAATTTATAGACGTTGACTTTGAACATAGATCTTGTGTCTATTCACTACAAACTACAAAGTATCCAAAAACTCATTATCCAAAAAAAAAATGATAGATGAGGATAAGAGGTGTATGAATCATCTCATTCCTTTCCTGGCCCCTATAAAGCATATAAGAAGTTGCAAGAAGGAGTTCAGAATTCAAATCCTGGAAACTAACATTTCACCACTCTCACTAATAGAGAGAAAATGAAGAAACAAAAGTAGGATTGAGAGTGAGATTGAGAGGATGAGGAAACAGAGTGAAGGAGAACCTAAGAGGGAGATAACAAGCTACGATGTAGATAGGGCTCTAGAAAAATTTAGATTCATAATAATTATCCTAGAGTGGATTAGAAGACTCTATTTATTAAGGGTGGTAGAAAATTCTTAATAATGTGTTATTTTATGATTGAATAACTTTAAAATTCCACACTAGAGTTTTGGCATATTGAGGTTTTAACGAGACCTCTTGTTATGATATAAGGGTTGGGGTTTCCCTTGTGCTTAGGGGTGTTCAGTGGTTCAGACAAATCCAAATCAACCCACAATTCAATCCAAATTGGTATGTTTGGTTCGGATTTTTTTCCGTGTTCGGGTCAAAATCGAAAAAATCCAAACCAACCCATAGTTGTTTGGTTACAAACCTATGAACCCGAACCATCCCATATCAGATCATACTAGTTTTCTAATTTTAGAATTACAAGATTTTATTTGCTTAGACTTTTTACCTTAATAATTTATGATTAGGTTGTAAAATTTTAGTACTATGAATGAGAATACTCTTAGTGGATTTGAGTTTGATTTCGTGTTATTTTCAATTCTAGAATTTTTTTAGCAAATTAGAAGTGTTGTTATATTAAAAAAAGTGTTGTTTTTTATATTTTGAAAAATTAATATTTTAGTGAATGACCCGTGAGCCCAATCCGAATCAACCCGTCCAATATCGGATTGGTTTGGTCCGGATTTCGAAGGAAAAAATACAAAATTTGAATAAATCTAAACCGAGTAAATGTTATTGATTCAGACACTGATTTGGTCAAATCCTATCCAAACCGACCTACGAGCACCCCTACTTGTACTCCTCGTAATAAAAGTGTTTATCTAAAAAATGCACACAGTAAAATATCTATATAATAAACTAAATTCATTTATTATATATAATGCTATATATATATATATATATATATATATATATATATATATATATATATATATATATATATATATATATATATATATATATATATATATATATATATATATATATATATACTCTGTAATTGGCAAACCACTTGAAACATCCAAATACGTTGCTTATGTCATCTTTATCTAGTTCGATTGGAAACGTGAAAATTACATGTCATGTATGAACTAGCTGACACGCGATGCTGATCATACACTAAACCTAACTATTATTGTCATTTTTGTCCTAATTATATTTCTTAGAGACAATTAATTGCACACATTAATAACATTACATACTCCTTCAAGTTTTGTCTATAAACAATAAAAAAAAATTAAGAATTTTTTTTTTTGACGGGAAAAAAGGGTATTCAAGAATTCATGATCCAAAAACAATCTTTAACTAGTTTTTTCTGAAAAATAGTATTAATTTAGATATTTCAATTTTTTTTTATAGTAATAACTTTAAAAAAAATTAAATGAGAATAAATAACTTCCTTACCAGGCATGATTTTTTTTTTTGCTTTTATATATATATATATATATATATATGAGACCATTTTTTTTCCTTATATACATCAAACATTTTTTGCTTGTATCTTTCATTTTTATTTGACCTACCAACCTTAGTCACGGGTTGTCAATTTGTTTTGCTATTGAAAATGACCAATCATCTGTTAATGCATGCGTGGTTTAATTTACAGAAGTGGCTAAGCTCAACGCAACAGAATGGTACTTCTTCAGCTTTCGTGATCGCAAATATGCTACAGGCTTTCGAACAAACCGTGCAACGAAATCTGGCTATTGGAAAGCAACTGGGAAGGATCGAACGGTGTTCGACCCAATTACGCGTGAGATTGTAGGGATGAGGAAAACATTAGTTTTCTATAGGAATAGAGCTCCTAATGGAATCAAAAGTGGTTGGATCATGCATGAGTTTCGTTTGGAGACCCCACACTTGCCACCTAAGGTTCTTTTCTACCTCTCTCTCTCTACCTCTCTTTCTCTCTACCTTTCAATTTTCAAACGTGCCAATGAATATACGTGTCACGGCTGTCTACTACTTTAAGCATTTACACATTGGTAAATTTACCGGTTTTATTACCTTTTTAGTGTAATTTATGTTTGAAGTGATGGGGAAAACATAAATTCATTAATTATGGAGTTTGATATTCAAAAGAAAGTACTTGAAGGTATGTTGTAGATCTTTATAAAATTGGCTTAAATACATTTTTGATCCTCCTATTTTATCAAATCCGCAATTTTAGTCTATTTATTTTATTTTTACAATTTTGATCATCAATTTTATTAAATCCGCAATTTTAGTCCAACTATTTTTTCTCGCAATTTTAATCCCAATTATATGTATTAATTATCTTTTTAACATCACTTTACTTCATTAATTATGAGTGATTGAATTGGATAGAATAGAATAATTGTTAGAAAGGGCCAGAAATAAAGATGGTAGTGGCTTTAATTTCCGCGTAAATTTGGTGTGAGGATATAAAGTTTGTTTAAACGTGTATTTGGAGTTCACATTCATTTTGGCTAATTGGGTGAAACTTAATATTCTTCAATTATTACAGGAGGACTGGGTTTTATGCAGAGTATTTCACAAAGGAAATGAAGACAACAAAACCAAACTCATCATCTCACAACCCATCATGTACTTTGAGAACACATCCCCAACCAACCAAACCATGACCATGCCTGTTGGTTATAACCAACTCTCATCCTCAATACCAATCCATCATCATCATCATCATCACCAAAATAATAATAATAATAATAATAATTCATTGATGGATCTATTTCAATTTACTCGGGAAACTACAAATACTAACTGTAGTAGTGTTACTCAAATTAGTCCCAAAGGTGACGATGATGGATATGGATTCTTGTGGGACATGGATCTTCAAGAAAATACTAGCTTCCATAATGATAATAGCATGGACATGGTCTTCTTATAAAAATTTAAAAAAAAAAAAAAAAAAAAACAGTGTGGTTTATGTTCTTATCTTTCAAGTTACGCAAATTTGTGGTTTTGTGATGTAATGTAATCATGGTGTTTGGCTTCAAGGGTCATGTCACGTCACGAGCTTGATTGGCTTCATCAACTTCTCAGTATGTGTGATCAATTAGCTAGGCTTTCCTTTGGTTTCTTTTTTTTTCTTTTGCAGGGATTGGGGGTTATATTATACATATATATTCATTAGAATTTGTAGAGGGAAATTAATTGTGATACATTTATCATGTACATTTGTTGATTTGTATATATAATTAGTGTTGAACAATGGATCACAGCCTAATTTCTTACTTCCTTCCTAAATACTAGTAAAGTTTATTGATATATATAATCTTTTATTGCACATAAAATGGGAAAACTAAACACAATAAGAACAATTGCATAACCAGAATTCCTATTGATCTCGCTAGAAAATAATTCCATCTAGACATCACCTATTACACCTTTGAAGATTATAATGTTTTTTCTGGTTTATATACACCACTTGGTAGCTATGTTGGCGAGTCTCAAGGAGCATGGAGCAACAATGAGTTAATGATCAAGGATTATTAACTGACTTGGACACCAAATCTCCACCCAAAACCTTAATCACCCTCTCTTATATATTATTCATTTAGTTCATTCTTAGCAGATGTGAAACTAACCACTCACACTTGAATACCCAACATTTAGTGGCAGATCCAGAACCCGGGATCAGAGGTTCAAATTTTTTAAAAACACGCATGACTAAAAATATAATTAAAAACAACTTAAACATATATATTTAAATAATAAATTATACAACAAATAATTATCTTCTACGTGATTTCATATCTGAAATCAATCGTTGAATAATGAGCTCAGTGTTATAGAATTTGTCACACTCAATGTAAGTCACTGGACGATCGTTCATCCATGTATCCCCATTTGGTTACACAACCTATTCTTCACAATCTTCATAAAAAAAAGGCTTTTTCTACAGTTGTTGTTGCAATAGGAAAAATCATTGCCAACTTCAAAAGAAGGTAAATCAATGGAAAAACATGTCTTCCGGATTCAACCAACTTCTCTGAAGGTTTTTGGAGTCCTTTCAAAGAAGCAAATTCAACACTGCAACATCTTTTTCAATGTTGTACTCTATCCAACTTTTAAATTCCTAACCATGACGGAGAAAATATATATTCTTTCTGAGCTTCAATAGTTCTTTTGGGAAAGTTATGATTCTTAAGTTGATATGACCCCTTTTGCAAATACGCTCTCCATATCTACTCTTGATCGTTAGGATGATATGCTATAATTATAATTTGCGATCCAGAATCCGATTGCAACTCATCTAAATTAATTTCAACAAGTTGTTGTTGTTGGATTTGTTGTTGTTTTGAATTTTAACCACATTGCTCATTTGATGATAACCTTATCTTTACTAAAAATTTATCCATTCGGTTCAAACAATTTCAAAATTCGCTAACAATTTATTCAAATCAATTCACTAACAATTTCATTCAAATCAATTCACTAACTAGATCGAACAGGTTCATATCAGACTTCACTTATGATTTTGTTAAAATTATATCAATCTCACTAACAATCGCGCTAACAATTTAATCCAAATGAATTCACTAACAATTTCATTCAACTCAATTGCAGTTCATTAAAAAGCATCATTTAGAGAATATTTCACTAACAATCAAATCACTAATAAAAAGTATCAAATTGTAAATTTGTAATAACATGTGAAGAATAATATATATGGTGGCGAAGGCAGCAAAAAGGGTTAGAAATTAGGGATTTCAATTCAATTAGTCAACAATTTCAATTCAAATTAAGGATTCCAATCCAATCAATCTATTAAAGCAGCAAAAAGGGTTGAAAATTAGGGTATTCAGATTAAGGATTTAAAAATTAGACTTTTCAACTTAGGGATGTCAGAAATTAGGATTTTCAAATTAGGGATTTCAGAAACTAGAGCTCACCAAAGAGAGAAGAGTGTCACAGTGCATGGCTTCGTCGTGGGGTTGTGGTGGCTTCGTCGTGGGTCGTGGTGGCTAAAAGTGTGTTTTTGAGAATCAAATTTGGTCTTCCAACCCATAAACACTTCGGGTATTGCTAACGAAGCCTCACCCCACCAGTTCAGTATTTATAAAATTTATAATATCATACTAATTTACCAATTCTAGTTGAATAGGGTTTTTTCTTTCTTTCCGTAACAAAATTAAACATTTCAAAAGACGAAATTGAGAACCTGATAGGCCCATGCTTTTCCCACAACCCCTCCTACTAACCACACACCCCTCAACTTGAAATATTCCAAAAATACTCTCACGTGCAATGCTCCAAGAATCTGATGGAGGATGTGTTTATGAGCAGTTCGGTTAAGACTAACTAAATGTGTTCGTCTAACGTCAACCAGACGTTATAAAAATTGAGAAGGGTTGTGTTTTATCAATTTTGTTTTTTTTTTTTCAAGAATCAATTTTGTTCATCCGGGGATGGGGATCTGAACCGATTCGGTTGGCCTGGCCCGAACCCACCTGATACTGCTGGTGTGGGAAAACATGTGCAAGTATACACAGTCTTTAACAAGTAATATAGTGATCAGAGAGGTCGAACCCACATGGATTGATGAATTCCTTTGAAAACCAATAGTATGTAATTTAATGCAAAGTAACCAAATAACAATTATAGTGGAGTTGGTGCTATCACAATCAAGTTACTATAAAGCAAAGTACAAGTATGTTTAATGCAAATGAGAAAAACTAGTTGAAATGTCTTCTCCAAATAATTCACCTTTAAGTGTTTAATGCAGTATGTGATGCAGTTGCACTGAATGCTGTTGCATTAGCTATGTGTCTTTCAGTCACTTTCTTCAGAGTTTCATTACAAGCTTCCTATGTCTAGGCTTGCTAAATAAGTTCACTCTTGTCTTTTTAAAGTACCCACAGTATCACCCTATGGACTATACTATCATATGTCTAGGACTTAGCATGGTTTTCACAAAGTTTCCTTTATGTAAAACACTCACCCATATTAGTTCTTGAGTTCTTAATTGTAAACCATGTCTGCTTTTACAAATCTACTTATTCTAAGTGATCAACCTCAAAATAAGTGTTGAAAGTATTATCAAGAAAGAACTAAAGTGCATACATTTACATGCATCAAACTTACTTAAAAGCTCATTAAATGGTTAGAACATTCCAACTAATTAGAGAGATTTAGCTCAACATAGACATTGCAAGGAAAATATAAACTAAATAGAACATGTTTATATAATTGAAATCACAAAAGTGAGACAACAAGATAGAGATTACACGAGTTGCAGCTCTTTGCATGAATTCTCCTAGCAGTGAAGTTGCATCACTCCTTAGCACTATATAAAATCTACTAAATGGAAGTAAGGAGGATTTGTCAATTTCTTCCTTTCCCTCTTACAAAATAGAAACTAACTATGTCTATTGAAATTTGTATCTAACTTATGGATTGTGATCTATCTTCAAGTGATGAAGTGAGGTTCTTTTATAGTCTTCAAGAGACACTACAAGAAAATCCCCGATTTGCCACGGACATTTCCGTCGCAAAAGGGCCAATTTCCGTGGCAAAACATCATTTGCCACGGACAAAAATTGGTGGCAAAAACGCTCGTCGCAAATCCACGGAATTTCCGTGGCAAATGTTTCCGTCGCAAATACGTCGCTAATCCATCGCAAATATCCGTGGCAAAGTCGTCGCGAATTTCATCGCAAATCCATGGCAAATCCGTCGCAAAAAAAAATTTAAAAAAAAATTAAATCTTCAAACATATATACATGCTGACTAACATTAATTAATGCCTGCATATTGAATTCAAATTCCAACAAGAAGAAATTTATAAGCAAAGAGACATATTCAGAGAGCCGGAACCGGCCATGCAAGGAATAAAATTAACCCGTTTTATGAGGTCACTCTCTTACAGACGGTATTAGATTCATCAATTGCAACTACATTTCAATTTTTGATTCTCATAATCTAAAATACTTCACAAAGATGACAAACTAACAGTCCTAAATCACCCTATGACATATGAACCATCTAATGCAAGAAAAAGTGAAATTGTATGACGTATCGTTTGTGCCATGTCAATGGTTGGTTTCTTTGTACAACTATTGCTGACTGCATCCACTCAACAGAAGAGATACCATTAGGAGACGCAAGATTCATCGTCTCTCCTTGCAACCCAACCTGTTTAGACATTAGAATTTAGAAGTGTTTCTTGGTAATATTTTCTTATTTGAAGTGTGCCAAGATAAGTATTTAAAGTAAGAATATGCAACCTGATAAGTCCATTTTTGCTGGGAAAAGTCCAATTTTCCTTGGTTAAGTCCATGGAGTGCAACTGGACCTAGGATTCCTGTGCTCCATGTCTCAAAATGTTCTCCCACATTCTTTGACAACAAAAAACAGAATAGCATTCAGTCAATTATATTAGTCATGAGCAGACAAAGAATCAAAGAATTACTAGCAACTATATTATTTTGCTAAATTAGCTGAATTTCAATCTCTAGAAAGATCAAAACCGCTGAACTTGTGTACAAAACTAACAAGCGCTACTAAAAATCTAAGCATTATGTGACCGTGTGATTTCGACTGTACATGAGGGAAACGAAACTTACAGGAAGTCCGATGGCAACACTGAGAAGAGCTATTCTGTTTGTTCCAGCACGAAGGTTTACCTTTCCGGTATACATGAATCTCCTATACTCCCTTGTTCCAAAGGCAGAACCTGATTTTGATCATATATCATATTTACTTTTTTACTAATCAGCTAGAAAGAAGGCTGAACAGAAGGCAAGTAAATTTACATACCAGAAAGTTGACCATTGACAAAAACATGTACAGCATGGCCTGTGGACTGAACTATGAGAGTGGGGAGTGCACCTCCACGTAGAAAGGATTCAGTGGAACCTATATCAACACTGAAGAAACATTGAAATGAAATTTATTACTGAATATGTATATTTGAAATGGTTTCTGAATTATATTGATTTGCAGTCAGAACCAGTGATAAGATTGAAATTTCCAAGAGTAAGATAATCATGCTTACTTTGTTATATACCAAAGATAATCACTAGCATCTCGTGTTTCATTTATCTGTTCCAAGAGACCAGGAGCAGTTATTGAGGAGCTGTCATCAAGAGAAGAAACACCTTCATCAAAACTCTCCCATGGTTTCTGAAACAAAGATGAGCCGTATGGATACAAATAGTTGGGTTTCTGACCAAATTCGACTTGCTTAAAAGAAGATAAATACGATTGTAAAAAATTGAAAGAGAAAGAGAACTGATGTGCTCACCTGAGGTGGTTTCATGATTTCCATCGAAACATATTGACTAACAACAAGAAGAAGAGGTAAAACAAGATATGCTGCAGTATCATGTCAACCCAGAGGTGGATGACCATCCTGCATAACAGATGTTTGTTATGATATTGTATAGCGACAAAAAAGCATAAAATCAATATACAAATTGCAATTATTTCCTCTAATAGATGGCTGAAGCGAGTGAGCATTCCATCTATAACATCATCATTACTCTATTATGTGCATCCTTTCATGGTATCATGATTTATAGGCTACAGAGAATTAAACTCTGATTTCTTAAAAATAAATGCTATTGTCCTTACAAATAGAAGGAAGTGAAATCTAACACCCCAATCACCACCTAAAAAAAGTAGTATAAAATTTGTCCTATTAAAAAAGTGACAAAAGATTGTCAAACAAAGAGAATAAATACTAAAGTCATCAAGGATTTACCACACCACTGAGTCTACCATAACTATTAAATATTGTGTTCCATAAGTAACAAGTAAAATGATTTGGTAATAGGGCATTTAGAAGAGCATTGTTGAGCTTATCTTATGATATAAGCATGTGTATAAGTGTTTGGAAGAACTTATAAATATAACTTATCATATATCCATAATTTGTTTTCAACTTATGTTCACAAGATTCTTAGGATAGCTTATAGAAACAACCTATAAAGAACTTATGGGTAGTTTACCTCGACTTTTTTTTCAATTGTAGAAATAGCTTATACATATGTGTATAAGCTTTTATGTGATGAGCTTATACATAATTGTAGAAACAACCTGCAAGAGTTTGTATCACCAAATGTGTTGTATATCATATACAATTTTAGTTGATTATAACTTGCGTAATGCTGAATAAACTAAGTCTCATTTATACTGAAATCGAAGACTGAGTGTTCCAACAAAGGTGCATATGCATAACTTGGAAAGGAACCCGGCACATGTTGTCATGAATAGAGTACAAAAAATGCTATATTTACTAACTATAAGAGGAACTTTAATCACCAAATGTATTTATGTCATATACAGTTTAAAATTTTATAGTCTCAAGAACCAAGACTGAGAATAAGTTCCAAAGGAAATGACTATTAATTGTAAATAGTGTGGTAACTGAAAATCATAATGTGACAGACTCACAAGTATGAAGGAACACATAACCAATTGCAAGTTATTATTTCACTTATGAAGCAAAGAGTAGCATTCTTACCACAAATGGAAAAAGCCAAGAAATTCCGGATCCACTTTGTGCAGCGCAATGCTAGTCGGACCACCCACGTAGGATCCAAAACAAACCTTCAGAAATAGTCCCTTCATATTAAAAATGCAAACACAAGGATTTCTTGAAAACAAACTAAATATATGCACTTAGAAGATGAAACAGCAATGAAAATCAGTTTAGGATTAAACAGAAGAGAAAGGAATCATAGAAACCAAGTAACCTTGTGATCCAAATGAAAAAATCGTCTCAACATAAGTGGAACCCCGCGCTTATGTGTAAGATTCGATAGTGACTAACCTTCACTTGTTTTACATAGGGAACAGGGGACAACAAATTCACCAATATCCATATCTCCAATAGATCGAGAAAGCCACAAACCACCGGCCAACATCTCAAAGGACCAACCTACAAAAATCATTAAATTAGTCGGGCATGTTAGTATCATTAACTCAAATGCAAACTTCTTCGAATAGGGAGAAAGAAACATTATGAGCTAAAGGGGATCAAACTAAGCGGAATGTACCTCTGCACCTCCCCTAGTATTTAGCCGACCAACATTAAAGCCCAAAGATAAAAACACAACAAATCTTCTTTCTAACTAATTTTACAAAGTAAGAAGCCCGAAGATCGAGAATCACACACGAAGAGAGTACGAGAAGAGGAGCGATGAAAATAGAAATTTAGGGTTTAGGGTTTTTAATCGGTGAAATTTAGGGATAAATTCAAAAGATAATAGAAATTACCTACAAGTGGGGAAGAGGAGGAGCAGCGGCGGCGAAATGGTGGAGTTCGGAGGAGAAACAGTGGAGAAACAGTTCCAGCGCGACGGAGAGCGAGAGTGGAAGAGGCAGAAACAGCTCCAGTGAGGCGCGACGGAGAAGAGAGCTCGATTAGCGATGGAGGAGGGCGAAGGAGGCCGGACGAGGGTGGAGGTCGGAGGAGGAGTTTGAGGTCGGAGGAGAGAGCGACGGAGAGGAGAGAACGACGAATAGGTTTTGAGGGAGAGAGACGTTCTAATTCACAGAGAACCAGGGATCGGGGTTGTTTTAATTTTATCAACACGTTGCCACGGACTTGCCACGGCATATCCGTCGCAAATTTTTGTCCTTTCACATGTCCGTGGCAAACCCGTGGCAAACACCAGCGGCAAATTTCGCGCTACCATATTTTACACATGCCGTCGCAAATCCGTGGCAAATTACTGACGGAATAAGCTCCGTGGCAACTGCTGGTGGCTAAAACAAGCTTTTCTTGTAGTGAGAGGTACTTCCTTTCTTCATGTTGAAGTAAACTTAGAGGTTGAACCATAGTTACTTTTCAGAAGTTGTTTCCCAAGTTGAGATCTTTAATCAAGTGTGTAGGGAGGTCCAATGATGTATGAACATGTGTCCCTATGTTGATGACTCTTCAAAGCTATGTGGGAATTGTAGGCGCCGAAATATAAAGTGCCCTTGCTTTAGGAGACCAAGCATTAGGTCAGCAATGCAAGTGGATGTGCAAGTGGTTGTGCAAGTGGATGGCTTCACTCTCCAAGCAATGCAGATGTAGTGCAGAAGCATTGTGTTGATCCAGTGCAGTGACATTTGTAGTGCAGGATTGATGCAGAAGCATTGATGCAGGAGCATCTGTAGACTGCACTGAACAAACTCATCAAACATACCACAATATATCCAAAAAGGCCTATTAACAACTATAACCATGTCAAACACTCAAGTTATCATATATTACACAAAATACTATATAAACTCATTATCTTTACTTGAAAGAGAGCAATTTACTAAGTTTAAACATATGAATAACTCTATATAAAATAGAGTTATCAACTGCACACAGAAAGACAATGAAAAGAAACACCCCAAAGTCATTTACAAGGATCAGTTGTGCCTACCCGAACCCGTTCAGTTATGGGCAAGCGAACCAATCGTGATTTCTGAAGAAAAAAAACTCAAATGCATCAACATTAAGAGATGAAAACGAAAAAAATTTGGTAAGGATAATACTTAATAATGGTTGTCAATGTTGAGAAGATGATTAGAAGGTTAATGATGTAGGAATGCATGATAGGATTTGGAGTGAAGAGATGGGAGGTTTGGAGTGTTTGAGGGGAGGAAGAGGGATGAAGGATATGGAGGTAATTTTTTAGAAAGGTTAGGTTGAGTTGGTAATTTCATAGCTTAAGGGGGTGTGTGGTGAGTAGGAGGGGATGTGGGAAAAGTCAGGCCCACCTGATATTAGCCACGGCCCATGTATAATTTTGGTCCAACTACAAAACTATAGGACTTTGCTTTTCCCACTCCCCCTCCTACTCAAAACACACCCCCTCACCCTACACATTTACCAAACTAACCTCACTTACAATTGAATTCCCCCTACCCCTCTCCCTCTTCTTCTCCTACAAACACACTCCCTCTCCAAAACCCAAACCTCCCCTCTCTCCACTCCAAAACCCACCCCTCCTCACCTTCATCATTCACTCCTATTCAACTACCCAACATTGGCAACTAGCTCAAGGTAATAACCCTACCAAATTTTTTTCATTTTGGTTTAGTTTTGAGCTTGTTTCTGCCATTTTTATTTTCTGAAATCGCGCTCAGTTCGAATAGGGTCGTTCGAACATGTTCGATTTCTCGTGTTCGAACGTGTGTTAAATGGGGTGTGACTTTGCTAGGTTCGAACACCCTTATTCGAACGTCGTTCGCATAGGGCTGTTCGAACAGTCGCTAGTAATTGATAATTTGTAGCTTCTGTGCAGGTTTTTGTGTGTTAAATGGAAGAAAAAATGTGGGAACTTCTGGAGCAGTTGAGATGTCAACTGGAGCAGTTGAGATGTCAACTGACATCGTAGAATCCCAAGATTTTACTAGTTCGTTCAAAACAGATACTGTAAGAATTAGTTGTTTAATTTTTAGCGAACTATTCAAATTATTTAACTGACACTTAGTAATTGAATTTCAGTTATTTCCTAATCGTGAAAAGTTGTTGACGTGGTTGATTATTATAAGAAGATCTGACACCGGGCGTCGATCAGGTAAAGAATACTGAAATCTTGATTTGTGATAAATCTGGATCTTACAAGACAAATGTTGAGCACGGCACAAACAATAGAAAATGTTGTTGTAAGTTCAGACTGAAAGGGAAATTTATTAAGAAGCTTGGAGGATGGATTTTGAGGGTTATGTGTGGAACTCATAACCATGGATTGGTTACTTATCATGAAGGACGTTCGTACACTGGTAGGTTAACTTCAGAAGAGAAGGAAGTAGTGGCTAGAATGACTAGGAAACATACTCGGCCTAAATTGATCCATAATCAACTCAAATTGATGAAGCCTAATGATAACTAAACGGTTGTGAAACAAATATACAATTGTCGCCGGATGCAAAAGTGGAAGTGTTTGATCCTACAATCACAACCCCCCCCCCCCCAATCCCCCTCCTTGTGTAGATTTAAGTAAAGATAGTGATGGTGTAGTCAATGCTAAGTTAGGTTTATAATTTTGGTAGACAATGTTGTATAACTCTTAACTGACATATTTTGAAATGGGGTATAAGAAACTCCATTTTCTGGTTTATTAGCATCTGTTCTGCATAACACTGGTTTGAACGCCACAATTTGAACGCCTATTCGAACGACATCATGCGAACACGTTCGAATAACGTCATTCGAGTCAACAATTACGCACCCTCACACCATCAGTCACCAACTTTCTTAACACATGATTGTATTCGAATCTGTTCAACGCGCTTATGCGAACACCAAAATTCCTTAACACGGATAACATCGTTCAAACATGTTCGCACAACGTCGTTCGAACCGTCACTTAAATCGTGCTGCACGAGGTTATTTTTGGAAAGAATAAGTTTAGGGGTGTGCGATGAGTAGGAGGGTGAGGGGAAAAGCAATAACCAAACTATAAGCCACCCAAACCAAATATTTTTGGGGCGTTTGCTTTTCCCACGCCCCAAGCTCCTACTCAAAACACACCCCATAAGGGTGTGAAATGACCAAAAGATTAGTCAAAGCGTTTTTTTTCAAGAATTTTCACGTGTTCGAACACGGGCTACGAACAGGTTCGAATGACATCGTTCGAGTGTGTTAAATTTTGACTTCACACTCTCTTGGGCGTTTTTCACCTGTTCGCATGACCTTATTCGAACCCGTTCGAACGACATCGTTCGAGTGTGTTAAATATTGACTTCACACCCTCTTGTTGCGTAATTTCACCTGTTCGAACGAGGTCATTCGAACGTGTTCGAACAAGGTCGTTCGAATAGTCGTTAAACACGTCCTCACAGCGTTTCACGCGAGGTTGTTTTTGGAATAAAATTTGTTAAGGGGTGTGAAAGATTAGGAGGGGGTGTGGGAAAAGCAAATGCCATTTTTGGACAAGAAAAAACCTAATACCATGGCAAAAAATTTCAATCAATTGATATCCCCCCACCCAACTTTATTTTCCCACCTCCCGTTTACTATCTAAATACACTAAAATATCCCATTCCTTAAAACTTGTCATTTTCAATTAATAAATTTGAAATGTAATTTTCTTTCCGAAACTACCCTTTTATAAAATTTAAATTTATTTTCATAAATATTCTTTTTAAGTAATAAAGTTAAACCACATGGAAAAGTGGAAAAAATAAATGAGGGTAGAATTGGAACTAAACATTGTGGACCACCAAAACACACATTTTTTCTCTTATATTGTGAATCGGAAGGAGTATAATATACAAACACGTACTCATTTGTTTGAAAGAACACTGTCTATCCGTCAACAGCACGGGACAAGTACCCTTGTGATAAGTTAAGAACAAATTGAAAATTGTGATATAAAAAAATCAAAAAAATAATAGGTTTAAATATTTTCTGGTCCTTATAAAATGATTGTGGTTTTGGTTTTGTCCTTCAAAAACTTTTCACCAACTTTTTCTCTCTTAAGCTTATTTTTCATTAGATTTAGTCTCGTGTGACTTTTAGTAGCCCTTAAAAGCACTATGAAAGGTCCCAAAAAATGTCTATTAAAAGTCATGAAATGCAATTTTTTTTAATTAGTGTTTTATTGGTGCGCATTATCTATTAATATTGCAGATGATTAATCTATTTCGGGGAACCTATTTTGGCCACATATACGTACCCCGACTTTGTCGGCCTGTGTAGTCCCCCCTCCCAACAAAGTTTTTGCCACAACCAATACTCAAAGTTGAGACCTTCAAGAGAGATCCGAACCCAGTTACTGCTCGTACTAACTCTTGTTGATAGTAATGAAATGCTATTAAAATCATGAGGAGATAAACCTGATAAAAAACTTTGTTCACCAAAAAGTAGGTGAAATTTTGTAAAGAACTAAAATCAAAAAATTTAAATTTTACATAAAAAAATATTTAGGTGAATTTTAGGGTGAGAGTAAGTCCATTCGCTGATGCATGAGTCAGATTAGACCTTAGAACATAGTATAAATGTTATCAATAGTTGAAATTTCACGCTGGTTTATTACAAGCACAAACATTCACATTCCTTTATATTATACTAGCCCTACGACTCGTCCGATGGATGGATTGCTTAATAATTTGTCAAAGAGTAAACCTCTAAAGAAAAGAAGCATAATAACAACAGTAAATAACAACATCAAACAAAATCTAAGTATTTTTTTTTGACTAAACAAATTTTAATTATTAGAAAGACATCACATTTAAAGACAAAAGTCACACATATTAGATCAAGTCATAACACAAACGGCTTAAAGTTGGAGCATAAACAACAACCTAATCACACATATTAGATGAAGTCATAACACAACCAGTTTAAAGTTGTAAAATAAACAACAACCTATAATTAACATTATCCATATTCATGAAATTTAACCATAAAAACTTAACCCATAATACTGTCTTACTGGTTCGAGGGATTAGTCTTTAGAGTTCGCGTAGAGGATACCTAGTTTATACCAAAAAAATGTACACATGAAAACTTAACTCATAATTAAAGAGAAAAGAAGACAACATAATTAAAAGGTGAAACACGTACGTAGGTCTAATGCAGAGTTTGTTTTAAAAGTAAATATCAATTTAATTATGCTTCTATTGATGCGAAATTATCTAAATAAAGAAGAAAACCAATTTGGATATGTTATTTTTTTCCAAGATTCTAAAGTACCCCAAAACACACTGCCTAGAATCACACTTTATGTATTTTGCCATGAAATTGTTTTTCCATCAAATAGATTATTGACGAACGAAGTATTTGAATAATTAAAATATTTTTGAATACTAAAGTAACCCAAAACACACTATCTAACATTTCACGTTATGCATTTTGCTACAAAATAATTTTGTCCCCATCAAGTACACTAAAGCACACTATTTAGCATCCCACTTAAAAATATAAAAAAAATGTAGAGTAGTCATCGATAAAACTCTGTTGGGAGGATATAACCACACACGCCGATAAAACCGAGTACTCCTGGCCAGCCAACTTCCCCGGTGTAGATTAATCATCGATAAAGCCGATGAAAACTGCACACTAATGAGATGGTAACAAAAAATTAAGAAAAAAAAACAAAGTGAAAAAAAGAAGACCAATTGACCAAAAAATTGAAATCAATTGAACAAAAAATTATTCCCCCCAAAATTAAGCGGCATGCCAAGCTGCATACATTTATTAGATTTGATAGTCAATACTAATTAATATACATTGATAAAAGACTCGATTGATTCATCATCCCACTTACCACCACATACTTAGCTCAAAAGAAAATCTAGATAAATACATATCTTAACCCCCAAACCCCCACCATTTTTTTCTATTTTCTTTCTTTTTTTTCATATTTTTATTTTTAAGAGTACATTAAAATTTTGAAGAAAAAAAATTAGATCTATAAATACTTGAAGTTTGTTTCTTGATAATCAGATTGGTGAAAAATAAAAAATAATTTCGTGATAAATTATGTAAAGTGTGATGCTAGGCAGTGTATTTTGAGGTACTTCAGAGTTTGAAAAAAAAATTAGCTATTCAAATACTCAAAATTTGTTCCTCAATAACTGTTTTGTTGAAAGGAAGACGTAATTTTGTAATAAAATACATAAAGTGTAATGCAAAATAGTGGCTTTTGGGGTACTTAAGCGGTCGAAAAAAATACTAATTATTCAAACATGCAATGTTTAATCCTCTGTAACATGTTTGGTGAAAAAATTTGTAACAAAATATGTAAAGTGTGATGCTAAGTAGTGTGTTTTTGGATGCTTTAGTGTTCGCAATAGTGTGTTTTTTGATGCTTTAGTGTTCAAAAAAATCCAACTATTCAAATATGCAAAATATATGCCTCAATAACCGATTTGGTGATAAAAACATAATTTCGTGATAAAGTATGTAAAGTGTGATGTTACGCAACATGTTTTGAGACACTTTAGTGTTCGAAAAAAATTTAACTGTTCAAATACTCAAAGTCCATTCCTCACTATCGAAAAAAAATTAATTGTTTGAATACGCAAAAAGTTTGTTCCTCAGTGATTGGTGGTGAAAAAATGATTTCAAAACAAAATATGTAAAATACGATACTAAGAAGTGTGTTTTTTTATGCTTTAGGTTTCACAAAAAAGATTCAACTATTCAAATATGCAAAGTTTGTGCATCAATAATTGATTTGGTGAAAAAATATATATAATTTCATGAAAAAATACATAAAGTGTGATCTTAAAACAACGTGTTTTGGTCGTACTTTAGTGTTCGAAAAAAACTTTAACCGTTTAAGTACTCATAGTTCATTCCTCAATAACTGATTTGGTAAAGAAAATACTCCCTCCATCTCATTTTAAGTGTCCTGTTTATCATTTTTCTTTGTCTCGAATTATCTGTCATTTTAGAATCTCAATACAACATTTATTATTACTTTCCAACAATATTCTTACTTTAGTATATCAATAACCGTGCCCTTGCTCCAATCGAGAAAAGTGTAAGGGTATTTTAGTCCTACCACACTTATTACCATTAAAATTAGCATGCCTAATCATTTTCTTAATACACACGCATAACCTTAAACGATAGATAAAATGAGATAGATGGGATAATAATTTTCTTAATACTCATGCATAACCTTTAATACATACTTACCTTCAATTTAAATGATACTTTCTCATATTACAATATAAAAAATAAGTATTACCCAATAACAATTCTATATTAACTAAAGTTCTACTATGTTCAGCGCACGGGTCAATGCCCTAGTAAAAAACGCAAAGAAAGAGGAGTCCTGCTTATGACCCACGAACCTGTAATACCCACGTGCACACTTGCGGGTAATGTCTGCTGCTGACTGCTACTATGATCACAAGACCCTTCCATGTCCCACTCCCCCAAAGTTAGATAAATTTGGACTATCTATGTATGCAATGCAAGCATCCATAAATTAAATTATCACACCTCCTCATGCATTGCATCAACAATCAAATCAATTGCCTTCGTTTTCTTTCTTTCCTTTTCCTTTCTGAAAGAAAAAAAAAAGTTATAAAAATGAATGTGTGATTGTGATTCTCTGAATTATAGGGTCAGTTTTAAACTTTCCGTACGAAGTCACATCGGCACGGAAATTGAATCATTTGAGAATTAGCCTATTTTCTTTTTAATTAGTTGTAGCTAGCTACTAGAGGTGTTAAATTCATAATTTGGGAGGTCACAAACTTTCTAGCCAAGGCCATTACGCTCTATAGGTAAAATAGGCTAGCCCATGGGCCTCACAATCAAAGAATTCTAATTGAATTAAAGTAGTTGGGGAATGTTGATTTCTTAGCACATCGATCTTTTTAAATAAATACAAGAGAATTATATGATATTCATTGAATTTATTGGGTACGTTATCCCGTAGGCAATAATAATATAATATTTAAATTATTTTAAAATACTTAAATATAAAAAAAATGAAGAACAAATAGTTGAGAGAGAACAACTACGGATTTTATAATTGCATAAAAGAAAACAAAATGAAGTGGAGCAAAACGAAGTGAAATGAAACAAAATTATCATTCTACTATTTAAATATTTTAAGATGAAACTGAAAACCAACTTGTAAGGTGAGGGATATCACCCACTTATAAACTCTTTTTCAGGCCATATCACATCCGATGTGGGACTCTTAACAAGAATCAGTCCAAATTAATTAACATAGGCTTAATAATAAGTGAGTTTGCTTGTAACAAATGTCATTTGATGTAATTATTTAGATAATTGAGGGACAGGAGAAGAATATTTAAGAGAGGATAAGAGGAAATTGAAGTGTTGTGTTGACGAGGGGAACAGAAACAGTTACTTGTGTCTGTACGAAGGGTTTCCTAATGGGGTAGGGTTATTGGTGAACATGTGATAAACACTATGCTAATAAATGAAACTGGGGTTGCATGTGTTTGATTACATTATTGATAAGTCATGAAAAGACATATATTAACCATCTTTTTTGTTTATCTGTACCTTCAAGTTACATATACCATTTTTAGATAGATAAATTTATCAGGCAAATCAAGCTGGGGTACAATTTATAATGTTGTGTCACATTTCTTCTGAGAAATATTCTAAGAAACTATAACAATTAAATATGTAACAGAAAGCCCATTCATATTCAATTCAAATAACATGCATACGTATGTTTGACATGCATGCTTGCTGAGAATTCAATAATACATATCATATGGAAAAGGGAGTTTCTTTTGTTGAGTTCAGAGATATATATAAAGAGATGAATTTAATTAGTGGGGCAATAATTGTGTCACACTTTTTTTCTGCACTTGGATACTGTTGGGGCAGAGAGGGTTCAGTGGTTAGTCCCTTGGATAGGAGCAAAGCATTTAATCAGAAAGAGCAGTGAACTGATGAGTAGCTTAAATCATGCATGGAGTTATGGGGAAGGTAAATTCATTGCAGCTTTACTTACTGTTCCTTTTGGCTTCAATTGCCCGATCTGTTCTCTCCTTCGTAGTACTACTACTAGTTGTAGTAGTATACTAGTCAGTAACTGATCACTCTCAATAAAGTTTGTGTCTATATTCTCTACACTTGTCACATACGCTAGTGAATAATAGGTAGTACTCCCTCCGTCTAATATTATATATCGTTTAAGCTTGTGACACAGAAATTAAGAAAAATAGTTAATTGTGTATGGGAAAAAGAGATTGTGAGTTAGTTTATCAAATTATCCTTCATTAATGACATTGGAAACATAAAAAATAGAATTGTAAGAAGAGATATATTAAATAATGAAGGGTATGAATGGAAAAGAAAATTGATGTTGTATTGGTATTCTAAAAAGTCATGTATTATGGGACAAATTTTTTTGCTTAGAAAATCATATAATATGGGACGGAGGAAGTATTAAAGTTTTGCTTTTTTATTATTATTTGGCAATATCAATTACTGTATTAGAAATTATTATTAGAAAGGGGCAGGAAAGAAACAAACTAGTCTCAACCAGGTAACTTTAAATTAAGGTCATTGTTTGTTCAACAGAGAAACTACTGTGAAATACACACAAAAATCTCTACCCACCACTTAGTCTGCCTCATATTGGTGGTGGAAGGATCTTTGTTCTATAGGCAGTTGGGGGAATGAACGTGGAGACTGAATCTATAATAACTCTAGGATGAAAGTGGGGGATGACAAATCAACTCTTTTTTGGCATGATATCTGGTTGGGTGATGTTTCCATCAGAACTAAACTCCCTAGGCTTTTTTTAGTGGTTGAGAATCTCAATTCTTTAGTTAGCTCTTATGGTGTTTGGTCAGATGGTCGGGGTATAGGTCTGGGAAATACCTAGGAGGCGACTTTTGTTCGCCTGGGAGGAAGAGGTTCGTGAGGAGCTCCTTTTGGCCATAGGATTCGTTTCTTTATCAGCGGTGTCTGATGCTTGGGTTTTGACCCCTTCATGCTCTGGAATCTTCTCTGTGTCGTCAGCTTACCACTTTCTCTCCCTGCCCGTGTCTCGTGTTCTAAGGCTCTTTGACCAAGTGATTGAGATTCTGAACAATGTTTGAAGGGTTTTGCTCCTTCTAGGGTAGTGGCCTTTTCTTGGCAGCTTACCTTGGATAGCGTACCCACTCGTACAAACTTGGTTAGAAGATGGGACATTACAGATGTTGCTGCTACTGTTTGTATTTTGTGTGGGAGTGTGCAAGAGTCATCTCTTCATCTTTTTTGTACTTGTAGATTTGCTTCCTTAATTTGGTATGTGACTATCAGTTTTGTTGGATTTTAATTTTGTGATGTCGCGGGACATCTCATCTATGTTTGTTCAGTTTATTCATGTGGGTGGCCCAGCCAGATGCAGGCATGGTTTGATGCGTATTTGGCATACAGTTCTCTAAGTTATCTGAGAATTGGGGAATTCTTGTGTTTTCTATGGAGGTGTAGTTAATTTTGGGAGATCTTTTGACAGAGTCTTATCTTTATCCTAGCGCTGGTTCCTGGCTAGGAGAAACTTGCCCACTTGTTTATTTTATGAATGGTTTGTTGTTCCTATATTGATTGTATATTTAGGAGGAAATCATTTGCCCTAATATCTCTTTTTGTATATGGATTGAGTACTCTTTGTACTTTGTTTTTATATTATATATGTTTGCCTTTCAAAAATAAATAAATAAAGGTAGGGAGCTATACTCTACTACTTCTCGCTAGAAGCCATCTCCATGACAAAATCTTAATCTTCTCCAGAACTCGGATATCATCCGCTGGCATACCTGCAAAGATAAAGGCTCTGTTTGGCAAAAATTAGCGGATAGCAGATAAGATAGTTTAAAGTGGATGAGGTAGCGGATAGCGGATGAGGTAGCGGATTGAATTTAAAGTGTTTGGTAAAATTAGCGGTTGAAGTAGTTTATAAAAATAGAATCACGTAAATAGATATTTGTAATTAATGCTTATAAATGTGAGAGAAATTCATTTAATGGAGGACAAGTGAGTAATTTAATTAAAGTAATGAGGGTAAAGTTGGGAGAAAAAATGAAACGCTATAAGCTATAAGCTCAAACGTTACTTCAAGTAGCGTTTCAAAAACACTGTAAGCTAGTAAAAAAATGCTAAAAGCTAGTTGTGCCAAACACTTACAACTAACAGATCCGCTATAAGCTATCCACAATAAGCTAACAGATGAGCATTGCTAAACAGAGTTAAAGTTGTTCTGCTCCTCTCAAATAACCCAAATCGTCGCATGTCATATCAAGGCCAATAGTTGCTTACTCTTGGCTCCATAACCAAACGAACAAAACAGAAGGAAAAGATGAGAGAGATCTCGAGGTACAACCCAAACGAGAGAAAGGCATTAAAGATCAAACGTTTGTAGACAAAAGTGACCTCTTCATTTACCCAAAGTTATTGCTTCTGTGCATGACGTAAAACAACACATTTTGTTTGTTGGTAACTATTTTACCTACCACCTTTTATAAACAAATGTTAGTGATTAGTAATTAGTTAGGGGGTTGGAATTAAAAATGTTAGTTTCCAATATTTGAACCTTAACTCGCCCCTTAACTCGCCAATTGAGCACTATTTTACCTACCACTTAATACCTTTGCCCAAAATCATTTCACTAAAAAACATCTGTGTGACATATCATTTTCTTACAGTGAGAATACAAACTCACATAATCACCATCTTGATCACGAGCCAAGTGATAGGAATCAATTGGCATAAGTTTTGAGTTTTTGCATCATGCAACACATATTTTATCTTGTAAGAGAGATTGTGAGTAAGTATTTTTGTGAACCAATTGGTTCAACCGATTAAATTATAAATCGACACCGTCTATAGTTCAGCTCTTTTAGCGATTCAATCACATTTCATTCGAATTTGAACGATTTAAAACAATTGAACCATAACTTGATTAAATTTTCAAAATTATTGATTTCTAAACATCTAGAAAGGGATGCTATGCAAGTTACTAAATATGATAAACAAGACAAGAGTACGGTTACATAAATTGCAAGTCTGGTTCCCACCGGACATTTACAATACAAGCGAAATTCATAATGAAACTCTGTAGTTCGTCTTTAATAATTGGAGGGTGTTTGGTTGAAATGTTCCATCCCACCAGAACAGAACAGAACATCACGCTTATATGGTATGATTCCTGTACAAGTACCTTCTCGTACATTTAACATAAATGACTAAACAAAGCCTCAGAACATCATCCTTCAACAACTCTTCCATCCATTTCCAGTTTTTTCTAAGCAACCCACAGAGGGAATTATTAGAATATGCAAATTAACATGAGTGGTCCAGATTCTCCTCAATTATTAATTTTATGCAACACTTCCCCATAGTATATACATTACATAGCATGACCAGCTTTAAGCATTGACAAATCAACTCAATGTTAAAAGGGAGATCTCAATTTCTGCATTGATTTGGGGCAATCATTTCAATTTTCAAACAAGATTATTTTGTGACAATCTCCGGTTATCAAAATATATTCATTCATAGTAGTAACAAATTTCCAGTCATTCACAAAGATAGATTTAACAAATTTCCAGTCATTCACACTCATTTGGTGCTGATTCGTTAGATTTAGTTGTTTAGATTTAGTTGTTTATTTGTTGCTTCAAAAGGTAGGGACCCTCTATAAGCTTCTCTGTCGAGCAAGACTTGAAACCATTTCACCTCAATTTATAATGAGACCAAACTTTAGATGCACCTACTAGTTGACCAGAGCAATTCATATAGTCATAAGAAGCGGTTTCTTCGAGCATTTTGAGATGCAAAATTATTTATAATCTCATCAACATCGATGTAAATTGTTGATCTCAATTGACAAAGTTGACAAACCGTTCAATCTCTCTTTTGTGACATTGATGATCTCAAGTAGGTTTTAACCAACTTCAGTTTTGAAAAACTTATCTCCACCGATGCTACGGTCACGCTCAATCTTTATTTTATTATTTGACACATTCACACAACAAATTATAAGAGTCATTTGTTCTTCACATCAAGGGTACAATCAAAAATTATCGAAAAATATTTTGCCTCTTTAATGATCTTAATGATTGACTTTTTAACACCGTGACAAAAGAAAAATAATTTCATTTTGAATTTTATGTTCAAGATAATGGTAATGAATTTCATGATCCTAGGTTTCCTAGACTACTCTGTGGCGGAGGACCCTGACGCTTTAGTAAATTCTTATGGTAGTTGGGTCAGGTGGGGTTTGGGTTTGGACCATTGATAACTCTAATGTCTAAATAAAGTTATTTATGCAAATAAATCTAAATCAATTAATTGTTAAAATCTCAAGTAATATTGTTTAGTTATATAGTAATATAGAAGAATAACAACATTCAAGATCAAAAGAAGGTTTTTACAAGCAACTCAACATTTTGCATATATTTTGGTATTTTGATGTGTTTATTCAATGCTCCAGCAATAGATGCCCCAAAATTGGTGACATTGCAATGCCCAAGCATTGGATGTCCGGCATTCATAACAGGCCATAATGCTCAAAGCTTCTTGGAACATCAAAATGCCTCGGCAATCAAATGGTTGATTTTGGTGCCACCTTTGAAAGTCATAGCTCACAAGTTGAAGCTGCTATAGGGACACTTGCTCATTCCTTATAGGACCTCCTCTATTTTGATAAAGTGAAGATCAAATAAAACATCTTGTAGAGGTAAGTTGATGCAAGTTGCCCTAACTTCGGCTCCAAGTAAAGAAGCTCATGAAAGAGAACATCACTTTTGGAAGCCTATATAAAGACCTCCAACTACTCATTCAACGAAGACACTTAGATAGAGTTTCATTTTACTTTTCTGATTTTATTGTAAAGAGCATCACTTGTGTAAACTCTTACTCTTTGTATTCCTTGTGCATTATCAATTATATGAACATGTTTAATTCAATTTATATAAGCCTTGAAATATCCAGCATGATCAAAGGCTAACTTTAAGGCCTTTTGATAAATTGTGTTATATATTGCATAATTAAAACCATCATATTTTTGAATTGATCGTTGAATGCAAGTTATTCCCATCATAATTGGAACTCAACATTTGTGGGTAAGTGCTTAACAAAGGAAACTATGTTAAAACCATGCTCTCCTCCATAGATAGCAAGTCCAGACTTCAAATACAGAAAACTCACTTGACACTTAGACAAAGACTTATAATGAAGCCACAAGAAAGTACAATTTTATTACTACAACATCCATTGCTCCAGCATTATATATAGGCACCCCAAAAGAGGGTGATCCCAAACCTCCACCTCCGAGAGCCGAGAAGAGAAGAAGAAGGAGGAAAAGTACCATTAGCATAAAACTCCTCTAATCCCCCTCACATTCTCCACCCAAGTACTATTATTCCCATCCACCCTAAAGAGAAAAGAGATGAGAACTCACTTGACCCGGAGACAAGGTAGGGACGGTAACATCGTCGAGACCTTAACACCTCAGAGTGGAAGTAACTAGAATTCCCATCCCCTCCTTCTCCACCACTACTATCCACCCGCAAAGTCGATATCTCGAACACAAGAGTGGAAGTAACTAGAATTCCCATCCCCCTCCTTCAACCACTTCGACCGGGATATCTGAACCAGAAGACTGTCCTTACTCCTAAGCAAACCCCAAAGAGCTAAAGAACATATCTTTAACATTCTCCACCCAAGTACTATCCACCACCTCGCCTTTAACATCTGCTGTCGAGATGTCATCAACCAGGATCTGAATCTTAGCATCCACATCACCAAAAGTCTCTTGTTCCACCGCCTCAACTCCAACTTGAGCTTCTATTTGAGGACACACCCCATCCACCCCGAGAAAGCTCCATTGGACCAACAATTGGTGACTAATTTCTTACAATTCTTATGCGAAAGTCAATAATTATTAAAGTGGAAAGGCTTAGGACCCCAAAGCAAATTAGAATAACTGAGTAAGATGGGAGAGTGGTTGGAGACATCCCTAGAAAGAGCCCACTGGGCACCCCAAGTCGACATCCAACTCTCTGACACCAGAATACGATCAAGACGACTCATAGCAAGACCATTACATTGGAACCAGGTGAATCTCCTACCTAACGGGGGTAAATCAGTTGTTTTTGCTATGTTTGTTCATTTTGCTAGAGTTCGTTCTTGTAAAACAAAAAAAAAAAAATTGTGTTCATTATGAAACTATAAAGCCGTATTGAAAATGATAAAATGATAGGTTGTTGGGTCTACTCATGCTTCTTAGATTGAGTTCAAACAGTTGCTTATTCTGGAGCGAGCAAAACAGTGTGGAAACTAGCTTTGATTTTTAGAATAATCATTTGAGAATCAAACACTAATAAAATAATATAGAACTTGATCTCCTAAATATTGTACGATGTTAACAGCATAATAAACAAACTAATGATGACATCGTAAAATCGTATACTACTATAGTATCTTAAACATATACTATTACCTAAAGCCTAAACTTACGAAATAATATACCTAAAATGATTAGATGAAAGAATAGATCCTCTATGTCTGAAAGTGGTAGCCTCATACATACCCCACTATAGAATCACTTAAAAGGAAAATAAGAAGGTTCGCTAATCCCCATCATCTATCATACTATGTCTTATTGGCCATTTTAGCCTTAGCCAAATTGAGCAGGTACAATAGGTGCCTCTTCATGAACACATATAGTGATTACACAAAAATTCCTCATGCTAGCTAAGCCAAAATAATCTCTAACTATAGTTTTTTATTAGGCACGTTTGTCCGCTCGATGAATTATTTAAGAAAATTTTCTATTTTATATATATATTAAAGATCTCTCTATGTACTTTCTCCCTACCTCTAACTTTTTCCTCACCTTTTTTTATTCTCATATAAACTAGTTTGCCTAATCAGCTTGAAGAAAATAGCTAGGTATTTGATTTTATGGACGTGATATATAAGCTTCTTCTGTTTTTTCCTTATTTCTGACCAATGGAGAAAATTTAAGCATATTCAATTATTTGTTTTCATTAGTAGGTAGTGTGATTTGAAAAGTCTCAAATTTGGGTGGTAACCTAACTGAAAAGGAAGCTAGAATTAATGTCATATTATGATCACCTAGGAAAAATAAATTTGTGCGATGAATTAAGATCACATATAATTATACTATAAATACTATATGTATAGCTGATATATATATATATATATATATATATATATATATATATATATATATATAAAGTTTAGATACAGGGGAATTAATAACTACATTGTCTGCCATGAATGTTAATTATTTAATCTTTTTTCGTCATTTCCCTTCAGTTGAAATGACAGCACTAGGAGTACTGAACATAAGGCAGGTATGATCAATCAAATTGACCAAAGTAACGGTCAGCAGTTGCTCTTAATGGGAGAAGCCAAAAGAACTGGTCTCAGTCTAAAAGCTGATTCTGATTAAGCTTAAAGACAACTATCATTCTTTCTCCACAAAATACAATTGAAGGAAGACAGTAGTAAAGTGCCAGCAACTTGTTGAAAGAATAAAGGAACCCATAAAAAAGACTATAGTTAATGTATAATAATTTGTTGGAAACAAGTAAACCTTTAATTTAATAGCCTTCATTATTAGACGTAGCAGATACTAATTCAACTACTAGTAAAATGAAATTCAAAAAGTGAGAATGATAAGGCTGGCATATATATAAAATCTTCAAGTCCAAGCTTGACATGATAGAAAAGAACTAGAAGTACATATACATACATATATAGAACTATATATGAATAAAATGCATTGTTTTTGGTCCCTCACTCACAAGGATGATATTCATGGCCTTTCAGTCTCACTCACCACCACTTTTTTCTGGTATTCCAACAATAGAACTACCAGTTTACTTTCAGTTCCAGTACCACAATGTTGTCATTAATTAAAAGCTAGCAGATGATTTTTGATGTATCCCAGATCTTTAACCTTTTTCATTCTGCCACTAGAAGAAAGAAACCTTACAGAAAATATAACAGAGAGAAAAGTAGAAAACCCTAAATATTTAAGACTTAAAATAACTAGAAAATGAGAGGTGAAATTCCCATCATTAATCATTTATTGAGTTGTTGCACCTGGAGGTGGAAACTGGTGGTGAATGTGGTGGTGATGTTGAAGCAGTGGCATTGCTTGTTGTTGTTGCTGTTGTAGGTTTTGTTGCTGTGGTGGGCGCTTTCTTTTCTTCTTTTCATAACTAATACCTCTTGCTTTGGATTGAAGATCACGAACCTCACGAAGGTAAAGCCTAACAGCTCTAGCACCAAATGGATTGGTTTCTGGTTTTCCTCCATTTTCTTCAAAAGCTGCACGAAGACGACCTATGAGTGCATCAAGGCTGCCCCAAGCTTGTCTTAGAGGACATGGACATGGTGCTGGAGGGTTTGGATGCCCATAAAAAGGACAGATCGGGGTGTGCACTTTTGTCTTACCAAATTGGTCCAAATACCTACATCACAATTCACAATAATGAAAACAATTGAAAGAAAAGAGTCTCAGACTTCAAATCCTGACTACTTTTGTTTTTAATCGAAGCGATAAGAGTTGAATCTCAATGTATCACAATAGCAATACCACTCTGTCACTTACAATACTCCGTCGCATAGTTAAGTTGCAAAAGATAAAAGATAATCCTGACTGCTAGCTAATATAACTCACTCACTCAGTGAGGATTAATAGTTGTTTGTCCGTATGGAAAAGAAAAGTATACATATAGAGAAAGAGAAGGGTTGCATGGAAAGGAAAGCAGTTAGAGAGGATATGTAAACTATGAACCTGAGAAATTCAAGAACATGTGCACCACTGCATCTGGAGAGGGAGAGAGGAGGGCGGTGATTCTTGAGGTACTGGCCAAAGGTGTTCCAGTCACGGCGTTTCTGGTTCTCGTAGCGGCTGCTGGTGGTGGTGGGAGCGGAAGGGGAGGAACCACCACCAACTAGGCTGTTGCTGTTGCTGTTGGTGGAGGTGTTAGTGGTGGTGGTCATGGTGGTGATGGTGCTGTTTGTGAGGCTGCAGCTGTACTTGTTCTCAGAGTTACATGAGTCCATAAATTCTTGAATTGAATCCATGGATATTGAAACTTGAAAGATTGAGTGCTTTGCAGATCCAAGGTTGTTTTGAAATTTGATTTGTTTTTTTTTTGCTACTTACTATAAACTGGGTTCTTGTTCTAGGGTTCCTAAGAAAGTGACCAAAGTGAGAAAGAGAGAGAGTGAGAGAGAGTAAAGAAGGGAGAGATTGATTGAAATAAAAGAGTGGTGTACTTATAATTTGGGCTAACAGTACTTGAAGGAGCTAGCTAGCAATAATATTGTTCTCTGATAAAATATTTCTTTTTTTATTGTCTTTTCATATTAGATTAGAAGTTACTGTTTAAAGAAAACAACTACCTATGAAAGAAAATGAAAAGGAAAGAGAGAAGGAAACAATCTCTGATCCTTGATTGATATTACAGACTAGTTTGTTTTTTCTTGAAGAGTGAGAGAGGAGAGAGGTGGGTATGGACCTCCAACTCAAGTGGTGAAGCAAATGAAGATTTTTTATGTTATTGAGGAAGTGATGAGATTGATGGGAGAGGGGTGACTAGACTTTTCTTCTTTACTATTACTCCTTCTATTTCATTTTAAGTGTCACTTTTGTTGGCGAAAAAAAAAATGTTTTATTTGTCATTTTTCTCTGTCTCAAATTATCTGTCATTTTAAAATCTCAATAAAATATTTATTAGTATTACTTTCCAATAATACATTTACTTTAGAATATCAGTAACGGTGTCTTTGGTCTAATTTAGAAAAATGTAAGGGTATTTTAGTCTTATCATATTTTTATTTATCATAAAAATTAGCATAACAAATCATTTTCTTAATATTCACGCATAACCATAAAAATATAACATATCATGATTGTAAACGGGTTCGTGGTACCCTTTATACCCACTTAAATGAATTTTGACTTATAAAAAAAATCTTAAACGACATATCAAATGAGACGGAAGAGATGGAGGGAGTAATTGCTACTATTTTTTGCTGAGTAACACTAAAAGTAGCTATAGCCGGGGCATTGTTGGTTTTTTCAGCAGCTTTTTAATTCTGAGATTGACAAGAATTTTGGTTTTATTTTATTTTATTTTATTTTCCTTAAAAGGGTGGTGCAAACTCAGACTTTCATCACTTATATTAATGGGGTTATATAAATATTCCTCCTTATGTTGGTGAATAGACAGTGCAAAGAAATGGGTGCTAGGGCTTTTTTAAGATAGGAGGAAAGAAGGGATGTACAGTAGTTGAAGTTGTGATGTCGACAGGAAAAAGTATGAAGGGTAAAAATTGAGGTAAGAACATGATTCTGTTCCTTGACACTATAGTTTCAACTTTGAATGACAGTTCCTTTCTCATTGACTGGAATGCCCCTATTAATTTTTCCTTTTTCACCTTTATTTTCCTTTTACATAGAAAACAAAACTTTAATTTCTTATGATGGTTTGTCTCCATATTTTTTTTAGAGGTTAATCCCTTAAATAAATCTCTGACACTTCAAAGGATTAATCTCTATTGTCGTGAACGATACATTGGTTTATCAAAAAAATACACGTAAGTATTAGGTTTAGGGGTTAAATTTGTCTCTAATTTGGCTCTAAACTTTTTAGGGTTGTTTCTTAGACCCTAATTAATATGTTCTTAGACCCGAATAAACTCGATGTTCTTTGAATCAAACTAAGATCGAAACTATTTAGGACAAAATCGAGTTAGCATGAAGAACAATTGAAACAAAATTAGAAGGTGATCACTCAAATATAATTAAAAGTTAGAAGTGAATGATTGATTTTTTCTAGTATTTTATCATGTATTCAAACTCAAAACATGACGTTATAATATTACTGTACATTGGTAAAAAAAAATAGTGTTGTACAACAAGGTTTTTACTTAAACTTATATAGATTCAAATTTAATATCTTATTTATAAAAGTTTCATTACAGATGTAACATGGTTAACAATTAGGGATGAGGAGTGAGTAATGGACAGCTTGAGACAATTTTTACCTAACCCTAACTCGTTCCTAAATTTTGGTCGAACCAATTCTTTCAACTCTAATCCATCCTTAGACCCGAACAAACTTAATGTTTTACGATCGTGTTAAATGAGACGAAGACTGGACAACTTTTAGGGTTAGGTTGACTTTAAGGGTTTTTTTTAGATAAGCAAGATTTCATTGAAGGGAGCACAAGGGGTGCCCAGCCCTTACAATGTAACAGAAGGGAAGGGGGAGGGCCTCCTCAAAACCCTCTGAGCCAAAACTCATTGGAAAAAAGACTCAGATGGGAAAAAAGAGTACCCCGTGAAAAAAATCACAACAGTGAGACAATTATCTTTGCCCACTATTTCTCCCCCTAACTGTCCCATAACAATAACATAACATAAAAATGATAAATTACAAACTAGAAATGACACCCAACGGACTATTATACCACTCCGCCCAACCTGCTCCACAGTTCTTCCCTTTCCTAGCTTTGAACCAGCACCATGTCGTGTCTTTTATACCCAAGAGTAATGAAGCACTACGCCAGATTGGCTAAAAATGAGCGCCACCATGAGCAGCGTTTCCTCAAAGAGTGCTGCCTATCACAAAAACACGCAAGTAATACTCAGCGTTTTTTTCCAAACGCTGCGCATTGAAGGAGGCGTTCTCAGCATACCCAGCGTTTTTTTCCAAACGCTACCCATCACGCAAGGAATACTCAGCGTTTCTCTCCAAACGCTGCGCATTGAAGGACGCGTTCTACACATACTCAGCGTTTTTTTCCAAACGCTACCCATCACGCGTGAATACTCAGTGTTTTTACCAAAACGCTGCCCATCACACAACGCGTTCTACACATATTCAGCGTTTTTTAGAAATGCTGAGTATTGCTTTAATTTTTTTTTTTGCCCGTTTGTTTTCTCTCTTATTTTCATTTCCCTTCGCGCTTCTCTTCTCCTCTCTCTCTCTCTGCAAATGCGTTGTTCTCGCCTCTCTCTCGGCAAAAACCCACACCCACACACAACGAGCTCTCCTCACTCTCGTGAATCCTCAACCCAGAAATTAAAAACCCCCAAACCAGAAAAAAACCCCCCCAAACCCACAAACCCCCAAACCCTTGGTCTTCTCATCCTCACTCTTCTCATCCGTTGGTCCTTTCCCCTGAAGAACCGTGAATCCTCTCAATCCTCACTCTCGTGAATCCTCTCCAAAGACCCTTGGTCTTCTCATTGCTTGTCTTCATCTTCTCTCAAAGGTTAGTTCTCTATTTTGTTTTTGGTTTTTAAGTTTTTGATAGGTTGGAGAGGAAATATGTTGAATGTGTAAAAAAAATATTTGATAGGAGAGGAATATGTTGAATGTAGTTGTATGTGTTTGATATGTTTAAAATTAGTTGAATGTGTTAAAAAATATTATGCAAATTGTTTGTTAGGTTTTGGGTGTTTTTTTTGTCGGAGCTTCGCGATCGGTTCGAGTTTGTCCTGGTTCGAGAGTTCGTTGTAGTTCGAGTTCACAGCTGGTTGGATATTTGTCAGTGTTGCTTCCACTTGTTCAGGTACTTTTTTTGTTTTTTGTTTATTTTATATGAAGAATTAATGACTATATAGAAGACATCAAAGTCTTTGATTTGTTTACTTGAAACTACTAGCTAGTTGATCGAATGTCTTAGCTTCAATAAAATTGTAAATTCTCTTATCTGAATTTATTATAGATATTGGGACATTATGGATAGAAAGTGGATGTCCGCGATAATCGTCCATCCAAGGAATATAGAGATGGAGTGGATTATTTTGTGAATCATGCTGCTCAACGTTTAGGAGATCTAGTAATATGATATGTCCTCGCTTACGTTGTTGCTATGTAAAATCGATTAATGCGAGCGAGTTGACAGGACATTTAAAGGGTAATGGAATTGATCAAACTTACACTTGTTGGACAATGCATGGTGAGGAAAGAGTTGAATCTTCGAATATGGGTAATAATCTTGAGAGATGTGCACCGTTGACACCAAATACCTACGTTTGTTGGGACGAATTTGAAGAGATGGCAAAGGCTTTTGAAGACGATCTTAATGATCGTCCTCAAATGTTTGAGAAGTTGATAACGGATGCAGAGGCGCCGTTGTATGAGGTTGTACTGAATTCACAAAATTATTGGTTTGTGATAAAGTTGTATAACTTGAAAACTTGTCACGGATGGACGGATAAGAGCTTTCTTGAATTACTCACACTATTGAAAGAAATGTTGCGAAGGATAATGTGCTCCTTTCTCGGACGTATGATGCAAAACAAATGTTAGGGTCCATTGGCTTGAACTATGAGAAGATACACGCTTGTCCCAATGATTGCATTCTATTTCGAATGAACATGCATTTTTAAAGTCGTGTCCTAAATGTAATGCATCACGGTATAAAAAGAAAGATTCTGCTCCCGAAAAAATGTTGTGGTATTTTCCCATAATTCCTCGATTTAGGCGTATGTACCGTAGTTCGAAAGATGCAAAACACTTGACATGGCATGAGGATTAAAGGATTAAAGATGGCATGTTACGACACCCGGCGGATTCTCCGCAATGGAAAAAATTTGATATTGATTATCCCGATTTGGGTTGGATCCAAGAAACCTACGACTTGCATTGTCTCCGATGGTTTTAACCCGCACGGTATTCGAGTAGCTCCCATTACATGGCCCGTGATATTGGCGATTTATAACTCCCTCCATGGCTTTGCATGAAACACAAATATATGATGTTGTCTTTGTTAATTTCAGGCCCAAAGCAACCGGAAATGATATTGATGTATACTTGGCTCCTTTAATTGAAGACTTGAAGCTAATGTGGGAGAATGGAGTAGAGGTGTATGATGGGTTCGAGAGAAAGTTTCAACTTGAGGGCTATGATTTTTGGCACAATTAATGACTTTCCAAAGATACGGCAATCTATCCGGACAAAGATCTGAAAGGTCGATGTGCATGCCCTATATGTGAAGATAACACCGATTGGATGTGGTTGGAACATGGTAGGAAGAATATCTACCACGGTCATCGTAGATTTTTGCCATCTACTCATCGATGATCATTGTTGAAAAAGGCATTCAATGGGAATACCAAAACCCGTAAAGCTCCCACGGCTTTGACGGGTGAACAACCTGTTTGAAAAGGTGAAAGATTTGAACATTAAATTTGGGAAGCCTTTTGCGGGAGAGGTTGCCAAACGGGGTGGAAGAAAAGTCGATTTTCTTTGACTTGCCATCTTGGAAGTCATTATATGTAAGACACTTCATTGATGTGATGCATGTTGAAAAAATGTCTTTGAAAGTGTCATTGGTACCTTACTCAATATGCCAGGAAAGACTAAAGATACCATCAACTCGAGGTTGGACTTGCTTAGTATGGGGTTGAGACCAGAATTGGGTCCGATAAAGAAGGGTACACATACATATCTACCTCCGGCAGCTCATACTCTATCTAAAAAGGAGAAGACCGTGTTTTGTAAGTTTCTTCATGGAGTAAAAGTTCCAGAGGGGTATTCTTCAAATGTTACAAACCTTGTATCCATGAAAGACCTCAAGTTAAAGTCTTTAAAGTCCCATGATTGTCATGTTCTAATGGAGAATTTGCTCCCCATTGGTATACGATCCATTTTGCACAATTTACCCCTACCTCCAAATCATGTTAGAGTCAGAGTTGCGGTACCAATTAGGGAGGATGCACCATTGCCTGTTCCGATTGGACATATTGATATCGACGGCGGTCTCAAGCAGCTGGTACCTTTGTGGCATGGCCATCAGACCTTGTCGTTGTAAGTGACAATATATTTGTAACTAACTAATTATAGTTTTTGTCATATAATTTGTGCTAACTAAGTAATTATTTTTGTTTATACATAGATGCGCCAAAATGAAAAATCTATGAAAGTGTCTACCGGCAAGAAAAGGTCTCCTTTGAAAAGTGTTGGCAAGGAAATATCTATTGGCAAGAAAGTGTCTCGATCCACCCTTCTACAAAAGTGTCTCACCCACCCTTATATGTAGAAGTTTCACACCGCCTCTCCTCCAAAAGTGATGATCGACCCTCCTCTTCTCTTCTCGCCAAGTGACTCATCCCTCCCTTCTCCAATTGTGTCTCACCGCCTCTTCCTCTTCCATTAGTGAAGCTTATATGAATATTGGTCGGTACGACGCCAGTCACGAGAAATACATGATGATGATGAAGAGAAAGTCCTTATCATAAATTTTGATGAAGAAGTTTTTGGAGCTAAGCGGTCCTCAAATAGTCGAACGTGAGGATATCCGTGATGTATGTGATTCGGATGAGGCAACCGTATTGTTATGAATATATATGTCGTGTACTATGTAATTTATTATTTGACATTGTCGATTTTATTTTATTATATCGTTAATTTAATTTATATATATATATATATATATATATATATATATATATATATATATATATATATATCTAAATGTAGGTACTTATGCGAGGACATTGTGGTCCCTTCCAACAAACACATAGATATTTGTTCTTGTGTCCTAAAGTACAACCTTTCATCGTGTGAATCCCAGCCTGCCAAATTATCAATCACTTGTGGAACAAAACCAAGCTGCTGTTCAAACTTATGTCAATGAGCGCTTCAATGAAGCTCAAAATAGAAGTCATGATGCCTTACTTCTAGCACCGGTTAATCTAGGGTAAGAATTTTTACTCATTAATTCTTATATAACATGCATTTTTTAATAGTAGTCAATTACTTATTCGTAAATTTATTTTGTAGGAGACATTGGGTTTTGTTTGCAATTAATCCTAGCAAAAAAACCGTGTATTACCTTGACTCACTTCAAAATCATTACAAAAACCACTTGGAGTTTGTGGAGCTTTTTAACAGGTGTGTTTATTTTGTGTCATTCTGCATATTTCTTACTTTTACTTATATATGTATATATTGTTATTAATATAGTTATATGACATTCTATTCAGCGCTTTAAGGACATATTGGGGAGTGAATAAATTAACGGTCAAATGGTTAGCAATAATTGTAAGTTTCTAACTTATACATTACATTATTTTGTCAAAAAACTGTATTCAACTCAATTTAACAATTAACTAATCTTATGTTTTGTAGTGTCCTAAACAATTCAATAACATTGATTGTGGGTATTACATCATGAAATATATGAAGGATATTATTACCCAAAAGAAAACGACTATCCCCCGTCAGGTATCTACTTATAATATATTTTTATATGATTTCGATTTAATAGTGGTTCTTTCCAATATTTAACCATTTCAATTCTAATTTTATTTATTTATATAATTTCAGTATTTTAGCGATTGTCAAAGCCAGACATACTCTGTTGAGCGATTCTTGAGCTTAGGGAGAATGGTGCGATTATGTCTCCGTTTTTTTAAGTTTCATTTGGATACATATAAGTTAGCCTAGCTAGTTTTTGGTTCATAATATTGTAACTTGATAGCTTGTTTTGGATACATATGAATTAGATAATGAAACTTCTTAGCTATTTTGTTTTGGTTCCTCTTATGTAATTTGTTTCATTATATGTAATTTGGGTTCCTCTTAGCAATTTGATTACATTATGTATTGGATTGGATTGGTACATGCAGTAATTTGTAAATATAAAAGGAAAACACACAATGAAAAAAAAATTAAAAAAAATTTTTTTGACAATATTCAACGCTTTTAATAAAGCGCTGGGTATTTAGTAACACAAATAGGCAATATTCAGCGCTTTTAATGAAGCGCTGCGTATAAGGGGTAATATTCAGCGCTTTTTAAAAAGCGCTAAGTATCTGGGAGGACGCTTTGGATATATTCAGCGCTTTTTAAAAAGCACTAAGTATCTGGGAGGACGTGTTTTGCAATGGGTGGCGCTTTTTAGGAAGCGCTGCCCATTGTTGGAGTGAATAGCCAGCGCCACGTTCAGCAGCGCTCAAAAGCGCTGCCCATAGATGAAAAAAAACGTTGCCCATCTACTAGATCTGTTGTAGTGAAGGAATAGACAACACCTCACCCTTGAACACCACTCTATTTCTCGCCATCCAAATATTCCATCAACCAAATTAAATGCTTGATTCGTTTTTGCCTCTTACCTTTAATCATCCTTCCGAACTCCATGAAGTGCAGCATGATATCCTCTTCATCGCCATAATCCTCTCCCAACCAAGAAAAGACCAGCTGCCATATAGTTTTAGTAACATGGCATTGTAAAAACAAGTGAGATACCGTTTCATCTTCGATGAAGCAAAAAACACAGCACTTGTCATGATGCGAGTGTGTTACTCCTCTTCTAAATAACGCCTCCCGCGTCGCAATCCTATTCTGTAAAACACGCCAAGCGAAGATAATTATTTTGGACGGAGCATCGTTCCTCCAGAGCTTCTTGCAAGCATTGACCATACTCTCCGTGAGGTGCTCATTGTTACCTGGAAAAGCACAAACTAACCAATCATAACAATGTTTCACCGTGAATCCATTTACCGGATCCAGGGACCAGCTCCACTAATCGCCTGCCGCCGCCGTATCGGCGTGGATCGCGCGCGCGCATTTCCAAAGAAATAATCGAGTTGCCTCTGCTCGGATTGCTGCAAAGCCGAGGTCTGCATCTGCTCGGATTGCTGCAGAGCCGAAGTCTGCAACTGCTCGGATTGCTGTCAGTCAATCACAAAACAACATGTCATAAAAATGTTTGACTTTAAAATCTCACTTACCTTAAAAAGTTTTTACAGCGATGGTGTATACCAGTTAAACATATTTTTCTCTTCTAATTTGGTAACTTTGGTCTTTGTGATTTTTTCATTGCACTTTTGGTTGCTAAAAATCATGGATTGTGAAATTTTATTCCCGTATTTTTTCAAAATTCAAGATTTTTGAGGACCAAAAATGCAAATAATATATGATATTGAGGGAAAAAATTGCGAAATTAAGAAAAATGGGAACCAAAATTGTCAAAGTAAAATAAAAAGACTAAAATCACGAAGTTAACAAAACTCACCATATTTGTTTTTGATAATAATATTTTTTGATCAAATGAGACTAACTAAACTAATGGACTTGTTATTGTTCTTTTATCTCATTATACAAATAAAGTTAGTTGGAGTAGCTAAATAACATATTATCGGCGCAGCTAAATTTAAAATATACCAAATTATCCAAATACGTATATTATTTTAGGATAACCAAAACTATTCCGTAGTTAGACTACCAATAGGCATGGCAACGGGGCGGGTCGGGGGCGGGTTTTGCATCCCCATCCCCGCCCCTACCTCTAGCGGGGTCGGGTTTTATATTCCCTATCCCCGTCCCAAGCGGGGTCGGGTTCCCCGCGGGTACCATTTCGGTCACTAACTTATGCAAAAAATAAAAAAAATTATATTTACGATAATTAATTTAATAAAATAATAGCTTTTATACAATGATAAAATAAAGTTAAAAATATTAAAATAGACTTTTCTTTTCAAAATAGATCAAAACTTAAAATAAACAAAATTATGAAACAAAATCAATGAATATATTTGCATAAAATAAAATGAAATAAATAGTAATGTGTTGTTAAACGGGTTTGGGCGGGGTCGGGGTGGGTATCGACATCCCCGAACCCGTCCCCGCCCCGATCCAGCGGGTATTCCCGTCAAACTCTGTCGAAAATTCGGTGGGTACCATGGGTTCGGGTTTTGTTGTCATGCCTAACTACCAACTGCTCCTGGATCTACAATAAGAAATAGTAGCTAAGAATGTAAAGAGAAAATAGTGACAGGATATGCCAAAAAAAAACAAGCCTAGGAGTGTCAAAATATATTTTCATAAGGATATTGGTTCAAATTTTTAAATTTAAGGGTGTGCAGGCACACCCTGACCTATATGCAGGTACGCCCTTGCCGCCAATAATTATCGATGGTTTTTGACTGTCGGTAATGTCAAAAAAAATCTAAATTTTTTAATCATTTTATTATTTAATTTAATAATAAATGATATTAAATCTTATATTTTAATTGATTAAATAATTAAATTTATTTTAATTTATATAACAAAAAAAATGAGAAAAGAAAAAATGAAAATGAAAATGAAGAAGTGTATGAGAATGAAGGAGAGTGTGAGAATAAATTTTGTCGAAGAGAATGACAAGGAATGAAGGAGATGAGAAGGAATGAGAATAACAGCACACAATAACAATATCCAATATTGTCGTCTAACCTAGGTTCATCAAACATCAAAAACAACAATTTAACACAATTTCAATTAACATCTGTAACAACAATTTAACACAATTTCAGTTAACAACAATATCCTTCCTACACAATTTTAAATTCACAATCCTTATAAACACTAACAACATTTCTATTCCACACTTCAAATTTCTATCATGTCAAATTCACAATCCTAAACATTATAACAACAATATTTCTAAACACAGTCTTTCTAACAACAACAAATTTATTCTACAATAATCACATTTCAAATTAACATTTAAAACTCACATTTCAAATTTCAATCATAAACCATGATAACAACAAAACTAAAAAGAATACCTAAAAACAAAACAAAATCAAAAACTAAACCTTTAGGGAGGGAGGGAGGGAGGGAGAGAGAGAGATGGTTCGTAGGAGAGAGAGAGATAGGATGGAGGGTGGTAGCTACTTGGTGGTGGTGGAGGTGAAATATGGGAAGAGGGTTTGTGTAGAGAGAGGTGGAGAAGAGTGAGGATGAGAGGAGCGAGCTATGTCATGGTGTAGTGACGGTGGTGGTGAAGAGTGAGGGAGAAGAGATACGGTTAGAGAGAGAGAGAGAGGAGTTAGAAGAAAGAAAAAAAAAGAAATGGAAGGGTGGGTATCGAAATCACACTTAAGTCAAAGTTAGCGATAGATTTTGAACGTTAGCGACGTACTGGCTCAAAAATCTAGATCTACTTTGTTTAGCGACATAATTTTAATGTTTAGCGACAGTCTGGTTAAAAAATCTAGGAATGCTTTGTTATTAGCAAAGGTATGGTCCGTCGCTAAGTCCCTCGGAACAAGTTTCAAAATCTTCTCCTAAATTGCATCGCTATTTCTTGTTGCTACCAGGTTTTTATCTACGCCTTTAATTCCTCTTCCTCTCCTCTCTCTCTCTCCTACGAATTCCTCTTCTCTCACCTACGTATTTCTTTCCTCTTTCTCTCTTCTTCTCCCCACCTTCCAACACCACCACCACCATGAACTCCTCTCTCTCTCTCTCTCTCCCCCTCTCTCTCTTCTATCTTCTCTATCGCAAATTTTTCTTTATAATTTTTTAATTATATCATAATATATGTTTTATAAAATCATTATAAATATTAGAAAGAAAATTATACAAAATTTATATTTTTTTGTTTTTGTTGTCCATTGTTCATCAAATAATGTATTGGACAAAAAATTATCAAGTACCGTCTTATCCAGTATGGTACTATCCAGTTTAGTACTTACCCCTTAGCAAATCAGACAGCCCTAGAGTGGCAAAGAATAAAGTTAATGGGACTCCCTTTGTTTTTTATCCTTGAGAGGGAAATTTTATCTCTGATTATTTTTTTTAATCTCTTGCTCAGCTGTCCATGAAAAATCAGGTACTACGACCCTCGATTGTCATTTCCTTTTTAACATTTTTTAACAAGCTGGCCAGAAAAACTAATTATATTGATTAAAGCGTTATTGGTTACTCTTCCTTAACAGTGACATGATTATTTTTCTGGTTATATTCGCATCCTTCAAATGGAAATTAAACATAAACCCGAAAAATTGGAAAACAAATAGGAGACATTAATTAAAAACTACATGTGGAGACACCTCAAAGTGCCTTGAATATTTTCGAAAAACATGACTCAACAAGGCTTTAAATTAGTGGGTGGACCATTCTAGCTAGTTGATCTAAAATTTGAGGGTGGTGTCTCTTTCTGAATTTTTTTCAAAAAGTGTAACTTTCAAGCACACTTGACAATTTGAGAAGTGCCTTTCACATCATAAAATAAATAATCGATTCCATCAAACACTTCATATTGGGTGTTTTACAAGGCAACTCTTTGAAAATTTTAGCTCACATATTAAGAATAGTGGTTTTGTGCATTTAATTTTCTTGAATTTGTAGAAAAAACAAATAGATTTACTAAATTATCTCTAATTAATAATCATCTTCTCACAACATTAATGAACTACTTTTTGGTTAAACCAAGATATCATCTGCGTGCGCAACTGCAGAGACTAATCATCGAGATAGTGATCCCATTTAAGGGGCTGACCTATTCCACCAGATATTTTTCCATACGCACTGGTTAGGGATTGAACTCTTGACCAAATGGTTAAGGAGCCCAAGTATCTGTCACTTGTACTAATACCATGTTGGTTAATAAGCTACTTTAAGGGTAATTGTGGAAAAATAGCATTAAATATGGTGGGTTGGTTGAGATTTGCTTATATTGGAGTCCACAAAACTAGACACTTTTTTGCGTATAATTAGGTCCAGAGGGAGTACGTCGTTTAGTTTTTTTCTTTTTTCTAAGGGTCTTTGGCCCTGCTCCGTTGTCTAGGGGAAAGGGGCCCTGAATAATCTGGAGTTTGGTCGGGAGGTAAGTAAAGTCTAACTCCAATTTATTCCATTTGGAAATCGAACCCGGGTACTAGCCGAATCTACCCCTTTAGATGTAGTGCATTAACTACTTGCGTCGTTTAGTTGTTTTAGGATAATCAACAAAATTATTAAATTACGTACTTTGTTTCTTATTAAATTATTTTTTTCAAAATAAAATTATTATTTTTTGGTCCCTCCATTTGATTTTTTGCAATTCTGGTTCCCCAATTTTATTAAATCTGCAGTTTTAGTCCCTCATTTTTTCTCTCGCAATTTTGGTCTCTCAATTTTATCAAAATCCGCAATTTAAGTCCTTCCGTTAAATTTCCCTCCAATTTTTTATGGAAATATTGATGTGGCACATGCATGTCGTGTTAGCATAATTATTGGGTGTTGATGTGGCAGGTATAAATACATAAAATATACAAAATATATAAAATGTGGGCACCTCTCCTAATAATATACAAAATATAAAAATGAGCGTATAAATACGAGAACACTCAATGATTACGCTAGCACGACACTTTACTATCACATTAGCATTTCCATTAAAATTAGATGACAAATTGACGGGGGACTAAAACTGTGGATTTGATATAAAATTAGGATACCAAAATTGTGAAAAATAAAATGAAGGGACAAAAATCGTGGATCGGATAAAATAGAGGGACTAGAACTAAATTTAAACCTTACTTTTTCATAACTTTACCTTATTTAATGTATTCTCCACAATTAATATAACAACAATTAATGATCATGATTATTATCAAGGATATTATTGGAGGAAAAAAATGAATTTAACTTTAGTTTCGTAAAACATAAATTATTTTTACACAAAACTAAAGGACTAAAACATTAAAATGCTATGGAATGGCGGGAGATTTTTTCCTTTAGTATTGTTTACTTTTGGTTATTCCATTGACAAAAAAGTAGTTACTATAACTTTTAACTTTGTTTTGTCAAAAAGAAAAAAAACTTTTAACTTTGAAAACGACGAATAAATAACAAAAGTTTTTTTTGACAAAAAATAACAAAAGTTTTACTAATTAAATTATACTTCCTCTTGTCCTTTTTTATTAATTATAGGGTTATTTTTATCATAATTATAAGAAAGATATACAAATTTGTCCTCCACTATCTGTTGAATTGGCTATTTCAGCGAGTGATAGTTTATATATGTGGTGTTTATTTATCATTTTGTATAAGCTGACAAAAATATACTAATTTTCAAGTCTATTTGTTGCTGGATTTTTTATTCTCTTATTTTATTGTGAGGTTTATATATGTTAATCTGAAATTATGATTGCTAACACTTAGCAAAAGAATTAGAGACAGTTTTTTATCTTTTTTTGTCTCTTAATTTTCGTTGCTATTTTAATTTTTTTTCTAGTGGTATCTTTTGAAAAAATTAAGGATCCTTACTCCATTCAATGATGAATATCTAAAGAATTTTCTATGAATAATAGAGTAGAATGGAGTTACCTTGGTTTTGATCCCAAAATTGATTCTAACCTATCTAATATCTACACCAACAAGCTCTTCATGTTTAAGGATTTTGAAAGCTGGTCAAAATTAAAAGACAATTATATGCTTAAGCAAATTAAGATATTTGGGGTTCGTAAAACCTAGCAAAACCAGTTAAGTTGACTTGTTAGACTGGACATTTTTCTTGGTTACTTACATTCGAATATGAGATTTCCATTTTGCGTGGGTGGTTAAAAGTATACCATGATTACTAGGTAAGCCATAACCCATGAATAATAAAATATTCCCCAGAATGTGTACTTGATATGGTCAAATTCTCAGCTGAAATGAATATAGTCATCTTTAATTTCATGAAGCAGAACAGTTATTTCACAGCTAGCTAGATTGAATTGTGGTCCGTTCAAAAAGCATTAGGATGTAGATAGAATAGATTCCAATATTTAAGAACTGGAACATCAACATCTATTGATGGTTCCCAATTTCATCTAGTATTCTTTTTTATTTCAGTGGTAGCAAAGACCAATGCTCAAGCAGCTAGGTAGCCAACTGATGCCTACATATATATATTTAAGAACTGGAATATAACACTGTTTTAGTCTTCCTTAGTTTTCGCCATCTTCTATGAGCTGAACATATTATCAATGAAACCATGCACAGATTGGATAACATATATAGTAATTAATTAATGTTATAATTAACTATTGGTGGTGGTGAAGGAACTACTAGTATGTACTTATTATTTTACTGGCAGAACCAATTAAGCAGTAGGGTGTGTCAAAAGAAAAGAAAAGAGGGTAGGAAGCGGGATTTTGAAAAGGAGATAGATGAACAGAAAAAGAGGTACAGTTACACACTACGTTGTTGGTTGCCCTTAAATCTTGTCTTCTGGTTACTGTTTGTTTACTAGAAGTGCCAGTTAAGGTCGTACGATTCTTACTTGTAAGATAAGATAGTCGTATATAATGTTAACAATTAGTTATTTTCTAATGTTTCTACATGTATTTAAACATATGTGGCATCAAAATTAAAGAAGTTTAAGTAAATCTTGATTAACCATTTAATTTAATCATTATAAAGCTAAGAAAATTAATTTAAATTTCATGTTTCTGACAAGTAAGTAGTAATAATTAAGGAAATTGAAGGAGGCTATGGCCAAAATATGCACATGCAATGCAGCACAATGACAATAGCAGTAGTAGTAGTTTGAGGATGCCAACAATAACAATGACGAGGACACCAAGACAATGTGTTTAGAAGACGCCAACAATGAATAGTGGAGACAATGGTTGTTCATTGACGACAAACATAATAAATTAAAATGTAAATGTCATTTTAACTTCTTTTTTCTTTATAAAGTTTAACTTTTGTGTTTTGTTACTAGTTAAGAATTAAAAATAATAGTTATATTGAGTAGTTCGAAGATAATTAAAGCTGGTAGTAAGTCCATTCAAGTCGTAAGACATTCCAAGTCTAATTCTATTAGCTTAGCTAGCTCTTATATTTGCCCCCCCACCCAGGTGAAGAAGACAACACACTAAATTGCTTTTCGGCTCTTGGACAATATCTTCCTGTCTTTTTGACTATCCACGCACTCATTGGACATAGCATACTCAGACTTCCTACAGCCTCCCAACTACTCATTGGACACCTCCAAACTATGTGAAAATACCAAAATGTCATTAATGAAACGTGCGCGTCTCTTTTTTCCTAGGATTACGCAGGTACGAGACTTTAGTTCTGTACCATTCGGTTCCAAAGTATCGTGTGTTATGTTTTGGCAGACACCCTCCGATTGCAAGATTTTTAACAGTTACAACACTATAATTCTGAACTGGTTCGGTACTATAGTACCGTACCAAGTCAAAATACAGTGTGGGTGGTTTGGAAGCGCGTTTTATGTGAGGGTGTTTTTGAAATATTTGAGGGTTGAGAGTGTCCAGTGAGTAGTCGGGAGTTGTAGAAAGTATGAGCCATCATAGCATTAGCCCTTGTTGAATATTATTTCACATTTCTTTAGACATTTTTTGTTGAAATAATTCCCATCAAACAGATGAAGGTCCATAAGCCCATACTCTTTTGTTCTTACTTCTTGGTATTGTCAAGGTCCAACAATTGATATGAAACGTATGCTAAGAGAAAACATATACTGGTTGTTGTCAAAAAGTATCTTGAACATACTCAAATGGTGTTGGGGAAACTGCAAACGTCAATCAACTAACCCACACGCCCAAGGATTTTTAGTGGAATACACATAACACCATAAAAGTATAAAGAGAACACACAAATTTTTGGACTTTCTTGGAAATTTCAATTGACTTTCCAACAAATGGACTATATGCATAAAACATAACCTCATGTATCGCGAGAAAACTCCCCAGCGAAATCAATATGCAAAGTTTGATGACTTCAGAGAGTGATATTGATTAGTTTCAAAGCAAAGAGATTAGTCTCCTATAACGTGAAGAACCATAGTTCGAACCCCCGCTAGGAGAGGTGCCCACATTTAATACCTGACACGCCTCAAACAAGATTACCTTCGACGAAGGAACCCGTGGGAAACAAAAAAAAACAAAACTCAAAGATCGGTATGAGGTAGTAATTTATAGTAGATCAAATCATCTATAATATATGTACATACTTCACTTGGGAGTTGGGACCAAATCAGATATGCTCTAGTAGAATGAAGTTCAGAAATGACCAAATGACAAGCCACTGAGATAAAACAGATTCATAAATGATACGTCTAAAAGTCAAAAAAAATGCAATGAAAGAATCCTGAACTATAGAATAGGGAAGAACAGGTTTATCACAAGTCACATAGACTAGAAAAAAGGGAGCAATGAAATAACCAGAATTGTCTATCTTCATGATTTTCCCTTCCCAGTAGCTCCTTCCCGCTGATTCCGAAAATGACTGAGAAGTTGTTGTGCCTGCATGAATGTGAACACAAGAACAAGTTAGCATTTTCTCATTGCATGTTTCAGAATATTTTCATTACATGAGATATGATGATAAGATATATACTTTTTCCTTTGCTCTTGGTGTACCAGATTGAGATAAAGCAACTAAGGGAGGTACAGCTCCTTCTTGTAAAACCAAAGTACAAAACCTTGAACTATGAAGACATAATTGCAAGAGAATAGAAGCAGCATTTTCCTTTCCTCTCTGAGAACCTGATTCGACAATTTCGACTAGCAAAGGGATGCCTCCTTCTCTTGCAATTTCTAACCTGCCTTCTTCAATTGTTGAAAGGTTTGACAGAAGAGCAACGGCCTTGTCAACCATTCCATCAGTAGGATCCATAAATTGAACTAGAAATTTCACAGCTCCAGCTTGGACTATACGAGCTTTGTTTTCGTGAAATATTGACAGGTTATATAAAGCAGTAGCAGCATCTTTCTTTCCTCTAAGAGTTCCGGAGGAAAGAAGATCCACTAAAGCTTTAACTGCACCGGAACGGCCAATTGTTACCTTGCTGTTCTCCATTACAGATAGGCTGAATAGAGTTGCTGCAGAATTCTCCTTTGCTTTATCATTTCCTGTCTTCAAAACATGGATAAGGGGTTCTGTGGCTCCTGCTTCCATAATCAAGACCTTGTTGTCTTCATTAATTGACAAATTCAGCAGAGCTGTCACAGCATGTTCTTGTGTTATCTTCGCGTTTGAATATAGCATCGAAAGTAAAGGTGTGACAGCACCACATTGCCCTACAATGATACGGTTTTCCGTGTTATGCTTTGTAAGGAGCCTTAATTCTTCTGCAGCAGTAGTTTGCACTTCAATTGATTGGCTTTGTAGGTCTTCAATCAATTTATTGACATGAAATGAGGTGGTCAATTCATTCAATCCTGAGATCGAAAAAAGACGAGAATCAACACTTGAATGTCTATTACTAGTATTACTGTTATTATTTTTTCCATTTTCCATCTCTTTCACATTTGGTCCAAGGCTTTGAAACTGTTTTCCAGATAACCAAGGAGCTATCCAAGCTTGTTTATTACCAGGAGAAGGACATGCATTTTTTATTTCGCCAGACAAAACCTTCGCATTTTGAGACTTATTGGAAATCCTCAACATCTCTTTTGAAACTGCAAGTACACAATCAGTACTAGAAATTGAACTTGAAAAAGATTCACTTCTGCTGTATATATATGGGGACTCTTGCTCCCCCCTTTCTGTCACTACATTTCCAGTTTGAAGAGATGATCTTGAAATTGAATTTCCATTAGGTAAAAAACCAAAACCACATGCATGAGCTAATTCTTGGGATAATAAATTATCAGAGGGGACTGTGATGAGGGCAGAATTATTGTTCTCAGAGTTACTGGAAATTCTAATGTTATTTTCCTCACACCAAGTTGCTATCATCGCTTTGACGGTATAATTAGGAGTGAGATTTGTATGAGTAAGTTTTTGACGAGTCTTGGGACAAACGGTCAGGCCGTGATCAAGCCATTTTTGCATGGATTGCCTCTCATATGTTTGACCTGAAGCTACAATAACAGGATCCAACATGAGTTCCAAAGATAAAGGACAGCGGAAGTATGAAGGGACTGAAACACCACTGTTAACTACAGAGCACTCAGTTTTCATCATATAATTGCGGACAAGATTCACGATTTCATTGATTTCAAATAAGTCTCCTTTCAATTTATGGCCTTCAGCATTCAATCTTTCCTTTTCCACAGCAATACTTTCTTTCAAGAGATCCTGATATGATGTCAAATTAAGCAACTCAATAATTTCCTTTAGAAGCTCATTGGAAGGTTCCATATTATCTCTTTGGTTTCTCAATGCCTCTTCTATACACACCATCGCTGCTTCCTTCTTGAGACACTGAACTTCCTGGATATAGTTCTGAAAAAGTTGCAAGAAATTGGTCTCATACTTTTATTGCTAACAAGACACCCAAATAATAATCAGGAAGCAAATCACAATAAGATTATCTTAAGTAAAGAAGAAATAAAAGAGGTAACTTCCAACTTTGCATATACCTGAAGATTAGCCAAGACAGATACAGATGGAGGAGACTGTAAGGATTTAACTATCATGTGACAAATATCAAGTGAAGTGCATTGTAACTTGATCAATAATGTCCCACTTTGCAGAACCTAAAAATAGAATGATCCCAACAAAATAGTTATGAGATTCCAATCAAACTCTTCCTAGGGAAAGCAAACAAGTAATTACTTACACTGTGAATGTTGCTCATCTTTGGACCCCATTTTTCAATGAAATATCTCGTTTGATTAACCCAAATATCCAATTCTTCACATTCTTTACATAGATTTTCATCTAAAGCGGTTCTGTAATCCATAACGTCGTCAAGAACAGGCTTCAGACGCTTTAAAAGCCCAACCATTTTATTACAGATGTTCTGAAAGGGCAAAGGTTTCACTGTTTGGCAAGAAACCAGGTGAATGAATCGAGAAATGCTGTTAATCAGACATTTTACTGAAGCTGTATCCATTTGACCTGCTTAAGTGAAACCATACAATTAAGGTTGCGTTTGATTTGCTAAAAAGCAGGGACTGAACATGAAAAGTAGTCATAGTATTTGCAAATCAAAGAGACCCTAACTGTAACTCCAATGCATGGTAGAATCAATATTGATAAATATTCTAACTCTAGTACCACAAATATCTCTTCATGACAGAAAAAGCACATATCATGACTAGTACATGAACACATTCAAATACCGCACTAAAGTTAATTAAAGGCGACAGTATACAAAACTTTTGAGGAAAATGACACCAGCAGCAATAAAAACCTAAGGTAGATAAATGGCTGCCGCCATTGTACAGTCTAGAAATGCAACTTTAACATTGTGGAAATGGTTATACTTACATAGTATGCCTAATTAGAAGTGAAAGTGATGCATGCAAGAGAAGTCAAAGTCCACTGAAGTAGAAAGAACTTTTGGCTCAAAAGTTCAAGTAAAATATTAGTGGAAGGAAAGACAACAAAGTCCACTTAAATAAACATAATTAAAGTAAAATATTCCAAATCAGTAATCATCCACCAAAACAGAAATGGAAATGAATCTATCCATTAATAAGCAGCACTAACAAAGATTTCATCCATTTCTAAATCTAAAGCACATTTATTTTCCACTGAAAAAACTCAGAAGCTAATCAACCTAAAGTTTAGATATAGAAGAAACTGATTCGATCCAACCATAAATCAAAAACAAATAAAGGGTAGCTAAGAAATCCATATAAAAAGACATTTCATGAGCAAAAACAGAAGCTTTAGATTATTGCATTTGCATACCTATATGCATGGTTGTGAAACTCAAACAGATCCTGTTCAACTTCAAAACATAGTAAGGAATAGAGAGTGGTTGAAGTTTCCAAAAGCATGAGATTTATGAAGTGAAATCGTTGTCACTGAAAATGCCCTTCATTTTCATTCCTTCCTACATCACCATATTCCCCAACAAAGGTATCTGAGAGAAAGGAGAGAGTCCAAGAACAACTAGAACTAGAAGCGAAATTTTTTGAAGAAGCTATTAAAAAATTAAATGGGTTAATGGGGTGGGTCCTTAATGCTTCAAAGACACGGATGCAAATAATTAGATCAGAGGGTTTTTCGGTAACATTATATTAAAAACTGTGGTAATTGAGCTCACATCTCACCCAAAATCTCGAGTTCGAATGTTGTTTTAGCAAAAGTTTTGTTGGAGAGGATAGTCACATGGACCGACAAATTCGAATACATGTAGTTAGCCAAATTTCTCAGTATAGATTAATAATTAGCAAAGTCAATGAATACTGCGCACTAATAACAAATTATTTATTTTATAATTTTTTTCTTCAAACTTATTTTTAAGGACACTAACACTATATTGACAAAAAAACAGAGTCAAAGAGCCCTATTTTATTTTGTTGGAGGAAATGATTAGCATTGAGTAATGATTTTGTTTCTCTGCTGTTATATCCCTTTCAAGGACATTCTTATTCTTTGTAGTTTTATTAGTTATTATTATTATTATCATTCTATTGTTTTATTTAAGTTTTTTCTGGCTGGAATAATATTAAAATATTGTACATCTGTCTATTTACTTTCTAGTTTCTACATGAAATGAATTCCAGGAGAAAATATAAAATGTGAGACATTGGTTCCATTTTTGGTGAAGGAGCAATTTTGCTCAAAGAAAATCAATTTTTCGCGACATTATTTTT